>OZ007598.1:279213589-280413589 GCA_963931845.1 Maratus michaelseni | reverse complement strand
ATGTTTTAACATTTTTGGAATATATTAATAGATACTTTTTTAATTATTGAAAAATATGTTTTTTTAATTTTAAACAAATATTAAGTGGATTGCCTGAAGGATTAATGTATTGCTACTAAATTTGTAAAAATTAAAACAAAAGGTTTTCTTTACTTAATATTTAAACAAACTATTAGTTTTATTTCATTTCAGGTTCGGGTTAAAGTGTATAAAATTTGTCTCGGGTTACATGTGTAAGTGTCCAGGTATGATGCCGTTTGACTTAATAGGAAAATTTTATTTTGATTTAAATACAACTCCACCTCCACATTATTTTAGAGATGAATCAGTTTGCTCTTTTTATCTGTATGCTTTTGGGGGATAAATAAAAATAAATTTATAAGTGTAAGGAACTCAAAAGTGTTTTCTAAATAGAGATATCCACTATATTGGGGAAAGTCCGCTATGGATATTATATTACACAAATCACATAAAAAATATTTAGGACTTTCTTTTGAAAAATTTGATCAAACTCAATCTGACCTTCAAATGCTTATAAAAAATGTAGAAGAAAACTGTTTTGATCATTAAAATCTGCAAATATGATAGTCTTTTTAATCTTTTCCCAACATTACATAGAAAAAATGGGTTGCTAAAGGAAATAATTCTAAAAAACACGTAAGAACTTTTTTATATTAATGAAATCTTCATATGAGAATTTTAGTGTTTTCCCAGCCTTATGTAGAGAAGATGGGTTGTTGAATAAAAATAATGATACAGCATATATATAACTCATATGCAAATTTCATCGGTATAACAATTTTTTTACATGTTTTTTAATTATTTTCATTAGCAATCCATCTTCTCTGATAATGGGAATGATGCTGGATTTTTTTGTATTTTACAAAATTAGTATTTATAATTATCTCATGATGCTGGGAAAACATTAAAATACTGCCTCCTCTGCATATTTCATTATTGCTGAAATTACATATATGTTTTGTAATAATTTTCATTTAGCAACCCATCTTCTATATGTAATGCTGGAAAAACATTAAAAATCTATTCATCTGCAGATATCATTTAAAAAACACTTTTTTTATATAGTTATATAATTAATTTCACTCAGCCTTTTTTCTTTTCGACGTAATACTCGGAAATCAGTAAAAATCAGTCTTATCTGCAGATTTTAGTGATTCTTCTGCACAGGGAGTTTCTCAACAATATATACCCTTAAAATAAAAATGAAGTATTCACTAACCTTAGAATCTCAATCACGTAAATGAAATATGCCAATAAGACAGTTTCCTTATACCTTTTTTATAAGCATTTTAAATTCATGTTTCTATTTATTTATATTAAAATTATGCATAATCATTCACTACCTTGGACATATTGCAGTAAGTCTGGATTAGAGTCTTGTATCATGTTGTATATTTGTTTTGGATTGGAGTGACTACTACATTTTTGCAATATTTTATAGCATTGACTTTCATAATTTAGCATTTTGGTTAGGTTTTGACTCTTGCGGGACGGGGTCGAGTTGACCTGAATTTTCCAATTAAAGACCAAGTATTCTTTCAGGTGAAAAATGTATATCATAAAACATCATAATGGACAATCCACAGTGGTGAACATATATTTTTAGCTAACACTTTTCAATTTCCAACTCTTACATATTTGTAAGCCTTTACCTCTGAATAATAAATACCTTTGAATAGTGAACTGATTCAAGAGTAGAATTCTCTGTGGGTGGGGTTGTATCTGAACTGAAATCGAAATATTCATTTTTAAGTCAACATGAAACCTAATGTGAATGTGATAAAATAATTTTGATGACCTGCAACCCTACCCAAACATAATACAGTTACATCTAAACTAGAAATAAAATTAAAATAATAGTTTGTTTAAACAGTATTAAAAAAAACCTTTTTTTTAAATATTTACTAAAATAATAGCATTATATTAATACTACAGGTGATCCACTTAATCATTTGATTAAAATTGGAAAATATATTTCTTAATAGTTAAAATGTATTGACTAATATATAAGAATAATATTAAAATGTTAGTTATAGCAAACATTTTAAAAATTCAATACATAAATTTAATTCATTTGAAACATTGTTCTTCTTATTTTCATTAATTTTTGTGAAAATCCTAACATATAGACTGGAAAAACATAAATCTGACCCACACGAAACATTCTAGAGTGAACATGACTGACAGAAAAAAAAAAAGTTTCACCCCAACCAGAAAAAGGAAATTAGGGATAACCCAAACCATTGCAGAAATGTCTGCTATTCAGAGCCTTTATTATATTTTAATATTAAAGAATATTGATATGTCTAATTTTCAGTATAACAGATAAAATTTGTAATAGCAATATAATTGTACACTATTTTTCATCACTGCATTAAAAGATGAATTAATTTCTTTTTATTTAATGTTCAGGTTGAGGTTGAAATTTGTCAGGCTCAAGTTGGTTGCTTGTCAATGGAATTTTTTTGTCTTGTTCAGATAGGATTAATATTTGATAGATTTTTTTTGTGGTTTAGGTTGAGTTGCGCATTGACGGGAATTAATTTGCCATGTTCATATTGGTTGCATTTTGATGGAATGTGTCAGGTTTCTGTCAAGTTGACTTCAGATGGAATTTTCAATTACGGGTGTGGTAGCATATCTGCGGAAATTATTTTGTAATGTTAGGATCAAGTTGGTTGCAGTTTGATGGAATGTTTCTTTGTCAGGTTACTTCAAATAGAGTTTTCAGGTTTGGGTCTGGTATAACATGATATTTGAACAAACAGTTTGTCATTTTTCAGTTAGCCTAACACTATCTAGGCTCTTTGCAATAAGTCAAAAAAATATCAGGCTGATTGAGAAATATATAACTATATTTCAGTTAGCCTAAGACTCCCTAGGCTAATTGTAATAAGCTTGAAAAACATCAGGCTGAATGGAAAAAGGACGATGATTCTCTAATTAGCCTTGCTGTTTCCAAAGAGCCTGATTTCACAATAGCCTACGACATATATATTAAATTTTTGAATATTGAAGAAATTGCTTATGTATTTGACACATTGAGTGTTATTTCATACAGTAATAGGTTGGATGAGGTTTTAAAATGTAAGTAAATGTTGATTGTGAAAGTGTTTTAAAAGTTTTTTTTCTCGTTCAAGCTAATTTTATTATGATATGATCACTACTAAAAGCAGTGGTTAAATTTAAAATTCATTATTTTTAAGTTCTGGCAACATTTATATTCCAGCAACTATGCTAATTTTTAAATATAAAAAAAAATTATGCAATGCAATAATAGCTGCTGTACAGATTTGTATTGAGTTAGTGAAATGATATATGATGTTAGTGATATGATATACTTTTCTGAACCTTCCATCCGTTGGCAATGGATGGGAGTTTAAGAAGGAAAGATAAGCACTGAACAACATGCTCAATTTTTGTTTTTTAAGTTAGTAATCTTGAATTTGTACCCAATATAAATTTGAAAGAAGTAGAATTACTTGGAAAAGACCCTGTATTTAATACTTTTGATGTAAATGTATAAGCTTTGTATTATAATTAGTATTTAATAAAGAAACTTTTTGTCCTCATAGATAATGACATTTTTATATATGTACTCATTGTTAATCACAACTGCCTTGAAATCATTAAATTCTTATGACAGCTTTTTATGTAACTTATATTCTCAGTTATTCAAATTATAAATTATCTGTTCGAATACATTTGTTTCTCTGTATTTAAAGCTATTAAAACTTTACTGTTCTACTTATAATTTTTTTTCGTCCCTATACATTTATTTTCTATATTTGACATTGTAATCAATAATATGTGTAATTGGCAATCTCACTGCAGGGATAAAGGTTTGACCTGGCTGTAAATGTGCAATAAATGTTAGTCCCTCTTTGGTACTTAATACCAAATAATGAACGGTATTTCAGACTTTGAGGCATTTATTTTTCTTTGCATTAAAAATATGGTTTCAATTTTCCTTTGCAATTCATATTGAAAGATATTTCTCTTACTTTATTTACTATTGATGGAAGTCTGGACCTTTTTTGAAGGTGGTGTACAATGTATCTTTTTAGGAGGAAGTGTAATTAAGTGCTGATCTGAAATGAAATATACTGTCCATGAAATGTGTTGAAAAGAAATTTCAGTAGTTCTTTATAAATACACATCCATGTGTGCAAGATCTTCAGTCTTGGAGAATATTTTTTTTAATTTAGTAACATTGTATGTACCCAATATAACATAGAAAGAAGTAGAATTCCTTTGAAAAAGATCCTATATTTCGTGCATTTGATGCAATTATATAAGCGTTGTAGAGCTATTATCTGTCTTAAGACTTTTTTAAGCCTTTGAGAATTTCTTGAGTCTGAAAAAGAAAATATAAGAAAATGTTGTCTCAGAAAATTAAATTTAAAAATGGAAAATTTTTACTTTGCTAAAATTTTAATAAATTATTCTCTGTATGAAGTATTTTCTGTTTTTTGTTTATTTTCTACTCTTCTGCAATGTGCATCATCCATTGACATTTATTAGAATTATAAATTTTTGAATACCACCAGTATTTTTCATATTTTAAATATAAATTAGCTACTATCTATTTTTTCTTCAATTTATAAATATCATTGTACTATAACTGTGTGTATGTGTTGTTAATATGCATATTCATGGCAAGTGAACAGTAAATTAAATCTCTAAGTCTAAATAATAGCAATAACATTAGCAGAAATTTCAAAAATTGGCATTTGTTTTAAAAGATTAGTTTTAATCCTATTACAAGACAAGTAGAAAGATCCAACTTCCAGGACGACTCTCTGTACCCCAAAAATATTTTCTTTCTCTAGATAGGCTACTTGTACCCATTTATAAGCAGCAATTTTTAAAAAACTGTCAAATAATTCTCTCTCTCTGTTAGAAAATCTGCTTGCCGGTGACAAGTAGATTAATTTATTTTCACATCCCTGATCACGGCAATAATTTTATATGCCACTCCTATTCAAATTAAGGGAGTTTTAAATTTGTTCATTTTGTCCAGTATCGTGTTTTGGTATGTTTTTTACAGAAAAGTAACAACCCTGCCCTTAAGCTGTTGTCTATAACAGTGCATTTCATCAACAGTATTATAATTTATGGTTATACAGGGTGATTTTTTTTAAAGTTGTGAAAGTAAAACATTATAACAAAAGAACCACTGATCCAAATGACCTAAAATTTCACCAGTATTCTCCCAAAGCAATGGGCATTTTTTAGGCATAGTTAAAAAAAACTAAAAATCACACTGACAGATGGCGCTGTAAGGTAGCAGAAACAAAGAATATCATCTGTGGGAGGAAATCAATGGACAGTACTTTGAAAAACCATCTTCCGTAGACCCTCTGTCGTCATTGGACCTTTTCTTAAATTCTTAAGTGTCCTAAACTCCTAAGAGCAGTTGCTGCACTGTCATTATTCTGATAATACAGTTTTACTAACAACGCACGGTCCGTCAATAACGCAGTAATTGCAAGGATTTCTGTAGAATAATGAACACGAGATATGCATGCTTCACGTTTTTACGCCACTGTGCGTATGCCGGGCGCAAGTTCATCTCCCGACTTTGCTGCATGTACAGCACCATCTGTCGGTGCGATTTTAAGTTTTTTTTAACCACACCTAAAAAACCCATTGCTTTGGGAGCATACTGGTGAAATTTTAGGTCATTTGGATCAGTGGTTTTTTTTGGTATAGGGTTTTACTTTCACAACTTTCAAAAAATCACCCTATATTTCCAGGATATGCAACAGAGAAATTTAGGTATTTACTTTCTATAGTGGAGTTGGCATAACTTGGACATAAGGCAGCATTTAAAAAAAATAATTTGGGATATAATGAGTCTCTTTGTCTAAAGAATTGAAACATTTATACTTGTGGATAATTTATGACTTAAGGGAATGGAATAACACTAGGAGGAGAAAGATCCCCAATAAATCAAAGAAACAAGCAGAACACATTTTATATTTGAGGTGTTGTCTCTGCCTAGTGGAAATGGTTATTATTATTTATTTGAATTTAAAGTATAAAACAAAAAATAATTACTTTTTGGCCAGATAGAAAATGCGCTTTTTTGGAGAGGATGCAAAATATGGAATAATATAATATGAAACATGCTTAGTGTATATGTTCCAAGAATTAATAATGAATTTTATGTCATATTTGAAATTTTCTTAGCAAGTTCCTTTTAATTTTTTTTTTGTGATTTGCTATGTCTACAACTTTATTTAGATATTTTAAATATATATTTATATATACATATAAATGCATATATATAAATATATGTATATATAAATAAGCGATACTAATTTAATTATTGATATCCATTAATATATCACACACATAAACATGTTTTTTCAGGTTTTATGTATTTTGTGCACTTTTAAATTTTGAATGGATGCTGTTTTAATATGCTTAACATGTATATTTGATGCAAGATCATTTCAAAGGAAACATTTATTAAATGAGTTATCAGAAGATATATATATATGCTGTATATACTTGAGGAAAAAAACACAATTTTCCCCCCAAAATCTTTTAGCTTTAAAAGAGGAGTAGGCATTATACATGGTATATTTCCCACAATTACATGAAGCTGTATAGGCTTTCGCTGAATCACTGACTACAACACGTAGGTAATGCAATACAATAGAACAAATATAGAAAAGTTAAATAGATAGTTGCACTTTCGTGTACCGTATTTGTTTATCAAGAAAAAATATACCGTAAATATTCTATTCTACTCAAATGAAAGGAAAAAGCAACAAATTTATCTTGTCTTAATTTAGCATACTTAAAAAATAAATATATTCAAAACTTTCCAAGTAAAAGTAGATAATATATCTTTATTAGATAGTGCTAAAAAACAGTATGGAAATGAAAAATATGCATGCTGTCAAAATTCCTTACTGACAGTTCACAATTAACAAAAGCTGTTACAAACACATAGGTTTTTGTCATTATCAGTACTGTTGCGGGTATCGTCGCTTGCATAGCCAGTTTATTCATATAATATTTACTTCCATCTAGCATATTTGTGACTTTGTAATTTTTAATGAAAAAATCTAGGTTTTTGTCATTATCAGTACTGTTGCGGGTATCGTCGCTTGCATAGCTGGTTTATTCATATAATATTTACTTCCATCTAGCATATTTGTGACTTTGTAATTTTTAATGAAAAAATCTCATTTTTCTCAGTCAGAATGTCTAATATATTTTTTCTAATTCTCAAATTTTTTGACAATTAAAACCTATGGTGCTCATTATAAACAACATTATTTTCTGTTTTTGCCAATCAAAAACAGGGATGTGCATTGTACATAGCTAAACACAGTAAATGTATAGGATGAATAATTGTATCAAACTAATATCCAAATACATAAAATATTTAAGTGTGTAGAAACTTAATGGGAAAATTTGGATTATAATTTTTTTAAATGAAGAGTGTTATGTATATAAAATTGAATTAAATAAAAAAACCATACTTGACTAAAATAAACACATAAAGTTTATTATGATTACAAATACAGATACTGAAGATATTAATTTAACATTATAACTCTTACAGAAATGCTAATATTTATGTTTGAAACAATATAATTCTGTTGAATTAATTGTCACTTTTTCCCTAATATTTGATATAACTGCATCATGCTAAGTGACATTTTATTGGATTTTGTTGTTAATGTAAAAATGTGAGAGCTAAATCAGGAACTAATATAAACCTCTTGTCAAAACTTGACAACAGCTGTGTTATCCCAAACTTCATGTTTTATAAATTGCAAGTAAATGTTGAATAAAAACCTTTTATGATCTGAAATCAGATGTAAAAATAGTATTTTGATGAAAAAAATTTATTCATGAATAATGATATTCATGCACAATTTTAAAACTAATATTTAGCACTGAAGTATATGTAAACAATAATGCTATTAGACTTCATCTATATAATAAAAGAGTAAGTCATGTGACTGTCATCAACAGTTCCGGGATGACCGCTTCTCTTTTTCATATTACATAGCGGCCATTTTTATTCACAATTATTTTTTCGAATAAAACTGCATGAAAGATACATATTTAGAAAGATCGTTCAAAATAAATTAATATTTGAGAGATGACTTATGTTCAATTATGTGCATATTCTGCAATAATTTCAGCTGAAAATAACTTCACAGTTCAAATTCTCTATCCATGAAAATAAACAACAACATAAAAAATACATTCATTTGTCGTGAACGCTTAAAATATTAAACCATGGAGGTAATCATTCGTAAAGCAAGTTCTCCGAGAATGAATTTTTAAACCGCTGCCATAAAAGTAATTCGCACCGGTGAGATAATCAAAGTTTACCATAATTATGTGTGATACAACTCAACTTCCTTCCTGTTCTCTTCTTGACGTAAGCTGAATGTAAACAAACACAACTCATGTAATAATATTTAATGAATCACATTTCGAAACGAATTGTCAGTTAATATGGTATTTATATATCATATGCAACAGGAAGAGAGAGCACCGAAAATGATTGTTAATCATCAATCATATTTACCATTGTTAATGACCAATCGCGTTCAAAACAGTAATTTAATATACATTTATAAAATACATAACATCATTAAATACTTTTATGTTATTTGGGCACAAATTTTGCAAATAACATTTTTTAAATCGCCAATACCAGCTTTTATTTTTTGCATGTTCAAATTAGAAACGATACTTTGATTTTTAAATCAAATGTTTTGACAGAACAGCTGTCGCAGATGCATCGGGGTTAGCGCAATTTTGTTTTGCGCCATTTTGGCAAGAAAACCCCATTTTCAGGTACTCGTTAGATATTACTAAAACAGCATATTACTTTTATTTTATTAGGAAATAATTTATTTTATATTAAAAAATACACAATTTTATTATAAAACACACACAATGATTAATTTATTATAAAACACACACAATGATTAATTTATTATAAAACACACACAATATTAATTTATTATAAAACATATGGTATCTGCTTTACCGGGTTGTCATACGAAGCAAAATCTAGCCGAAACCGCAGGGTTGCCCCATCGTCATTTTGGCGCCAAAATGATACCCCGGTGCATCTACGACAGCTGTACCCAAAAGGGCCCATCATTAAAAACGGTAAATAATATAGAATCAAAGTAAAATAATACAAAAAATGAACCCTATAGGGATACAATAGAGAGAAAAAACGTGTTGCTTCAGTACGGAAAATTTTCTAATCTTCTGTAATCGAGTCTACAGCCAAAGTCAGTGTGAAACAAATAAATATTAGCAACAATATGGTTCAGTGTAAATGTGGATATCATTAAAGACTTTCACAAAATAGACTTCATTGCATCAAATCGTATTAACTAAAATACAGCAATTGGCAATGGAACCCAATTACCAGAAATTACTTAATATGTTTAAGAATCTCCGCATTAGTGAACATATTGCAACTGATAAGAAAACGGACATGAAGCTTAAATGGTTAAGCGGTTTTTGTCAAAAAAGATGAAATACATAACAACAAAAAATATGCAAAATGCTACCATGATTGCAAAAGTTCTTGATTTGACTATTAGAATCTTCCAGTTTGGAGAAGGATTCAGGAAAAAAAATTATGAATAAAAGTAACGTGTTACAATGCTTGGCATAAATTTAAGCGAGACCAAACTGGTCTCCAGTGGCAGCTAGTATATAATATAAATGTCAATCATTACACTAAATTCTTTATAAAACTTTTCTTTTTAACATTTTCCAACATAGCTGAAAAGTGTTTATGACTTCCGTTTGTCTCTCTGTCTGTCCATGCTTTAACTCCCGAAAATATACTCAGATTGCTCTGTAATATTTGTATATTATATACGTTTACTATAATACGATCACTCTTGAAAATGAAGTGTGCAGCCTGTATAGTTCATTTACAGGAACAGTCATAAGTATTCTGTTCCATTACAGTCAATGAAAAAAAAATCGTTTCAAGTACATTTTAATGATGTTACACCATTTCAAACATAATGAAATTGGTATGTATTTATGAAGTGCACTAAAAGATACATTCTGTAGAATATGGGGTGCAAAGCATATTTTATTTATTTACAGGGACACACAAAAGAATTACATAACAGAATGGTCTACAACGGAAAAAGAGTTTGCAGAGTATTATGTAATACTATGTCAAACATAATGAAATTGATATACATTACTGAGGTTTGCTATAAATACTTGCTGTAGAATATGATGTGCATAGCCTTAATTACTCATTTACAGGGACACACAAAAGATTTTCAGGCACTGTACTGTATCTGAAATAATGTCTATTAACGATAATTGCTGGAAGTGCATTTTCATTTATGGTTTGCATTTCTAAGTTTAACTAAATTTTTCTATACTGTGTGATGTGTATAAATGCTATAGATCATATAGAGATTTACACAAAAGAATTCGTAAGCGTTACGGAATATGAGCATGAATTGCTTAAAAGTGGTTTTTAATTGAGTTATGCATTTTCAAGATGAACTATATTTAGTATACTGAAAGATGCTTGTAGGATACATCATATACAGGGTCACACAAAGAAATGGATACATGGCTGCATATGGATGATAATTTTTGAAAATGTAATTCAGTAGTTTTAAGCATTTTTTAGCCTGAATTAAATTTTAGTTAAACGTGTGGCAAGTGTAAATATCTTTAGGAAATATACAGGACTAAACAAAAGAATTCAAGTATATTTCCATCTATTGGTAGAAATTGCTGAAGGTAAGTTTTCAACACATTTTGCGCTTCTATCTAATCAAAATTTTAGCATACTATGTAGAATATATACAAATCTATTGATCAAATACATGGCTGCACAAAAGAATTGGAGTAATTTTCTATCTATGCACAGTAATTGCTGAAATATAGTTTTCAAATGTGTTATGCATTTTCTAAAATGTTTACTTACATATTTCATTTATCTTCTTCAACAACAAAGTTTTGTTAAAGTATTCTGGGAGTGCAGAAAAGTGTTTTATAATGTATGCCTAATGCATGATTTTTCATTCTTGTCTATATTACAAAGTTTATTTAATTGTAGTTTAAAAAAAAATAAGAATGTGGTGTAGATATATGAGGCAACCATGCTTCTCAAAAACGAAAAAAAAATCATTTAAATTCATTTGTTTATAATATACTTTGGAGTACATTTTGGCAGCAAACACATAAGGAAGTGCATCCTTCCAGTATAATTATAATGATGCAAATTGAAGCATCTTCCAATGACTACCTTGACAGCATATTTAAAAACTCAAAGGTTTATATCTGAATAAGTACGAAGGTATGTTAATCTGTACTGAAACATTTTTTATGAGTAAACTAGTGCTTACTTAATAGAAATGACAGCAAAAAACTATTTTCTTGCATAGTTAACAGAAAGACTGAATTAGTTCATAAAGGTATAAGATGCTTCAACAATAAAAAAATATTTGGTATGGATTGTACAAAAATTCTTATTCGTGAAATATTTTCTAGAAAATGCTTTATTGCATACTTCAGAGTTAAAAAGTTACATCCCAGTATAAACAAAGAGGTGTCTATTTAAATTAGATTTTTGAAAAAATCTTTTGTTGCATACATTACAACTGAATAGCTACTCCCTAGTATGTATAAGGAGGTGCCTATTTAAAACAGATTTCGCAGAAAATCTTTTGTTGCATATATCACAAATGTATGGCTTCTCCCCAGTGTGTACACGAATATGATCATTTAATTATGTTTTTCAGAAAATCTTTTATTGCATACCTCACAACAGAATGTCTTCTCTCCTGTGTGAACACGAATATGAACATTTAAACTTTTTTATGAGAAAAGTTTTTATTACACATTTCACAACTGAATGGCTTTTACCCAGTATGGATAAGAAGGTGCTTATTTAAACCACATTTTTCAGAAAATGCTTTATTGCATACCTCACAAATAAAAGATTTCCCCTTAGTATGGATACGTATATGTCTATGGAAATCTGATCTTACAGAAAACCCTTTATTGCATAGCTCACAAATAAAAGGTTTTTCTCTAGTATGAAAGTGGTAGTGAGAATTCAAATTAGATTTATCAGTAAATCTTTTATTGCAGACCTCACAGCAGAAAGCCTTCTCACCAATATGAATACGTTGATGACGAACAAAATGTGATTTATGAGAAAAACTTTTATTGCATATCTCACAGATGAAAGATTTCTTTCCTGTATGAATATGTTGAACATTCATGCTTTGAGATTCGCTTTTACTGCATATATCTTTTTTTAATTAAGATAACATCATTTTATTAGAAAATTATTTTGTTTGAAGATCAATTTGATACACATAAAAAAACGAGATAAACGATACAAATATGCACAGATACTACAAAAGACTTTTTTCTTTTCATAGAATTTTCACTTCTCACCACAGAAGTAATGTCACAAACTATTCCACCTAAACTTATCTTTTTCTAAAAACCACTTCCCAGTATGAGTAAGAAAGAGTTGGTTTAAATTAATTTTCTAGGTAATCCTTTATTCCATAGCTCACAGATGAAATAAAAATTTTGTTTTTGAACCTTTTATAATTTTTGTTGCTTTCAGATACTTTTCAATGAGCATGTGTGTTTTCTACTAAAAAACTAATTTGTTTGCAGTTTATTAATTTCAGCTTATTGTAATGCCCTTAGCAAAGGAGAAAAAGTATGGATATTAATATACACAAATAATATAATAGTTTTCCTTCCTCTTTAGAAACAGAAATTTAGAGGTAAGGAGACAAAAGAATAATGTATACATATGAAATTCATTTTTACATAAAATTATCATTTTTAAACTCCTATAACTCAAAAGATAAATTTATACTTTTAGAAAGTGCTGATTATAAGAATGGACATTTCAGAAGCTTCACTGTTTGAACCTATTAATAAAAGAAATATTTATTAGTAAAAAAAAATCAATACAGTAATACTAGTTGTGTAAGAAAAATAGATATGAAAATGAATAGTTAAAATATATATATAATTTATAAAAGAATGAAAACCTTCTTCAAATGATTATAAGCAATTTTAGTGAGATTATATTTTGTTTTTTGCATAAATAAGTTGAAGATTTATGCTTTGAGATTCTTAACAATGCATATATCATTTAAATATGAGTTAATAGCTTTACACTATAGAACAAAATCTTTTGATGATCTGGTGCAAATTTCAGTATCTATCTATTCTATTAAAAGCTGAGAACGTCTCTCTGTATATGTCTGTATAGAAATCTCTATTTACTTTGAAACAAACCAGTAGCATTCGACACAGCACATTCTAAGGATGTTATTCTTTATATTTGCTAGGGCATTTAACCTCAATTATCAAAAATAATATTTCTAAACAATTATCAAATGCTGAAGTATCTTTCATTGTGCCTACGATCTCTTCAGTACATGCGGAAAAGACAGGTTTTTTTTTATGCAAGTCTGAGGAAATCTCCATATTTTCAACATAGTTTGGAAATACTGTAAGATAACATTTTATGTTTTAAAAGAGTAAGAGGCAGGGACACGTTTTTTTATTATTTGAGTTTACACAGGAACTTTTGGTCAGAATCAAAAGTTTACAATATATAAATGTCAAAAACTAAATTTAACACCCGTCTAGACCCTGTCACTAGTGGAAACTGTTTTTTCTATTATTTAGGACTTCTAAGGAAACTTTTAATCAGAATCGAAAGTGTAATATACTTTAATGTCAGATATGGGAAACCAGGAGAACAGAGACTTTGTTTTCTTCAGTGCCCTCTCTCAAGTGAAGGATTTTTTTCTCCCTTTTTATGCCATGTTAAAAATGTGATATTTTATGAGTAGAGCCAGGGTTTTTCGTTTCTTCACAGGTTGGCAGAAACCACCACTTTTTCCACAATGAGAGATATAATTTTGCAGTTTAAAAGAAGCAGGAGGGATTCACTTTTTATTGTTTAGGTGTCCTTAATAACTATAGAATATAACTGAAAGTGTAATATATCTAAATGTAGAAAAATTATATGTTTTTCAATTTGTTAATAGAGCAAGAAGCAGGATTTTTTTCTATTTTTCACATTGGGAAATATCATTTTACATTTTAGGAAGGGAGGTTTTTTTTTATGCTGTATTAAATATGTGATATTTTATATCTCACTTATTTCATTCAAAGTCTTCATTCAAAGGTCTATTTTACTAAACAAAGCTTCTCAGAAGTAGAAAATTCCAAAATATAGTTACAATTCCCACTGACTACCATGAATTTAGGCTTTACAGATTTAGTCTGAATTGTACATTTCACATTCACCTTGCCAAGCAAGCATGTACATCTATTATTAAATTATTTCATTTGTTTAACAGGAGTGATATTAAGTGGAACAGATAATAGTTTCATTACAGATTTTGCAATAATATCACCTTTATCTCCCATATCAATCTTAAATTTAACAGTAATTGGAATATCAAATTTTATATCTGTAAATCAAGCACCTTTACACAAAACCTGTTTTGGAAACTACAAACAATAACTAGTCAATATACCAATTACCACAAGCATACTATGTAGTTGATTCCTTGCTATCACTATAATTGAGGGGTCAGGGCAAGAGAGTGCCAAGCCACATTTTTAACTTCTGAGATATTTCAATTTGAAAATTTGATCAAATACTCAAATCAAGATACAGTCAAACCTCGTTATATTGCCATTATCCGTTCGAGAAATTTTTGGCGCTATAACGAGTTTGGCGGTATATCGAATTAGAATAGAATAAAAATAAATTTTCATACTATTATACTAATATTATTATTATTATAAAAATAAATATCATAATGATTTTTTATTAAATTATTCAATAGTATATAGTATATTATAATAGTATAAATTAATATAATATAATTAATACACATAATATAATTAATGCTACATGATTCAAAATTATCCAATTAATGTATGAAATTAACATGCACTTACCTCTTTATATAGTCAATTTTAGATAAAGTAGATAATTATGCACATAACAGGCACACAATTACATTAAATCTCATACTGAATTTATTTTACTTTAATTATCTTTTTCAGGAAAATATATTTTATAATGCTAGTTTGAGTTTTCCTTTCAATATTGATTTTTTCAATATCCTTTTCTACAACTAAAAGATTGTTCATCATTTTTTTATCAGTTGCATGTTTTTCTAAGAAAATTCTTATTTTCCTAATGCAATTTTTAACTTTATTAGATGTAATATGCGGCGTTTCAGCTTCTTCAGATTCGCTGTCAGATGAATTTGAATTTTCATTTTGATTGGCAACAATTTCTTCAATTATCAAATCTTCAAATGTTGAAACACTTTTGTCTCTATTAATGTACTCAATTGCCGATAGAGGATGCTCAATATCAGTTAATTTGTGCATTTCGTCTAGTAGTTCCTGAAGTGCTGTACTGTTTTATTTTTTAGTAGATCCTTCAGGTTTAATCAATCCAGTATGTTTCCAGCAGTTAACAATAGTTTCTGATGAAATTTCATCCCATGCTTTTTTTATCATGCGAATAGCATCATGTAAAAGGATTGGAGAAAAATCATCTTTACTGATTTTTTCAATGATATGGCGGATGTGATACTTTCGATAATGAGCTTTGAATGAGTTTATTATACCCGCATCCAAAGGTTGCAGAAATCCAGTACAGTCAGGAGGTAAAAATTCAATGCGGATATTGCTCATTGGATATGCTTTGTGACAAGGGGCATTGTCCAAAATCAATAAAATATGGCGTTTGCTTCTTTTCATTTCTATGTTGAAATTCGCTAACCATTTTTTAAATAATGTTGAAGTCATCCATGCTTTGTTATTATTCTCATAATCTACATAAAGAGCAGGATTAAAAATTTTAAAACATCGTGGCTTAGCTGATTTTCCACTCACTGTCCTAGTTCTTTTATCAGATCCATCACTATTCATACAAAACACAAGAGACACACGATCTTTTTTTTTTTTGCATCCTTTAGCTGGCCCACTCGAAATTGTTCTGGCTGCAAGTGGTAAAAAAGGCCACTTTCATCCACATTGTAAACGTCCTCTGGTGTATATTCTAAAATCAATGCAGTCAGTTTTTTTACGACCATTTAACACAATATCTTCATCAACACCTGCAGTTTTACCACTTTGTATGTACTGAGAGAATCCTCGTCGCTTTTTAAATCTGTTCAACCAGCCACTACTGTATTCGAAATCTGTAAGATTCATTTGCTGGCCAAGGACTTTTGAATGCTCTCTGATGACATCTCCGTTTATGGTAGAACTTGCCGTAAATATGGGATAGGATCCCTTAGAAAGACCCCCACGGAGGGCACTCCCCCTAGGGCCTATATCCCAAGAGTAGATAATCGGCCGTCATAAATCTACCAACCAACCATCAACCAACCATTTATGGTAGCATTTTTAGCACTCATTCGTTGTATCCATGTGCAGAGGGCATCCTCTAAGTCTAAGTGCTTCACTGTTTTCAGTCTTTTTACAGATGATTGCAGTTCGTTGGTGTTAATCCATTTTTCTGTATTCATCAAAATGTCTCCGACATTTTGACAGGCTTTTTCTAGACAGGCTTTTCCAGATGTAGAGGAATGATTGGAGATGTGTTGCTGCGATACATTCACATTTCTTTCTTTATATTCACAAATTTCCCGCTTTTCCGAAATTGATAAAACTGCTCTTTTCGCCATAATGAGTTAAAATAAAGAGACAGGATTATATTTTACAGATTTAGCTGGTGAATTCTTCGATGTTTCAATCAACGTCCGACCAAAATTTTGAATGAGGGATTTTGCATTGCACGCCGTTTTCTTTCTAGAAATTGACATAAAGTACAGGGAGAGGTTCTTTTTTACATTGTTCTCACCTGAGAGAGGAGAGACCCTTCAGCCAATGGCGTGCTATGCTTTGTTTTCTCCCCGCTCCAGAAGTGCATCAGATCACGTGACTCGTCAGTCTGAATCAGCACTTTCACTTACTCGGCACCTCAGCGCACGTTATTTTTCTTCTCCCAGTGACAGGTAGAATGGGTAGCAGGTGCATTTTGGCAGGTTTTGAGAACAATACAAATTCTTTGCTATTCAATAAAGTTTGAATTGAGCTTGAAAGCATCTAGACTAATGAAAAGGAGGTGCCCTTTGAAATTCTAACAAAAATTTTTAAAAAGAAAGATATGCAAAAAATACAGTAATTTCTAGAATTTTTTTCTGCCGGTATATCGAGTTGGCGCTTTAACGGATACATTACATTGAAATTCCTATTTGGCAGATTTGTTCATAGACGCAATTGGCGGTTAAACGGAATTGGCGCTATTTCGAGATGGCACTAAATCGGGGTTTGACTGTATATATCCTAAAGTTTTATTGCCAATGTCTTAGTAACATTTGAGATAGTCTGAGTAACAATATGGCATTAGTTTAATGATATTACTATTACGTCTTTTGTAAATTAGCTATCTTCATTGGGAGCATAAACATCTGGAGCAAAAAAGGAACCTGTCACACAGACTGCCACCAAGTGACATTAGAAACAACTTATATGTTGGATATTATAATTTAAAATATTAAGCAACAGATTACAAAGTTAGATTCATTTCACCAAAAATCTGGCTTCACACTTTCTTGCCCCGACCCCTCAATTTTCTCCTATCTCAAGCACATTTTCATTTTGATAATGTGTATTATACTTCAATTTACATTTACAACGAGTATAATGGCTATTAGAGAATGCATGAATATATATCTTTAACCTGATTTAGTATGAATTTATATTTTAAACAAGAATCTTTCCAGATGAACTTAGTGCTGAGAGCAGTGCTGCCTCAGCAAGTGCATTCTAGTTTGTTCAACCAAACCTGAAATTTATCTGATAAACCTTGAATTAAAAAATTTCATATATTTTTGCAAATGAAACTTTAATGTGCATGATTTTGGTTTTTAAACAAAAATCTTACCAAATTATCATTTCTTCAGGGCCCACTGCCTTCAGCAGCATACACAGACGTTTGTTTCTATTAGTGAACCTGGAATTTCTATGAATATAGATTTTTTTTGTCTTTGGTTGCATACACTATATGCGATGTACACACTCAGTTTTCTTTTTAACCAAACCTCAGATTTGTATGACTTTAGTCCTTTATACCACTATGCTCTGAGTTATTGTTTAAGATGATAAGTTTAACTTTTTCATTTAATATTTTTTTTTTAATTTCATGGCGTCTTCTGTTAATAAGAATAAATGAAAAAAATTACTTGCATTCTAAAAGAAATATTTTAACACCAAAGAGAAGTTTTGAAGGAATTATAAGGAAACTTTTATGATCCTATAGTGTTGTTTGTCAGGAAAGGACAGAATAATAATAATTTTTAAAAATCTATTCAAATTGTTGCAATTCAGCAAAAATCAAAGTTCAATGTGAAGTGAAATAAACTGTATTATTGACTGAGTAAGTAGATTGTGATCCTAGTTTTCTACAAAAAATTATTTGTGTTTATACCTAGTATTAAGTTTGTTACATTTTACTTAAAAACACTGTTTGTGTAAAAACAAGAAACAGATTATTAATTGAAAATATTCAAGAACTTGCATTTATGCATCATTAATGCCAGTGAATGTCATCTTTAATAGTTAAATTTCTTAAGTATTACTTTCCAAACAGCAAATAATATAAAAGCAATCTCATTTATTAAACATGATTCTATTTAAGTATTCTGAATATCTTTATTTATTATCAGTTACAAATTTAAATTACGTATTTTTTTTTTTTTTAAGTATTTGCTTTGGAAAAATTAGGTTGGCCAAATATTTTTATATTTAGCCAAACAGAATCTTCAAAAGACTGAATAATTTGCTAAAGACATATGGAATATTCAATGCATCCCTAATAATAGTCTTTTTTTGCAATGTCCACAAACTATGTTAAAAGCTGGGAAACTTTTAAATGCATGTGATTGTACTTTATTTAACAACATCTTGTTTTGGCTTCAAAACACCCAATTTTTTTTTTTTTTTTTGGACTGTTTTTCCTAACAACACAATTTTCATTTTACTAGAATTAATAGCCGCATTAAATTTGTTCGATTGAAGCATATCTTCTTCACTAGAATGACAATTGTCTACAGATCTTGCAAAAGAAGTTTTTTTAACAAATTATAATTTACGGACATTGCCTGAATATATTTCATATGCGATTTTATCTATTAAAATCTCTTCAAAATATCTTGAAGAGTACCCAACTGACAATACTTAATTTTAGTTTTAAAAAAAGTACCAAAGTGACAATCCTTAACTTTAGTTTTAAATTCATTAAATAAGAATCAAAAGTTAATTGCTTACTATGAATGAGGTTGAAGAACACATATCTAGGTTTTGTTAAGCTTAGGACTAATGTAATCATTGATCTTTGTTTTTATGAATCTAAATTCTGTTTTTCTGTATTCGTTATCAGGAAAGGTATTAACTATAATACTAGTTAATTGTCTAATAGTCAGTAAAATTGTAACAGCCTATACATAGTGCATACAGTTGCCAATGAAATTTTATCCTTCATTATGACAAGTGTAAAACAGTAAGTTACAAATCACTGTAATTGAGTTTTTATAGTGATTTATGACAAAAAAACTGCTAAAATAATATTAAGAAGTTAGACTAATTTAATCAATAGTAATTTACACCATCTACCCACATTTAAATATTGACACATAGAATTATTATAGTCCTTTTTATAAAATATAGAAAAGTCAATAATTTAAGCTTAAACAATTGTAATTATGAAATGATTTTTCAAAATACTTTTCTTCTCAGACTGAGGAATTTAGAATTTGACAAAGCATTTGAAGAAAATCTTTTGGAATTTATATTTTACAATAAACCTTGAATATTCATGCCACTTACCTATAAATTATCAAAATAAGCAATTGACCTTCAAACATATGACAGTTTCAACTTTACGTGGATACTTGAAATAAACACTTTTCTTCAGTGATGAAATATTAGAACTCTATGCCTCGAAAATAACTTGTTAGAGATTGTATTCTGTTTTCTGCAAATATAAAATAAAGTTAACACAAACTTGCAGCCAAACGAACTATTTTTAGATCTATAAAATTAATAATAAAAACTAATGCATAAAAATTATTGAAACTTCATGATAACCTCAGATGTGCCAAGCTCTCACTAATCTTCCGTAATACGTGGATTAATTTGACCCAGTTTAACAAAGTTTTGAACCAGAAAAATTATTTGATGAATCTTTATTTAGTTACTTTCAGATTTCTGCATGGAATATATTTAATTTCATTTCTTAAAAAAATGCTGCTGCATAACATAATAAACTTGGGTTAAATTAACCCACATATAATGGAAGATTAGTGAGAGCTTAGCACCTCTGTAACCTATATCAGAGTTCATTCACAATTTAAAAAAATAATTAGATATACGAGCATTTCAGGAAAAAAACTATATTTTTTATGAATGCTTTCCAAAAAAAAAAAAAATCCAATTTATAACAGAAGTGAAAACAGCTAAACTGAAAACTGAAAAAAATGATTATATACAGTAAAGTCTCCATAATAGGCATTCCTGACTACCAGACATATTTAATGGTCACTTTTTTAATTCCCACACTAAAATCTATGTATTTGTAAGCTTTTGTTTCTGAATAGCAAACTCATTAGCCACAAAATATGAAAGATAATCTTTTTCAGGCAAAATTTAAATTTAAATTAAAAATAATAATAATCATTAAGAGTGCAGTGCAAGTTATGCTATATGCTCGGGATAATGTGTAACAAATTTTCTGATGCAGGTATTTTGTGATACATATCATGATTAATGCAATGCATGCATTGTTGAACATTTACAAAATAAATTGCAAGATCCAACATGTAGGCACAAATTTCTTCCACTGTGTCACAAGATTAAGATTTTGTAACAGCATACTTTTAATGTTGGAAAATGTACCATAAACTATGTGTAACATGTTAATTTATTTTCTTGCTTTAAATGAGTGTCTGATAACCTCATTTAAATATGGCTTGATATTTTAGGATAAATTATATGCTGACTATTTTAAGTGCACACAATTGTGTTGTGTATGTGACAGCTGTGCTTTAAAATTTTATTTTATTTTACTTGAAAAGATTTTCGTTTTATTCACCAGAATTTAGTATTAGGCGATAAGGCCAGATCATCTATTAGTGCAGCACACTTTTTCAAATCCGCCATTCTAAAATCTGCAAATTCCTAAAATCCGCACATTGTTTCTGATGTAAACAATGAAACTTACAGTTAAGATGTAGGTGTAAAATTCAAGTTTTTTTAATTTTTATATCATTCTGTACCCATTTTAATATCTAATTCAGATTAATATGACACAACTCATATTTTCTCATGAAAGAAGCATAAATTTATTTTAGAAAAAATTCAAGATACTGTTGATATCAGTGGCGATCGCGATACTTTTACCAAATAATTTATGTAATAATCAGGCTTTTTTGGTTATTTAGTAGGGCTAAACATGAAATAAAACTTTGTTAATTTAAGATTTTGATGTGAATTATTAGTGTACTTTTATAAAGAAGGTTTCACTGAATAATTCAAGAAAAAATTATCTCATCATCATTAGGTAATATTTAGTTATGCATCATTAATTATTTACCTGACCTTTACTTTTAATGTTTTAATTTTTTTTTTTCTTAATTTTTATTATTTTACTTTATTGTAAGCATTCATTATAATTTCGAGTGCATTATCATAAATTATAGTTAAAAAAATGTAAACAAAACAGTGACCAGAAATCCACAAAATACTAA
This sequence comes from Maratus michaelseni, assembly GCA_963931845.1. Classification (NCBI taxonomy): domain Eukaryota; kingdom Metazoa; phylum Arthropoda; class Arachnida; order Araneae; family Salticidae; genus Maratus; species Maratus michaelseni. The sequence goes on along the minus strand of OZ007598.1, from coordinate 280,391,693 downwards.
AATCTGCACAACCTCTGGTTTTAAGCTATGGGGATTTAAGAGAATCTACTGTATTACAAAATCATTTTTCAGAATTATTCAACAAATATAAGCTTCTACTGAAAGATATTTAGAAAAACATGTACAAAAGTTAACAGCTAAACTGCTGTCTGATATGAGGCAGAGAATGTCGAGTTGAAAGCATTAAGGCTATTCGCTACCGAATTGGGGATATTTATGATGCGTTAATAGAAGTTTCTGAAACGTCAAATGACGTTAAAAGTATCACAAAAGCAGCCTCATTGGCAAAAGAAATGAAAAGTTTTCAAATCCTTACAACATTGTGTATCTGGAACAACAGTTGGAGGCAATCCAATTATTCAATCAAAAATAGAGGGTACCATAAGCTGAACTTAAATTTTTGTTCACAACTTTAACAATAATGTAGATATCTTAGTGAGAAATCATCATAGTAACTTTGCTTTCCAGGAAATGTGATCATATCATTGGAAGTGACAGAATTTTGGTCAGTGACACAGTATATGTACTGTCAGCTTCATTCTAAATAATCGAATGTTTATCTTTGTGTTGTTTGCACTGTAATGGTGGTACTTTGTATGATTTTAAAACATTTGTTTCAGAAAATAAGAAAATTATATTAACTTATTTTAATTTACAGAAGAAGCTGTGAAATTTTAAGAATCATCCTCTTCTTAAATAATATTTCAAAGAATATATATCTTTTGTGTGTGTGTGTGTGTGTGCGTGTGCATGAAGTATACTAGTGAAAAGGTTTTGTTCATCAAAATGGAATATTTGTGTTAAATATGCAAAATTATTTTTAAATTTAGCTTTATAAAACTTTTAAACACAAAATATATGAGTATTGGGTCAGCTAAACATTTGGTATTATGCTGAATATTCGATATTCTGCCAAATAATTACTTTTTGGCTAGCTGAATACTCGGTATTTGCTTCACCTTTGTGCCAGTTATTCAGTATTCAGTCGCAATATCATGGGGATACTTTAATTCAGTGTATACTGCACCAAGCTACAAATACTCACTGAACTTGTTGCAATAAATTCTGCTGTGTGGTTTGGTGAGAGAGACTATCATTCAACAACCTCTTTGTACTTTCTCTGTTGCCAGAGAAAAAGAGTGTTTTTAGTAGACTTAGAAGAAAATTTACTTTTAGGAGTACATTTTCAGAATTTAAAAGAAAAGAAAAAGAAAGAATAGTATTTTATTTAGTAAACTTAGAAGAAAATAGACTTATATGAGTGTGTTTAATTTACATTATCCAGAAAAGGATAGATTGTATTTTCGACAAAATAATTTTTCTAAATTTTAATTAAATTTAAACTGATGAATTACAATTTTTAACTAATTAAATTTTAATTGATTTTTACATCAAAAAATAATTTTTATTATATTTTATTAATATATTAATTTACATTTTCCACTAAAGGATGGGTTATAATTTATTTTTAACCAATTAAATTTTAATTGATATTTATGGGAAAATAGAGGTGGTAATTTAACATTATTTAAATATCGATTTACATTTTACAGAAAACTAAAGGTTATATTTCTGACTTAAAAATAATTTCTCTAAATTATAACTTTATTTAAATATTAAATTACATTTTTACCAAAATATTGAAACATACTTTTATTTGTAATATATATATATATATATATATATATATATATATATATATATATATATATATATATATATATATATATATATATATATATATAAAGTTTTAATATTACTTTATATTTTTCACAAAAGAATATGTTACATTTATTTTTAGCTATTTAAATTCTAACTGATTTTCAAAGGAAAGTAGGAATTTTTATTTAAGTATGAATTTATATTTTTTCCAAAAACATGGGTTATATTTCTGACTTAGAAATAATTTCTCTAAATTATAACCTTATTAAATATTAATTTACATTTTCACATTTGTTAAAAAGTTAATGTAAACAAGTTTTGACTTACTTTGATATAAGCATATCTTGTATTACATGTTATTCATTTGCCGACAAGCTTCATTTCTGTATCATAGATGGCGTTGGCTGTTCAGATCGCAATAGCTTGTAATTAGCTACTCTGGAACACCTTCTCTTACATAAGTGGAATTTCCCAGTTCTGTTTTTTGGAAGTATAAAAGATCTTTGATAGCATCAAGTGATAGCTTCGTATCAGCCTTGCTTTAATTCATTACTTTTCTTGCTTTGCTTAAGCTTTGCATAGAAGATCTCTGTTAGCTATAATTTCTTCTTTAGTGTTCTGTTTAAATTAAAGTTATGTTATTATAATTTATATTATATATGTTAATATAATTTTTGTTTCATTAATTTATGCAATGGTTGGTTTAAGCAAATGATTTTAGTTACATTTAAAGATGTGTTTAAACTGACTTAAAGGATCTTTTAATTAAGGTGGACAATTTTTACTAGACATTCATTTTGAAATCCAAATAAGTATGACCATTAATCAAGTATCCTAATTATCATTTTCAATCATGATGTAAAGTTAGAAATTCTTTTAGAAATAGAAAATAATTTTAATAAATATTTTTAACAATCTCGTTTTATGCAAGTTTTTGCTTTGAATAATAATAATATGTTTTAAAACATTTATTAATTAAAGTTCATTCCTGTTTTCAAATGTATTTAATAAAAGAATTTTAGTCAAAAATAAAAAACTGTCTCTGTCAAGCTTTTTTAAAAAATGCCAAGACCTTTATAATGAACAAGTACCGATGTTTGTGTTGGCAACTAAGGGATAGCTACCAAAATTAAACTTAAGAATTACGTGTACTTTTCTGTTAAACAAACACCAGTCAAAGTTTTGCACAAAATGTGCTAAACTGCTTATTTTTCGCCAACGAGTGTAGTAACCTGATTATAAATCGTCACTTATAATTTATTTTCAAGATATCCTTTTCTAATCAATAAGTAATTTATTTAAAAACTAGTTTAATACGGCATTCACAATCTGGCATTTGCAAAATAATGTACGCTTAGCTGTTAAATGTTTTCAAGGCATAGGTATAATTCATATTGTGATATTTAATCAAGTAAAAGAGTAAATCGTTTATAAAAGTATATGATAATGTATTCCAGATTATACTTCTGATATACATCCATCGATTTCTTTCAATATTCGGTAAATCATACTTAACTGAATTCTGATAGTGCCATTCCAATTTAAAGAATATCAGATAATCTGGCATTAACAAAATATTCAGCAGCAGGCTCGGAATGGCCCGCAGGCCCATCGGCCCGAGGGCCGATGCGCCCTCAGCCAGGGAAAATTTTGCACCCTTAAGCTGCCCCAATATTTTTCCACACACATATATTCTGATTAGTGTAATAAATTTCGAGACTTTACTGAGGGTTAATCATCAACTAATAGACAGATAGTAAAAGAGAGGGATTTTTATTATCATAAAGAAATTGAACATCAAAGGAATTTTCAAAATCAGAAACCAAAGCGGACAAGTTTGCATACGATTGAGGTTAGAAAACAGGCACCTAGGGAAAGTTTTAATAGCCCTGGTGCGCCGTGGCTACTAAAGCTCATGCCCATGTGCTACTCCTGTGCCATGAGAGAGATTTTTTTCATCGGTTCTTAGGATGGTATTTTTTAGGTCTTAATCTCAGATCAAATATTTTGCGTATGCTACATTGTAGCACCCAAGTGTCCTTGTGCCCTTTTAACACTTTCCGGCACAGTGGTCCCACTCTGTGCTTACCTAATTTTAATTCCAAATTTGCAAATGGCACCAAGAATATTTTAATAAAATTTTGTTTCTATAATGAAAGATTAAAATAAGGAGTTCATATTTTCTAAAAACGTCGTTTGTAAATTCCAGTGTCAGTCAGCAGTTTCTCATTTTATGAACAGACTTTCTCTGTGCCGGAAAGCGTTAAAGCCGTCCCTGAATGGACCTATAATTGAAACCATTATTTTCGAAAAACAACTTTATAAAAGAAAGAGATAAATATTAGAACGCAAAAACGTTTTGTATGGATTTTTTTGTTGACTGGAAAACATATAACTTTATCATGCGGCCATTCAAAATACCTACAAAAATTTTCCTGTTAGCTTTATTTAATGACAGCCTTTCCGTAATTAAATCAACAAATTAGTTGAAGTTTCTAATTAAAATAGGATCAATTATTTGCATATTTTAATATTATTATTAGCAAAGTTTTGCCAGCAAACATAACTGTTTGTCAAATGGGAACTCATATCTTTAGACCGACGATCAGCTAATCGTTGGCTCAGCTTTTGGAAGCAGCTAAACTCAATCGTTGGCAAAGGAAGCTATAAAATATAATGGACTAATGATATCCAACAATTCTGTGTTGCTTGAGTGAAAAAAGAATTGTTTAAAAAGGAAGAGTTAGTCAAGTCATATCTCACAGAACGATGACGGTTTACAAAAATTATAAATAAGGCCAAACTTGTAATAATGTCTTAAATTGCTAAAAAAGTAAAGCAAGATTCTTTTTTGGCATTAGCGCACACAACTATGGATATATCAAGTGCGATAATTTACAGTGCTGGTAAAAAAAAAAAAGTGATTAGCCGCTACCAATTCTTCTAAAACTAATTGTAAAAAATCTATACTAATTGCTTGGAAATAATGTCTACTGATTGAAGCTATGGATTAAGTATCTTACAGGAGGAGTCGCCTACATATTAAAAATTACACCAATTTTGAATTTTCAAATAATAACACCTATTTTTGACACTCTATTTGAGTTCCTTGTTTCGAGACAGCCCGCGAAAAGGTATAGTTTAAATGCTCTATGTTAAATTTTCATAGAGCTAGAAGAGTTTAAAGTTTGAGGATGCTAATGTTAAATCCATTTGACAAACTTATAAAAATCATCCGATTGAATTTTTTTTTTTTTTTTTTAATGAAATACACTTAATAGACCACACATATTCCAGGTTTTTTATGTATCCAAAGACATATTTTTAATTATGAAAATTATTAATAAATGCATCTTAAAAAATTATGAATTATCACCTTCGTTAATTTTTGTATAAAAGAACTGTGTGTAAGTGTACAGCTCATTTGAAGAATTAGTTTTCGAGAACTTTCCTTACAGTCTATGGGGATCGCTTTCAGTTTTCAAAGAATCTACAGAAAATAACAAGTAGGCACTTACCAGAAACATTTTGTAGTGTATTTACTTTTATATAAAGAAAGTTTATTATAAATTTAAAGTTCCTGTATAATTTTACTGCTGACTAATGAGTGTTCAGTACTTTTTCTTGAAAGATTTAAATTTTATTTTGTGAAATTTTTAGATAAATCTGTAACACATTTTCTTTTATAACTCTATGAACAATTAAGATAAGTATATTCCCCGGCTATCTTGATCCAGGGAACTCAAACATAGGTGTTACAATTTGAAAAATCAACGTTTGTGCATTTTTTAATATGTAGACAATCTCCGAAACAAATTTTCGAATATAATTTAATAGTAGAAATTATTCCCATAAATTGGTACCTAGGTATTTTTTTATACATTTTTTGCCGATAATTAGTAAGGAGTGATTAATTTTTTACCATGACTGTTCTAAGGTATCTATTGACAAAAGAATAAAAGTAGGATACAAGGAAATCTGTATTCAACTTTCTAGAATTTTTGAATATTACATGATATAGTTTGAAAAATTGTGTAGCATTGTGTAGATTTAATGAAACTTCAAACATGCACAGAGAATATAGGGAAGTCGTCTATCTAAACTCAGAGATATAGTATTATGGCTTTTTCTTACTTGGTGTTATGCGAATGTGTTAAACTTTGTCAAGTCAGACACAACACAAGCAAGTAAAATTCATTTAATTTCGTTAAAATTTTTGTGCCCTCTGAAAATCCAAGGTCTGCGCCCTTTCCTCTGGCCCAGTCCCACCCTGTTCAGCAGTGTAAATTGAAATCATCAAAAGTATACAAGCTGAGTTATTAAAAATTCATTATTTGTATTATTGGTGAATTTCCGCTAAAATTTATGTTCAATAAAATACGTAGTTAAAAACAAAAAAGTACTTATCATTAAAATATATGTATGTCACACACATACACTATCAGTGTGCTGATTTCATATGCAGTGAACCTATGATTAAATAGATCGTTTGGATAATTTAACAAAGCACTTAATTTGACTGAATCATTACAGGAATCGGGGCAGATAATAATAATAAAATTACTTTCGAAAAAGTTTTACGACCGAAATACCACAAAATGCAATAATCTGTTTTCCAGTGAAACGAAACAAGATACACTAAACGAACGATTCAGTTTGAGTGACTCGTGAATCATTCGTGAAGGTTTTCTTTAGCGTTATCCACAGCTAACTAGCAGGTCCGAAATTTTCTGAAGAATTTGTGGCAGAACTTAAACACATTTTAAATAATTAAGTTCCCATTGAAAATCTGTTTTTAAAGATTCTTATTGTGTATATAAGTAAATCTGGCCATATAGTCTTGCAACATTTTTAGATTTAAAAAAAAAAAAACTCCATTCAAGATCCAACCAATTTAGGGTTAGCCAAAGCATTTTTCTAAAGTTTGATGCAGTTTAGAGCTTAGCTTGGCTTTTTAAAAAGATTTTACAGAAATATAAAGGTAATCATGTTTCTGTGTTTTATATTATCTTATGCAGATGTAAGTAACTTTATAGTATCCTTTGTATTTTCCTAAATTATAGATTTTGTACTTAAATGTAGTATAATAGAATCTGTTGACATTTTGGATTGTATTCAATAGGGAATCCTATCTCTACATTCAGATTTATAAAATCCACAATTTTCTTTTTTTTCTTTTTTACCGTATTTTTTGGTGTATAAGTCGTCTTTTTAAACCACCAAAACGCAAAGAAATTATTCCTTCAACTTATACAATCAGACCTCTGATGATCATGATTTATATATATATATATATATATATATATATATATATATTAATTTTCATATGTTTTTCAGTATAATTAAAAATAATTATTGTTTTAAAAACAATTTCATCTTTGAAAAAAAAAAAAGGGTTTGTTTTAGACGAAATTTTACAATCTTGAAATGCACTAGAGTTTGTAGCAGAGCTAAAAAATAAGTTTGAAATAGCTAACTTTCTGTTAAAAACTTTGGTACTTTTCGGTTAGCCGGGCGCCAGTGATTTATATACATGCATATATACACACATATACCGGGTGTCCTAAAAAGGACTGACTGATTTTAAAATTCAATAACTTACAAACGGTGACAGATATTTAAAAAATTCTTGCAGGAGAGTGATGTACGATGTCAGGAGTTTTTTTACTGCGATTCCCGGTTTTAGTTTGAATTTTCATCAATAGATGGCGCTGAGAGCAATAGGCACTCAGTCGAGACCAAAACTGAAATCAGGAGGTTACATGTATGGAGTGGGTCCCTTTCACCAATACAATTTTTGTTAGGGCACGATTCTGAGCTCAGTCGTTATATTTTCGATGAAATGTGTTGTTGCCATGGAAATAAGGAATTCCTCAACATAACGACAGCGTTCAGAATTGGGCATGAATCTAATAAGCAGTATGTGAGAGAGCAGACGATTTTATATTTATGAAGTTTTATTTTCCTGGATTTAATTACTTTTTATCGTCTGATTTAAATAATATTTTGTGCACTAGTGTAAATGCCCGTCCTAGGACGGTGGGTAGAAATTGGGGTTTTCAGTTAAAATTTTAAATAATTGATAAAAATATTCATATACTGTTTATCGACAATAGGGAAAACTGACCTGAACCGTAAAGTTCAGGGTTAATGGTAAATATTACTGTTAATGGTAAATTTTACGAAACGTAATATTTTTATTTATCTTTGTTTTTCAACTCAAAATTTCCAAATATTTTTCTGAATAATTAAAATCTTAATCCTAATAACAAACTCAATAATTAATTAAGGTCTCAATAATTAACTATGGCAAGTAAATTATAGGTATTAATTTTCACTCTCAATAATACGAAAACGATCTTTTAGTTTCTTCATAATCTAAAAGAATTTTATTTTTACACAAAGTCAAATATTTCCCTTTCAAAATTAATAATAAAAATAATTTAAATCATTAAAAAAAGTTGATCTTGTAATAATTCAATACATCCTGAATGTACATACCTTATGTTAATGGTAAATTTTACGAAACGTAATCTTTTCCTTTATTTTTGATTTACTACTCAAAATTTCCAAATATTTTTCTGAATAAATAAAAGCTTAATCCTAATAACGATCTCAATAATTAATTAAGGTCTCAATAATTAACTATGGTAAGTAAATTATAGGTATTAATTTTCGCTCTCAATAATACAAAAACGATCTTTTAGTTTCTTCATAATCTAAAAGAATGCATTAATTTTTACACAAAGTCAAATATTTCCCTTTCAAAATTAATAATAAAAATAATTTAAATCATTAAAAAAAGTTGATCTTGTAATAAATCAATACATCCTGAATTTTTTTATTTTAAAAATATGCTTATGTACATTTTATATTATTTTACAACTTTATTATTATGTAAATTATAATAAAGTTGTATTATTAATTTTTTTTTTCCAAAGGTATAATTTGTATTCATTGTCAATAGGTGGCGCCAGAACAGTATTTAAGAAATATATCTAAAATACCGGTAGATCATCGCAAAGCCTCGAAAGGTATCATCGCTATTTCTGAAAAAGTACTTAGAGGAATAAAATGCGTACAGAAATAAATTAAAAAAATCCTTTAAATTATTTAAAGACTTTAATATGCTTTTACGAATATTTTAAGAGCATAATCGGATTTTTTAATGAAACGTTCAAAGAGTCATTCATGGAATAGATATGGAATTTGTGTTTTTGAATGGCAACATTATTTGTTTGTTTACATCAGGTAATCGGATGTTTAATCGGTTATGTTTAATTTAAAACTTAAAACATTATAACTGGATATGATATACATGCTTTATACGAAAATATGCTGAACAGACATTATTTCAAGTAGAAGAAATTATCATTTAATGGTTATGTGTTAGCATATCTTTTTCAGTAAGCCTAACATGGCGTTTAACTACGGTCGACTCGCAGATCAGAGTGGTACAGCCCGGTACCGTTACAGACAGATTCTCGCCTTTGGATTTTATTATAAGTAAGATCGCATCTTAAAACTAGGAGAAGAGATTCAGTATTTTTTCCCTTTTGTTGTTGTTAAAAATTTCATAAATTTTGTTAAATTCTAAGAAGATTTTAGATCTTTTAAGGAAGTTTTTCAGTATATTTTTATGCATGTTGAATCCAGTTTAAAAGAATCTTGGAAATGGTTTATACTTTGGAAGAAAGAATATTTATAATACTAGAGTACTACCGCTTGGATCAAAGCATAATAGCTACAAGAAGAAGTTTCCAAGAGAAATTTAACGTAAGGAATGCTCCGCATCCAAATACATCTAAACAATTGTATGAGAAATTTGTAAAAACCGGTAGTGTTGCCGACGATTTGATAGACAAAGTTGGACGACATAAATCGGCCATGACTGAATCTAACGTAGATGTTATTAAAAATGTTATTAATCAAGATTCGAGAATATCGGTCCGTAAAATGGCAGCTTCATGCTCAGTGAGTAAAACCGCAACGCACAAAATTCTGCGAAAATGCTTGGAAATGTATCCTTACAAAATACAAACGCAGGAACCACTTCCTATCATTATGAAAGAAAAAAGACTAACTTTTGCAAATGAAATGCTACAGTTGATAGATGAAGGGGGTATTGACGCAAACCAAATTTGGTTTTCTGATGAAGCGTATTTCCATCTGGATGGTTTCGTCAATAAACAGAATTGGAGGATATGGGGAACTGAGAACCCTCATGTGTGCGTGCCACGATCAGTCTACTCACAAAAAATTACTGTATAGGCAGCCTTATCTAGCAGTGGAATTATTGGGCCTTTTTTTTTTGGAGGAAACTGTAAATTCAAGTCGATACATCGAAATATTGCACCAATTTGTGGCCATGTTGAATACCTTAGGTAATTTACAAACTGACTGGTTCATGCAAGACGGTGCGAGACCTCATCGGACAGCTGATGTTTTCACTTTCCTCAATGAATATTTTGATAACCGTGTCATTGCATTGCATTATCAAAATGCAACCGATACAGGTATGGATTGGCCACCGTGTTCGCCGGACCTCAATCCATGCGATTTCTTCCTATGGGGCTACCTAAAGGATGCAGTGCACAGACATAATCCCACCACTATTACTGAACTGCAACAAATCATTACTCATGAATGCGAAGCTATTTCAGAAAGAACTTTGCAGAACGTATGTGGTAATTTTGTTCTCTGTTTAAGACATATGATTGTGTCGAATGGTGGGCATTTTGAGAATATCGTAATGTGATTGAACGCGTCTAATTTCTGGTTTTTACCCTTTTCTCCTTGGATTGAGGCATTCACATTCTTTTAAATATGAGTTATAAAGAGTTGATATGTTTATAGAATTTTACAAATTTGTATTTATCCCATGTAATTTTTTTTATCTGTTTGGTTAATTTTTTTAGCTATATAAGTTTAATGATCAGTTATTTTTTAGAAACATTTTTAACTGTTCGAAAATATTTGAAAATATTTATTTTGTTATTTTGCTTATTATTTCTTTATTAACTTTGTTATCATTATCAATTTCTCTATAAAAAATAGTGACACCGTCATTTATCCAATCGACATAGTCATTCTGATTTATTGTTCATAAAACTTTCCTTTTACAGTATAATACACTTTCTGTATGCATATATTTATTTTGTAGTAATAATTTGTTATCTTCAGAAGAGCTTTGTATTTCTGGTAAATAAATGGTGAGAGAAACATTTGACAACGTATTATTTATATTTTGAATATCCATTTCATTTGCGACTTTTTGTGTAAGTTCTTGAAATTAAGGCAATAAATAAATAAATTCTTACAAGTGATGCTTTAAGAAGAAGTAATCAAAATCTTCTAAACAGGATTGTTACTCTCATAACAAGTGAGTAAGTGTGATCGAAGATCGCATAAAGGGTTTCGTTTAATATTCCTTTCAAAACACTTTATCCTTTCTTTAACAAATCCAAATAAATTTCATTTCCAAAATAATAATAATAATAATAATAATAATAATAATAATAATGTTTTCTATAAAGTAAAAATTTGCCGGTCTATTTTTCTCGTTTTTTCGAATATCTGAACTGACCCCCGATAGCGGGCTAAGCCCGCTATTATATTCTGTCATAATAATATATGTCATCTGGACCAAATCCGATATAAAAAAAATCAATTTCAAAATGAAACATGTGGTATAGAGACCTTCAAAATTTTAAAATATGCCAATATTCCATAATCGAGTTTTTATCATGATTCAATATGTTCCTCAAACTTATATATTTACTATTCTCTATTACTCATATTGATACTCTCTTTGTATTATTCTGAAACATTTGAAAATCCGTTATGACGTCAGATTAATTTTCATTTTAATTCTCTAATGACGTCATATTAAGCTGCTTTCTGTATTTACACATACTTACACTCCTTGTATTATTGAGAAATGTTTGAAAATTTCCGTTTAATTACCAATATCACGTCATATTAATCTTTTTTTTTCAACTGGTGGAACTTCTTATTTCATTTTCATTTTTCACGTGGAAATATTTTAATAGAAAATTAATTATTGTAGAAAGAATTTTTTTGTGGATTTTTAATTGTTGGCAACTGCTATAACGAAAAATGTTTAAATTTAATAGGTAAAGGCTGATAGGTTTTTGGTTTTTTATTTCTATATAAAATAATACGATTTTTTTTCAAATTTTATGATTTTGAACTTCATAGCAGATATTCAGCTATAAGTACACAAAGCTTCAGCTCTGTAAGTTAAATAGTTTCTGAGAACCGCCTCTGTGATGGACAAACAACGAAGCGGGAGTAATAAGGTTTCGTGAGATGAACGAAACCCTAAGAATGCAAAAGAAAATTGCCGCAACTCAAAATAATTCGTTCTAATTTTACTTCGCCATGCGTTAAAAACGCCACAATAAGTTCACCATTTCATGAGATGAAAGAATATATCTAATTAAACATTTTAGAAAACGCATAACACATTTTAAAACAAGATTTCAGTAATTACTACCCATAGCCAAAAAGTACTCCACTTTTTTTGAAAGGCCCTGTATATGACCTATAAAACTGTACATATTCTACATAGTATTCTAAAGTTTAGTTTAATAAGTAAATACATAATGCAGTTGAAAATTCACCTTCAGAGGTTTCTAGTAATAGACGGAAAGATATTAGAATTCTTTTGTACAGTCCTGTATATTACCTACAAATTTTTTACATGCCAAATATAAAACAAAATTTTAATTCAGGCAAAAAACACGGTAAAAATTACTGAAATAGAAATTCCAGAAATTATCATCCATCGGCGGCCATATATTTAGTTCTTTGCGTGGCCCTGTAAATGATATCATTAAAATGCATAACATAGCTCGAATAAAAAACTCTTTTCTGGAATTCACGCTCATAGTTGGTAATGCTTACGAATTCTTTTGTGTAGCCCTGTATATGATCTATAGCATTATACACATCACGTAGTATGCAAAAATGTTTTTTAAACTGCTTAGTATAACTGAAAGCGCACTTCCAGCAATTATCGCCTATAGACAGTATTCCTGATACAGTACTTCAAACGAAATCTTTCGCGTGTTCCTGTAAATGAACGAAAAATGTACATCATATTATACAACAAGTATCTTTCAGTAAACCTCGGTAATGTATATCAGTTTCATTATATTAGAAATACTGTAACATAATTAAAATTCGCATCAAACCGTTTTTCCCCGCAGGCCATTATGTAGCAGAATTAATTGCGTAAGCCTTGTAAATGAATGATAAATGCTTTACACTCCATATTGTACAGAAAACATGTCCACTTCATAAATGTAAATCAATTTCATTATGTTTGTAATGGTGTAACATCATTAATATACACCGTAAACGATTTTTTCCCATGTACCATCATGCAATGAAACTATTTTGAGTGGCCTTGTAAACGAATTAAAAGTTCTACACATGCAATATTCGATTGCAAGCATCTTTTAGTGCACTTTAGTGCTATATATTATTTTCAATAAGTTTGAAATAGTGTAACATCATTAAAATACAGTGCAGAGGATTTATCCCACTGACCACAATAAAACGGGCATGCTTTTAAGTGCCCCTGTAACCGAACTATAATTGTTACAAAATTCGTTTTCAATACAGAGCACTCCATGGTAAACCTCAATATACTATATCAGATACATACATGGCAATTTGAATATATTTACACAAGTTAGAGCATGGAGAGACCGTCATATAAACCAAGTGCATAAACACTTTTCAATTGTGCTGGAAAGTCTTAGAAAGAAAAAAAAATTGATGAATTAAGAAGACACTCATTTTTAAAAGACCTTATCCTTCTTGGAATGTAACAAGTTTAAAAAAAATTGATATTTTGAACATTGTCGTTACACATTTCTATTTGGTAGAAGTCGTTTTCGTGGAAACAATACTTTTTCCTATTGTTGCTCTGACTCTCCCTGCCTACAATATTGAAGTTCAGAATCGGGCTCTAACAAAAATTGTATTGGTGAAAGAGACCCACTCCATACATGTAACCTCCTGATTTCAGTTTTGGTCTCGACTGAGTGCCTATTGCTCTCAGCGCCATCTATTGATGAAAATTCAAACTAAAACCGGGAATCGCAGTAAAAAAACTCCTGACATCGTACATCACTCTCCTGCAAGAATTTTTTAAATATCTGTCACCGTTTGTAAGTTATTGAATTTTAAAATCAGTCAGTCCTTTTTAGGACACCCGGTATATAGATACACATATATCTACATACACATATATATACATACATATATGTACACACATATATGTATGAATATACATATATATGCATATACATATATATTTATATATGTACATATATCACTGTGTTGTTATGAATCTTAAATATAAGATGTACCAAAAAATAATCAACTTTAGAACATCACGACATTTATTAATAAACTTACAGAGCGCTCGAGATCTAACACAAACACAATTACAGTTAACCTAGGTTATATATCCAGTGTTCATAGTTCATGGCTGATGCCACATCTCCCTTTCAAAGATCCATTCTGTTTGGAGCTTTCACAGTTCTACCACTCAGAGTGATATAGGGTTGATTACCTTTAGCTACGACAGCTTGTTCTGTTTTGGAAACCTCGCTCTTTGTACCCTCTTCTAAAACAACTTCTCCCATATTTTCTTCTGCTGCTTGTTTTAGTTTAGTACCGGGAATTAGAAATTTTCTATTTCGCCTTAGAGTTTGTTGTCCCTCTTTAACGAGATACGATCTTGGTGTATCTGCCTCCCTTCCAAACTTTTTCACCTGGATCTATTGGTTTCAGCTCATGGACTTTATGTCTTCGATTATAATCTCTTTCTTGTGCTTTTATTCTATTTTCTTCTATTTCTTCCAATCTCTCCTTCTGTACCAGTTTTGGTTGAAGTTCTGAGAGTGCTATGGGTAGAGTTGTTTGTAAACGCCGTCCCATCAATAGTTCTGCAGGGCTATACCCATTTTTCAAAGGCGAAGCTCTGTAGTTCAACAAAGCCAAATAAGGATCTTTGGACTTTTTGAATCTGAGTTTGATTACCTTGACTGCTGCCTCCACAAAACCATTGCTTTGAGGGTATCTGGGACTAGACGTAACGTGCTTGAAACCATACACTGTGGAAAATTGTTAGAACTCAGCTGTTCGAGTTACTTCAATTTGTCGTCCATTGTCAGATCTAACTATATCTGGTATTCCATGTCTGGCGAATATTGACTTACAGTGCAGAATTACTTCTTTGGATGTGAGCCTGTCTAATTTTGCGACTTCTGGATAGCGTGAATAGAAATCAGTTACCAGCAAATACCAGTCTGAATGAAGCTTGAATAGATCCATGACTACGATTTCCCAAGGTCTTTGAGGAAAACTAGTTGGTTTCAGTGGTTCAGAACAGTTTCTAGCTTCCTGTATACATGATGGACATTCTCGAACGAGTTCCTCTATTTGCTTGCTCATTCCAGGCCAATAAACAGCTGAATTTGCCAAAGCTCTACATTTAGTTATTCCTATGTGACCTTCGTGAATTTTCTCCAAGATTTCTCGTTGAAGCTTGTTTGGTACAACTATTCGATTTCCTCTCATAATTATCCCATTATGAACTGAAATTTCGTATCTTAAAGGCCAAAAGACCCGGCAAGATGATTCTACATTCTTTTTCTCTGGCCATCCTTCTAAAGCATAGGTAGTTAACATCCTACATGTTGAATCTTTTTCTTGTTCAAATTTCAACTGGGAAAGTCTTTTTGGAGCTATCGGAACAGTTTCTGTAATTTGATTGACAAAGAGCTCGACATCTTCTTCCAAATCAAAAGTTGGGACCTGCTTTTGGTGAGGTGCTCTGGATAATGCATCTGCTGCCAGTAAATGTTTTCCTGGAGTATGAAAAACATCAAAAGAGTATCTCATCAATCTCATTTTTAATCTTTGAAGATGAGGAGTGAGATCATCTAAGGATTTTCTTGTTAATATAGGGACCAGAGGTTTGTGATCAGTTTCCAAAAGAAATGTTGTACCTATCAAATAATTACAAAACTTTTCACATGCCCAAGTGAGTGCCAATGCCTCTTTTTCAATCTGGGCGTAACGTTTTTTTGTTGGAGTTAATGTTCTGGAAGCATACGCAATTACCTTCATCGTGGAGTCATCTTGTTTCTGGCATAATGTAGCTCCTAATCCATAGGATGAAGCATCAGCAGTTACTGTCGACTGTTTGTTAGGGTCAAATACAGTAAGTACTGGTTCGGACGAGAGCATTTCCTTTAGCTTTTTCAATGCATTTTCCTGGGGCGTATCCCAAATAAATTGACTTTTTATTGATAGCAGAGAAGTCAAAGGTGCCATGATATCTGAAAATTTTGGAATAAATCTTGCTAGATAATTAGCCATTCCAAGCAGCTGTTTAAGTTCCGTTTTGTTGGTTGGAGTTTCGAATTTTTGTATGGCTTGTATTTTCTCTGGATCTGGGCGTATTCCGGACTCATCGATTACATGACCAAGGAATTGTATAGACCTAACCGAGAAATAGCATTTTTGTTTATTTAGAGTGATTCCCGTTTCTTCCAGACGTTTTAAGGTTGATTTCAAACGCTCGTCATGTTCGTTTTGATTGCATCCCCATATCAGGACATCATCCATATTGCATATTATGCCTGATAGACCTTCCAAAGCTTGAGACATTCAACGCTGAAAATGTTCAGGTGCTGAAGAAATCCCGAAAGGTAAACGTAAAAAACGGAATCTACCGAAGGGTGTGATGAAAGTTGTAAGATAAGATGACTCTTCATCTAAAGGTACCTGCCAGAAACCAGAATTGGCATCTAATTTTGAAAATATTTTAGCTCCTGCCAACAGCGATAAATTGTATTCTGTAGTTGGTAACGGGTGCCATTCTCTTCGAATACTTCTATTAAGTACCGTTAAATCTACACAGATTCTTACATTTCTATCTTTTTTTCGTACCACCACTGCTGGTGAACACCAATCTGTGGGTGTTTCTACTGGTTTAATTACATTTAATTCTTGCATTCTATTAATCTCCGCCTTTGTTTTCTCCAACAACGGTATTGGTATTCTACGTGGAGAGGTGAGAGCATAAGGCTTAGCATCACCAATGAGTTCTATATGATAATTTCCTTTCAGCAATCCCAGTCCTTGAAACAACAGAGGAAATTCCCGAATAAGATCAAAGCTGCTAATACTTTACACACAATGTGGTTGTATATGAGGACCTAGTTCGAAAGCTTTAATGGCTGGTTTTCCCAACAAACACGTTTGAAGGCCTTTTATGACAAAAATCTCTTCTAAACATCTTTTTCCATTATATTCTATGTTTTCAACTGCTGCCACCATGTGTTGTTATGAATCTTAAATATAAGATGTACCAAAAAATAATCAACTTTAGAACATCACGACATTTATTAATAAACTTACAGAGCGCTCGAGATCTAACACAAACACAATTACAGTTAACCTAGGTTATATATCCAGTGTTCATAGTTCATGGCTGATGCCACATATATCTACATACACAAATATATACATACATATATGTACACACATATATGTATGAATATACATATATATGCATATACATATATATTTATATATGTACATACTATATCACTGGCGCCCGGCTAACCAAAAAGTACCAAAACTTTTTATAAAGAGCTTGATTGTTTGGACAAGTAAATCTAACCGTAAAATCTTGTACTATTTTTTCGGTAAAAAACATTCCATCCAAACAATTAACACATTTCAACTTAGCATAAGTTTTTTTTTTTTTTTTTTTTTCAGAAAAAAAATAAAATTTAATGAAACAGGCATTTATAATTATGGAGAAATGAAGCAAAAAGTATAAATTTATGTATTTTCAATTATCTTAAACAAAATGTATTAATACTAAAAAATATTTAGTTCTGTCTTTATTTCGAAAATTATCATTAAATCCTAGAACAAGCAAGACACTTGGCAGCATTACATTTGGTGTTGTGATAAATGAATTTTTCTTGATACAAGTTTGCTTTTTACATTGTTTCCATGCCTACTATGATTTGATCTGGAAATTGGATTAATTTATCAGGGAATTAGAACGATTTTGTTGAATTCGTTGGTTTATTGTGTATTGTGTCATATGGTTGCATTTGGTGGAATGTGTTTGTGACATGGTTTTTGTGTTGATTTTTTTTTTTATTTGTGTATTTTGTAAAGTGAAGTGAAGTTTAATGGTTTGACGTGTTATGTTTTGAACTGGCTAATTCATCTGAAGTTATTTTGGCTTTTTTTTGTTGTTATTTCGTAAAATGTTTGAGTTCTGTTTTTTTTGTAAATGGGTGTTATTTTAAAAATTTGTTTATGGGAAGAGGATAAAATTTAAATTTTGCCCGCCTATCTGAGTTCATGTGTATGAAGAAGGACCGAAATGGCTCTTGTGACGTGATTTAGTCATGCTGGAAGGCAATTGTTAAAATTTACACACGTTCTTTTTTTTTGGGCAGAGAGAGTGTTGAAGACTAATGTAATGTGTGTGCATCATTGCTTGTTGAGGACAGTGATGAAGATGATATTAATAAACCGGGACCCTGATGAAAAAAAAATGAAATAGGAAAAAATAAGTGAATTTTTATTGAGTTTATTTGATAAGATGTATTTTGTACATTCTAAAGATTGCTACAAAGCGAGTTTCGTTTGTCCAATAATGTTTTTGTTTTGATTAATGTGCACAAAGCACGCATATAAGTTACTGACTGCTGCTTGAATTAATTTCGTGCAATCTAGAGATTGTTGCAAAAGAGTTTCATGTGTCTAGTGATTTTTTCTTTCTTTTAATGTGTGCAAAGCACACATACGTAAGTTACAGACCTCTGCTTGAATGAATTTCGTGCATTGTAGAGATTGCTGCAAAGTGCTTTTTTTGTGTCCCGTGATATATATATTTTTTTAGTTAATGGGCAAAAAGCACTCATGTATAAGTTGCTGACCACTGTTTGAATTAATTTCGTGTATTTTGAGAATTGTGAATAAAGAAATTTTAATGTATTGTTTTGGAAAAATTGTTAAAATATAAAAATCTAGTGGAAAAATTTGTGAAAAGTTCATTAAAATTGAAAATATTGTTAAAAAGTTGCAAAAATTGAAAAATTTGGATGGAAAATTGTTAAAAGTTTGTAAAAATTGAAGAATCCAGAGGAAAAAATTGCTAACAGTTTATAAAAATCGAAACATCCCAAGAAAGAAGTATTAAAACTTTGTAAATTGTCACAAAACAGAATAAAATCTATGTTTACTTTGTAAAAGAAATTGCTGTAGGAAGTGCGTAAACAGCCAGTTGTCCAGCACCAGTGCAAAGGACTGGTTCTGATTGGAGAGAATTTGGATGTGGCTGAATTTTCTCTTGGCACATGTCACAAAATTGCCAAATCAAGTATATCGCTTATTCTATGAATCTGCCAAAATTATTTATCTGGCATATCTAAATGTTCCTCACTATTAAATACAAAAAGTTGTGGTAAATTTTTATTAATAGAATCATTATGTGCAGTTCTGTAGTCATAAAAACACTAGAGGATACATGTCCAGGCCTTGAATTTCAGGGCGGTCTTTGCGCCGAAAATTTTGAAATCCCGCCTAAAAAAGTATCGTGGGTGGGAACCTCCCGCCCATAAAATTTAACCATTTTCAGGAGAAATTTGCATTGTTTAATTTACCTGCAACCGAAAGAAAAATTTCGTGATTTTTTCCCACAACTGATCGACGAACTTTGCATTTTTTCCGTGACTGATCGACAAACTTTCAGTTTTTTAAGCGACTTATCGACGAACATTCTGTTTTTTAAGCGACAGATCGACGAACTTTCTGTTTTTTCCGCGACAGATCGACGAACTTTGCGTTTTTTCCGCGACAGATTGACAAATTTTCCGTTTTTTCCACAACGGATCGACGAACTTTGCGTATTTTCCACGATCGGTCGACGAACTTTGCGTATTTTCCGTGATTGGTCGACGAACTTTGCGTATTTTCCGTGGTTGGTCAACGAACTTTGCGAACTTTCTGCAATCGGTTGATGAACTTTGCGTATTTTCTGCGATCGGCCGACGAACTTTGCATATTTTCCACGATCGATAGACAAACTTTGCATATTTTCCTCGATCGATCGACGAACTTTGCGTTTACTTTGTGATCTTTTGACAAACTTTGCATTTTTTCCATGATCAATCGACGAACTTTGCATTTTTCCGCGATCGGTCAACGAACTTTGCATATTTTCCATGATCGGTTGATGAACTTTGCGTACTTTCCGCTATCAGTCGACGAACTTTGCATATTTTCTGCGATCGATAGATGAACTTTGCATATTTTTCGTGATCGATCGACGAACTTTGTGTTTTCTCCGCGATCGTTCGACAAACTTTGCATTTTTTCCATGATCAATTGACGAATTTTGCGTTTTTTCTGCGATCGGTCAATGAAGTTTACGTTTTTTTTCGCGATCAATCGGTGAAATTTGCATTTTTTCCGCAATCGATCGACGAAATTCACTAAATTTTTCGTATTTTCTTTCGACAGATTCATGGTTTTTTTATGCCTATGTCCGACTGAAAATTTTACATTTTCTTCCCTGCGTTCGACTGATGAATTTCACAATTTTTCACCACGACTGACTGATAAATTTCACAATATTTTCCTGTGACTGATTGACGAATTTTGTGATATTTCTTGCGAGCAATCAACAAACTTCATGTTTTTTGCCTTGACCAAATGACGAACTTTGCGAATTTTTCCGTAACCGATTGACGAATTATTCAGTTTCTTCTGGCAACAGATTGAAGAAATTCACTATTTTTTTTCCTCGTGCCTCATTGAAAAATTCAAAGATTTTTTTCTCCAACTGACTGATAAATTTTACGTTATTTTCTTGCGACGATTGGCAAACTTCACTATTTTTTCCCGCAACTGATCGACGAATTTTTTTTTTCTATTAACATAGACATAGATAAGGACTTCTAATAAAATAGCCTTTCAAAGAAGAAAATAGTCTCTCGAAAAATGTTTCAAATATAATGTCTGTGTAGGATAGTTGTATTAGTTCGCCTACTTCTTCAAATCGTCTGCTTGACAGCCATTGTCTGGTAGGTACAATAGATTTATTCTATTGTATTTGTCCGTATTGTTGTTTGTAGGTGGCGTTACCTTAGCACAGTTGTACACTGGCTGCCATGTAGTTTCAAAGTTGGAAATCGATATTAACACTATTTCGTAGAAGTCCATATCTATTTCTGTTCATGCGTAAGACGAATTTCATTATTTTATTCCCTCAACCAATTGACTAAATTCACAATTTTTTCCAATGACCAATAGACGTATTTAAAGATTTTTTTTCCTGCGACCGAAAAGAACAAAAAAAGGCAGTAAAAGTCACCGATCGCTGCACTCTGTCAAATTGGCCTAGAGTCAGCACTAAACAAAATGATATTATGAGAGCTGCAAAGATCTTATTACTTTTACTCTTTGAGGTAAAGGAGTAACCCTTTTTAATCCTTGTGAAGGAGTAAAAGGGTACCTTGTGAAAGAGGCTTCAGCACCCTAAACCAAATAAAATCTAAATTCAGAAATTCATTTAACAACCTAATTGTTAAGGGTCCCTAACATTTGGTGGAACTTGAAAAATGCACTGCATATATAAAATTTAACTTTCTTCCATTTTTTATAATAAAAAAAATAAACATTTTACATAATCATTCTGAGTTGGCTTAATTTTTTCAATGGTATTTTGTCATGTCTGCATTAATGTAACTCTTTAAATAGTACGTAAAATAATAATGGGGTTTTAAAATATTTTTTTTCTCCCTCCCAAACATTACAACTCCCCTCCATTTAAAAATGTTGGAAGGGAGACTCCCCTCCTTGGAAAAATTTAATTTCAAGCCCTGATGTCAGGGATTATAGCTTTACTTGAGAAACAGAAGGTATACAGACCTTTAAAAAAAATCCAGAAAGTATATAGTGTATACCACTGTACATTTTTAAAAAGCTCTATTTACCACTTCAAGTAAAAAATGCCTAAAAAAATTGCAGTATATTTTCTTGTATTTTGAAGATTTTTTATATATGACTTTTTCTCAACACTTTTATTCACTCAAAAAAATATCCTGTCACGAATTATTTAAGAATTTTTTAATAATCTTTATCTATTTCTTTTCTAATAAAACTATATTGGGGATTTTATTTTTGCTGTAAATTTCATCTGTGTAGAAAGTTTTGCAGATTAGCTGAATTTATTTCATATGTTTTTGGCACCTCCTAATTTAGCCGCCAGTGAGGATTAATCATGACATAACCAAGATGTATCACAATGTCATATGTATATATGATGTATATAAACTATAAATCGAGTTTTCCCCAGGATGTTTCAGTGGGGTGCTTTTTAAAAGCCCTACTTGCTCTTTAATTTAAAAAATAGTATCCATTTTTCCCCTCACTCAAAATCACATCCTTTCTACAAAAAATTTCTTTCATTAAGTACTGATTTATTGTTATTTAATGATGTGTCTTGAAAAGAGTACGCAAAATTTTAAATATAAATGCCTTTTAAAATAAAAAATCTGCCTTCACAGACCTAAATAGAGCCATTCAGAATCTAAAAATGATATTATCAGATATTTTTATCTCTAAATTTCTTAATTTTACTATCTGTAACTATTTAAAAATTTAGAATGGCAACATTCTTCTATTTGTTTATTGGGTGTTATAATTTGGCGATAGATTTTTTTATGGAGAAAAGTAGACAGGATAATGCAGAAGTACCGAATTCCGCTACATTGCAGTGTATGTGAAAAAACCATTTGCAGTGTATTGTAATGATGTTACTGTGTTACAAGCATAATGAAATTGATATGAGTTTCTGATGTGCACCTAAACACGGGCTGTAAAGGATTCATTATTCATTTACAGAGTCATACAAAAGGATTCGGTTACATAGTGGTCAATCGACAAAAACTGTTTGCAGTCTATTTTAATCACGTTACACTAATTCAAACATAATGAAATTAATATAGATTAGTAACGTTCAAAATAAGATGCTTGCTGTAGAATATGATGTGTGTATTTCTCTTTCATTTACAGGGACACACAAAATATACCAGACATAGTACTCTCTATTAGTGATAGATTATGTAAGTGTGTTTTCAGTTATAGTTTTTAAATTTAACTAATTTTTTTCATTCTACGGGGTGTTTATATTATAAATTATATACATGGCTACTTAACAGAATTTCTAAGCATTACTAACTATGGCCAGGAATTACTTAAAGGAGATTTTTAATTCAGTATGCATTTTTAAGCTGAACTATATATAATATACTAAGAGATGTTTGTAGAATATAAAAAAAAAAATTATATACAGGTATGGCCAAAGAACTGTATACATTGCTGTCTGTAGGTGGTAATTTCTGGAAGTGTGATTTTAGCTGTTTTAAGCATTTTTTGCATGGATTAAATTTTAGCTTAATATGTGTTATGTATAAAAATCTGTACATAATATATAGGGCTGTACAAAAGAATCTAAGTACTTTTCTGTCTATTGGCAAAAATTGCTGAAGTTTAAATAACTTGTGTTATGCATTTTCAAACTAAATTAAATTTAATATACTAATACAATGTAGACTATATGCAAATCTATAGATCATATACAGGGTGCACCAAAGAATTCCAGCATATATCCAACTATGGATGGCAGATGCTGAAATCTATTTTTAAAATGTTTTATGCATTTTCTATATTGTTCACTTAGGCATTTTTTATATCATATTAAATGGTGAAGTTTTGTAAAGTATTACAGAAATGTTGGAAAGTGTTTCATAATTTATACTTGATACATGATTTTTCTGTCTTGTTTAAACCTAGGGAACTCTGTATATATATGATAAATATATGTACTGTAGTCATATATCACCTAATGACATTTTTAAATGTACTTATAAGGTACAAACATATGATATATAAGATATAAATATTATGTATATATAATTTATATATGCTGTTTCTATGATGTATGCGTAGTAACTTGATTTATACATGCCATATATAGTATACACATACAATGGTGCTAATGGGTCATTCCATGCCAAACCAACCAGTGACTTAACCTGACCATTTCAGATTTTGATGAAACTTGCAGGGCGCATTCTCCCTGGTGATATAAATTATAATATACTTTTATACTTTTTTTTTATCTCAGTAAATTTTCATACAATTAATTTTTAAATTGCCAAAAACCATCACTTTGTGGATTGTATAAAAGTTTTCAGTTTTGAATTTCTCAAATTCTATCAGTTGTAGAGAGTTATTTGACCTCTCATTTTAAATAGAAATTCATAATGTTTAATTTGATATGCAAGCTGACTATGCTTGATTTAAAAAAAATAATTTAATTTAATTTAAGAATTGTAAATTAAAAAAAATAATAAAATGGTGTTTTTTAAAATTTTTGTAAAAATAGTTCTTTGGAATATTATAAATTTTAAATTATGAAAGTTTTAGTGTGGTATCTCAATAGGATCAGCACTTATGTTAAAATATATATATATATATATATTAAACACCAGTTGGGTATGGTATTTAATGTTAGCACCTCACCAAATTTATGATTCCTCTAAAGACGCTATTGTCTTATTAATTTTAAACATTTTTTGTTCATAACTACTGATCTCATTGAGATCCCATTTTAAAACTTTCAGAATTTAAAGTCTATAATATTACATAAAACAAATAATTTTTTCAAAATTTTAAAAAAATACTATTTTTTGATAAAGATTTATTAATTTTTTTTTTTAATTAAGCATTGTCAAGTTGCATATCAAATTAAATATTATGAAGATCTCTTTAAAATGAGGGATCAAACAACTCTCTATGCCTGACAGAACTTGAGAAATTTAAAATTAAGAACATTTATACAAGCCCAAAAATGATGATTGTTCGAAATTAAAAAAATTAGTTGTGTATGAAAATTTACTGAGATAAAAAAAATTATAAAAATATATTCTCATTCATATTATCAGGGAGAATGACCCCTGAATGTTTCATTAAAATCAGGTCAAGTGGTCAGGATGAATGCTGAAAATTTTTGGTTGTTTTGAAATGGAATGACCCTAATATATATCTTATATATTAGATGAATATAGGAATTTAACAAAATCGCAACTGTAACCTTTGTGCAATTTACCTTATGCACACAACCTGATTTCAAGACTAAAATTTTTGTGCTTGCAGTATTTACTTTTGAATATTAGCATATTGTTCTACGGAGTATGTATTATTCATAATCTTTTGTTAAAAATAGGTACTGTAAAGCAATTCATTACTGCGGCAGTAGATATTCAATATATTGTAATATGAATTCCAAATAGTGTTCTGTATCCAATAATATTCGTTAAATATGCAAAATTTTGATTAAACTTTATTCACACAACCTAGATTGAGGCTAAACATCGTCTGCTGGTTGCAGCTGGGAAATACTGACATTCCAATGATAGACAGTTGTTAGAATATCAGATCATGATAATGCCAGCTATGGGGTGTGGATGCTCTTATAACAAGTAGGTATAGTGTTTTCAGTCTTTAATATGTATCAAGTAAACTAAAGCTCATTTATAATGATTTTTAGGTTACCAAATTGTACTCTCACTAAATTTCATGTATTTTATGTTTCTGTATACAGATAAACTGTTTTTTTTTCCTCAAAGAAAAATCTATTTAGGGATGTAAAAGTGCCATTTTTCTAAAATATTGAACACATATTTTACCATTTTTCAATCTGATTTATATTTCTTGAATTATTCAACCATTTCCAGACGTTTAAAGGGAAACGATTCTCACGGCATTTTACTTGATTACAGCGCCATCTACGATTTCCGGACAAAATGTTCAATACAAAAGTTACGTTTTTTTTTTACACGTAAATCTGAATCTGAAATTAAAATGGCAGTTATCATTTAAGATTTCAAAGTTTTTCCCTTTCCCCCCAGGGGGGCAGAGTTGGGAAGTCAACTTTTATATCCCTGAATAGATTTTTCAAAGATATTAAAAATGCATTTTTTGTTTTTCAATCCAATGTATATTTCTCGAGCTATGCGACCATTTCTAGACTTTTCAGACACTCTGTGTATAATTACTATGTATACTTTGTTCTTGGCTGATGATTGATAAAAGGAGTATCGGTAAATGATATTATTTCATTTTGAATGAAAAATAAAGTATATTTAAAGATTTTTATTTCATTGTTGCCTACTATTGGTGCACTTAATCTGTACTTATGTCTTTCCATCAACATGGTTATTTACAAAGTCTTAAGAGACTTATTTTACATTTTTTTCAAAAACTTCAATGACTGAATTTTTGTTTACATTTATAGAACTTAATGAAAATTTGTGCTGACCATCTCAAAAGGCTATGAGAATAGCAGTCTAGACTGCTGAACAACATCTCAGTTGCATTTGACGTTTGGACAGCTAGAGCATAAAATAAAATTCAGGTAGATTATTTTCATTTATTCTTTAGTGCTTTTCCATTTTCACCAGTCACATTTTGTTTCTTATTATATTGCATAACCAGTATTATATACTGGTGTGTGTGTGAGTATTGTATGATATTGCTATGGCAACACCTTCCACTTGTGTGCCAACTGATTTGTAGTTTTGTAATATGTATTTTCTAATCTATCATGTATACAAACATCAAATATGCTAACATTGGTTGCCTTAATGTGGCATTGTTTCCCAGAAGAATAGTGATGGGTGATTCTGGAAAAATCGAGTGTTGATAAACATTGACATGGTATAAAACAGCATTGTTCATAATAAGAATCGATTACCAAATTCTAATATCGGATGTTTTAGAATTGCTACTCACATAGATAAGCCTAAAAAAAGTAGGTTTAAAACTTAGGGATCAAATGGCAGAAAATTTGATCATGAATCGTGATAATTGGGATTGATCAATATATTTGGCTCTAATTTCATAGCAATGTATTTATTCCTTCAATTTTACTATTTTAACGGCAGAACTGCTGTAAAATTTTGTATAAGCACCTTTTTCTTTCCAGGTTAAATTAGTGTATTTTTTTTTTTAGAGCCTAGTTATTTGTGTTACTACTTTATTAAATTGTATTTTCCAAGATTGTCAACTCCCCCCAAATTTTATGGTCTGATTTGAACAAAACCTTTTTTAACATTCTTTCCATGTCATCTGGTTATTAATTAAACATTGATATTACTTTTGCAACTCTTGGTGACCACTATTTATGAATAACAATAAACATTTTTAGCCATTTTTATAGCTTAAACTTTCCTTCCTTGCTTTAGAGCCATATTATACAGGGTTCTCATTAGTTAAGATGCATCTCTCAAGTTTGTCTATATTGTTACAGTATCAAGTGTACTTATATTGTAATATAATTGTCTATAGTCGAAAGACTATTAAAGAAAATACTATCCATGAGGCTATTCTGAGGTGATATTAACTGTTAAAGTGCCTATTCAGGACTTGAAATTAGAGTTTTTTACTAATAGGAGAGTCTCCGTAGCAACACTTGTAAATGGTGTGGAGCGAAGCTGTTTTAGAGAAATAGAAAACTATCTTTAACCCTGTTTAAAATGACCATAATTATTAACATATATCAAAGTGTCATTAAAAAAATGTATGTAAAAAATGTATAAGATTTTAACTAATTAATAATTAGCTTATGAAAATTTGGTTTCATCCAGTTTTTATGGTGTTCATAGTATAATTGCATTCTTTTTCCAACTTGATTGTCTCTCCAAAAATGTTATTTTTTCAAAAATTGGTAAAATATCTTGGTCAAAATGCTTCCATCTGTAAAATTCACTTGGGTAATTTTGAAATTTAATATTCAATGCCACCTTCTAATACTGAATTTCAGTCCCTGCTATTGAGACTATACAATAACTATTTTCTTAAACAACTGAGTTCATGTCTTTTGTACATAATATCATGTATCAGAATTCTCTAATTGTGTTAATTGTTACTGAGCTTTATTAGTAGTACAAAGTATTTTTTTGTTATATGTTTGATCATATGGTATGAATGCTAATTTTAATAAAAAATTTATTTTTGTTTATAGATGAACAGAAAAAGAAATGGTGACATGTTGATTTCAAGTCTTGCTCTGCTGAAATTATATTTGATGATATTGTGTTTTAGAAAAAACTAGATTTTTAAATGGTGAGTATCTGATAAGCAGGAATCTCACCTCTGTTTATGAAATGTCATATTGACACTAAAATTAATGTATTCTTTATATATGTAGGATTTTTTTAAAAGTCATTTTGATCCCTTTGTAAATAAAACTACATTTTTCATTAAGTAATATTGTAAGCTTGTAAAAGTAAAATCAGTATAAATTAAATTATATTTTATTTTCAACTTCTGATTGCCAAGGAAAAGGGCAAAATTGTAATGTTTTTATTGAATTTTTTTAATGTTATAACAAAGATTTTTTAAACATGAAGTAAAAAAATTTAATTATTTATATGCATATAGTCCTTGAGAGTAATGATCATTACTCAGGTTTTTTTTTAACCACTTTATATTTATAAAACCAGTAGACTCATGTGAGGATTTCATGCTGCAGTCTAATATTTTTTAACAATATATAATATTTTTTAGATGCAGGTTTAAATTTCTAAAGAAAAATTAAGGATAAAAATATCTGCAAACAACATTATCCAAGAGAAAATATCATCTCATTTATTCTATTAAAATTACAGTAAAAACTGAGCAATGATACTAAATATGCTATCATATTTAATCTGTGGCATACATAATTATATGTTATTATATTTCTTTAATTACGTATGCCAAAATTTTAACTGCATTAGGAGAAGGAGTCATCTGCTTTAGAAATAAAAAGGACTAAGAAAAATAAATTGAAAATACAATTTCATCATTAAATGTATTGTAACAAAGCATACATTTTAGGCTACTTCTGAAATACCATTGCTTTGATAGATCAATTGTATGTTTTTTTTAACCATTTCAATTAGAATTTAGCATTTTAATCATAAATATAGAATATACTCATGTGGAGATGTATCTCTTTATATTTCTTAACCCCTTCGCGACGAGCGTCTTTTACGGGATTTTTAATCATTTACCACCGGTTTTTTAAAACAGAAATTTTCGCCTAATTGAATCGCAAAAATGCTAGCATTAAGTAAGGCAAAGTTTACTCTAAAATATAACTGGTGTGAATAATCAAGGATTCTGAACATCTTATGCATACGTGTCGCTCGTCCCCAAGGGGTTAAACTACTTATTTTTTTGTAATCATTTTTGAGTACTGTATATTGCAGTGTTTTATTTTTGTGATAACACTGATTTAAGAAAAGCCTTTCAATTCATTTTTGAAAGCAATGCTGATTTCATTTTTAATTAACTGCAATTTTTAATCAAATTATGTGTTTTAGAAAAATATGAATGTACTGTGTCTGAAGCCTGTTCAAAATTCTTTCATATGGTATCTCATTTATCGTTCTGTGTATTGTATTTGATTATAAAAAGGGATGTTGACAACAGAAATAATATATATGTTTATATTAATTTAAATAATGCTTGTATTGCAGTGAAACCTACAGCTTAGTGAACGGATATAGTAGTTCATAGAAGTGAGAAGGTTAAATGACATAGTAATTATTGCCTGAAATGTGCTTATACATCAAAATAATTAACTAATTGTGTTGGAAAATCTTGTTTCAATTTAGTTACATTTTAGAAGTAAGAACATTGAAAATTATGAGTGTTTATGTAAATTTCTTTTATAAAATAACATTTTAAAGCAAATTACTCAAATATTTTAGTATTTCAATCAATTATTTTGTTTTTACAAAGAATAATGTAAAAATCATAGTATACATACAAAATTATTTTTTAACATAGCAATTGTCATGCTAAAAACCTTGCTTATTATCAAAATATCAAAACCTGTGTCTGCTCATGCTGTTGTGAAAAATAAATTGGGCCCCACATTTTAGACTTGAAATTAGGAGCCATGCAGCCTATCTACCTCTAACATATAAAAATATCAGTGCTTTGAATTTTTCTAATAAGGTATTTTATGAGTTTTTTTTTAAGTTTTAAGTTTTATTTCAGCATAATTTCTGTCTATTATAACTTATGTTTTTTTTATTTATCTCCAGCATAAATGGTTGGTTGGTTGGTTGTATGAGTTTTAATGGCGCAAAGTCTCTTAAGGGACATGCTGCACCAAAAAAATACTAAAAACAAGAAAAGGTGAGACATGAATAGTTTAAGAACAATGGGAAAAGCAATCTGGATGGAGTTCCCATCCAGATATCATCAGAAAAATGTAGCAAAATGAAAATTTTTAAATCCAAAACAGTAGAATATAAATAAAAGTATTAAAAAGTGCAGTCTGGATGGGGTCCCCCATCCAGATGTCACTAAAGTGTAAAAGATAAAACTGGGTCATTAAACGAATGAAAGTAACAAAAAATTAGATTTCAAAGTAAAATCATGCATGTTTTAAAAAGTGAAGTGTGTCCCATGAGGTGTTTTCCCAATGAGGTTTGTCAAGAGCGGTGATGATGAATTAAAATATATTCTATACAACTGCTGGAGACCTGAACAGTCAGTTAAAACATGATAAATAGTCAGGGTATCAAAATGAAAATGTGGACACATGGGTGCATCCTCTCGAAGTAAGAGACGTTTATGAGTTGTCCTTGCATGTCCAATTCTCAGACGAGTCAGAAGAACATCAGTTTTCCTTGGATAAATCGGAAGCCAGGTCATGATTGTAGGTTTTATATGATGGAGTTTATTATTGAATTAAATTCCAACTTTCTTGCCATTTATTGTAAATAAAGTCTTTTATAAGTAGTTTAATATCTGAGAATGGAATTTTATGGCATAACAGATTAAGAGCAAGTTTTTCTGTCTCATCTGCTTTTTCATTTCCAGGAATACCCATGTGTCCATGTACCCAGCAAAATAAAATGTTATAACCTCGTCTAGTCAATTTATTATAAAAATCCAGGATGGCTGAGACATAAGGATGCTTTTTAAAAGATATTATTGCATCCATAGAAATATTTGTGTCAGTATATATGGTGAAGGATGTGTTACGATGATGAGATATGTGCAACATGGCTTTCTCTATCATAATCAATTCAACCTTAAAGACAGAAATTGATGCATCAAGCTGATAACTGAAACTACTGTTATCAATAAAAACACCACAGCCAACAATATCCCCACTTTTAGAACCATCTGTGTAAACATCAGTATAATTATTCTGCAGCTTAAATGGTTTCCCTGCTCATAATGAAAACTGTCTGTGAATTGGACATTCGTGAATCACTCACAAACATATTTTACTTCTGGAGAATGTATCCATGTGTTCTCGCTGTCACATTGAATTTCTCACTAATCATCTTTTAACTGACTGTCTAAGTTGAAGACACATGTATAGAATTTACTTTAATTTATCAGCACCTTCTCTGATAAATCTCATTGAAAAAAAACACTCTTTGTTTTTGTTATTTTTAACGCAGCAGGATTTTTTTATCATAGTTGCTTGGAGGTCTTAATAACACAATTTTATGATTTATTGTTTTGTACAATTGACAGTTTTAACTCTCTGCACTTGTATTACTATATCTGGATGAGAAACACCATTCAGATAACATTTCTTTTTAAGCTTTGTTTTTATTTTTGAATCAAATTTACTTTTTAATTAAATTTATTTTTTAGCATAACTTTCTGAGGATGGTCTAATGTTTACTTTTAATTTTTACTTTGATGCAGCATGTCCCTAAAAGGAATTTGTTCTGTTAAACCTTAAAGCCAACCGGACCTGAAAACCACCCCTGACCAATCAACCTGAATATTTTTCTATTGGCAAAACCTATATATTATATGAATATAAATGAGTTACATATTACAATGAATATTTTATAATAATCTTTTCTATACAAAAAAGGATAAAATTAACATTGAAGATATAGTTGTTAGTTATTTTTTCTTAACGGGACTGTCAAACATGATGCGCACAGATTTTGATGATTTTAAGGTATGTGGTAGGGGTCATACCCCTAACTATTCAGGTCAAAGGTTTCCTTCAAATGGCACTTAGTTTTTGAGAAATTCAGGGTTAAAGTTCAGCATATGTTTGAAATACGCATTAGATTGCCATTCCAATGTGGCCTCCATGGTGCAGAGCTAGCGTTCGCGATTCCAGTACAGAATGCAAGGGTTCTGTCCCATCCTATACCCTCTTTTTTTATATATATATAATTTTATATTTTTGGCACATTGTAAATTTTAAGCAGAGGTGTGAATTCTGCATCTTTGAACTTTTTTATATTTTACTAATAAATTATATTTACATATTTGAATTTTTCATAAAAACTTTTAGTTTTTCTGCAATTATTAAACTAATATTTCTGTCGACGAAAATTCAAAATAATTTATGTCTAGAAGTCCTGTCTTTTTTTTAAACTTACCATTATTGTTTACAGTTATGTTTATTTATTTATTTATTTATGTATTTATCATAGATATAAAATAATGCATACTTTATTTTACTTGGATTTTCTATTTTAAAAAAAATAATTGAATAAGAAAACATTTACAAAATAATATATCCTTTTAATGTTTGATTAGTTCTAAATATCTTGCAGCCTCTTAACTGATGAAATACAAAAATGTTTATCATTACCGTCATTGAGATTTTTAATTATATAAATATAGAATTAATTGGGTGATGATGCGTATCGCAAAATTATTCAAAACATAAAATGGCATTAAAAATCACCATAAAAGAATTTCTTAACATGAACTTTTTTTTAACAATGTTGGAAAAATGTATAATTTAAGAAATATTAACTAGAAATATTATCAAACGGCGAATTTTTAAAGAGATTATTCCTTTCTAATAATGTCTTGTAATATTTTAGAGCATTCGTTACTTCATCTTTTAGTTTTTCTTACAAACCAAAATTGTCCATATCAGTTCTTGTTCCTTCCCTTATATTACAATATGTAGCTTGTTGTCAACTTTCATATAGAAAATTTTCCTATATACAGCATTATTCCAAACATTGCAACTGACTTCAAAAAAGCTTATATCAAGGAAAACAATTTCCTTCTGATATCACCAAGAAAGTCGTAGCAGAAGATTTAAAAAAAAAAAATTTGTATGTATTGTAAATTTTATCTCGCATTTACAGGCGATTTTTGCATTTCCGGTTGAATTTTTATGTATGATATTGGCAATGTTTTTATTTGTTAGAATGAAAACAAATCTGAAATGTAATCTGTCATTTTTTTTGGGCAAATGAAAAATGATGTTGAGTTTGAACTTTACAGATAAATGTATTTAGAGTGCACTAAATATTTATACAACTGGTAAAAACTTAAATATAAGTGTTACTGCTTTAAAATTTTATTATTTCTTTGAAAAGATCTAATCCTGCATACGTTTGGGAGATTCAAAATGAAAACTATTTTGTATAAGTTATACAAAAGAAATGTTAATTTTTTATTTAAAATTGCATAACGATAAAAAAACAAAAAAAAACTTATTTCAGAACTGTGCTTAAAATATAAAAAAAGTAAGTAATAAATAAATAAATAAATAAATAAATCTATACATAAATTATCTTGGAGTTTCGTAAATAGAAATATTAGTTTAATATCTGCAGAAAAGTTATAAGTTTTTATGAAAAATTCGAAAATGTAAATATCATTTATTAGGAAAATATAAAAAACTTCAAAGATGCAGAATTCACACTTATGCGTAAAACATACAACGCACCAAAAATATAAAATTATTTTTAAAAAAAGAGGGCATAGGATAGGACAGAACCCTTGCATTCCATACAGGAATCTCGAACACTAGCACAGCACCATGGAGACCTCGTTGAAAGTTGTAATCTAATGGGTATTTCAAATGTATGCTTAACATTAATCACGAATTTCTCAAAAACTAAGGACCATTTGAAGGAAACCTTTGACCTGAATAGTTAGGGATATGACCTCTACAACATACCTTAAAATCATCAAAATCTGTGCGCATTATGTTTGGTGGTCCCCTTGTTAGTGTCATTAAAATGTAAATTAATTTTCTTTCATTTTGGCTCCAGGTTTCACTATTTCAGGTGCACATTGAAGTGTGTCAGGTTTCAGGGTGATGAAATTATTTTTTGTATTTGTGTTGAGTACATCCTGATCTGTATGGTACTCCACTCTGTAGTATTAATAAATTATCATCTGATCAAACCTCCTCTTCTTCCCCATAAAAAATCATTTGCCCCACTTTAACCTCAAAAATTTTTAAATCTTGAAAACTCTTTACATTTTATTAAATATTTTCTGCTGTATTCATTATTATTATTGTTTTGTAATAATAAATAATCCTCTAAATTTCTCCCCCAGTCAGAGATATCTCATTGGTTAGGGGAATGTAGTGACATAGAGGAATTCAAGAGAGGCAAGGGACTGAAAATTTATGAGATAGGCAAAAGGAGGAAGAAAAACCTATAAATTTTACATGACATAATTAACGAATAATCCCAAAAGAGAAAATTATTTGTTACATGAAATGCTGAAAATGAGTGTTTTCATGTGAAATTTGAGATAATACAAAGAAACTGACTAATGTTGTATTCCTGTTTTAAAAGATTTTTAAATTATACGAATATTTAAGGTGTAAACTTTCTTTAAATGTACCATTTTACTTAAAAAACAATTGAAAATTTTCCTAAAATTAATTGTGAATTTCCATACAAAAATGTTCTTTCCCTCCTTATTTTTATTTATGTCTATTGCTTCATATATATTTACAACTAACAACAAGAAAAGAAAAAAGTAAATGGATGACAATTCAAGTTTTTTTTTCTTATGTTGTTTAAGAAGTTTCTGTTGATCCATTATTTGGATATTTTAAGGCAAAACTGTCTTTAGAGCCACTGTGTGGTTTATCTATTCAAATTAATATATAAAATTACATTTTCATGATTCTGATTCGCAAGTAATATATGATTGTGGAATAAGGGTAATTTCTCTTTCTAGTTAAGAAATGTTCAATTGTTTAATATCTCTAATAAGAAATAATCTGTTGCAAAGTGTAATTGTGGTTCAATAACATGCAACAAAAATTTTCTTGTTTGCAGTTAAAAAAATATCTCATAGTAATGCTGAAGTGCAAAAATATATTCAATTTAGTTTGAGTGAACAAAAAATATTATGATTTGGTTCAGACGATAAATTAAAAAGATTCATATTTTTTTAAAAAAATAATGTGCTATTTTATAATTAAAAAAAGGAGTCAAATTTGATTGCTTGTATACATTGTGTAAAATGATTTTTTTGATAACAATATTGGGTAATTTTTGGCAAATGAATATCCTCTCCACCTCCTTTTTTAAGTAAGCATGTAACTCTTTTTGTGCAAATATTAATTTCTGTTTCATTGGAGGCTACTAAATTAACGATGTTTGATTGCACTTGGCAGTAGTAGCTGTGTTTTCATGGCTGTGGTAAATGAATATAGGTTTTAATCTAGGTTAGAAAAATATTTAAATTCTGTTTTCTTCATTAATTTTAAAATTTCTTGTTAGAAGCTCTTTTGCTGTGAGATAGGTTTTTCATAAGTAGTAAAACATGATAGATTAACAATTGTATTTATTGCAGATGCATATATCTATAAAAGTAGAAACAGAGAAAAGGTTTTTTGGATATTCATTGCATCACACAAAGCTGACAAAACTATTTAATGTGTGAAGTATGGAACAAAACATTTCTTTACAAGAGCATTTTGAAGAAGTACCTTCTGACTCACAACAAGGAAAATCATTTGTTTGTAAGACATGCAACAAAAAATGCTCTCAAAAAAGTTATTTAAGCAAACATTTGTTAGTTCATACAGGTGAGAAACATTTTGCATGTGAGATATGCAACAAGAAATTCTCTCTAAAGACTGTTTTAATTGAACATTTGCTAGTTCATACTGGTTTGAAACCATGTGTATGTGAGATATGTAACAAGAAATTCTCTCGAAAGAGTGCATTAAGCAGACATTTGTTGATTCATACTGGTGAGAAACCTTTTGCATGTGACATATGCAACAAGAAATTCTCTCGAAAGTGTTATTTAAACAAACATTTGTTAGTTCATACTGGTGAGAAACCATTTGTATGTGAGATATGCAACAAGAAATTCTCTCAAAAGATTTCATTAACCAAACATTTGTTAGTTCATACTGGTGAGAAAATTTTTACATGTGAGATATGCAACAAGAAATTCTCTCAGAAGAGTAATTTAAGCAAACATTTGTTAGTTCATACTGGGGAGAAATCATTTGTATGTGATATATGCCACAAGAAATTCTCTCAAAATTGTAATTTAAGCAAACATTTGTTAGTTCATACTGGTGAGAAATCATTTGTATGTAAGATATGCAGCAAGAAATTCTCTCAAAAGAGTAGTTTAAGCAAACATTTGTTAGTTCATACTGGTGAGAAACCATTCGTATGTGACATATGCAACAAGAAATTCTCTCGAAAGTCTCATTTAAACAAACATTTGTTAGTTCATACTGGTGAGAAACCATTTGTATGTGAGATATGCAGCAAGAAATTCTCGCAAAAAAGTGTATTAAGCAGACATTTGTTAATTCACACTGGTGAGAAACCATTTGAATGCGAGACATGCAACAATAA
Organism: Maratus michaelseni; assembly: GCA_963931845.1. NCBI lineage: Eukaryota > Metazoa > Arthropoda > Arachnida > Araneae > Salticidae > Maratus > Maratus michaelseni. The sequence continues at coordinate 280,355,241 of OZ007598.1, read as the reverse complement.
ATTCTCTCGAAAGGGTACGTTAAACAGACATTTATTAGTTCATAATAGGTAAAAACCATTTGTATATGAGATATGCAACAAGAAATTCTCACACAGGAGTGAATTAAAAGGCATCTGTTAAATCATACTTATGATAAACCATTTGTCTGCGTGATATGCAAAAATAATTTTTCTCAGAAGAGTAATTTTAATTATCATCTCTTGAATCATATTGAAACCTTTTGTTTTTGATATTCAAATATTATTATATATTTGAATATCAATTGTTGAATTTGAATTATATATTATATATTTATTTTATTATATAATATAATATATTTGATATTATATGTATTCAAAAATTTTCTCAAAAGTGTAATAAACTAAGTACTCATTTATGCTCTCATAATATGACGTCCACTATCAACTAATGTCAGTACTTCTTTATTTTATGTAAGGGCCTTCATAATATATTATAAATTAATCTTTTTAGAGTATGATTCCTTGTAAAACATTATAAACAACAAAATGAAACAGAGGTCAATGCAAAAATATTTAATTTATGTTGTTTATCTTTATAATATGTCATACATTTCATTTTGTATTATTTGATGTTTTATTTATGTATATATTAAATATTTTCAATATATATGTTGTAGGCTAACTGAGAAATCTATTTGCAGAATCATCTGCCTTTTTGCAGTAAGTCTAATATTTTTCAAGCTTATTGCAATTATTCTAAATATATTGTATAATTCCATTTATTTCTCAATCAGCCTGAATTTTTTTTTACACTTATTGCAAAGATTCTAGATAGCGTTAAACTATTGAATTAAACTAGCAATTAACCACTCGTTTCTCAATCAGCCAGATTGTATCAGGTTTATTGCAATGAGTCTATGCAGTGTTAAGCTAATTAGTAAATTACCAGCTGTTTGTCCAAATATTGTATATTGTATCTGACCTGAACATGAAAATTCCATTTGAAGTCTAAACCGAACATGACAAAGAAAAGTTCCATTGAACCATAGCAGATCTTAACATGCCAAAATAATTTCTATTGACATGCAACTTGCATGAACCTGAAAATTCCATTTAAGTGAACCCAAGCCTAACAAAAAAGTTCCATGGTACCACAATCTGATCCAAACATGACAAAATAATTTCCATCAACATGCAACCTAACCAGAATCTGAAAAATCAATTTGAAGTCAACCTGACCGAACCTGACAAAAAATTCCATCAAACTGCAAACCAATCTTAAAGCAGCAGAATTATTTCTGTCAATATGTAAGACAATCTGAATTGGAAAATTCCATTTGATGGCAACAAAACCAATAAGAAAATTTAATCAAACTGATTTGAACATGACAAAATAATTTCCGTTCATATGTAACCTGACCTGAACCAGAAAATTCCATTTGATGTGAAATGCTGAATCTGAAAAAAAAAATTCTATTGAGCTGCAACTCAATCTGAATGCAACAAAATAATGTCTGTGGACATGCAACCCAATCTGAACCTGACACTTTCAACCTCAAAACAAAATGCTCCATCTGAACACTAAATGAAAGGAAATTAATTCATCTTTTATTACTCTTTTGAAAAGAAGTCTACAATTACATGACAAATACCGGATTTATATTTTATGTTGAAAATGGACATATCTATTTTTTTAATATTGAAATATAGTAAAATCTTTGAGTAGTGGACACCTTTGTGTCAGGTCAGGTTGTTCCTAATTTCCTTTTCTCTGGTCAGGGTAACTGTAATTTTTTTTCTTCTCCACATCAGGTTCACTCTAGAATGTTTCTTGCAGGTCAGATTTAGGTTTTTGGAAGTCAAGTTCTTGGGATTTTCACAAACAAAGTAATAAAAATAGGCTAAACGATCTTTCAGATAAATTGAGTTTATTTTCTTCAGATTTTAAAACTATTGCTGTAATTAATGTTTTAACCTTTTTCGTATATATTAATAGACACAGTTTTAATTATTGAAAATTATATTTTTTAATTTTCAACAAATATTAAGTAGATTGCCTGAAGCATTTATCTATTACTACTAATTTTGTAAAAATTAAAAGAAAAGGGGTTTTTTGTTTAATATTTAAACAAACTATTAGTTTTATTTCATTCATATTAGTTTTATTTCATTGCAGACACCTCTGTATTGGTTAGGTTGTTCTTAATTTACTTTTTTCTGGTCAGGATGACTGTAATTTTTTTTCTTCTCATCAGGTTCACTCTAGAATGTTTCTTGCAGGTACTCTTTAGGTTTTTGTGAGTCAAGTTGAAATTTTCTCAAATAAATAATTAAAAATAGGCATAACTATGTTCCAGATAAATTGAGTTTATTGTCTTGAGATTTTAAAAGTTTTGCTATAATTTATGTTTTAACCTTTTTCGCATATATTAATAGATACTTTATTAATTCCTGGAAAGTATATTTTTTAATTTTAAACAAATATTAAGTGGATTGCCTGAAGGATTAATCTATTGCTACTAATTTTGTAAAAATTAAAAGAAAAGGTTTTTTTTGTTTAATATTTAAACAAACTATTAGTTTTATTTCATTTTAGGTTCAGGTTTAAATGTATCGAATTTGTTTCGGGTTGCATATTGTGGAAAAATAATTGGATGTGTTTGTGTTTGATGCCATTTGAATTAATAGGAATTTTTTGATTTTGATTGAAATACAACTCTACCCACACATTATTCTAGAGATCAATCAGTTTGCTCTTTGGAGCTGTCTGCTATTGGGAGGGGAAAGCATACTAATATATAACTGTTAGGAATTGAAGTGTTTGCTAAATAGAGATGTTCACTATTAGGGAATGTCTGCTATGGAGGTACTACATTGTATAAATCACATAAAAAATATTTTGGACTTTCTTTTGAAAAATTTTATCAAACTCAATCTGATCTGCAGGGGTCAAAACCTAAAGTAAAACTCACCAAATCCGATAAAATGAATGTCAACGTGATCTGCCAACATAACACCAACAGCACTGGACCTGCACCGCAGGTCATGTCAGTTTCTGGTAAAATCTGTTTCTTTGATGTGATGAAGGACTCTAATCCAGGTTATTGCAGTATGTCCAAAGTATTGAAATTATGTGTAATTTAGTATCAAAAATAGGAGTCTGGATTTCAAATTCTTATAAAAAATGTAGAAGAAATCTGTCTTATTGACAGATTTAATTTATGCAACTGAGATTTGAAGGTTAGTTCATTTTTATTTTTAGGGCCTATGTTTCACAACTGCCCTGTGCAGAAAAGCATGAATAAAATTTGCAGATATAGTAGTGTTTCAATCTATTCCCAGCATTATATAGAAAAGATGGGTTGCTAATGGAAATAATTATAAAAAACATGCAAGAAAATTTTTGTATTACTCAAATCTGCATCTGAGAAGATATATACCGTTTTTCTAACCATATGTAGGGAAGATGGGTTGTTGAATAAAAATAATTATAAAGCATGTATAATTCATCTGCAAATTTCATGAGTACAACAATTTTTCATACTTTTTAATTATTTTCCTGAGCAATACATCTTCTCTAATAATGGGAATAATGCTCAAATATTTTTTTTTAGTTTTACAAAATTAGTATTTATAATTATCTCATGATGCTGGGAAAACATTAAAATACTGCCTCATCTGCAGATTTCATTATTGCTGAAATTACATAATTTTTAACATAATGTTTAGTTTTGTAATAATTTTCATTTAGCGATGCATCTTCTTTATGTAATGCTGGGGAAACATTAAAATGTTTTTATAAGCAGATATCATTGAAATAACACTTTTCTTATATAGTTATATAATTATTTTCACTCAGCATTTCTTCTTTTCGACGTAATACTGGGAAATCAGTAAAAAGCCACATTATCTGCAGATTTTATTGATTCTTCTGCACAGGGAGTTTCTCAAAAATATATACCCTTAAAATAAAAATGAAGTATTCACTAACCTTAGACTCTCAGTCACGTAAATGAAGTGTGCCAATAAGGCAGTTTCCTTATACCTTTTCAATCAGCATTTTAAATTCATGTTTCTATTTATTTATATTAAAATTATGCATAATCATTTACTATCTTGGACATATTTCAGTATGTCTGGATTAGAGTCCTGTATCGTGTTGGATATTCGTTTTGGGTTGGTGAGACTTCTACATTTTTGCACTATTTTGTAGTATTGACTAATAATTTAGCATTCGGTTAGGTTTTGACTCTTGTGGGATGTTGTCAAGTTGACGTGGATTTTCAAATAAAAGCACAAGTATTCTTTCAGGTGAAAAATGTATATAATAAAACATACATAATGGATAATCCACAGTAGTGAACATATCTCTTTTTAGCTAACACTTTTCAATTCCTAACTCTTACATATTTGTAAGCTTTTACCTCTCAGTAATAAAAACTTTAAGATTGCGAACTGATTTAAGAGTAGAATCCTAAATGTATCTGATATGTAGTTGTATCTGACCTAAAATCGAAAAATCCATTTTGAATAAAGAGTTAAAATGTCAGTGTAATTTCACCTAGTTTAATAATTAAAATTCTTTAAGATACAAATAAGTGTACATATATAACTTGAAGGTGCGTAAAAACATACATAAATACATTTAACATGTACTTGTTTTTGAAATGTTAAATGACCCTTCCTATCCCACCTTATATTCCAACACCCTTGAAGTAAAATGGTTTTGTTTCGGGCAAGCCAGAAGACGCAAAGAGACAACAACTCAATTTATAACTTTTTGTTTTTCACTGATGATGACCGAGTAGGTTCGGTAGAAAACATTTTAATTTTAAAAGGACTTTAATGAGCTTTTAAATTATTTGTGTATGTTTTACGCACCTTCAAGCAATATATGTACATTTATTTGTATCTTTATGAATTTTAATCCATATTGAAGTCAACATGCAACCTAAAGTGAATGCAATAAAATAATTTTGGACGACTTGCAACCCTACCCAAACACAACACACTTACATCCAATTGCAAAACAAAATTAAACTAATAGTATGTTTAAATAGTATTAAAAAAACTCTTTTTTTAAATATTTACTAAATTAATAGCATTAGAGTAATGCTACAGGGGATCCACTTAATCATTTGATTAAAATTGGAAAATATTAAGTATTGCACGGCAGCGCAATACTTATTTATTTCCAATGTGACATCTTAATGTTAATTTAACACAGCAAATCCCATTGAACGAGTTAATTTACTAGAGTTTTTCCCACATTTTGTATGCATTGCCACAAAATTTTAACTGTGTGCTAATTCTAATAAAGTTTGAAATTTGAAATAGTGAAATTCTTTGGCTGACGTCAGGATCAAAATGGAATAAATGCCGTTGCATATAGATGAATTATAATCCAGGAAGTAACATAAGCTATGTTTTATTTACGTTATTCAAATATTTTTCTTAATAATTCAAAATTTCATAATTTTCACTGATAATCAATGGACGTTTTTCCTATAAAATTTAACTATGTTTCTTTATTGTTGCCAACAATTCAAAAACCATAATAATATTTGACCACAGCAATAATTTTTCAATTGAAAGATTTCCACGATCAAAATAAAACTGAATTAGATTTTTTTACGTTTTAAAAAATGTAACAACACGACATCATACTCTAAATAAACGGACATTTTCAAATATTTAGTTATAATGTATGTAACAGAATTCTTTCAAATTAAATAAATCACGTGACAAATATGCCTATTTGTTTTTATTTTCATACTAGCGTAAATGTCCGTTATAGGACAGTAACCATGGGTAGAAATCGTGGTTTTCACATTATATTTGAAATAATACTCATAATCATCGACAAAGAGGAAATATAGATATTGGAAAATTGAATCACCTAACAGGCTCCTGCTATTAACATTCAAACTCACTAAGCATTTTATATGCTTGTGTAAAAGAATTGTGTCATAATTTCACCTAATTCACGTAAAATATGTGGCAAACAATTTTCGATACTTCTCTATTTCCCGTCGACCACTTTTCATAACAAAAAAGTATCGCCAAACTGTAACGCCAAATAAACGGGAGAACGTTGCCATTGGAATATCAAAATAAATAAATAAATAAAATATAAGAATTTACGGTCACAATTGTTATTTTAATTAATGAAATTAATAAGTCAGTAAAACATAATGAATAATACACGCAAATGTCGAATTAAAAACCACTCGATGACCTAACAAACACGTATAATGTTTCTGACATCAAGTAAATGGGACTGCATTTTTGGCGTTTAATCTTTGAGTTGGCGATAGTTTTTTGTTATGAAAAGGGGTCGATGGGATAATAGAGAAGTACCCAATTTTCAATGTCGTCGTTATTAAGTCGTTCCTGTACAGCTTGTGCATTATCTTTTATTTGGTACTTTTCCGTTATACCAACACCATGCCAAAATGTTTGCTAATGCGCCAATTATGTCAACTCTGACCGAGCAGATATTGTCTACAGACCGTGCCAAATATTGTGATTTGTTATTTATTGAATGTAAATCATTTTTCGGTACTTTTCAGTTATACAAAAACCATTGTCGCCAAGCGTAATAGTTGGCGCAAAATGAAATTCCCATAAATCAAAACACTTGGGAAAGAAAAAAAAAAAAAAAAAAAACGTTGAAATGAAAATGAGCATTTAAAAAATATAACATTTGAAAATTACAGACTTTTAAGCACTATTTTATTAAAATTAAAACACAAATATATACTTAAAATAAGAAAACAAATAATTGTTATACAATAAAGGGAAAAATCCTGTGCGGGTAGATTTAGTGGACTCTTATTGGCGATAAATGTTTGATGTGGTTGTTGCAATCTTGTGAAAAACCTTCAATCATATCCACATTTACGCTGCATCCATATTGTTGCTATAATATTTTTTGGTACTTTTCAGTTAACTAGGTGCCAGTGAAGTACACACACACACACACACACACACACACACATATATATATATATATTTCACTGGCTCCTGGCTAGCCAAAAAGTACCTAATTTTTGAAGTGAAAACTTCTTTAGGCTCGTTGGGCATTTTTTGAGATGGGGGAAAAAAACCATTAAATTCGCGAAACCGTTACCTTTACTGTTACCGACACCAAATTAAATTATGTTGCCAATTCATACAATGAAGCGAAAGTATCAAAAGGAAATAGTTCACGTGCAGAAAATGAAATGATTAGTATTATGAATAAAAATAATTCAGAAAATTATTTCAAGATAAATTTAGCACGCACGGTGAAAACAGATAAAAGTGACTCAACTCGCGAGACCAAATCAAAAGATGAAAATGAAATAAGAAAACACGGAAAATATTATAATTTAACTAGCACGAGGAAAGAAATAGATGGAAGGAATATAGAAACTAATTACTGATACAAAAATGAAGTGAAATCACTTTATAGAAAAGAAAAGTTTGTTGATAGAAATTATAGATACCACAAACAATACGTGCAGTATGAAGATAGAAAAAAAAGCATAATGTTCACGAATACTGTAAACAAGACAGGCAGCAAAGAAGTCATAATTTTTGGAGTGATAGGAAGCGGGAACCCTATTTTGCAGATAAATGTTATTACAAAAGATATGAAACTACATCTCATGGAAGAAATGATGAATGTATTGAGAGTTGTTAAAATTGTGGATGAAAATTCATAAGTTTCATTGGTATTCATTTCAAAGAATACCAATTAATTAAATTTCATATTTTATGTATTTGTAAATTTACATTTTAAGCAATAGATTGCAATTTTTGTATGTAAAATAATATGTATATTTTTCATGTACAATAGTGCATTAAATGAAAATTGTAATATAATTTTTGTAGTAGTAGTTTATAATAATGAATAAAAAAAAACACTTCATTTAAAAGTATTTCCTGCACAATAAAACATTTTCTGACGATTCAAAAAATACACACGTAATTGTTCAAGTTTTCACTTCTGTCAGCACTCCCGGAGTGCCATGATTTTTTTTTTTTTTTGTATCTTGCTAACATTGAAACATTGGCTGTAGACTCGATTACGGAATATTAGAAAATCTATCATTATTATCATTTAAAAGGTCATCAGTAATGTGCCATAATCAGGCTGTATATTATTACACATAATTTTCAAGTATGGTTTGGTAAAACATTGAACTTTAAATTCTGTTAAAGACTGCATTTTATCTTGAAAAGGTGGACACCGTGTTACAAAGTTATATGGTTTGAAACGATCAGAAAAACAAACTTGGATCAATGATTATAATCCCGCGATTTTCTGTATGTGAGTCGCCAACATTGACATCCAGTTTGTTGGAGAACCCAGTTTGGTGTTAAATCATATATAACCAACCGGAAAAAAATTGTAAGGAAGATATTTGGAATACCATTGATGAAAACAAAAGTCTCGGTGCCAGATTATGCACTTTTGCGAGATAAAGCTTGATTAGTCGAGAAACTGGAAGTTACGAAGCCGTAGACAAAATTCTTGGCCATAAATGCTTCTATTCATGGGATGCTGTACAATACTTAAATACCAGCATGAAAAAAGACCGACGAATAAAACTAAAAGTCACCATGATTTGATTTTATTGGCAAAAGAGGATGAACGATCTACTGAAATTTACTGTCAGAATTTGATTGATGATTATTACCCGAATCGACATGACAAATTAAAAAACATGTGTTTATACGAATTGGCCACTAGGTACTAATACAAATGACTGTAGACCAAAAGTCTGTAGAATATTACGAATTAAAAGAAAACCTCAGTTGGTTTAGAAAACGTTTGAAACCAGTTGTTTTGAAAACGCCCAATCATAACCCAAAAACGGACGCTGGAATTGAGTTGTACTATAATTAATTTCTGATATTGTTCAAGCCTTGGCGAAACGAATAAGACCTATTGGGAGAATTTAAACTCTACCGTGAATCCTTTGAGCACAATGTGAAAATTTTTCCAGAGATGGGAAAATGTCGCAAAACTAAACAATGACTACAAGCTGCAATCAACTTGGCTGAAAAGTTGCAACAAGAAAGTGATTTGCACGACCAGCTTGAAAATATTGAAGAACCAAATGAAGACGTTGATATGATAGCCGCAGATTTTGATAACTTTGAAACTCCCCAAGAAATTGTTATTAATGAAGATAAATTCAACAAGAAAAATGAATGCTGACCAAGGAAAATATTTGAATCAATTATAAAGCAAGTAGAAGAACAAAAGAAAGACCCGTCTATTCCACCCAAAAATCTGATTGTAAGCAGAGTTGCTGATACAGGAAAAAGCTTTCTAATTTAATTACTCAGTCAGAAAGTTCGTTTAATGAGTAATCACAATAATGATGCTGCTGCAGTACAGCACCAACGGGAATTCCTGCCTTCAGCATTGGAAGAATTACAATTCACACATTTTTTAAATTCTCCATCCAAGCCAGCGGGGACCCAAGCCGGATGTTCGTTCAGTTAGAGGTTTATACCATTCGATGTACAAATTAAGGGATCATCCGGTGCGTGTGTAGCACGACTGGTATACGGTGCCGAAGGCAGCGGGACCCGGGTCGGAGGTTCGTTGTGTTAGAGGTTTATAGTATTCAATGTGCAAACTAAGGGATTATCCGGTGCCAAAGGCAGAGGGGACTCGGGTCGGAGGTTTGTTCGGTTCAAGGTTTTACGAGGCACCGATGTAAATTAGGGGTCCGCTAGCAGGCTAAGCCAGCTTGTTTTCTTATTACACTTGTATTATATAACAAAAACTCTTGACACATTCACTGTTTACAATTATATTCAAGAACATTCTGCTCATATATACTCGTTATTATATTTATACTTCTTATTATGTGATAAAACAACACAAGATTTTATCGATAGCTTTCACACACCACTTACTAGTGTCTCTTTCCAAAGTGGTTGCAAACGTATTTTGCACAATGGAATAAAATTATTTGCAAAAATGAACATGATTCGTTTATTATTATCATTATGAAGATGAGAAACAATCCATTGAAGTCCGTTATATATATATATTTTTTTTGTTAAAAATTACTTTTATTATTTGAATTGTTTACAGAATAATTCAATGTTTGAACTGTATATTTCATATTACCAATATTGGTTTTGATCTGTGCAGTCTTTTACATACTTGCCTTGTGTGAATCTTATCTGCTTCATATTAATTTGTTATTAAAAAACTGGAGATATTAAAAAACTGGAGATATTAAAAAAAAGTAACTTGCAAAGCAAATTTAAAAAAAAATAAATTTATTTCCAAAATTTTAAGTTTGAGAAGGGACAGATATTAAAATTATTTTATTTAGTCAATGCTACAATAATGTTGCTTTTTTATATTAAATCTTGTTCCGTCTATTTAATCTTAAAATATTAAATTTAAATTTGAAACATGATATTAAAGCAACTTTAAAACATTCCATTTAGAGATCTAAATAAATCTTCAACTTTTTTTTCAGTTTTACATGCATTATGCAAAATTTGTATTGTAGCAAATTCTAACAGACAAGAAACATGAGAAGTTCAAATAATTAAAAAAGTTGAAGATATATTTAGATTTCATTTCAACTAAATGAAATGTTTTAAAGTTGCTTTAATATCATTTTTCAAATTTAAATTTAATATTTTAAGATTAAATAGACAGAACAAGATTTAGTAATATAAAAATGCAACATTATTGTAGCATTGACTAAATAAAATAATTTTAATATCTGTCCCTTCTCGGGCTTAAAATTTTGGAAATAAATTTATTTTTTTTAATTTGCTTTGCAAGTTATTTTTTTTTTAATATTTATTAATAATTGCACCCCGTTAATTATAGCAAACGTTTTACAAACTTATAAAAAAAATTAATTCATCTGAAACGTTTTTCTGCTTATTTTCATTAATTTGTTTGTAAAATTCCCAATGTCCAGATTGAAAAACATAAATCTGACCCACAAGAAACATTTTAGAGTGAACCCGACTGACAGGGAAAAAAAATTAGTTTCAAACCAACCAGAAAAAAGACAATTAGGACAACCCAAAGCAATGCAGAAATGTTTGCTATTCAGAGCCTTTATTATATTTGAATATTAAAGAATATAGATATGGCTATTTTTCAGTTAACAAATAAAATTGGTATTAGCAATATAATTATAGACTACTTTGCATAAGTGTATTAAAAAATGATTTAATTTCTTTTTATTTAGTGTTCTGGTTGATTTGTCAGGTTCAGGTCGGTTGCTTGTCAACATTTTTTTTTTTTTGCTTGTTCAGATAGGATTATAATTCGATGGAATTTTTTTTGTGGTTTGGGTTGGATTGGGTTGCATGTTAACAGAGATTAATTTGCCATGTTCGGATCAGTTGCGGTTTGATTGAATTTTTTTGTCAGGTTTGGGTCAGGTTGACTTCAAATAGAATTCTCCAGTTTGGGTCTGGTAGCATTTCTGCAGAAATTATTTTGTCATGTTAGGATCAAGAGCAGTTCGGTGGAATGTTTTTTGTCAGGTTACTTTAAATGGAGTTTCAGGTTTGGGTGTGGTTCAACACAATATTTGGACAAACAATTTGTCATTTTTCAGTTAGCCTAACACTTTCTAAGCTCTTTGCAATAAGCTTTAAAAATATCAGGCTGATGGAGAAATATATGACCATATTCCAATTAGTCAAACACTCTTTAGGCTAATTGTAATAAGCCTAAAAAACAACAGGCTGAGGGAAAAAAGGGCAATGATTCTCTAATTAGCCTTGCACTTCTAAAGAGCCTGATTTTACAATAGCCTATGACATATTAAATTATATATGGAATTTTTAAATATTGAAGAAATTGCTTATGTATATGATACATTGATTCTTATTTTATACAGTAATAAGAGGATGAGGTATTAAAATGTAAGTAAAAGCTGCTTTTGAAAGTGTTTTTTTTTATTCTTTTCCTGTTCAAACTAATTTTATTATTATATGATCACTACTAAAATGTGTGGTTAAATTTAAAGTACCTTATTTTCAAGTTCTGGCAACATTTATATTCAAGCAATTATGCTAATGTTTAAATACAAAAAATTATATGCAATGAAATAATAGCTACTCTACAGATATGTATTGAGTTAGTGAAATGATATTTGTACTTTTCTTAACCTTCCATTCATTAACAATTGATGGGAGTTTAAGAAGGAAAGTTAAACATTGAACAACATGCTCAATTTTTGTTTTTTACGTTAATAATCTTGTATTTGTACCAAATAATAAATTAGAAGTAGAATTCCTTGAAAAAAGACCCTGTATGTAGTACTTATGATGTAAATGTATAAGCTTTGTATTATAATTAATATTTAAAAAAAAAGTTTTCTTGTTCTCATAGATATGACATTTTTATATTATGTACTCATTGTTAATCACAATTACCTTGAATTCTTCTGTTAGCTCTTTATGTAACTTATATTCTCAGTTATTAAAATTATCAGTCATCTGTTTGAATACCTTTGTTTCTCTGTATTTAAAAGTATTAAAACTCTATTGTTCTAGTTATAAAATATTTTTCCCTATGCATTTATTTTCTATATTTTATCTACTTATGATAAAATGCAATGTAACCATACTGGTTTGCGAATCGACCATATAGCTAAACGCCATGTTAGGCCTAATGAAAAACATATGCTAACATATAACAACTAAATGATAATTTTTTCTACTTAAAATCCTGTCTGTTCAGCGTATATTTTCATATAAACATGTATATCACACCCAATTATAATGTTTGCAGTTCTAAATAAAAAATTACCAGAATAAACTTTGGTTTACCAGATGTAAACAAACACACACCGTTACCATTCAGAATTACAAATTCGACAAATGAATTTTACAAATGAATGACTCTTTGTTTAACTAGCTAATAATATTTAACTCAAATTTTTACCTGGATTGACCTCAGATATGACATGTGTTAAGCATTATAGGTAATTAAATTGCATTTTCCTGCTTTTATTGGTAATAGTTCCAATTATTAATAAAATATATTTATAATAAAATTTGCAACTGTTTTTTTTTATTTCTTATTTAACCTATGCATATTTTGAGCTGAATTTAATATATATCTGTAAATTATTTTCTGTTGCATAAGAAATGCAAAAGCTTTTTTTTAAACTTTCTTATTTAACATATGCATATTTGTATGGCTACTTTACATACTTTACATATGTGTAATAGCATGTGCTACATGGTTACATACTATGTTACATTACATAGCTGCCAAGTTATGCAAAATAAAATTCGGTAAATTTCTAAAAAAATCATCTTATTAAACTGCTTTAAAAAAAACTTTATTCAAAGTAACACATTTTTCACATTTTAGAAATGAAAAATAGCATTAATAGAAGAAAAAAAATATTATATTCCTAAAATTTTTAACTATTCTTAAATTTTTATGCACCCCTTTAAGCAAACATTCGTATTTGGAATTTTTTCCCTCTGGAGGTTGACTTTTTCAAACACAGTTTTTGGGGTGATTTTGATGACTTGCCACTGTTGGAATGATCGCACGTAACACAAGATAACAGTAAGATAATTACAGAAATCCCCATATTGGATCTCCAATTAAAACACACACAATATTTATTTTATATTATTTGTTTAAATGAAAAAATATGTCAGTAATATGACTTAACATTTTAAACTTAAAATAACACATTTCCAATATTTTATGAGGGCATATGCTAGTTTTATATATCTGACATTGTAATCAATAATGTGTATAATTGGCAATCTCTCTGCTGGTGTCAAGGCTTGTCTAGGCTTTAACTGTGCTATAAATGTTAGTCTCTCTTTGGTAGGGGAGACCGGGGCAAGATGAAGAGTGGGGCAGGATGACGAATGTCTTAATTTTTCCGTTTTCCGCTAGGTGGCAGCATCAACTGGACACTACTGGCTTTCCTGTCGGCCGTTCGTTAAACAATACTATAGAGACACTGAAATCGCCATTTTTGTGTCAGTTGTGAAGCTTTGATTGTTTTCCGCTGCCACGTTATAGCTTTTATGCATGTGTAAATAAGCTCTGCTACAGATACAGGTAAGATATATCGTTTCTCTTTAATATTTATGAGTAACTTAGTTTAAATACTACCTATTACCATGAATAAATGTCAAGTAATCGCCTTCCTTCATGGCAATGAAAACGAATATTTTTAAACAGGCAGTCCGGGGCAAGAGGACGAGCTCGTCGTCTGGCCCTGTGTTTCGGAATTTATTAAACTATGTTGTCCATTCTATTTAAATCCTGTAAACGCTTCTTTGCCTGTGTGTTTGTTCACACGACCTTGTGCTTCTATCTCCTCTGGGGCTAAGGGGCGCATGGGATTGGGGGAGGTGTCGTTCGAAAGGGGAAGACCAGAGGAAGACATTTTTTCCATCCGTTAAGCCCCCCTAGCCTCCCGCAAGAAATACCCTATCGGGGTCCGTATCTCCACTTCCAAGCGTCCGATCAGTACGAGGACAGTACCGTTCGACGGGGTCAGGACCTCCCCCGCTGGTCCCCCTCCTCCCAAAAAATTCAAAAAGCGTTTAAGGCCAACTTCCGGCATTTTGACCCACGAACAGAAGAATGGATCCAGTGCTATAAATGAAGAGTGGTGGCATGAGGAATGTTCCAATTATGAAAATGGCATTTTTATTTGTGACTATTGTTAGCTGCACAACTAAACACTTCAAAATTATGTTACAATCAATGCATTATGCTTAGTTTGATACTTTGTAAGATGTAAAAACACAGTTATCATTTGTTAAACCATGTAACATATTCAAAAGATAAAATATGTTCAATCTTTTTCAGTGTTGTGATCTTTCCCCAAGGCCAAAGTCATCTTGCCCCAGTACTGGGGCAAGATGACGATTTGTTAATGTTATGAAAAAATAAAATTATCCTTTATTTTTTATTTGAAAAATTAAATGGTAATGTATTTAATACTACAAAGGTATACTCTATCAGTTCATGTAAAATTATTTTTACTATTACTTCAAAATAAATTAATAAACAACAAAAATTGTTAACATAGTCATCTTGCCCCGGTCTCCCCTACATAATACCAAATGATGAATGGTATTTCAGAGTTTGCGGCATTTTTTCCTTTGCATTAAAAATATAAATAATTTCAAGTTTTCCTTACCAATTCATATTGATAGATATCTATCTTATTTCATTTACTATTGATGGAAGTCTGAATCTTTTTTCAAGAAGGTGTACTATGTATTTTTTAGGAGGAAGTATAATTAAGTGCTGATCTGATATGAAGTATATTGTCCATGAAATGTGTTGAAACGAAATTTCAGTAGTTCTTTAAAAATACACATCCATATGTGCACGATCTTCAGACTTGGAAAAAAAAATTTCATTAAGTAACCTTGTACCTACCCAATATAACTTAGTAGAAAGAAGTAGAATTCCTTTGAGAAAGATC
Organism: Maratus michaelseni; assembly: GCA_963931845.1. Taxonomy (NCBI): domain Eukaryota; kingdom Metazoa; phylum Arthropoda; class Arachnida; order Araneae; family Salticidae; genus Maratus; species Maratus michaelseni. Next base: position 280,339,807 of record OZ007598.1, on the reverse strand, counting down.
CTATATTTCGTGAATTTGATGCAATTATATAACTGTTGTATAGCTACTATCTGTCTCAGGACTATTTTATGTCTTGGAGAATTTCTTGAATGTGAAAAATCAAATATGATTAAATTTTGCATCAGAAAATTAAGTTCAAAAGTGGGAAATTTTTACTTTACTAAAATTTTTTGTAGCAATTTAATTCTACTCTTTATGAAGCCTTCTGTTTTTTGTTTGTTTCCTATTCTTCTGCAATGTGCATCATCCATGGACATTTATTGGAATTAAAAATTTATCTATACAACCTGTATTTTCAATAATATTTTAAACTAGCTGTTACCTGTGACTTCGTTCACGTAACATTAAAAGAATAATAAATGCATTAATTAAGTAATACATTTCTCTCCTGATAATTAAATAAATATATAATTAACCAATGCTTTATCACTTTTTATACGTGATAATACAGCATTTTTGTGTTATAAGGACATTAATATAACTCCAACGTGAAAAAGTGAATTTTTGTGCCAAATAATATACATAATCGTAAAAGTGAAACTGCAACCAACTGAAAGAAGAAATGATCAGCTAGAATATCATTAAGTGTTTTCCCATGCGAAGAAAACCTGGTTACAAAAATGTGTTTACATTTGTGACAAATTTCAGCTCGCTAAAGAAAGCAAATTGCCTATGGACCCGATTACAGACCATAACTCTCCTATTCTTGGCAGTTTTCAGCCTATATATGAAAAAAATTCTATTATATACCACGTGATTTCACATTTATAATATTAGGAATTTTCTTATTTTTAGGAGTTGGCGCGGCATGATCAACTTGTTCATGTCTATGCAATTCACATTGAAGGAAATTCTCATCACTTTTCTATTTCTTCTTTGCTCTTTTGCGTTAGGTGAATTTTTCGATAAATTTTATTTTCATTTCGATAACATTGTTGCTTATTAAAAATTTAATTTAAAAAAAACATTACAAATAGATTTAAACGTTGTAATGGAATATATGCCATTTTCTAATCCTACAAAACTTTACAAAAATCTATTACCAAAAAGGGAAAAAAAAAGAAAAAGCCATTTTTTTAAATGACAATAAACTTTTTGCTCCTTTAAAGCTGAAAGAAACGTGTAATTAAAATCCGGTTGTCAAACACAATGTACAAACGTGTTTCGATTGTATTTATCAATGTTCTCCAAGACTTCGAGCCTTAATTTAAATACTGTAGAGGGAAAATGGTGTTACTTTGATGCAATAAGATTAAATTTTTTGGTTTTTATGAACGAAAATGCCACTTTTATTAGTCATTTTATTAATATTTCCTGAGATGGACGCCTTAAGAATTAACGCTCGTCAAATATTGTTTTTTTCAGGAAATCGAGTTTTTTGTTTGTTTGTTAGTTTCTATGAATGAAAATAACTACATTTCGTGATTCATGACATCATTTTCGACATGGATAATTTTGCAGTGCATATTATTGACATTTGCTATCCATTTTCTTTTAAAATATTTGTTTAACATTTTAAATTATTTAAATTAAAAATACGGTATATTTATTTAGCTACTCGCAGACAATAAACCTCGTCATCATTCTTATTGTATTCATTTCATTTAAAAGACAGACCTTTAATTTAAAACACATATACATTTAAAATACATATATACATTTGAAATTTAGTCATTTCATGTGAAAAATAAAAGACAAAAAAGGAAGAAAGAAACAAAATAATAATGAAGTAATTGTATAACCATTTTATTTAAAGATCAAAGCATGTCCGTTTTATTTTCGATAGTTATGACGTCATAATCGCCTGTTTTCCGTACTTATACTCTTATTTATGCATCTTGAATTATTATAAAATGTTTGAAAATGTGTGTTTTATTTCTATTAATGTTAATTCATCTTCTTTTTAATTCTTAAATTTTTTTTATTTCCTTTTTCACTTGGAAATAAATATTTTAAACTTCTAAAGTAAGATAAGATTAAAAACAAAAATTTCATTTGTCTGAATACGGTAAAACCTCCCATTAGCTAAAATTGACCGCCTTTTGGAGGCATTCTTTTTACAGAGATGAAAGCATAAAAATATGTATGTGTTGAGGGTTGAAAAAGGTGTCTGCTATTTGGGAGTGTTCGTTATGGATTTACAGTAAAATCTACATAACGATCATTAGAAAATAGAAGATACCTCTTTTTAGCAAACAACTTTTTCACTTGCATTTTTGTATGCTTTTACTTCTGTAAAGCGGATACCTGCGAATGGCTGATAAATTCTGTGGTCCCGAAATGTCAACTATTAAGAGATTTTACTGTGTATATATATATATATATATATATATATATTGTCATAATTTTAATTTAACTATTTATTATTATAATTATCATTAGTTATTAAATAAATTTATTAATATTATTACCATTATCTTTATTTTTTAAGTACAATAATTTTATTTTTCAATTTGAAGAAACTCATTTATCTATTTATTTTTTTAACTGTAACTTTCAACTGGCACCGTAGATACATGTGCTATTTACAACGTTTTGTTAACAGATTGAAAAATCTTATTGAAAAGATACGCTTTGACTCTTTATATTTCAGTTTGTTTCATAATTTTTCAATAAATCTCTTCATGTATATTCATAATGTTCCATTAAACCTATTATCTTTAGATGTTTAATATCTGTTTATTTTTATTCCGTTTTCTTTAATTGTTGGGTTGTAATTGATCGGTAATTTGATTGATTTGGTAATTAGTTTGGCTCAGGCTTATTCATTCAAACAGAAAATCAATTGCGTTTTACTTATACTTGTGGAATATTGAACTTGATAACGTGTTCCACGATATAACTTGGACACCTTTTTGACACCGTTATGTGAAAGATCCAACGATTTTATAGGAAAAGAGGGAACACTGCCTGATTTCGTACTAATGCAAAAACAATATATGCCAATTGTATCTACTTACAAATCAATGGCAGGGTTTTACAAGTTTCATAGAATATGGTAGCCAGCAGATTATTCTAGTGGCCAGTAACAAATATTTACCCTACTCCCCCACCCCGTCATTGATTTTCGAAAAGAATCAAAAGTTTTTTTATGAATAAATTGAGAAAAAAAATAACAAGCATAGTTTAGAATTGTAAGTTACATAGTTTAGAAAGATAATATAAATTAAATTTTCCAATGAAACTTATCAAAATTACATATCTCTGAAAATAAAGAAAAGAATTACTCTAAAGGCTGAATTAACTGGCATGTTGGAAAAATTCTAATTGTGAAATGCTTTAATTGTCTGGATAGTTGAATGCTACAAATTTATAGCTGTGAGCGGATCATCGATGAAATAATGAATAAGGAAAATAATTTTTTTCCAATTTTTCTGTCGAAGTCGGTCAGTTAATTTTCATTTTACTACTTTAAAATTTACATTTGGTTAATTTATTTTAGCCAAATTACAAATGTGTTTTGTTTGAATATATTTTCTAAGTTTATTTCTTAATATTGCAGAAAAAATTCCGCTTGTGCTCAGTTCGTAGGTCAATTTTTATACATGAAAAATAAAAAGCAAGATTAAATAGCTTGGTCGCCAGTGGCGACTGCATCTGTCAAGCCCTGTTCAGTGGCTGTAATAAGTAACAAGACAAACGGTGCTTGTATAGGAAGCCAGGATCGCATTCCACTTATTCAAAAATGTAGTGTATCTCACTCCAAATCAAACTTGCATCTTCATTTAACTTTAAAAATAATGAAGCTATTGTAACGATATTTCCAAACATCAGACTTACTTTGCTTTCTGGGAAATATGACAATAAGTGATAGAAATTGCCACCATTGTTGTGCAAATAACACTAAGCTAGACATTCCATTATTCAGAATGCAGCTAACAGTACATATATTGTATTACTGACTAAAATTCACTCACTTCCAATGATTTCATCAAATGTCAGGCAAAGCAAAGCTAAGAAGAGGAAAATCTTGCTGAAATATCATCAGTATTGTTAAAGTTGGGAAAGAAAATTTGGGTTTAGCTTTCATTGAAACACCAAAATTTTTTTGATTGAATAAGTGGATTGTGATCCTGGTTTCCTGAACAGAAAATGTTTGTCTTGACTGCTTTATCTCACTTAAAAATTTGTTTTAAAATTATAGCAGGGATGCAACCGCTGCGCGAAAAATGGTCAATTGTTACTGCTAAATTTTAATGAGTTTCATTGCCTTATTAAATTTCAGAAATTCTGTTATTAAATAAGGTGACAAATACTATTAAAATACACATCGCTGTTTTAGGAATATCCAGTATATTTCCAACCTCAAAATAATCATTCACTTTAAGACCCTCTGGTACATTAAAAACTTTTCTTGCTCAGTTGCCATTATTTAATATATATATATATATATATATATATATATATATATATATATATATATATATATATATATATATATATATATATATATATATACAGGGTGATTCATAAAAGATGGGCAGAACTTTAAGGGGTTATAGTACACTTAAAGACAAATAATATTAAATAGGAGACTAAGGGTCCCAGACGTATTCCCAAGGAGATAGGGGGCATTAAAGTTTAGGGTCCGAAATTTCAAATGATTATAAAACATGGAAAAATTGGTCGATTCGTTTGCGGTTTTTGCAAAAAATTTTCTTTATGCCAGTATTTTCTTGAAATAAAATTTTAAAGTTCAATTTCAAAAAATGCCGATAGGGGGCGCTTTAGACTTTGGAGTAACAAACAACTATTTTTTAACGTTATTTTTTGTATTTCTTTAAATGATTTCGAAAGCTTAGACTTAAACTTAAATTTTGATCTAAAAATCTGAGTCCTAACGAGTAGTTAAGTAGCGTAAACTGAAATTTGAAATTTGAAACCCTTCTCCCCCCAGAACAAAAATCAGTTATTCCCGATCTTTGTGTCGTAGATTAGGCTCTAACTACTGCCGCGTTTTGCTAAAATTATTCTTTATGTCAGTATTTTCTTGAAAATAAATTTTAAAGAAAATTTTCAAAAAATTCCGATAGAGGGCGCTTTAGACTTTGGAGTAACGAACAACTATTTTATACCGTTATTTTTTGTGTCTCATTAAATGCTTTCTAAAGCTTAGACTTAAATTTTCAGCCCAAAATCTGAATCGTTAGACGTGGTTAAGTTTCTGGGGAGAGGGGTTTGAAATTTCTACTCCTGAGCACAGTTCAGTTTACCATGTCCACACATTGTGTGCTGTGATACGAGGTAAAAAGACACAAATTAGGATTATGTTACCAAAGCATATTTATTAACATGTAATCACAATAAATGTTCAAAATTGTGACCACCAGAGGTTATGCACGCAGAACAACGGCGACGAATGGAACGGCGAACATTCGCGAAAACATCAGGCTTTTCGAGCACTTCCCCTACAGCGGCGGAAAGTCTGGCGACCAGTTCCTCGGGGGATTCAATGGGTGTCTCATACATAAGAGCCTTCAATCGTCCCCAAAAAAAGAAATCGAGGGGTGAAAGATCTGGCGAGCGAGCAGGCCAAGCAACAGGACCACCTCGACCAATCCATCTGTTCGGAAATGTGATGTCCAGATAGTTGCGGACGTCTCGTACGTAATGGGCTGGCGCTCCATCGTGCTGGAACCACATGACCCGCCGGATGCGTGGAGGAACAACGTTTAACAGGTCTGGCAGCACATGTTGCAGAAGTGTGAGGTATGTTTTACCGTTGAGGCGTTCAGGAAGAAGGTACGGTCCGATTAGGTGGTCTCCGAGGATTCCTGCCCAAACATTGATGGAAAAGCGTCTCTGATGAGCATGTGGATACGTAGCATATGGATTGACATCCGCCCATACATGTGCATTGTGTGTGTTAAATGTACCTTCACGTGTGAAGGTACATTCATCGGTGAAAAGCACAGTTCGTCCAAAATGTGGATTTAGCGCGTTCTGCTGCAGAAACCAGCGGGCGAATTCAATACGATTTGGATAATCCCCTGGAGACAGTTTCTGGACTCGTTGCACATGAAACGGGGGCAAATGTTCATCCTTCAGTACCCTCCAAGTCGTGGACTGTGAGGTATCCACCTGGCTAGCCACTGTTCGTGTACTTGTACTTGGCTGCGCCGCTACTACATCCAGAATGGCTTCTGCAACAACTACTGATTCGTCCTTTTTTGCACGACCTGCATTCGACCGGGAAGCGAGAAATGATCCCGTCTCACACAACTGTCTGTGCAAGCGCTCGAAAGTTTTGCGGTTAGGCAACCGCCTGTTAGGAAATCGCTCTCCGTACATTCGTTGTGCCTCTGCACCATTTCCATCTGCCGCTCCGTAAATTAAATGCATCTCAGCCTTTTCCTTATTCGTGAAGGGCACCATCTTCCGATTCATTACTACAGCGACTTACACTTGACTCACCGTTCAGTGGTTTTTATGCCTGAATCGTGTCGAAATTTTGCATACGTGTTCTTCTTCTTCCCCATTTGACATTTGCATACTTTCTGTTTCCTTCTTCACCCGGTGACTAGCGTCAGGAATGGAGCTTTAACGTTTGCATGAGCGACGTTTCCAACTGTGCCAGTGCCTTTATGAGTGAATTCCGACTATGCAGTCCTTGACGAAAGTTGTATTTTTGCCTCGTATCACAGCACAGAATCGTTGGGCATGGTTAAGTAGTGCAAACTGAACTATGTTCAGAAGTTGAAATTTGAACCCCCTCCCCTCGCTACTGAACCACGCTCAGCGATTCAGATTTTGAGCTGAAAATTTAAGTTTAAGTCTAAGCTTTAGAAAGCATTTAATGAGACACAAAAAATAACGGTATAAAATAGTTGTTCGTTACTCCAAAGTCTAAAGCGCCTTCTATCGGAATTTTTTGAAAATTTTCTTTAAAATTTATTTTCAAGAAAATACTGACATAAAGAATAATTTTAGCAAAACGCGGCAGTAGTTAGAGCCTAATCTACGACACAAAGATCGGGAATAACTGATTTTTGTTCTGGGGGGAGAAGGGTTTCAAATTTCAAATTTCAGTTTACGCTACTTAACTACTCGTTAGGACTCAGATTTTTAGATCAAAATTTAAGTTTAAGTCTAAGCTTTCGAAATCATTTAAAGAAATACAAAAAATAACGTTAAAAAATAGTTGTTTGTTACTCCAAAGTCTAAAGCGCCCCCTATCGGCATTTTTTGAAATTGAACTTTAAAATTTTATTTCAAGAAAATACTGGCATAAAGAAAATTTTTTGCAAAAACCGCAAACGAATCGACCAATTTTTCCATGTTTTATAATCATTTGAAATTTCGGACCCTAAACTTTAATGCCCCCTATCTCCTTGGGAATACGTCTGGGACCCTTAGTCTCCTATTTAATATTATTTGTCTTTAAGTGTACTATAACCCCTTAAAGTTCTGCCCATCTTTTATGAATCACCCTGTATATATATATATATATATTGCTCACATCCTGGCAATTAAACATTATATGACTGTAAAATAATTCCTTCATAATTTCTTTTTGATTTTAAAATATAAGAAAATTTTAATCATTTATTTTAGAACACAGAAGCAGTGGAGTTAAATTTTTCATTAATTAAAAAAGTTTTAAGACTATTCTTCTTAAATAATAATTCAAAGCATAGATTTTTTTGTAAAGTTTAATTGTGAAAAGATTTTGTTCATCAAAATTGTTTTTAAGTTAAATATGATGTAAAATATTTTTTAATTTAATCTCAGACTATTTACTTTACATGTGATTGTTGACATTAGTGACTCCGATTTTGTCTATTATTTTTGTTTATTCACTTTATAACATTTACTAATTATTTTATAGCCAACCCCCTATTCAGCTAGCCGAATGTTCGGTAATCAGCCAGTCGAGTATTAGGTATTCAGCGAAATAGTTACTATTCAGTAGTACTGTAACGAGTAGACACTCAGTAATTGTGTGGTAAAAAATAATCACTGTTTATATATACAGGGTGATTCATAATTAAGTATAACAAGTTCCAGATGCTGTAAAACAGGAACAGTTTGAGGCACGTTTCCCGAAAGCAAGCCGTAAGGTATATGTAGTCAAAGTTTTTCTCACTGCTGTGCTAAGCTCAATAGCTAGCGTATCAAGTGACTATCATTAGAAATGGCTGCATCTGCAGTGGAGAAGTCATTTTGTGTTCTTGAATTGAGCAAAACGGAATCTGTCACCATTGTGCAACAACATTTTCGAACACGATTTGGAAAAGAACCTCTAACCATAAAATCCATTTATGATTGGTTTAAAAATTCAATATGTGCACACTTAGAGCGCGTCCAGTAGACCTAACCAAAGTAACCAATGTGACCGGTTACTTACCGGGGCGGTAAGTAACCGGTCGACAGACCTACTGAACGAAAATGGTATTATTTACTTGTAGCGCCACCTGTATTACATCATCGTAATTACGTCTGTATCATATCATCGTAAATTTTCAAGTAACCGATCACGTGACCCAACTAACCAAGATTTTTCTTCGGTTAGTTCGGTCCCTTACCGATCACTTCGGTTACTTCCTCTGAACGACGTTGGTTGCGTACCGGTTAGCAGCACTGAACACTTTGGTAACTAACCGACCTTACCGGTTATGTACCGGTGATAGTACTGGACGCGCTCTTAGTAACATGACACACAACAAACCGATAATCCACATCTGCCCACTTTGCACAAACAGCACGTAGTTTCAAAAATTTTAAACCAATCATAAATAGATTTTCTGGTTAGAGGTTCTTTTCCAAATCGTGTTCGAAAATGCTGTTGCACAATGGTGACTTTTTCCATTTTGCTCAATTAAAAAACAAAAAATGCCCTCTCCACTGCAAATGTAGTCATTTCTAATGATATTCGCATGATGCTAGCTATCGCCTATGTCCCTTCGCACAGCAGTGGGAATTTTTTTGATTTGTACACCTACATTACGGATTGCATTTGGGGAGTGTGGCTTAAACTGTTCCTGTTTTACAGCATCTGGAAGTTGTATACATACTTATGAATCACCCTGTATGTTAAAAATTCTGTATATTCATAAATATGCACCTTGAGCATATAATCATATTTTTTTAATTAACTTCAATTTTTGACATTCCATTTATTGTGCACATTTTAAAAACTCTTTTTGTAAACTCAAAAATTTTAAAACAGTAGCATTATTTAAAAAATATATATATATAAAATAATTCATGTTTAAAATGTTCAATTAACCAATATGAAATTAAAACTGACTCTTTATATACCATCTTTACTCATTTTATACCTGAAAAGTTGTCTATCAAAAATAGTTATTACTTGCTGTAACAATTCCACGAATAATGCAAAATGTTTCATATTTTCTGAGAGCAACTATTTTCTTTTTGTCAGCGATATTTTATTTTGAATTTTTTTATTTTTATTTTTATTTAAAGTAAAAACTATTAAAGTTAGTAAAGTTCTCTTAGAAGTTCCTAAAAGACTAAATTGTTTATGCAACTAAAAAAAAATTAACTCCTGATTTAGTTATGTAATTATGTTTTGAAAACGAAATAACATATGTTTTTGAAAATTATTTTCCAAATGATATTCTACAAAATTATATATTACAAATGATAAAAAACATTTCAAAAAATTAATAACATTTATAACCTACAATTCCTTTTATGAAATATTTTGCTTGGTAGGCCTAGACATTTTGATTTAAATACATTAAATCGATTAAAAGAGGACACAAAGTTTTGAAGTATTTTTGTTCCTATCAGACAGGTAGATCTAGCTTGAAACTTATCAATTAAAAAAAATAACTAAATCATAAATGTTATATTGATAAAGCGAATATAAAAATAATAGATGGACGCACAGTCACTAACACTATGATAGTCACATGTAAACGTAAAGTAAACAGTCTGAGAGACGAGGGTTGAGTAGTACTACTCCTTCTGCAATGAAAACATTGAGTCAGAAACGCAAGCACGACTGTGTGAATATACATTTTTCATTTTTTTAATTCAAGACAATTTTCATAAAAACTGATATCCATATCTTATAGAGGAGGAAAGAAAACTCTTCATTTAGCAACCTTACTTGTATTTTTAAGCTCCAATGATGGGCGTGTCATAAAAAAAGTGGAAAGAGGGAAAAAGATGAAGCCATTGTCCTTCCCTGGATTTTGAAATTTAAGTAACTAAATTTTCTTTTTCTTCAATTTTTAAAAACATAGAAACATTTATTCTTTTCGAGTAACTCAAAAAAAATCTGTTAAAGTGAGGTAGGGAGTGACATAGAGCCATTGCCCCTCCCTGGGTTTTCAAATTTAACTAACAATTTACCCCCCTGATTTTGAAATCATTGTATTTTTTTGAGTAACTGAAAATAAAAGAGGATTTAAAAAAATTTCCATTAAGGATGGCTGCTCATAAAAAATAAGTTAATGCCACTTTTAGAAAAGCTGCAGACCTTAGGCATAGCTTTGAAAATCTAGCCCCTCGCTGGACTTCATTCTGCAGTACCCATATCTATTGATATTCATTTGATAGGTGTTTTACATAGATGAGATACTGTGCTTATATATAATCTATAATGGCAAAAGAAACACTTTCTAAACATTGTCAATTTGCAAATTGCTTTGTCCTCCCCCTCCAAAGGGGAAGAAATGCTTTGGAATTTTTGCAAAACGGGAATTTATAAAAAACTTCAAGATTAAAAATGCATAATTTTCTCATACATAAAATACACACTTATTTTATGCAAAAAAATGTGCACTGTTTTTGAAAAAATAGAATATGCACTTTTTTGTATTGATAAAAAATGCAAATAATTAATTTTAAAGTATGCAAAAATAATAAATTTTCATGCATAAATTGTGTACAATCCATATTGTCTTGCAAAAAAAGGGCAAATATATTCTAGTTGGGAAAACACAGAACGATAAAAGAGATACCATATGAAAGGATTTTAGACAGGATTCTGACATAGTACACTCACTTTTTGTTAAAACTTGTTTTATGATTAAAAGTTGCTGTCAATTAAAAATTAAATCGCTATTGTTTTCATAAATAAAATGAAAAGTTTTCCTCAAATTAGTGTTTTCACAAAAATAAAATGCTGCATTATATGATGCTCAACAATAATTATAAAAAAATAAATAGTACAACCATGGCATATACAATAAGAGTACATTACTTACGTAATACATAATGCGTAGAATACATCATAAACACAACAAACATAAAGTGTGATGACAGCGTATAGGTTTATTTTATATTTATAATAAAAAGGAAAATTGAAATGTTTAAAAAAAAAAATTGATCGATCGAAGAAAATTGCATTTAATTAAAATTTAAATCGGCATTGTTTTCATAAAAGAAATGAAAGGTTTTCACAGTTTTCCCGAAGCAGGTGACGTCATCCTCTAATGCAGTTAAAATACATTTGTTATTTTTTTTCTCACGCGTGTGCCTTTTGCTAACTTTGATTAGTTTTTATTATAACTTTGATTGAATAAATGGGATGATATTCTGGCTTCACTAATGCTGTTTGCAGATATTTAAAATTTTTCTTTAAATGTTTAAACTTGCATCTGGGAAATATATATTGCTAAAAAAAAATATTACACTGCATTGCAAAATCCTCGCATGGGTCCACTGGTATTGCATATTTTAGTAAGCTGAGCTATGTTCAGGCAAGACAGATGAAGGATTAACATATTTCACAAATTAAGATACTTTTTTCTGTAAGGGTATGATGAAAAATATTTATATTTCCTTTATGAAACATCCTCTGTAAAATGAATACTTCTTTGTATCATGAAAAAAAATTGTTTTTTTCCACTCCTATCATCAAGACAAACTTTTCATAAACATTCTTCATATGACAATCTTAAATTAACAGAAAACAATTTTTCATTTGTATGAGTAAGTATGCATTTATCAAGACATTAAATACTTTATGAATCATATTCAATTCAAAATAAATTTGTTTACTCCATTTGGATTATATTGATATTGCACAAGAAAGCTCATTCCACAAATATGTTTTGTTTCATAAATTAAAATTAGTAACAAAGATGAAATAAATATTACTTGCATTTAAGTGGCATTTGCAATAATAAATTCTAGTTAGAAAAAGGAACATGATGTGAAAGTCTTGAAAATTACAACATAAATGTGAGTTTTTATTTTAACATCACAAAGGTCACAGTGTTAATTTATAATCTTGGGACACTTGTTTAGAGTATATTCCAGATATGAACAGATTCTCTCATTTACATAAGATAAAGGATACCTTTATAAAAGACTTAATTCTCTAGAATATATTTCACAAAAGAATGGTTTTGTGAGAATATATAAAATATTTTTAAACTATCATTTAAAAAGAACCTAAATTCAAAACTATGATATTTTCATTTTTGTGAACATGCAAATGTGTTCTTAGATGGCCACTTTTTGAAAATAATCAGAGCATACATCACAAAACAAATCATTCAGTTTGAATGAGTAAGATAATGTTTCTTTAAATTGCCATTTAATGACATATTAACATATTTCAGATACAAAAGGCTTTTCCTTTGTATGGGTGAACAAGTGTCTTTTCAGATTTCCCCTTTGTGAAAATCCTTTTAAGCATATTGCACAAACAAACGGTTTTTCCTTTGTATGGATGCGTAAATGTTCTTTCAGATGACCCCTCTCTGAAAAACCCTTTAAGCACATTTCACAAACAAACGGTTTTTCCTTTGTATGGGTGCGCAAGTGTAGTTTTAGATGACTACTTTTTGATAATCCTTTTGAACATATTTAACAAACAAACGGTTTTTCCTTTGTATGGGTGCGCGAATGTTCTTTCAGATGACTACGTTTTGAAAATCCTTTTGAACATATTTCACACACAAACGGTTTTTCCTGTGTGTGGGTGCGAAAGTGTACGTTTAGTTCATAACGTTGTAAAAATCCTTTTATGCATATTTCACAAACAAACGGTTTTTCCTTTGTATGAGTGCGCAAGTGTACCTTTAGATGACTACTTTTTGAAAATCCTTTTGAACATATTTCACAAACAAACGGTTTTCGTTTGTGTGGGTGCGAATGTGTACTTTTAGATCACAACGTTGTGAAAATCCTTTTAAGCATATTTCACAAATAAATGGTTTTTCCTTTGTATGGGTGCGCAGGTGTACTTTAAGAGTTCCTCTTTTTGAAAACTTTTTGGAACATATTTCACAAGTCAAAGTTTTTTCTGTTGCTTGAGAGTGAATCTGAGGCACTGACATTTTCTTCAGAGTATGTATTTATTTTCCATCTTTTAATCTGAAGTTTTTAAAATGTATAATAAACTAATTGTTTCATCTGTGGATTTAAATACATATTAATTATAACTTTTAAAAAATTCAAATAATTTAAACAGACACATAATGAAAATGAAAAGTATATGTAGAAACTACTTTTTGACGTATAAAAAACATCCGCAGTGTCTGCTGTAAGCTAACACATTGTAATACCATCTTTTAATGGTATTTTTTATTAATGTTAAATCAAGTAAAAGTATAAAAGTGATCAACTTCGAAATGAGGAAGAGTAACTTTATTAGAAGTAATGTTTCTATATATTATAAAAATTTGGTTGACAATTTGTAGAATTACAAGTAGTAGAGCTTTTTTTTTTAAAAATTTCATGACATTATAATTTATAACTCTGGTTACATGTCACTACCACGCTTATATTATTTGAATACTAACTAATATTTTCAATATTGAAAAATAATGTTACTTATTCCATTCTAGCTCAATAAAATAACTTTTTTATTACTTAAATTAGAAAACTTATTATTTAAAAATTAATGATTTATAATTGAAAACCTTTACTAAATAAAAGCTAATAATGTAAGACAAAATGCCAATTCTGGCAAAAAATGTGGTGAAAGCCAATAAAAGCCACTAGTATGGCTACTTTCTTTCATTTTAGCCAGCTTTTATACAACTGCAACAATCATAATGAAAGTCGTTTTTTTCATCACGTTTCAATATTTCAATTCACATTTTTAATATGATGCTCCAGCACCAATATATATTTTCCCTTACTAGTTCGTATCATTGGAAAGTTCTGAGACCAAAAAATATAACTTAAAATCTATACATTAGGAAAAACATACACCTTGGGAATTTGAAAGCAGTTAACTGTTTAATTTCTAATTGCAAAATGTAACAAGTTTTAGATACTATTTTTTATACACAACAATCAAATAATACATACCAGCAAAATATATAACAAATCTCAGCTCAATAAAATACCTTTATTATTAGTTAAATTAGAAAACTTATTTAAAAACTAGCTGGCTTTGCCCGCTAGCGGGCCCCTAATTTACATCGGTGCCTCGAATCTTTTAAAACCTCGAATATGATAAACCTTTAACCGAACGAATCTCCAACCCAGGTCCCCGCTGCCTTCGGAACCGTATACCGGTCGTGCTACGCACGCACCGGATAATTCCTTAATTTACATATCGAATAGAATAAACCTGTAACTAAACGAACTTCCGACCTGGGTCACCGCTGCCTTCGGCAATGTATGCCGGTCGTGGTACGCACGCACCGGATAATCCATTAATTTGCACATCGAATAGTATAAACCTATAACTGAACGAATCTTCCGATTCTGGTCCCCACTGCCTGCGGCAATGTATAGATGTCGTGCTGCGCACGCTCTGCAGTATACGTTACTTCCACCTTCCACCACCAGGTGGCGCAATCTGTTTATACGATCATATATAAAAATTTTCGAAATTGTTTGTTTTAAGAAGGGAATATAAAACAGCCAAGAAAAACATAAATTTTGGATAAAGAGGGAAGTCGATCGAATAATGAGTTGCCGAGATATTTGTAATCCTATTTCCACACTCTTCGATTTTTCATGACCCTGTATTTCATTCAAATTTCAATTCAAAGATATATTTTAATTGGAAATGAGACGCTTAATCTGATTAAGCAAACCGTTAGTTAATATGATTATCAATTTTGGAGTAGTAGAGCATTTAAGGTTTATGACGTCATCAAGCCACGATTTTATTCGAATTGTAATGAATTTCATAAATAGTTTGTTTTCTTTTCCTATTTTATATTATGCATATCCATGATGGGTAAGTATTGTGGTGGCCCCCAACGACTAGTTTCCATTATTATTTCTATATATTTAAGACAAAATAAATATATTCACTGCTAACATTTAACTCTAAAACACAGAACGGCATGTTTGTACGTGGATAAACAAATATATAAATGTAAAACAGAGAAAATGGAACTCACAAACAGTAAATAGATATATATCAATAACTTGCACACAAAAATAGTTATCATTTACACCCTTCGTTAACATTTCTCTATGGAATATATTGATAAATACGTATCCTAATTACAAAAACACTCCTTACCGTCAAAGAGCCATTACTGAAAAGAACTATTCGTAAAATTGTTTATGAGTTAGGACTGTTTGACAGTGATAAATGCATTTTGTTATCAACGTAGTTTATCTTATGAAAGATGAAGATGCTATACTTGTATTTTATTGCCCGAAAGGATATTAATTAAACTACTTTTTTCTAGCAAAAGATGCTGAAATGAATATGGTGTTTCGGATATGTATGTATATTTACAAACTAAATAAAATAATTATAAGAAATGTTATGCGAAACTTGTGTCTATTTGTATAAATTTAATTTCCTTATTTTTTAGGTGCGTTCGTAATTATATAAATACGTAGCACCTGTAGTCGTCGTCTGGTCTGTCCGTCTCAGTACCGAAACTAGAGGGGAGTAAAGGGGGCATGTGCCCCGGACGCCAGTATAGAAGGGGGCGCCAAAATAGGATTTGATTATTATTTCGGTACAAAAAACAAATAACGAAATTTGAACAAAAAAGACTTGTAATCAGGCAACCTAAAATAAAAACGTATTCGTTCATTTTATTCTCTTTGCTTTCAACAAGGCTGCTTTTTTTCATTGGGTGACCACATAGGGGCAACAAAACAATACTTGATTAACGAATTCTTCCAAGATACTTGCAAGAACAATACACTGTCCTAATTCCGTTTAAATTTGTTCAGTATATTTCGGATGTTATCATGATGACAAGCTTTGAATATTTTTTGAATTTGTGTGCTCCTGTAAACGAACTATAACAGCTACATACTTGATTAACGAACTCATCGAAGATACTGGCAGATCAATTTACTGCCCCAATTAGGTTCGAATTGGTTCAGTATTTCAGACTTTATCGTGATGACAAGATGAAATGATTCCAGCAAAATGATTTCAATAGGTTCGATTTCTAAAGAAACCAACCTTAAAATAATAAGATTAATAGGCTTTCTAGCAATTATGTCGGACTTAGAATCGAAAACTTCTGTTTATAAATTTATTTTGGAATGGAGCGGGGAAACGGCAAAGTTCATTCTTGCCTTGGGTGAAAAGGATACTAGTTTCGGCCCTGGTCCGTCTGACAGTCTGTCCGCATATAACAGCGCAAAAACTGCCCAAACCGAATGGTTTGAAATTTAATATATATTATGAAAATCGAAACAAAACTTTAAAAGATATTACTAAAAGTTTTCTTTATTCTATTAAATCATATCATACGTAATCTATATAATAAAAGCGTAAGTCATGTGACTGAGGAAAACAAATATGGGCTAACCACTTCTTTTTTCATATGCCAAATGGCCATTTTTAATCAAAATTTTACTTTAAGAGTAACGGGTACCCAGCATCATTTCTAAAGCAAACATATAGACCATATTTTAGAAATAAACAATTGATACATATACACTACAGCAAGTATTTAGTAAAATTTAAACCCCAAATTATCCAATAACATCTTTCCTATTATTATATATTGAGCAAATGTTTAATCATATTTAATTTCATAATCCAAAAGCTGTATATTTCTATTTTCCAGCGCCATTTTTACCATCATGCTAAAAACCATTTATTTCAAAATGATTTCGTGTGGTGCTGCCATCTATAAGTCAAATATCAAAGTAAAGCTTCATGAGTAATTTGTTATATGTTTTATACTGCTTTTTTTATGCACAAATAGCTGATTTAAAAAAAAAAAAAGTGCAAAAAATGCCCAGTTTGTAGCAAATCTAAATATCGTTATTAAACAGTATTTATATTTCACAAAAACACTTAAGGAAATTTTTTATTTGCCATAATCTAAATCTAGTGAATTTGGCGACTTTGGCTAGATCTGTTTTCGGAATGATATTGTAGCAACCTCTTCCAAAGGCGGGGTTTATTTTTACTGTATCTTTTAGTTCCGTTTTCTTTTTACGCTCATGTACTGATAGAAAAAAAAACCTCACACTCTTTTATTTTACTACGCTTAATTTATGTAAAGATGGGATTTTGCAATCGATTTTACACTCATTTTTTAATATACTAGAATCATAAAAAAATATGTTCACTGGTGTGTTTCTGATGGTAATACAATATTTTAATATTTTCACTTTTGTGTTAGCCCACCACAGATGATGAATCTCTAAATATTCTTTATGGTTTCAATTGTAAACTAGTTACACCAACAATGGATTTAGTTATGCATTAAACCACACTTGCCAAAATAGGAAAACTGGCTGTGAAAAAATAATGAGAGTAATGTATTTTTCTAACAAAAAAGTACATTTTAATGCATTAGTAGTTTTATTTTAATTAAATTATAATTATGCATTTAGATACCAATTTAGAAATCCTAAAAATAAAGTAATATTTCATTTTTAAATATTGTTTATTATTATTTTTTATTTTTATTTCCTGTTGCAATATCATGTTACAATCATGAAGTGGAGTGATGGAATTAGATGAACATATAATGATTTTCACCATAAACATTGATTGCTTATAAAATATTATTATTATTATTATTATCATTAGATATCTTTACATTTATAATTTATTCATTTTGGTGAAAAACAAGAACGAAAAATCAAGCGTCAAGCATAGATTATATAGCACTTTCCAACGCTTCCAAAATAATTTTACAAATCATACCGTTTAATAAGCTAAAAGCTAACATCTAAGTAAACAATTTAGAAAACGCATAACATATTTAAAAACATAATTTCAGGAATTTCCAACATATACAATATTCGGAAAAATATCCGAATACTTTTATTCAGCCCTGTATAGGATCTATAGATTTGTATATATACTACATAGGATGATAATTTTAGTTCAGTTAGGAAACGCGTAGCACAGTTTAAAATTCTCCGTCTGGAGTTTGTCAATAAACAGAAATGTGTTCGCGAACTTTTGTGCTGCCCTGTATAGGATCTACAGAATTTATACACACCACGTAATAGACAAAACGCAAGTTAAAATTAAAATCGTGTTCAATAACTTAAAACGCACTTCCAGGAATTATTGTTAACAGACAGTAGATAATTCTTTTGCGTGTCCCTGTAAATAAACGATGACTGCTATACACACAATATTCCGTAGTAAGTCTCTTGTAATGCACCTTAGTGATCTATATACATTTCAATGCGTTTAAAATAGTGAAACATTATTTAAATAAATCGCAAATGATTTTTCCCCATAGACCGCAATGTAACGGAATTCTTTTGAATGTCCCTGTAAAAAAAACTATAAGTGCTACACACTTCCGTTGAAATAGGGAACATGCTATAGATAACGATAATAACATATAAAAATTGCAGAACAATCCGAGCATATTTACGGGAGTTAGAGCACGGACAGACGGCAGACGGCCAGACAAACCGAAGTCATAAGCACTTTTCAACTAGGTTGGAAAGTGCTAAAAAGGGGGGGGGGTTGAAACTTATTTTTGGATTTTGAATATAATCTCGCAATATTTTATATGTTAATACATTTAAAAATGGTGTTGCCATGGATGTACTACAACATATTTTATATCTTTCATATCTATTATATTCTGCTCTCTAAGCCGGTAGACGGGAGGTGCTGAATTCTAACCCTTGTCGCTCTCGTCGACCTAACCGTTCGGAGTTTTCCGTGGTTTTCTTCGAACCTTGCCGTAAATACAGGTTAGGATCCCTTAGAAAGACCCCCACGGAGGGCACTGTCCCCTAGGGCCTATGTCCCTCGTGTTGATAATTGGCCATCATAAATCAACCCAATCCAACCCATATCTATTATACATCCATGGGTTTTGCACGTGCACTACTGACAGAAAAAAAAAAAATCTTAGTTTATTTCATGTTTATGTTCCTGATGAATAAAATAAAATAAAACGTGGCCTTGGTAGCGAAGCTCACCAATTCGTATGTGAAAGACAGCTTTTAGTTTCGTTTTTCTTTTTCTTTCTTACTTTTTTTTTTTTTTTTTTTTTTTTTTTTTCATTTATGTATTAAAAGGAAAACTCCTGAACGAGGAGGTTGATGACAGAAAAATAATTGTTTCAATTCTCCATTAAATAAAATAAGAAAAAATATTAAAAAGCCCTTGTTTTTAGATTTAATTTTAAATATAATCTTAATTGTTACGTTTCTGTACTGTGTTATATATATTAATATATTTTTTAAATTGTCTTGCATGTGAGATTCTTACAAAAAAAAAATGTTTAGTTTATTTCATGTTTATATTCTCCGTTAATAAATAAATAAATAAAATAAAATGTAAGAAAACGCGGCCTTGACTGACAGCATAGGCTCCAAGCATGCAAAACACATTTTCTAAAATCTTGTCCCTCCCCAGATTTTGTTCTACGTGGAAACATGTTCAAAAGTGATGAGGCGCGCTCACCTCGAAACGGACGATATTTATACCAGTCTTCGTACTCAGGCCAAAACTTAAATTTATATTTATTCACAAACTGATGACGAGTGAAAAAATTGCTATTTGAGAAACAAGAATGCAGTCTAATTTTCTCTATCCCTTTTTGACGAGTGTAATTCTTCGGCATTAGATTTTTAATATTGTAATTTTTGCTTTATTAAATCGTCGAAAATTTTAAAATTAGATAAGACACAAATTTTTGTAATAAAATATAACTGTTCAAATTCAATGATTTCGTGCACCTTAAACAATACGTCACGAAGGAGTTAAAGTGTTTTTGAATCCTTTAAAAATTAGTTTGAAAGGGAATTGAATTGTTATTGACGGATGGGGTATAAAGAAAAATGTTTAATTTTCATTAAAGTGTTTTATAATTCTTTAAAAGTCAGTTTGAAAGGGAATTGAATTGCTATTGATGTCATACAGATAGAAATATTCTATCTTATTCTTAAGCCTTAGCACAATCAGTGTTATTAACATAAAGAAACCGTGGGATATCCCTTGTCTATCCCCCCTTTCTGTTTGAAGTCCTTTTCCAGAATTACCGGAAAACAGAACTCGCACTGGCGTCTTTTTGCCATTGGTTTTACAATAAGGATTTCTGCCAGTGGTTGGGTATAACAAAATTGGTATTTCAAACAGGTTTTCATGGACATGAAAAAAATTCGGAAAAACTTTAAAGATTGCATTAAAAATTAAATGGAAAAAAAATTTAATTGTGACATTTTTACCTTTTAAAATTTTCTATAAGAATTTATATGCATTTGATACATAATGAGTGTTTGGGGTTTGACTGGTCTCTGTGTATATGACCATTGATCACTGCTTGAAAAAGTTGATTGTCTATTTTGTATTAAACTTATGAAATCAGAAAGCAATACATTGTGAATAGTATGCATGCAATTTCAGCACTAACAATTAGATTCTAATAGAGTAAAATCTGTTTGAAATGTTTTCTCTCCAAATGAAGCATTAAAAATTGGGGTGTGCATGCTTACATAACGATGCGGCACATGAAAAAGGGTTCGGTGGGGGAGGGGGGCAAGTCCTTAAAAATTCTTGAACTCCTTGGATTTTTTTCTGTACTCCTTGGATTTTAGGTAGATTTCGTAAGAAATACTACCTATTACTTTCTCACCTAAGTTGGAAAATTAAAAAAAAATTTGCAGATCTACGCCGATTATGACTCCCAAAACCACCCCCAATTCAACACTTTATCTATCTATCTATCTATGTCACTTTTTTTTGGACACGATAACTGGAAAAATTCTGCATAAATCTCTTCGTTAATGGACAAAATCGAACCAGGGGGGGGGGGGCTTTTTGTGACAACAGATAAAAACCCATAATTTCTTAATTATGATACGAATCGAATCCGTTTGAAGTTATTATTACTTCTAGGAGAAGGGCCGAAAATTTATGTATGACAGATTTGTGATATAATTAAAAACTGCTTTAAGGGGGGAGGGAGGGGGAGGGGGTTTTAGAAGAAAAAAAATCATAACTTCTTCAATTCCCAAGATTTCAAATCCGCTTAAATTTATTATAAATCCTCTTAATGTTATCTAAAACTTTTATATTGACAAGTTTTTTATAGGACCAACTCTTATAGCAAAACAAATAAAATAAAATAAATAAATAAATAAATAATAAAAATCCCTGCTGGTTCTGCCTGCAAACAAGTTAGGTTTCGAAGTAGGCGGTTCCAACTGCCGCATCATCACAAAAAAGGTCATTTCTTCCGCAATTCCCGACAAACAGGCGCCCCACGGTCTGAGTCTTCGAAATCTACCTGTGCCTGTAGGCCGAGCCATCAGGGATTTTTTCTTCTCAACTATGTATGAACCCTGACTGTGCTTCGACACTTTTATCGGGTTTGCTGACGATGCGTGACTCACACCATTTTGCTGTTCTTCAAGTTGGAAAAAAAAATTTGCGAAAACGTAACACATCTGCCACAATGAATTTCTGTTACAAGGCATCGAAACAAAAATAATCAATTATAAACTATAATTTTCTTTTTCTCTGATGCTGCAACTTCTGATTACATTGTACCGTGCTTGAAAAAGTGTTTATTTATTGATGCGTGTTATGCACTAATCTTTGAGACATTTAAGAATTATTCTCCATATTCTGCTGTATTTTATAACACTTCAGATTTTATTATGTAAGCCAGCTGGAGTATTTCTAATTTAGAGTCAATCTAATTTAGAAATTCATGTTTTATAATTGTTGTTAGGAAAAACCTGTTTTGTTGGTTATTATAGGATATTTTAAACGTGCTTATCTAAACAAATCCAAATCCATTTTGATTGAAGTTCTATTCTACAATCCCCCCACACCCCCCCCCCCCAAAAAAAAAAAAAAAAAAAAAAAAAAAAAAAATCTATTTTTTCAAATAAAATGTTACATTTTCAGTTTCTGTGGTGACCCGCTTCCTCACCCTTCAATGTACACCACAACCACACATTGCAACATGGTATTTTCGGAAATCAATTTAGTTTCTGCATCTTTCACCAGATCAGGTCAAACCAATAGCGACAGAAAGGATACTTTTGTACATTTTTTTCTATCTTTACTTTGCTGTTAACATCAGAGATCTAACTGATTGATGAATTTCTCAGTGGTTGGGAAAGAGAAGGCAGGGCCCCTTTTACATACACTCTGCGGGATTTTCGTGGTTTCTCTGTCTCATTGTCTCTTTTCTATTGTGAACAGCCGAGCCTAGAGCTACTAAATATATATAGCAGCCTTTTAGCCGAGTCAATGTCGTCTTGTACGGCAATAACTGTTCTGTTGTAAGCGTTTTCATGTTTCATCTTCTTTCCCCTCTGGCGATAATCTCTTTACAAAATGGATGTTTAGCAGTTTGGTACAGGTTTTTGGTACGGGCCGCGAACGGCCAATAAAGCTTTCGTAAGGCTCCGGGCTAATTGTTTAGCTTTTATAATGGACTGGACCGAGTCGAGTTCTACCTTATAGAAATTTTGGTCCGGCAGACCTTTTCCTCCGCCAACCAGAAACATATTTACTGTTTATTCCGGGAAAAAAAAGAGCAACACAGTACACTCAAAAGATTAAAAGCACTGCCGCGTTGGCGATTTGGTTAAAAATGCCGACTTTGACAATATTTTCTGAAAGTTCTTCTGCCTTTACTAAAAAATAGAAAACGTCTTTTGATTACATAGTTTCTGAATAAGAACATCTGTCAGTTTCATGTGTTTATGAACAAAAATGAATTCAGAAATCTGCAGTAAGTATCTCTTTTGGATTTGAGAACAACCAGGAGATTCTCAAATGACCTGCTCAACAACACGAAAGTTTTTGATGCATTTTTAAATGCAAAGGTATAAAATTAGCAGGCTATTCAAACGATTTGAAATCAAAATAAGTTTTCCATTTTTTGATAGATAAATTACTTATCAAGTTATAAGCGATTCGTGTAACGCGATAACACTTTTTCCCTTTTCTCGTGCTGCAGTATCGGGAATTCAATTCAGAACGCAGATTTTGACAATATTTTCTGAAAGATCTCCTGACTTTACCAAGCTAGTTGTTTGGGGCCAGCGTAATACTTACCCATCATGGATATGCATAATATAAAATATGAAAATAAAACATGTGTCATTGCAATTCGAATAAAATCGTGCTTGATGAATTCATAAACTTTAAATCTTCTATCACTGATTTGCATAAAAAAAACATTCTTATATCTCCAAAAATGTTAATCATATTAACTAACAGCTTATTGCGTCGAATTAAGCGTCTCATTTCCAATTAAAATATATCTTTGAATTGAAATTTGGAAGAGTAGTGCTGAAATGTGCGAGTCACTTATATTTTCCCCTATTGCGGAGAGTTTGTCTATTATTTCAAGAATGTGTGTTATATGCTTTTGCATATTTCCGTGTTCTTGTAATTTAGCTGCATATAGTTTTCTAAGTAAATATAATTTACTTGAAAGATTGGCCCTTTCATGGATATTTTTTAATGTATCCCAAGTTTGTTTGGATGTGTTTAAATTTTTTACATGGACGATTTGAGCATCTTCGATGCTTAAATTTATGATCGCGCGTGCCATTCTATCCCTTTTTTGCCATTCTGTTGTTATGGGGGTTGGCGGTTCATCTATTATTAATTCAGATAAATCTTCTTTAATTAATAACATCTGTACTTTGAATTTCCAAGTTGAATAATTATTTGTATTTAATTTTTCAATTAATTGGGTCTCTTTAATAGATGCCATTTCTGCGATTAATTTTATTTACAGTTTTGCTTATTAATTTTATGAGTTTTTATTTTTTCAGTAAACTATAAAAATCTTGCGATGTATATATGTACTTTTCTTTCTTTCTTTTAAATCAATGCTAAGTGATTTTTAAATTTAGTTTTTGAAATCTTTACTCTTTAAAATACAATCTTTAAGACAATTTATCAGTCTCATAATCACTCTTAGAAGTGTAAGTTTGATTGCGCGTTATCTCAAAGAATTGGTTTTTCAGAAAGTAAATACCTACTGAGACTGATCAACAATTGGGAAATGAAAATTGGAATTGTCCTACCTTTTCTTTCGATGATCGCCATAGTAATATCCAAGATAGAAAATAATCCAGGGCAAGTTCACAATGCACGTAATTAATCACTATAGTCGTTTGTGACTATGTTTCTAAAAAAGAACTGACTAAAATAATAAGTCATTTTGTGTATAAGCAAAAAATATATATTACGTAATTTTACAGTTAATTGAATTTAAATCTTAGATTAAATTTAGTAAGTTACAAAAAGATATTCATATTTTAGAAATTACAAGAGCAATTCGCTGTTTTTAAATGTGTTGACCGGTTGAATTTTGTAGGCAGACTAACTTAAATGTTTTTCAGTCCAAAAGAAAGAGAATGTTCTTGTTTTTAATCCTTGAACTGTTTTTAGAGTCATGTGATTCTCTTTCATTGGAGTTTTCTGGCATATTTCACAAATAGACGAGCACATCACGAAGCACATATAATATACCACTAATTAGCTGTGATTTCTTACTTGTTTCACCAATTATACAAGTTCTATGTTTTCACTCACTTTGTTCATTATTTGATGATATAAAATAAAATAGTCATTAATTCACTATCACTTTTAAAGATGATAAGTTGGGTACTGCATTTGAAGATAATTGGATGTAATAGTCAACAAGATATTTATGTTCGCGATCTGTTCATGAGATATTACACTAAGTGGAGGAAAAACGTCTGCTGCATTTTCTTTTTTGAACATCTGTGTTTTCGAGTGCTTGCAGATATTCTAATTGAATAAAATATGAGGAATTATTTCTAACAAGTATTTCTTACGAAATCTACCTAAAAGATTTCAGTGGTCCCCACTTGGTACCATATTGGTTTCAGGGGCCCCAGCTGTCTCATATTCGGACCAAGAATAAGTTAGCAGGAAAACAGAAAAAAATACGGAAATTTGTAATGAACGACTTTGAGTGCATATGTCAAATGTACTTTTATTTTAATCTGCTAGCAGTAGGATTGTGTTTTTTGTTACGCATTTCGAGAATATAAAAGATAAAGGTCAAACCCACTTTTTCTCACCAAAAAGTTTTAAAATAAGAAATTATTTTCTAAAAAATTATTCTCAAATTCACGAAGATGTGTAAAACACACGCTTCTTTCTGGAGCGCATTCCTAAAGATAAAGATAAGATATCACTTTTCTGGCTACGAGGACACCACTCATCCCCACTCTAGTACTTCTACTTGTCCCCAACCGCATTTGACCTCGGGGTCGGGGAGGCAGTCCTTTGCTTTTAGTCATTCACAAACAAACCTGTTTGTGACCAAGCTAAGCTTTTAGTTGAACAAATTACCAACATTTTGATAACTACTACTAGACTTCAAACATCCATTTTGACGGAAAAAGACTTTTTTTTCCTTTTCTGTGGTGTTACTTCCCTTAGAAAATAAAACGAAAAAAAAACAAATTTTTGACTTTTTCAAATTTCTAATGCATTTTATTTTTTAGTAGATGATTCTTTTTCTCAAATTTTGCCCCCCCCCCCACCACCACCCTTTTTTATGGAAGTTTGAACTCCCTTAGTCAAAAAACCTAAATTCTGAAAAAAATTATTATTTCAAGTTAATTTTCATTGTGGAAAAAAAAAAGTATTAGCGCTGTTTTGACAGAATGATTAACCGAACTTATAAATACTTTTTAACAATGTTGAAACTATTAAGAATATAATATTTCATTAATTATTTTCTCATTAAAAAAATCAAATGCACTAGTTTTCTTAATAAAGTATGTTAGTATTACACATTTTGCTAACACTCTTTAAAATTTTCTGTTACATTTTCCATTTTTAACACTTTCCAACATAGTTGAAAAGTGTTTATAAATTTGGTTTGTCTTTCCATCTGTTCATGCTCTATCTCGCGTAAATGTACTCTGATTGCCCTGAAATTGACATATGTTTATTTACTATGGTATATTTGGTATTGAGGCTGAATTGTGCAACATTTAAAGTACATTTACAGGGACACTAAAAAAAAATTCTGTTACATTACGGTGTATGGGAAAAAATCATTTGCGGTGTATTTTAATGATGTTACACCATTTCAAAGATTGAGGTGCACTATAAGAGGCTTACTATAGAATATGGTGTGCATAGCATTCATCGTTCATTTACAAGGACACACAAAAGAATTCGGTTACAGTACTGTCTACAAGCAATAATTGCTGGAAGTGCGTTTTTCATTTGTGTAATGCATTTTAAAATTAACTATTTTTCTTACATATTACTTGGTGCGTATAAATGCTACACGAAGCAGCACAACAGATATCAAATACATTTCAGTTTACATTTTGGACCGAATACTACATATCCAATCATTTTTGGTTTTTCAAGATTTTTCATATTTAAATTGAGGTATTTAAATTTATATGAAAGATAAAGCCATAAAACTTTACACTGTTTTTCAGTTGTGTCGTCTTTAAATTGCTTTCGGGATTTTTTTATTTCTAGAGAAAATTTTTAAAATATGATCGTCGTATTAAAAACTACTCATAAAAAAAAGACATTTGTTCTTTAAAAAAATTAGTAATTTTTTAGACATAAATATTTTTGAAAATCCCTTAGGCAAATTAATATTGTAGAAATACAAATAATACAAACATAATGTAATTGAACTAATTTTTTGAGGTACACTAAAATTTAGTATACTAGTATAAGGCTACTTCCTTTTGCTAAATAACTTAAAAAAAAAAAAAAAAAAAAAAACACCGCAGCACAACATGAAAATAAAGAAAGAAATTCCATAAAAATTCGAAAATCGCAGAGAACAATATTTGCTGTAGTGAGCCAAAACATTGTAACTGGAATTAGTTCATTTATCGAGAAATGAAAAGAACTATATTCAATTGCAAATCGCTTCAACAATCATGCCTGTGAGTATCACATGCTTTCATTTTTTAAATTGAATCAGAAAGTTTCGCGCTATTGAGGGGAGGGGGGGATTTATTTGAGATAATCTATAATCTATGTCTATGCATGATTTTTCATCATTGTTTCATATTTATTTTAATTTTTGACATAAAATTAAAATGAAAGTAAAATATTTGGCTTATGAAATGTCAAATATTTTACTTTAAAAAACATGTTTCAAGTAACATCGCACACATTAAAAATATATATTCAAACCAAGATAATTTGTTCCCATGTGAATAAATAAAGTTTAGAGTACTACTGGCTAATTTTTGACACATTTTAAAATTAATATTTGTTCTCAAATGTACCAGACTGGCAGGTGCTCTTATTCAGAAGCTATGTAATTGAACTATTTTTTCGTTTTTCAGTAAAGGCCGAAGAGTTTTCAAAGAATGTAGTAAAAGTTGGTGTTTTGAACCGAATTTCCGAACGCAACAGTGCAGAAAATGAAAAAAAACTGTCGTCCTGGGACAATAATTGCTAATAACTTAATATGTAAATCATTTATCGGGAAATGGAAAGAACTATTCAATTGCAAATCACTTCAACAATCATGCCTGTAAGTATCATGCTTTCACATTTAAAAATGAATCAGAAAGTTTCGCGTTATTAAAAGGTGGGGGGGAGGGGGATTTTTATCAGAATCACTCTTATTCAGAAACTATGTAATTGAACTGTTTCGTTTTTCAGTAAAGGCCGAAGAGTTTTCAAAGAATGTATAGTAAAAGTTGGTGTTTTGAACCGAATTTCCGAACGCAACAGTGCAGAAAATGAAAAAAAACTGTCGTCCTGGGACAATAATTGCTAATAACTTAATATGTAAATCATTTATCGGGAAATGGAAAGAACTATTCAATTGCAAATCACTTCAACAATCATGCCTGTAAGTATCATGCTTTCACATTTAAAAATGAATCAGAAAGTTTCGCGTTATTAAAAGGTGGGGGGGAGGGGGGATTTTTATCAGAATCACTCTTATTCAGAAACTATGTAATTGAACTGTTTCGTTTTCAGTAAAGGCCGAAGAGTTTTC
Source organism: Maratus michaelseni (assembly GCA_963931845.1). Taxonomy (NCBI): domain Eukaryota; kingdom Metazoa; phylum Arthropoda; class Arachnida; order Araneae; family Salticidae; genus Maratus; species Maratus michaelseni. The sequence continues at coordinate 280,311,494 of OZ007598.1, read as the reverse complement.
AAAGAATGTAGTAAAAGTTGGTGTTTTGAACCGAATTTTCGAACGCAACAGCGCAGAAAATGAAAAAAAACTGTCGTCCTGAGACAATAATTGCTAATAACTTAAGATGTAAATCATTTATCGGGAAATGGAAAGAACTATTTAATTTCAAATCACTTCAACAATCATGCCTGTGAGTATCACATGCTTTCACATTTAAAAATGAATCAGAAAGTTTCGCGTTATTAAAAGGGGGAGGGGATTTTTATCAGAATCACTCTTATTCAGAAACTATGTAATTGAACTGTTTTTTTTCGTTTTTCAGTAAAAGCCGAAGAGTTTTTCAAAGAATGTATTCAAAGAACCGATTTTTTTTCGAACGCAACAGTGCAGAAAAACAAAAAAGAAAATTATCGTCCTGAGACAATAATAGCTAATAACTTAAGATGTAAATCATTTATCGGGAGAAAAGAACTATTCAACTGCAAATTACTTCAAAAATCATGCCTGTGAATATCATGCTTTCATTTTTAAAAATGAATCAGAAATTTTCGCGTTATTAAAAGGGGGGGAGGGAGAATTTTATTGAGAATCTCCTTAAAAATACTGCATTAGCGTTGGAAAGTGTTTCATAATCTATCCCTATGCATGACTTTTCATCATTCTTTCATATTCATTTTAATTTTGACATAATAAAGGTTTACGAAATGTCAGATATTTTACTTTAGAAAAACACGTTTCAAATAAAATCGCGCACATTAAAAAAATATATATTTAAAACGATATAATTTGTTCCCATGTGAATAAACAAAGTTTGGGGATGAGACATATTTATAATTAAAAAACAAAATTAAAGAGATATAACTATTAAAAAATAAAAATAAATAATAATAAAAGAAAAGATTCAACTCTTTCTTCCTGCCTGCCTGTAATTGCAAATTTAAAATAATGAGGTTATATTTCTTTCTTTCTTTCTTTTTTTTTTTTTTTTTTTTTTTTTTTTTTTTGTAACAATCCTTTGACAGTCGCCTAAAAGAACTAGCTCTCTGTCACTAATAAAAATATTAATAAAAACAATTTAACATTTATAAGTTTACTTTACATTCTCTCATTTGTGTATTTGACTCATTAACCTCTATAGAGGTTCATGCATGTACTGTTGTGTACATCGTCACGCTCAATCCATTTTATCCGACTCAAATGCAACACGTTGGTTTGACCAAAACCACTGCTCTGATCTAGCACAACAACAGATATTTACTACATCTACCTGCTATCGATGATATGATTGGAGAGTTCTTGCTCGTAAACTCCACCCTCAAAGAGTTTCAGGATTGTAATATTTTGGCACGATAGCACTTTTTTTTCGATCTTTTTTTACGTTAAAAAATTCTATTTCGCCAAATCTTCTGACGACCTGTTGCAATCAGAGCCATCTATCGGACATTTTCGCTGCCAAAATTGACTACTCGTTACTCTTAATCGCAGAATTTTGCTATTAAATAAGGTCAATATTACTATCCGGATTTAGTGGTAACACAAATAAGGATAAGTTGGTAACTATGCATATATATACAGTAAAATCGAATGAATGAACAAATAGCAAAAACATTTATAAAAAAAAATTCAGAAAATCTTTCTCGCTAAGTATTTTTTTTAACAACCAACAATATACAACATACACGAATATTCTGGTGCACAATATTTATAAGCTCTGGCTAATATTTAAGTGTTCACTGAAAATAAAGAAGTACCAGAGCTGAGCTCCATCATGAATTAAGCACTGCTAATACGTTAATTATAAAAGTAACATATCTTTACATGCTCTCAAATAACTTTTAAAAGACAGTTTGGTAGGAAAAGAAAGTTTTGATTGCTAGATATCTGGTATTCACTTATAAAATTGATGTAAAATAAATATCCCAATAATATTGAACATCTGGTGCAATTCAAATCCATCAAAGCAAAATAATCTGATGATTTCAAATTATAAACAAGTGTCTTTGAATGTTCAAGTGTACAATTCTTAAAATAAAAAATAACGCTAAGGGGCCATTCAAGTATTATGTAAGCAGTAAGGAGGGGTTCAAGCAGGGCCCGACTAGCAAGTTTTTGTGCCCAGGGCACTTTCAAATTTTCGTGCCCCCATAGATTGGTTGGTTTACCGAAATTAGTTTTTTAGTCTACATATTCGAAAAATATTAGCTAAAAAAAAATTAAGTTTTCTAGAAAATTGAAAAACAGTTCCAGGAATAAAAATAAAATATTTTCTCAATCATTTACTGAAATATGCTTTTAACTATAGACTGAGATATATTTTGTCATTTCATCATATTAATATCTCAAACATCACATATTTTCAGTTGTGTCACTTTTCGAATAAATGTGCAATATGATACAATTGAATGACTTGATAAATATTACTATTAATTACATCATTTACTAGAAAATAATGATAAGAAGTCCACTTATTAATGATGGTATTGATATTAAATGACAAAATCAAACTGAGTGCAAACAAAAGTCCTAAAAGTATTAGAACTTTCTATTTTAAATTCTAATTTCGTGCCCCTCAGAAATTTTGTGCCCAGGGCATGGGCCCTGGGTGCCCGTGCGATAGTCAGGGCCTGGGTTCAAGGTTTGATTATTTTTGCTGACAGGTGGGAGTGGGGTCACGACAATTCTTATGAAAGCATTACACAACGAAGCAACTAAATCGCAGCAACGACAAGAAAAGAAGCATGATGGGAAATGAGCATTCTGCAGTCTGCTCGGAACTTCAAACACACAACATTTCTATGATTCCTGTTAAAAATTTTAGTTATGATGCCTAATTAAGTTAGGGCCTATTGTTAAGTTTTATTGTTCAATGCGATAAATAACAATATATTAAAACCATTTTGCATTCTTTAGATACCACAACTGCTATATATGCCTATTTATATAAATTTGTAAGATTAATAGTGTAAATTAATGGTAACTGTTTTTTCTTGGCAGACAGTGTTGACGTACAAACCCAGGTAGCACAGCAATATCGGCCAATAACGGAAACAGCGATTTTGCAATATCGGTAAACACCGGACCGGCCGATATTACACGGTTAGCTTTTTTTCCAATATCGGCCTATATCGGGACCCAATATTGACCGATATCCGTGAACGCCGGACGGGCCGATATCGGTGAACGTCAGACCGACCAATATTGGCCAAAACTGGATTCAACACTATAAAATGGCAAATCCTTTTTTTCTCATCTAGGGAGATATTGATTACCTGTCTTAGCAAAATATTAGAAATCAATAACTTTTTACATTAGGAAAAAAATTTACCATTTTATATTGGTGAGTCCAGCTTTGAATTAGCTAATCCATGTATATATAAGCATCTGAAATGTCACATGGATTAACTGTTTTGTTAAAGGTCTCAGTTTTTATTATTATATCCATTAGATATAATTGTAATACTAAAGATTATGAATGAAATAATACAAAAAAAGCATTTTATTAAATTTAATATTAATAAAATAATTTATTCAAAATTTTATAATAGCTACATTTTGATGTTTTTTTCTTTGTTTCAGTTTCAGTGCTCTATGTGAAAACATTAAAATGTAAAAAAGAATTAAATGTTACTTTTCTCATTAAAAATAAAAAATCATATTATATTCATAATAATAATTTGAATTTGTGGAAGTGGTAAGATTGAAAATTGTAACATACAGCATTTTTTTTTTTTTGCCATATTACCAATTTTTTATGTATTTTTTTTCACATAATCAATAGAAATATTTAACCATTATTAAAAATTTCAGAAAAAGTAACATGTAGCTGTAGGAATTTATTCTTTTCTGCTTTTACCATAAATATAGATCTGCAGATTTATTTAATTGTATTTATATAATCTTTGAAAAAAAAAGTAATCTTCTGGCAAAATTTAATTGGAAACAATTCGTTAAAATTATTTATGTAAAAATCCACCTGTTGTATAACTTTAAAAATTGAATTACTTTATATTAAAAATTATCAAAAATCAATACAAAAATTTATTAGTTTCAATTTTTTTTTTTTATAAAAATTATATCTCATCTTTAGGACTCTCTTCATTCTGAATCAGAAACTCATGTATACAACAAGGGGATAAACACTTGGTTGGAATTCTATATTATTCAGTGAATATCATATTTTTCATTAAATTTTAATAAGTTTTAATAAAATTACTTTTTAATGGCAATTTTAAATAGAAAGTGCAACTGAAATGACCATTTAAACAGTCAATAATATTTTACAAAGACATTAAACAAAGTCAGGAAAGCTATTCTTTTCTTGAAATTATGTACAATTAATGTATTTGAAATAGAAATGTTAAAAGAGCTTAGCTTTCAAATATCACAATAATTTATGTATGTTTTACTGGATTTTATGAATTGTTTCACAAAGCCTTTAAAATTAATTTTTAATGATTTTAAAGATTTGTAAATTTATTTTATAAATAGTATTCTATTAAAATATCTCAAACATGGAACACTAGTTTTAAAAGTGCTAAAACAAAACTCAATTATTATAAATAAATAAAACTTCATAAAAATTGAGTCATTTGAGCCAGGTGGCAAAGCAAGACACTTTGCCCTTACCTTATATGGCAACTTTCCCTTTGCAATTCTTTTCTGGAGAATGATTGGCGTTAGGTTTAAGGGGACTCTTCACTGACACGAAAACACCTGCTCGCTAATGTTAAACCTATGGACAGGTTCTTTTCTAATTTCTCGTTTAAATTTGAATATTTTTAAACAAATTTTTGGTACTTTTAGTTTAGCTGGGCGCCAGTGATATATGTGCATATATAAATACATATGTATTAACATATATTTGTTTATATATACGTACATATATGTATATATATGTGTATGTATATGTATATATGTGTATATATGTGTGTGTGTATATATATATCACTGGCGCCCGGTTAACCGAAAAGTACCTTTTTTTTATGCATAAGATAGCTGAGGTCAATCTCAACTATCCAATGCAAAAAAAAAAATCACTTAAAAATATTCAGATTTAAACAGGAAATTAGAAAAGAACCTGACCATAGCTTTAACAAGGTAGCAGGGGTTTTCGAATCATTGAACAGTCCTGTTTAATGTCTTGTGATCGCTACGTGACCTGCTGTCGTGAATAAGATAAATAAAACATGGCAAAAAAATTACAGACCATTGCGGGGGTACAGCCGCTGCATTTATTTGAAATCGTTACATATCAAATTAAACTTTTTTTTATTCACAAACTATCACTATTTATATTATCATATTACAAGCAAATTTTCTCCAAATCATCTATTTCTCTTTCCTATGTTCTCCTTCTTTTCCTTTGAAAACAGTTTCCATCCCAATTGGCAGATCTCACAGGACTTTTTCAATGTGGCTGGAGTTAACAGTTGTTTTTGCTTTATCAAACTTCATTTTCACACTCAATAGAAAAGTAGAATGAGCAAAAATCAAAATTTGTCCAAGTGAATATTTTCATCATGAAAATTAATAACTTATTACTACTTATACTATGCTTACTTATTTTCCTTTTTATTTACAAACTATGTAATGTAAATGCTAGATTTGAATTTAATAGTAAAAAATTATAGCTTGAAAATTATTTTTTTCAACCGAAATATTTAACCAAACTTGTGTTAATATATTTTATCTTTTTGACTGTCTTCACTCTGAATTATTGTAATAAATTATTTTTGCAGTCGCATATACAATTTTCGACTAAATGTTGCATTTCACTGGATCGTTAAAATAAATAAATTTTAAAAAAGGCTCAATTGTAGAATAAGCGAGACACTTGACGGCGTTGAATTTCTAAAATTGTTACAAATTTGTAAATTGAAGAATCCGGGGGAAAAAATTGTTTAAAGTTTGTAAAAATTGAAAAATCCACATGGAAAATTTGTAAAAATTGAAATGTCTGGAGGAAAATATGTAAAAGTTGAAACATCTGGAATAATAAATTAGTAAAATAGAAAAATCCGGTGGAATAAATTTGTAAAAATAGAAAAATCTGGAGGAATAAATTTTTAAAAATAGAAAATTCCGGAGGAATAAATTTGTAAAAATAGAAAAATCCAGAGGAAAACAGTGTTAAAAATTGTGAAATATGAAAAATCCGGTGGTAAAAAATGTTGAAAATTTGAAAAATCCACTGAAAAAAATTGTTAAAATGTCGAAAAATCGAAAAATCCAGATTAAAAAATTCGAAAAATCCGGTTTAAAAAATTCTAAAAATCGAAAAATCCGGATGAAAAAATTTGTAAAAATCGAAAAATCCGGATACAAAAATTGTTAATAATTTGTAAAAATTGCAAAATCTGAAGGAAAAAAAATTTAAATAACCGGAAGAAAAACTGTTAAAAATTTGTACAAATTCAAAAATTCAGAAGAAAAATTTGTAAAATATGAAAGAATATGAAATTTTTTTAATTGAAAAATCCGTAGGAAAAAAATGTTAAAGGTTTAGAAAAATCGTGAGGAAAAATTGTTAATAATTTGTAAAAATAGAAAAAATCAGTGGAAAAAATTGTTAAATGTCTAAAAATCCTGGGGAAAAAATTGAAAAAGATGAAAAATCTGGAGGGAAAATATTTTTAATTTCTAAAGACAAAAAAATCCAGAAGATAAAATTGGTAAAATTTTTGAAAAATCCAGAGAAAAGAAATTATTAAAAAATTGAAAAATTTGAAGAAAAAAAATTGTAAATAATTTGTAAAAAATAAAAATTCCAAAGGAAAAATTTGTTAACTATGAAAAATCCGGAGGTAAAAATTAAAACAATCCGTAGAAAATTTTTTCTAAAAATCGAAAAATCCATAGGAAAATATTTCTAAAAGAAAAATTTAGAGGAAAAAAATTTGTAAAAATCTAAAGGTCCGGAAGAAAAAATGATTAATAATTTGTAAACATTTAAAAATCTGGAGGAAAACATTGTTAAAAATGTCTAAAAATCGAAAAATCTAGAGGAAAAAATTGTAAAAATAGAAAAAAATTTTAATAATTTTTAAAAATTGAAAAATCCGAAGGAAAGAATTGTTAAAATGTTGTAAAAATCTAAATTCAGAGGAAAAAGTTGTAAAAAAATAAATAAAAATAAACAGAAGAAAAATTGCTAAAAATTTGTAAAACTCGAAAAATTGTTAACAGTTTGAAAAATCTGGAGAAAAAAACTGTTAATAATTTGTAAAAATCACAAAAATTTGAAGGAAAAAATTGCTAAATGTTTGTAAAAATCGAAAATTCCTGAGGAAAAAATTATTAAAAATTTGAAGGAAAAAAAATTGCTAAATGTTTGTAATAATCGAAAAATCCAGAGGAAAAAACTATAAAAGTAAAAATAATCCAGAGGAAAAATTTGTAAAAATTGTTAAAAGTTTGTAAAAATTGAAATATCTGGAGGAAAAAGCTACTAATACTTTATAAATTGTCGCAAAATGGAATAAAATGAATCTTTGCTTTGTGAAAGAAACTGTCATAGGAACTGTGTAAGAAGCAAGTTGTCCGCCGCATAGCACGGGTTATGATTGGGGAGAATTTGGAGGTTGCCAATTTTTCAGTTGGTGCACATAAAAAAAAAAATGTCACGTCTCGCTTATTCTAGGATTTTGCTGAATGGTTTTGTACAGCGAATTTTTAGAGTAATGTCATATTATTTGTTGAAGGGACTGGGCAATGTCGCCTCATCAGTTAGTTTTAAATAATGAGGGTCTGTTATTACTTCCTTAAGAAAATAATAAGATTCTTACTTTTAAAATTTTAGGGGTTTTTTATTAAAAATGTTTAATGCTTAATAATGAAATTAATATACTTATCTAGGTTATTTCATTTTACAGTGTTAATATTATTTGAAATTTAAAGCATTTAGCACTTTTAATACTAAAAAAAATGTATACCTCTCCATTATCCCGTGGATTACTTTTCATAACAAAATACTATCGCCAAACTATAGGATTTAATGCCAAAAATGCATGATCATGGTGGTACAATCACTTGATGTCAGAAACATTACATATGTGTTTGTTATGTCATGCAGTGATTTTTAATTGGACATATATATATATATTTTTTTTTCATTATGTTTTACCAGTTTAGAAGTTATTTCGTTAATTAAAATAACCATTGCATCCTTAAATGGCAGTGCAACGATATTAAAAGAAAAAAGGCTTTGGATAAATGTTGCGATGCAATAGTTAAATATACAATAGATCAGTTTCAACTGATGTCAAAACATTTATTCACCAGCCGGGAGGGATAATTAAGGAAAATAATGTAAATAAATATCGAAAAGAAAATTTTTTTGTTTTGTTTTCATTAATATATTGTAAATTTTATTGTTTAAACTTACTGATAGTTGACACTTTAATAGGTAAGGTTTTTCGGAATTTCTTGTATTTATTTATTTATTATTATTATTATTTTTTTGAGATTCCAATGGCAACATTCTTCCATTTATTTATTTGGTGTTACAGTTTGGTAGTAGTTTTTTGCATGAAAAGTGATCGACGAAATAATTGAGAAGTACCTAAAAAATTAAATAGCAGCCACTAATGAAATGTTCCAGTTATAACCTTTACTATAAATAATTGTCCAGTTTGATATCCTAAAGGAGCCTAAATATCCCTCCTTGGTTGAATTTAAAACTGAAATTTCTATGATGTAATGATTTCTAGATACCAATTTTCGACAAACAATTTTTGGAATTTAGAATAAATCCAGCATACAACTAATATTATATTAACTAATTATTTTCAGAGTTCCTCCCAGATAGTTTCAGAATGGTGCTGCACTCTGCCTGTCCTTTAATTTACAAGATAGCACCCTTCTTGCCCCTCATAAAAATAATTAGCACCCTTCTTGCCCCTCCAGTAAGATAATTAGCAACCTTCTTGCACCTCAGTAAAAAAAGTTCCCTTACTCATATTTGCATTAAAAACTTGCTGTCATAGTAAAAATTGACTCAATGTTGTCTTGAAAAGAGTACCTTGACTTTTAAATATCAAAAATGGCTTTAAAACCAAAAGAATACCTTTAAAAATTAAAAGAAAGTGCCCTCAAGAATCCAAAAAGTGCCCTTTTCTTACTAGCAGCACCCTGCCCTTGTTTTAAACCATGGGGAAACTCTATTATTATATTAACTAATTATTTTCTAATTAATTAATATTAACAAATTAATACACAACCTCGAAGATGTGAAGTTATGTTTTTATTTCTTAGGTTAATTTGAAAAATGTAATTTAATCAAGTCTTTTTTTACCGTCTATTTAAATTGAGATTAATTTTTTTTTTAATTTTGATATCAATAATTATAACAAAGCTTGAATTTCAGGGCGGGATTTGTAAGTGAAATTTTGAAATCCCACCCAAAAAAATATCGTGGGCAGTAAGGTCCCGTCCAAAAAATTTTATCATTTCTAGAGAATTTTACTTTTTTCAAATGACGATCAACTTCTGTGGCCGGCTCACAAATTTCGCAATATTTTCATGTGAACCATCGACACATTTCAAGGGTTTTTAACTGTACAGAATGACAAATTTTGTGATCCCCCCCCCCCCTTGATTGATGGAAAATATAAAAAAGGACAGTAAGGGCCATTAGGCGATGCATCCTCCCAAATTGATCTAAAGTCTGCAACTGTAAACAAAAATAAGATTAAAAGAACTGTAAAGTTCTTGTAGTGTGCATTAGAGGAAAAAAAAATCTGAACTATAACCAAATATATTTAAAAACATAAAACTAGTTGATCCTTACAATTCACAGAAATTAGAACTTGACAATTTATAATTAACCTACATTTCTCGTATAATAGAAGAAATGTATCGATGGTTTCCCTTTCAAATTTTGGACATGGGTTTAAAATTTGAATGCATAGTTCTTAATCAAAGAAAATACCAGGATTCCGCTTTTCGCTGTAATTCTCTTACAGGTATAATAAAGCTTTTTTTTTAGAAGTAGATATTGATGATGCCATTACCAAATATGCATTATTCATGCAAATAGTTAAAAATGAAGGCACATCAGATTTGGCACATCAGAAGTTTTCTAATTTTTTTTTCAGAGAGCATAAACATACATTTTTAATAATTTCCAAAATTATAAAAGTTACTCTTGAGTGTTCCTTATCAAAGAGGCTTTAGCACCAAAATCCAATAAAATCTAAATCAGAAATTCCTTTAAAAACTCAATTGTTTAAAGACCCATAAAAGTTGGTGAAAATTGAAAAATAAACATTGTATAAAAGCTTAACTTTCTTCCTTTAAAATAATAATAAAAAAAAAAAAAAAAAAAAAAAAACTATAATTATTCAGAGTTGTTTACTTAAATTTTGTCATGTCTGTATTAATGCAATTCTTTAAATAGCATGTAAAATAATTAGAAATGTTTTAAGATTTTCTTTGTCCCCCCCCCCCTCGCCCCTCCCCTCAATTGTCAGATCTTAATTCTAGACAAATAATTGTTTTTAAAATGCACTTATGTAGTTAGCTATACAAGTACCTAAGCTTAGTGAGATTTATGTAGTTAACTACATAAGCATGTTGTGTATAACTGTGCTGTTATTTTAAAATTTAAAATAGATTGGAAATTACTATCTGAAATTTCTTCAAAGCAATGTAAATTAAAATATTTTTATTTAGTACATAAAATACTTGTTTAATGTAAACTCATTACATGTTTTTAAAATTAAATATTCAGTGAAATAAATGTACTTACTGGCTGCTAAAGAAATTATTTTCACTAGCCAGTAACTGACTATTTAAAAAAATCAGCCTACCGGCCAGTGACCACTAAGCAAAATTCCTTATTTTCATCTTTAAGTTATTACGTCATCTTGGGATCCTTAAAAATTATTGTTGTTCATTTTAATCTGTAAATTATTGCATTCTTGACTTCCCTTTGAGATCTTTGAAATTTGACGATTTTTTTTTTTTCATTTTGTGTAGAAAAATGTATAAACTATGCAAATTATTTTCGTAAAAAAAAAAAAAAAAAAAAAAAAAAATCAATGTTTTTACCTCTCAAAGAAAACCCTCCCAAAGAAAAATGTAATGTCTTTACCACTGCCAGTGTACCTCTATGCAACCATTCCTCCATTCTCAGATGAGTAGATATGAAACACAAACACCCAGTGTTTCCATTTGGGGAAGGCTAGGGGGGATGGCTTATGCCCCCACCCAAGGAATTAGATTATTCAGAATGCATCAATCATCATATATCAGATTCAAAGAAGGAAAAAACCTCTATTTTTTTTCACAATATTTATCTTTTTCCTCTCCTATCCCTCCCCTCCTCCCTTTCCTCCCAGAAATCACATGGACTTTTGAAAACAGAAGTTCTGTTACTCTGATTGCCTCACTTGTTGTAAGTTCTAAATCAATGTAAAAAAACAGATGTAGCAACTGCATATTGTATTGTGTTTTCAAATTGTAATGCATTTTCCATTTCAGAATCATCCCAGAATGGCATGTTTCCATAAGTGGAATATAAATCAAAACTTTAAAAGGTGTCATTTTTATTTCACTACCGGAAGAAATGGCATTAATATAATAGATGTGGTATATACATCTTTTATTGTAATTGACACTTTAACAATATTGTCAGAATATCACTCTGATTTTAAAGAAAAATTGAGGACAGAGAATTTCCTCTTCCTCCCCCCCACCCCCACTTCTCCCTTTCATAATTAAATCCGAAAATTAATGCAGTAAAAATGAAAATCATGGCCTGTGTATGTCTGAAATTTCAGATTTCAGTCATAAAAGAAAATTCAGTCTTTGATTTCAGAACAGCATCAAGGAAATGCTTTCTTTTGTTTAAAAGTATTTTTATCTTAATATGTAAATAGGTCTCTAAAAAAGTTAGGTTCTAATTTTCACTTTAATAGAATATTTACATTACTTATTAACATTTTCGAATTTCATATCTGTAACTGTCTCTTTCTTATCTGTGCTCACACTGCTTGTGATTAGTTTGCTAAAATTTCTTGCTATTTAATAAAGTGCAATAAAGCAGTCAAGTAAGATTACTTTTTATTGTTTCTGGATTTTTTTATAACAAGAATACTAGTCTCTTTTTTTTTTCCTTCTCTGAAAGCATTTTTCATGGATGACAGAATGTCTTCTAAATCAACAGAGGCTTTTATAGCATTCGTGTGAGCCCAACAAATGTATTTGAAAGGTTAAAATTGTATTGAATTGAAATAAAATATTGCTACTTAACTTCATCTTTAAAGTTTTTAATGCAATATTGGATATTGGTGGGGAGTAGACCTAAAAATATCAAGTCTCCACTCACCATATCGTGCAATTAATAAAAAGATGGGTGACTAAATAATATAAATAGCGATTTGACCAAATACCAACTTTTTTTTAAAAAGCACATACTGATCATAATTTCTGTTTTAAATTTTAAAATAGATATAAAATTAAACAGAAATTAACATTGATATTTTATTACTTGTTCATTTAAAAATTGTAACAGCTTGATACATTTTTTGTAATATTTCAGACATTATAATGTTAATAATAAAACAATATGGCTTTTATTCCAGCTAAATTACTAATAGTATAATATTATCTGTAGATAACATTATACTATTAGTAATTCAGGTATAATTTAGCTAAAATAGGAGCCCATTGTTAATTGTACTTTTTATTTATAATTCTTATTACTACTATTTATAATTTGTTTTAAACTTTTTTAACACAACAAAATAAGAATTTGTATTTTATACTTAGACATCAAACTGATTTTCTGTAAGTGAAGATTGTAAGTTATTTTCATTAACATATAGAATTCTTTACATATATATACTAACCAGTCATACTTTTGTTCTTTCTTACATTCAAAGTTGATGAGCCACTCATAATTCTTACTTTTCCCCATAATCAATGGCATACCTCCTGATCTAGCCTACGGGCAAGTAAATTTTATTGTGAAGAGTGTGTGCTAAAATCCACTTATGATTTAAAACATGAAATGTAGTATATATTTTGTATTTTATTAAAGTTACAATGCTTAAACATGCAACAAGAAAAATACTTCTATCTAATTAAGCCTTTACTCTTATTTTAGCCTTTAAAAAATAGAGAAATTGTATTTGACTTTAGTGTATGAATGAGAATACCTGCCAATTTTAATCCTTTTAGCATAAATGTGTCAGAAAGTAGTATTTGGAAAAGCATTGTCAAAAAAGAAGAAATTAATTTTTATCTTGCATTTATTTGGCTAACTATCCAATAGCATTCGGCCAACTGACAAGAGGGCCGAATACTAGTTACATCGCTAAAAATAATCAACCTGATAGTATTTAAAAAAAAAAAAAAAATTAAAGTGTTCCAACTTTTTAATAATTGACCAAAATTTTTTACATACATGGAGACCTCAGAATCCCACATTTTAAGTCACCAGTTTTAGAAGAAGATCTGTTTATTGTTGAAATCTATGTAATGAATTTTAATATATTTAATTATAATTCAATGAAACGAGAATTAAGATAGCAAAAAAGTGGTTATTAAGCTAAAATAATCTACCAACCAGTTGTTATTATCTAAAAATTTTTATTTTCAGGTCTAGTTGGAAAAATGGGGAATAAAATTAACTAGTATTTACCTTTAAAAGAAAGCAACATTAAATTGGCTCTTTTAATTGTAATGTAAGGGTTTTTTTTTTTTTTTTTTTTTTTTTTTTTTTTTTTTTTTAACGTTTTACCAATACAATGCAAAAATGTATGCTAATGTGCCATTTATTTAAACCCTGATTCTGCAAATGATTTTTATTTTAAACCATGCCAAGTATTGTGACTGGCTACTTATTAAACGTGAATCTTTAATGTTATTATTTAAATCCATGCAAAATATCCTAATCTGCTATTTTTCGAATGGAAAATATTTTTTAAAGTTTAACTTAAGTTATTAAGTTATAACTTAATTTTTTGCTGATGCTGAGATGAATTTTACCATTTAGCAGTTAATGATGAGGAAGCTGTAATAAATTCGTCTTTATACAAAAAATGAAATGTTTACTGCAATGCTAAGATAAATTTACAATTTCATGTCTGCAATTTAAATTCAATTTTATTTTATTGTATAATATTTTTTTATTATTTTATTTTAAGTATACATTTGTATTGATATCTGTATTTTTCAATTTTTTTTTAAATTTAAATGATCACTTTCACACTAGCATACATTAATTTTTTTTTTTCAAATGTTTTATTTGATGCCAACTCTACCATGTTTGCCTACAATGGTGTTGGTATAATAGAAAAGTACCTTTTTTCAGAAATAATGTGTTAATGTAATGTATTATACAAGTTATAATTTTCTGACTGAGTGAAAAAGTGTCCAGGCCAGGATTCGAACAAGGCACCTTTGGCATAAGCTGTCACTACTGTGCAAACTGACCTATCCTGGACAAATCTGGGAGATTTTTCTCATCCAGAGAACCTTATTGATTATGACATCTGGTCTGATATCTGAATCAGCTGAACAGAATGAACTACAAGTAGTGGAATTCTAAGAAGCTTTTGTTATGTAATTACAATATATAGTTGACTCCCTTAAATCCGCAAAGCTTAAAACCAGAAGTTTAGCGGATTTTAGAATTTTGTGGATTTCTGATCACTGTTTTGTTTAAAATTTTAAACAGTCATTTGAATTTACTAATGCACTTGAAATTATAATGAATGCTTATAAAAAAAGAGTAAAATAATAAAAATTAAGAAAATTAACTTTTCTTTTTTAAATGTTAAGAGTAAAGAAATAATGGTACTTATGTATTAATGCCACCGCAGTAGAAGTTGCGCTACTGTGCCAATAAAGAGCAATCTTGTTGTTCGCATGCGCACACAGTTATCTTTTGGATTCCTTGTTGCCTTGTTGTTTGCTGATTTTTGACGCCATTTTTTAGTGCTACGAAAGATTGGCGGCACTTAAAAACCGCCAAATCTGTAGCTGTGGTGGCGTTAATACGTAAGTACCAAAATAATAATGCATAATGATGAGATAATTTTTTCTTTAATTACTCAGTGAAACTCTCCTTATAAATATACACTAATAATTCACATCAATATGTTAAAATAACTAAGTTTTATTTCATGTTTAGCCATTACTTAATAACCAAAAAGCTTGATGAATATATAAATGTATTTGGTAAAAAGAAAGTTATCGCCACTGATATCAGCGATATCTTGAAATTTTTCAGAAATAGATTTATACTTCATTCAGGTGAAAACATGAGTTCAATCCTGTTAATCAGAATTCCATATTAATATGTGTACAGAATGATGTAAAAAAACTTAAATTTTTCACTTACATCTTAACTGTAAGTTTCATTGTTTACATCTGAAACGATGTGCCGATTTTAGGGTTACGTATTTGAGGGAGTCTACTGTATTAATTTTAACACAATTAATAAACCCTACAAGTTATAGTTTTCCAACTGAGTGAAAAAGTTTCCAGACACTTTTTCAGTCAGTTGGAAAATTATAACTTGTATGATTTATTAACAAATTAGAATAATTGTGTTAAAATTAATATATTTTAATGTATTAAGTAAAAGTTTTTATATAGATTTTTTTTTCTTTATGGTTTTGAAGCATAAATTAGCAATAATTGAATCAGTAAAAATTGTATTCATTACTTTTCATTTTTTCCTTTATTCTAATGGAGGGAGCTTTGAAGCTTCATACTTTTCTATGAAATGGCCCAAAAATGGGTCATAAATTTAGCTAAATATATTATAGCACTTTATATATACTAAAGAATCTAATTAAAATCTCACTATCAGGTATTAATGTTAAAATAAGTGCAATTTTCTTTTTAATATATAATTCAAAACATTTTAGTACTATTTTTCCTCTATTACTTTAAACATTTTATATTTATTCACTGCTCTTATATTTATGAATTAGAAAAGAATTTGTGAACTTATGAATTGTTGAACAAATAATAAATTGGGTATTTTTCGCTTAACCGGGTGCCTGTGATATATGTATACACACACACATACACACACACACATATATATATATATACACACACACATATATTTATATATATATATATGTATGTGGTAGATATATGTGTGTAAATATAAATGTAAATATATCACTGGCGCCCAGCTAACTGAAAAGTACTGTAAATTGTTTTAAAATAATTAACTGTATAAATTCAGAATATTGAAATGTTAAGAAAATAAAGATAAGCAAGATAGTTAATCCAGTTGCCCATTTATTTGTTTTCAGATGTTAAATTGTGAATATATTAGCAGCAGCTCAAATGAAAGTTTGTGTGTGGACTTCAACTTATACTTGATTTGAAACATCTACCAACTGTACTAACAAAATTTTCATCAGAAGAATTTTGGTATGTTTGCTTAAAATATTTTTAAATTTTAAATTAATTTTGTGTAGAGTTATTCATACTTATTAATTATCTTGATTCTGTTATACTTTGTAAAGTTGCAAGAATTTAAAATACATTTTGTTCTTTTAAATAGTCACTTAAAGTAGCTTTAAATTATTTACGTACATTTAAAAAGTAATTAATATGTATGTTATTTGTAAACTGTCATACTTTTTATATATTATTTCTTTTATTTTTTTTATTAATGCGTGGGAACATGTCAAGAGGGACAGGAGAAAAGTAAAAGTTAGACTATTTTTAATGCAAACAGCTTAGCTCCTCATAGGACTTTTAACAGTTTGAGTTATTAAAATAATTTTTAATTTATAAATTCCTAGTGCAATTTGGAATAAGATATTTAGAATAACAATTTTACAATTAGAATTACAATCTTCATAGCTCTTTAGTATTGTTTTCCTTCCCCAGAGAAATGCCTCTGTCTCTGCTGGAGGGCATCAGAATGAGTAAATAATTTCGTAATATAACGTACATTTTATTTTACCTAATCTATAGTGTTGCCAATTTGTAACATTCTCCCCCTCCCTTATTATTAGCCCCTTGAAATTTTGCTTAAAGGTTACATTGTGATTGTGTGTTTAGTAACATGATTTGCTAATTTAAATTAAATAAGCTTGATTTCAACACGTTGACGGACACTTGCGGCTATAGCCGCCAAAGCGAATTTCACAATGTGGCATGACGGCTATAGCCGCCCAAAACGAAACGGTCGATTTTAGACACTACGGCTATAGCAACACAAATGTGCATTTACCGGCATACAAGTAGAAGCCCAGTGTCATGTTTTGGAAACAATTTTTTAGGTTTAAGTTCGTTTTCCACCTGTTATACGAGTTGCAGCTTCAGTATGCACGTGCAGGGTGGCTAGTGGTCAGGAAAAAATACAGTAAAAAAAATGATAATTACCAATATATTCTTATAGAAAAATTCAAATTGAACAGGTGAACAGAATAATGCTTTAATGGATTTCCATGTTTGCGAAAAACTACATCCAATATATGAGTTTTCGTGTATCTTATCCTGAGAGAGCCTTTAAAAAATGTGTTTAAATACATTAATATATAAAAAATGTGTTAAATTAAAGTTTAAAGTATTGAGAGAAGGTTTTTAATGAGAATAGAAAATAATAAGTCGAAATCGCGTATAGGAATAGAAAGTAATGCGCATGAACTGCGAGAGATGGCGCCAGATGTTTTTTTTTTTTTTTTTTTTTTTATACCGCTAACCAGGCCCCTACCTGCCCGGCATGAATGCCTAGCTTAACGGGTTAGTACCTGGGTGCGGGGCGGAAATCGCCTGATCACAGCATGGCTGTGATCCACCTGACTATTGATTTGTTCACATCGCTGCTGTGCTTGCTCTCTTGTGATTTGCTACACTGTTAAAACTGAAGGTGACAAATCCGGGCCGTTTGGTTCCCCGGGGTGAATAGGCGGTACCTTTTGGAACCCTAAGGCTGGGAAACGGGGCTGGGGTGCCATTTTACCACTCACTGGGTGATTGAGGCGCCAGATGTTTAAAAAGTGACTAGCGAATTTTAGGATATGGGCTAGAATAGCCATAAGGAAAGAATAGGGCCTGCGGAAGGTGATAGATGGCGCTTCATGTCCATTAGAAGAGAGAAAAGAGGAGGGGCTAAGGGTAGTTAGATTTTAAGATTTACGAGAGATTGAAATGTAAATGAATTGAATATGAGAAGGAAATAAAAATGTTATCTGTTCTAAAAACGATTGCAAATGTATTTTGATGGGTAAAGTGATGAAGTGTTTTCTCAATAAAAAAGAAGGCGTCTTTTCAAAGCCATACAATTAAAATCGAATAATCAACATAAATTTTTCTATAAGAATATACTGGTGTTTATCACTTTTTTTTTACCGTATTTTTCCCTGACCACTAGCCACCCTGACGTGGTTGTGAAGGGAGTAGTGCAACCTAATTAAAGCTGCTGAATTAATCAAAATTAAGTTTATTTAAGCAGAAAGAGTAAAACTATACTTCTAATATTCTAAAAATTACAAAAACATATAGTGTCAATTTTCGAACTTCACTTGTTCCTACTGTCCGTCAATGTGTTAATTGATTTTTTTAGAAATATCTTTTGATTTTAATCAAATGTTTTTTATAAAACAATATTATATTTAAAATATAGGTCAAGATATGTTCTGATTATGGTTTACCAGAAATATATTGCACATTTTAGGAGTGTGGGGGGGGGGGGGGGCATAAATCCATGATTTTTATTTTTTAAATCCAATTTTGCATTTTAAAATTAAATTGTTAAATTAAAAATAGAGGATTTTTGTGCTAATAATCATTAAAAGATTAATGCATGCCTTTAACTATTAAGAAATATCTAAATCAATTAGGATGTACATTTTTAAGTTAGTAAATCAGAGAGAATTTCTGCTATGATAAGAATTTTAGGCTAAATATAACCCCTTTTCTAATGTATTTTAATCAGAGTCAGATAATATAATAAAACAAGCAAATGCAGATTGCAAAAAAATATTTTTTTTCTTTTATCTATTTACTTATCAAAATTTATAAAGTAAATTTATTCATATTTTGTGGTGTCACAGATTCAGCACATTTTTGTAGAAAATGTTTGTGGTAATACTTGTGTTTGCATAGTTTCCTATTTTATATTACTATGTTTTTATGGAGGAAGGGAGAGGGAGCAACAACATTTTTTAATGGCAACTACGATTTTTTTGCTGGCTATCTCTCGCTATATATATATGTATATGCATGCGTGAATGCATGAGCTGGGCTTTACAAATTTGATAAAATCTGGTAGCCAGCAATAACTTCTAGACGCTAGTAAAAAATATTTACTCCCTACCCCCTATCCTCCATCATTGGGTTTAAAAAAAACATAAGTTTTTTATGAATTAATTAAGAAAAAAATAATAGCAACCATAGTTTAGAATTATTAGTTACATAGTTTAGAACAGTACGTAATTTAGAAAGGTAATATAAAATAAGTTTTCTAATTAAACATGTCAAAAGGAAATACGGTAAAGGCTGAATTAACAGGCATGTTCAGGGAATGCTGATTGCCAAATGCATGAATTTCCTGGATAGTTGCGTGCTACAAAATCTATATCTGATGAGGGGTGCATTATTAATTTTATTAAAATAAGTTATTTCTTGAAATTTTAATTACGTTTTTTAAATTTACTTCAAATGAATTACTTAGAATCACTTATATGTTATTTTTCTTTAAAATGAATATGTGATACATTAACTTGTTTTAATTCTGCACACAGAAATCTGATTTGAAACTTTAAAAAAAAAAAACCCTTGAGCATTGTATCCAATTTTAGATGCTACAAACGCTAGATTGACATAATTTCTTATTGTTTTATTGAAATCTGCTCTGTCGCCCCAGATTATAACCACATGGCATGCTAGCTGGCTGAGGTAGAAGAAAAAAGACGTGTTCTGTGAATGAAATGGAAAATGCCTTTTAAACTTGGTTCTTCCACTAGATATACAAGAGAAGAGAAGGATCGCTGTTTGTCATGCACAAATAGGGGTGGAGGAGAGAAAAAATGCTGTTTGTGCTCATTTTTTAAGTCAATTTTGTACAAACAAAACCCCGTCCGATTAAAAAACTTGGTCGCCAGCAGCGATCACATTTGTCACGACCTGTGCATCAGTATATGTAAAAAAAACCACTGATGATAAACTGTTTTTTTTTTTTTTTTTTTTTAATCCTAGTGTTTTTAAAAACTATTTATATAAATCAGATGTGGATCCAAGCAAAATTAGGGTTATTTTGGGAGGGGGGGGGATCTTAAAGAATTTTCTTAAAGTTTCTTATTTTAACTCTTTAAGGTACAGTAATTGTGTTTTTGTAATATTGAATTCCCACCAGAATTTTTAAAAAAATTTATTTGAAAATATGAAAATGCAATTTTACGGTTTTTTTTCACCAAGGTTTATAAAAGTAAACATTTTTCAAAAATTCTGGTACAAATCGTGATTAAAACTAGGTGAAATAACAAATATCCCACTATCCTTGAAAGAGTTAGAAAACAAATCTCTGTATGGTTAATAAAATAGGCCACATTTTATTAAAAAAATTTGATCAATAATTTAAAAAAAAAAAAAAATCTTTTCTCAAAGTTGTAAACAAAATTGTATCTCATTGCTATTGCATATTTTTGACAGTCAGGAGCAGTTAATATGATATACTTTTTGACCTATACATACTCAATTGCATTGAGTATGGTATTAGCTGACCAGTCCATTCAGTTAATAGCATTTATTTCCAAGTACTTTGATACCAGACATGCTGAAACAATGCACACATCACATTTTCACTTATTAACAAAGAACGTGGGCCAATAGGTATCCCAAAACAGGTTTACATGGGGTTCAAAGGCCTTAACCACATCTCTGACTTGTTGCCAAAGTTCTATTGAACAGGGTGATGACATACAACTTAAATAAATCCCTTTGTAAGATAGAGTGATCGAAACACAAATCATTATAATGATTCAGACAATTCTGGAAAAGTTATATAAACAGTGAAGAAATACAAGTATGCAGTTCTTTGTTGCAAGAATGTACCCTTCAAAAGAATGTATTAATGAATGTGCTTGTGGTTTCTATTTGTCAGCTCTCTGATTTTTCCATTTTTGTTTTAACTTATTAGCTTAAGATGATTTTATGAAACTTTTTCTATAAGTCACTTTTGTATTTTCTTTTATTTGAATGCATAGTGTTATTATTATGTTATATCTAAGTTGAATGCATTTAACTTTTTCTTTAAGGTACCTAATGTTGATCAACTCTGTGTGTGGAACAAACTACTGCAAATCAGTTATGGATAATACTGTAACATGACCCTATCTACAGAAAATAAAATCAATTACTGTGTATGAACACATTTGTATACAGAAACATTATAATGTAATGTATTGTATTAATGTAATTCATTTATTATAATAAATATATTTGTACATTTTAATTGTTTTGACTATTTGTGAAACACAATAATATTCATTAATTTATCTATCTTTTTGTTTTGCAATGGAAAATGAATTTTTTTAATGGTTTGTAACTAAGTTACAGATATTTAGAATTTTTTTTTGCATATATGTTAAACTTGTTAAAAAAAATAACAAAAAAGCTATGGTGAATTTTCAAATGTGTAGATATTCAGAAATCATTTTTATCTAAATATTTGTATGTAAAAGTAAAAAAAAAAAAAAAATCATAGATATGGTGATTTGTGTTTTCTTTCTACATCAGCCAGAAATATTTATAACATATTCCACTAAAAACTTATACTGAAATATAATTATTCATATTTGATTTCATTAAGATACCAGTACACACTTATAAACTTCATAAATAATTGATTTATACGATGATATTGTACAAACTCCATATGTTTCTCAAAAATAATGAAACATTATTCTTTCATATTAAAAAAATTACAACAGTTTTATTTGCTGGGCAGTGGCAATTTTAAACATGTAATCGAAAGTTTGAAAATTTAGATAAGAGCTGTATGTTGAGGGAAAAATAAATTTTCTAATTTCCATGTAACAAGAATGCCAGAAGTAATTATAAAGTTTTGGCCAGTCGTATTAATTTTAATTTATTCTTTAAAAATATGTGTTGTATTTAAGTAAATTGAACTTCTTATTTTATAAATGTAGATATCATAATATGAAAAAATGCCTATATTATAATATGGATAAATAATCAAGAAACTCCGGTCATGTTCAATAATGAATTTATCGTTATATGATAAAAATAAATATAGGCTTCTGATCAGACATAATCAACATTTTGGACTAATTTTTATATTTTTTATATTATACAAGAACTTCAATTTATTTGAAATTATATAAATTTTTAAAGAATAAAATAAATTCAATAGCTGATTGGGGACATTTTTGTATTTATTTTCTATATTCTTGTTGCATGGAAATCAGATTTGTTATATCCCATTTATTACATTACATATCATTTTAAATTTAATGTTTTATGACTATAAAATATATATGTATGATATTTTGACTGATTTCTTAAAATACTGTTAAATGATCATACATATATATTTTAAAGTCAATAATAAACAGAAAATATGGTTAAGTAACTGTTATCTAAAATTATAGTCAAATAACTGTACACATATATTTATGGTCATATAAAAATAAACCATAATACAACAAAATGATCATAGATCTAAATTTTACGGTCATATGTCAATGGGCGATTCCATCGTTACATGTGTGACTTTTAGAGAGTGTTTTTTTGCAAATTGAGACAAATTTGGAAGGGAAATTATTTAGATAACGTTTTACTTTTTTTATTGTTGTTACAGGGCACATACAAATTCATTTTTGTAGTGACACCTTTAATCTAAAGTAATAACAATTAAAAAAAATAAATGGTAAAGTCGTTGCTACATGTGCGACTCAGAAAAGTCGTACACATAACAACGACTTTACTATTTAAAAAATATATATATTACTTTAGACTAAAGATGTCACTATAAAAATGATTCTGTATGTGTCCTGTAATAGCAATAAAAATAGTAAAATGTTATCTAAACAATTTCACTTCCAAATTTATCTCAATTTGCAAAAAAACATTTTCTAAAAGTCACACACATAACGGTGGAATCGCCCCAATAAAATCCTAATACGGTTATGTAACCATTTTCTAAAAATATGGTTAGATGACTGTACATATAAATTTTACGGTCATATGCCAATAAATTCATAATACGGTTATGTGACCATTTTTTTAAAAAATACGGTCAAATGACTGTACATATATTTCACGGTCATATGCCAATAAATTCATAATACGGTCATGTGACCATTTTCTAAAAATATGGTCAAATGACCGCACATATATTTCACGGTCATATGCCAATAAATTCATAATACGGTCATGTGACCATTTTCTAAAAATATGGTCAAATGACCGCACATATATATTTCACGGTCATGTGCCAATAAATTCATAATACGGTCATGTAACCATTTTCTAAAATTAGTATCAAATGACCGTATATATATATCTCACGGTCATATGACAATATATACATAATACGGTCAAATTACCATACATGTGTATTTTACGGTCATATGACAATACACTCATATACGGTTAAGTAACCGTAACTTTCAAATACGGTCAAATGCACGGCCGGTTTGCTGCCGTTCAAATGACCGTTTTCTTATGAAATTTTTAACAGTGAACGCTTCTTAAGTCATTTCTGGTTGAACTTTGTTTCTTATATAATATCTATTAATTTCTATATAATCTAATTAATTTATAACTGTAATATAATAAATATTTTAGTAGTATAATCTAATTAATTTTTATATAATCTAATCTCTATATAATCTAATATTTCCATAAAATCTAATAATATATATTAATTTCTCATATCATTACCTTCTTATATCTTCATGATCCTCCAAAATACCGGAAATGACTTAAAAAGAGTTTGATTTTACAAATAATCAGAAAGCGTAAAAATCCCAATCGTCGATCGGCGGTGGAGACGGAAATTATGCCATTATTACAGGGGATATTAATATTGTAGAGAATGATTACTTGCGTAATCTTATGACTAATGGGACTAAATTTCGATTACCTTCATGTTATACAATTTTTTCTATTTTAAAACAATTTAATCTGGATCTTGACCTTTTTATATATAAAATATCAATAGATTATAATAAACCTCTTGAATTTTTTAATGAATGGAAATTAAATGTTTTAAGTAATTTAAATGCTGAACTTCATAGGAATTTGGACATATATAATTTTAATTTTAAACAACTAAATAGTGAAATAACGAATTTACAAAACAAATTTATTATTACATATGTTGATAAATCACCAAACAATTATGCTTTCATCTGCAAATATTATTCGCAGTTAATAACTAAAGCTATAAATACAAATTTAAATTTTAAAATAACTAATCTAGATAAAATCATTAATAATCGACATATATTTCAATTTTATAAATTACTAAAAATTAAAAACTATAACTTTAATTATCCATACATTGTTGTTATACCTAAATTCCACAAAACTCCTTTAAAATTTAGAACTGTAACAATCGGTTGTAATACTTATAACAATAATGCAAGCAAATTTTTATTAACTATTCTCACTAAATTGTTTGAACTTACAAAACAAAAAGATAATTTGTATAGCATAAAAAATAGTTTTCAACTTGTCAATAATATTAAAAATTTAAATAACATAAAATACATGAAGACGTTTGATTTTAATGACTTATTTAATAACATTGATATTAACGATATGTTCAAGATAGTAAATTTATTATATAAGGAATACAAGGATTCTATTAAATTAAAAAATAAAATTTCATTAAATTACTTTAAAACATTAACTAAATTTATTCTCCATTATAATTATATTGTTTTTAATGATACTATATATATACAAAGCTGTGGACTCCCTCAAGGTGGCATTGTTTCTTCAATTCTTGCAGAATTGTATTTATATTATTATGAACGTAACTCTAATATTGCTAATTGTAAAATATACCGTTATATAGATGACATTATTGTCTTCTATTTTAATAGTAATTCAAATTATTTATTACCTATAAAATATCATAAAAATTTAACTTATAGTTTCAATGTTATGGCAAATAATGAAATTAATTTTCTTGATCTTAAGATAATTCTTAAAGATAATAAACTTTTGTTTGACATTTATGACAAGCGAAATGATTTTACTTTTAAGGTTAACTTATTTACTAACTATTTGTCATGTATACATAAATCAGTATTTGTAAATATTTTACTAAATTTCGCACATAGAATTAATAATCTTTGTTCAAATAACTTTAAAAATCAAAATTTAAAACATATCCTTCAAATTGCACAAGTTTATGGATATCCTTACTATTTAGTTAAATCAATTTTACACATATAAATATAGATTTAATTTGGGTTAAATGTCTGTATTTTTTTTTTTTTTTTTTTTTTTTTTTGTTAAAATCTCCTTGATAAAAATGATAATCAACTTTTGATTGTTGATATATTTGGCTAAACTATGAATCCTATTGTGTGCGTTGCTGCATAGGATTATCCTAGTTTAATGTCATTCATATTTTAAAATTTAACGTTAATTTTCAACTTTTGACTGTTGATATATTTCGCTAAATTATAACTCATATTAAGAGCATGTGCTGCATAGGATCATCTTAGTTAAAAGTCATTCATAAATTAAAATTTACATGTGGGCGAATTCTATAATTGTTGTTATGATTATATGGAGTTAATATTATTGGGGTTGTAACAAAAGTTAAAATTATCAAGGATGTTACAATGGGTTAATCAATACAATATAATATTAATATGTTAAACATATTTAATTTTAGTAAATATTAAATATTTATTAAATATAGTACACTAATAAACATATCTCTTAGTTTTATATTATTTATTTTATTTTATTATTAGATCATTTAATTTAATTAATATTTATGTTTTTTATATATTTTTTTTCATGGTAGATATTATTTAAATTGCTGGATTTAAATTATAATAAGTGCATTGCCATATTGAATAATCTATGTTATTTCTAAGTATAATACTAATTTATAAAATGAAAGCATCATATGGATTCTACATTAATGTTTGGGTTAAATTAAGATATATTTTAAATGGGTTAGTTAAAATAGAAATTATATTATACTAGTAACTCTTATTCTCTATATATATCATTAATATTAACTAGTAAAATTAATATATTTACACTACATTACAGCTGCATATAAGTAATTATACATACAATATTAAAGTTTTAGTAGAATATCTGTACACCAGATGTCAGCAGCAAAAGTAAATTATATAATGTATTTGATAGTATGCTAAAATAGTCTAATATTTTTACAATAGATGGCAGTAGTATAGCTTATTTAAAATATTAAAACTTGGAAATTTAGTATGGAGGTAATAATATCTATGAAATACTTTCAAATTATCAAGTAATATTATATATTTTAATTTATTAAATTAAAATTAAAATAAAATAATTAATGGTTTTTACTTATATGTATATCATAATTTTTTTTTCTACATTTTTTAAAATGTTGTAATCTATTTAGTTAAATAAAAATAACTGTAACTGTAGGATACAATTTGATATCTGAAGGATTCTCTATTTAACTGTGAATTTAACCTCTTCTTTTGGATACAACTTTGTACATGTGCTCACAATATACTAAATATCTTGGGATATTATTAATATAAGTAATATATATATATATTTTTTTTTTTTTATTCTTTTTCACACTCCTTTTCAAATTGTATGTATAATTTATAATATTCCTTTGTAAAGGTCTTGTTATTCAATATTGTTTCAGCGATTGTTCGGGTGAGATATGGCACTATATTTAGCAAAAGCTGGTGTCATATACAGAAAACAATCGTTCTTTGCTTATAAATGTGATTTTCTTGCCCTTGAAAAAGTAAATTACTTTATAAGCTTTTATTTGTGTATATACTCATGTGGTTTATATTTCATTCCTTATTTTCTATTTATTTAATTTTTTTCTTCTTCTTCTTAATTTGAATTAATAATGTTATATTTATTAGGACTACAATTTTAATTTGTAAATTGACAGGGCTCTTTGGTATCGGGATTTCAGTGTATGTGGTCAGTTTCTTATGTTTCAATGGTTAAATTTTACTTAAAGTTTTATATATATATATATATATAAACAGGACAAATGTGAGGAGAACTCGCACTTGGAGGATTCCGTACCATTATATTGCCGTAAGATTTAGTAAATACCTAGTTTCTTAACAGAAAAGACAAAGAATAAAAAAATCATGCGTCAAGCATAGATTATGCAACACATTCCAACACACCCAAAATAATTTCACTTTGGAAAAAGCATAACATGTTTAAAAACCCAATTTCAGGAATTACCAACA
Source organism: Maratus michaelseni (assembly GCA_963931845.1). Lineage (NCBI taxonomy): Eukaryota > Metazoa > Arthropoda > Arachnida > Araneae > Salticidae > Maratus > Maratus michaelseni. Next base: position 280,284,090 of record OZ007598.1, on the reverse strand, counting down.
ATATTCGGAAAAATATGCGAATTATTTTGTGCAGCCCTGTATATGATCTAATACTACACAGAATGCTAATTTTTAATTGAGTTAGGAAACGCGTAGCACAGTTTGAAATTTCCCTTCTGGAATTTCCGTCAATAAACGGAAATGTACTCGAGAACTTTCGTGCTGTCCTGTATATGATCTATAAAATTATACACACCAAGTAATAGATAAAAAATTAGTTAAATTTAAAAACACGTTCAGCAACTGAAAACGTACTTCCAGTAATTATTGTTAACAGACAGTATCGAATTCTTTTGTGTGTCCCTTTAAATGAACGATGAATGCTATACACACACTATTCTGTAGTAAGCCTCTTGTAATGCACCTTAGTGATATATATATATAAATTTCAATGCGTTTAAAATACTGAAACATTATTTAAATAAACCGCAGACGATTTTTCTCCTTAGACGTAATGTAACGGAATTCTTTTGACTGTCCCTGTAAAGTAACTATAAGTGCTATGCACACCCTATTCCATATCTGGAGGCACGGTAGTGCCTCCGCCAAGTCGAAAAAGCACGGCCGTAAGCATACTTTTCTGGAAGCAACTCAGGGCACATTTGACTCCCCCCATATCTCCGTGCTGGAGTATCCCAAAAATTTGAAACTTCGTTTTTCTAGAGTATTTGGTACACAGGGCCAAAATTTAAAATTACAACTTTCTGTCTTTTCTAGTTCAGACGATATATGAACTCAAACATTCGATTTTTTGTCACTCACTCACTCACTCGTTCACGCGTCATCAAAAAGATTAGGTAGATCCCGTAGACCTAGAAACTTGACATTTGGAAAAAAGGTAATGTTTAGGATACAAAGAAAGGAAAAATTATAAAATCCGGAAAATTCGAAACAAAAACATTCGAAAATTCAACAAATTCCATCAAAATTGAAAATTGAAAATAATACGATCTTGCAGTCTTAGAAAGTTGAGATTTTGTGTGAAGGTAGTGTTTAGCATCCAGAAAAAGAAAACATCAAAAACACCAAAAAAATCGAAAGCAAAATTGAAAAAATCGAAAAAAATCAAAAAATTTCAAATAATCCGATTTTGTTGTGCTAGAAACTTGGAATTCGGAATAAAGGTAGTATTTAGAATGCAAAATAAGGAAAAAATAAAAAATCCGGAAAATTCGAAAAAAAAATTAAAAAATACGAAAATTTCGAAAAAAATTGAAAAAATTAAAATAATTTGATCTTTTAGCCTTGGAAACTTAAAATTCGCAGTAAAGATAGTGTTTAGGATTCAGAATAAGTTAAAGTAAAAAACGCAATAAAATTCGAAAATAAAATCAAAACATCGAAAAAAATCGGAAAAATCGAAAAATAAGGAAAATTTGAAAATAATTCAATTTCACAGCGCTGGACACTTGAAATTTGGAATAAAGGTAATATTTAAGATACTAAATAAGAAAAAATAAAAAGTATGGATAATTCGAAAAATACCCATAAATTAGTGCAGACGATATATGAACTCAAAGTTTCGATTTTTGTCACTCACACACTCACCATCAAAAAGATTGGGTAGATCCTGCAGCCATAGAAACTCAAAATTTGGAATAAAGCTAGTGTTTCGGATACAAAGAAAGGAAAAATTATAAAATCCGGAAAATTCCCAAAAAAAAAAATCGAAAATTCAACAAATTCGAACAAAATTGAAAATTGAAAATAACACGATCTTGTAGTTTTAGAAACTTAAAATTTGGTGTAAAGGTAGTGTTTAGCATCCAGAAAAAAAAAAAACATCAAAAACACCAAAAAAAAATCGAAAAAATCGAATAAAATCGAAAAATTTCAAATCCGATTTTGTTGCGCTAGAAACTTGGAATTCGGAATAAAGGTAGTATTTAGGATGCAAAATAAGAAAAAATTAAAAAATCCGGAAAATTCGAAAAAAAATTCAAAAATTCGAAATATTCGAAAAAAATTGAAAAAATTAAAATAATTTGATCTTTTAGCCTTAGAAACTTAAAATTCGCAGTAAAGATAGTGTTTAGGATTCAGAATAAGTTAAAGTAAAAAACGCAATAAAATTCGAAAATAAAATCAAAACATCGAAAAAAATCGGAAAAATCGAAAAATAAGGAAAATTTGAAAATAATTCGATTTTATAGCGCTAGACACTTGAAATTTGGAATAAAGGTAATATTTAAGATACTAAATGAGGAAACATTAAAAATTATGGATAATTCAAAAAAAAAATCGAAAATTTCAAAAATTAAAAAAAAAAAAAAAAAAAAAAAAAAGAAAATGAAAGAAAGAAAGACAAAGAAAAAGAAACACAAAGAAATTGAAAATAATATGATCTCGTTGTCTTAGAAACTGAAAAATTGTTGTAAAGGTAGTGTTTAAGATTCAGAAAAAGAAAAAATTAAAAACACAACAAAAATCAAAAATAAAATCAAAAAATCGAAAAAAAAACGGAAATTTGAAAATAATTCGATTTTGTAGAGCTAGAAACTTAAAATTTGGAATAAAAATAGTATTTAGGATACAAAAAAATAAAAAATAAAAAATCTGTAAAATTCGAAAAAAAAATTCGAAAATTCGAAAAATTGAAAAAAATTTGATTTTGTAGCTTTAGAACTTAAAATTCAGCATAAACTTATTGTTTAGGATACAGAAAAAGGAAAAAATAAAACACACTAAATTCGAAAATAGAATTAAAAAAACTTGAAAAGCATCGGAAATTTCAAAATAATTCGATTTTGTAGCGCTAGAAACTTGAAATTTGTAATAAAGGATACAAAATAAAAAAAAATTAAAAATCCAGAAAATTATAAAAAAATTCGAAAAAATAAAAAATTGAAAATAATTTTGTCTTGTAGTCTTAGAAACTTAAAACTTGGTGTAAAGGTAGTATTTACTATTCAATAAAAGGAACAATTAAAAAATTCATTAAATTCGAAAATAAAATCAAAATCGAAATATCTTTAAAAAATCCAAAATTCGAAAACAATTTGATTTTGTACTGCTAGAAACATTAGTTTTAAGATAATTGTCCTATTAGCTAGTACAACGCCCCTAATTGTTTTATGTTATTTCCCCCGGATTATGGTTTTCTTTTTTTTCGTTTACGAATTTCGTTATAGAAAAGTTCCGCGATAGACTGACTACGTTATAGGCGATTTCTTTATAGACAGGTTTGTTTTCTTTCACAGGTTATACTCTATTTACTTCGCATATGAAATATGGATTGTTAAATAATATTCGCCCCTCAAAATTTTTCACAGCTACCCCTACCCTCCCGACATTACTGGCTGGTTATGGCTTGATAGTCCTTTCTAAATAAAATCATGGTGACTCTAAGATTCACTTGATTTATCTCTAAATTCAACCTAAATGATCCTAAGAAGACGGATCAAAGAATTACTATATTGGCATGACAATCAGTTAACTTAGAAGTAAAATCGAAAAATCAATAAATTTATAACGTCGAAAGTTTGAAACTAATTCGATTTTGTAGTCCTAGAAGCTTGACATTTGGCAAAAAGGTAGGGTTCAGTATGCAAAGTAAGGAAAAATTAAAAAAATCCGTAAATGATAAAAAAGACTAAAAAAAATGAAAAAAAAAACATCGAAAAAATGAATATAGTTAGATTTATTGGAAATTTCCGGAAATTTTAATTTTGGCTTTCTTTTTATACTAAAAAGTTCTTTTATTTTAAATATCAAGTATCTAGGGCTGCGAGTAATATCTCAGATGGATAGCACCTATCCTGGAAGCAATTGAGAGTACTTTTGACACTCCCCCTCCCATAACTTAGTGCTTGCCTAGGAACCTGAAATCTCTTTTTATCTACAGTACTTTGCAAACGAAACTAAAGCTTCAAATTTTTTATACCTGTAAATAATAGGGACAGAGTGTGGGCTTAGCGAAAATCAGTGGATGATCTCCAAAAAGAACCCAAAATCAAGAAAAGGAGGATTACTTACAAAAAGAAGTGAAATCTCATCAAAAACGTTACCTGTAAAAAATGCAGCCAAGTCTCGTGACTCTTTTTCCGTAAAAAAGTTCTGAGATCGTGTAAAGCCAAGTTTAGCTATCTTATTAACTCTGAAATTTTCATTCACAAATCACTCCTAGTCTCTACATCTTTAGTTAATTATTATTTTGTGACTTGGCAATTACGCAGCACAGGGACGTTATTACACCTTACTATGTTATGGGATGGGATGAGATGAGATAATATGATTAAAGCTAATTATATACGCACAGGGAAGTTATTACACCTTAATATGTTATGGGATGGCATGGTATTATTTGATTAAGACTAATTATATACATCACATTCTCGTGCTACGTAATTGCCAAGTCACAAAATAATATTTAACTAAAGATGTAGAGACTAGGAGTGATTTGTGAATGAAAATTTCAGAGTTAATAAGATAGCTAAACTTGGCTTTACACGATCTCAGAACTTTTTTACGGAAAAAGAGTCACAAGACTTGGCTGCATTTTTTACAGGTGACGTTTTTGATGAGATTAAGCTTCTTCTAATGCACCTTAGTGATATATATCGATTTCAATATGTTTGAAATTGTGTAACATCATTAAAATAAACCGCAAATGATTTTATTCCATAGACCAATGTAACGGAATACTTTTGAGTGTCCCTGTAAAAAACTATAACTACTACACACTTTATTTTCAATACCGAACATGCTATAGTAAACCTCAATAACATATATGAATTGCATTATAATCCGAATATATTTCCGCGAGTTAGAGTACAGACAGACAAACAGCAGACAGACGGCAAATAGACAGACAGATTAAACCGAATTGATAAGTTGGAAAGTTTTTAAAAGAACAACTGCCCCTTTATACCTCAATGCTTGTTCTAATTGTCGTATCATAAACCTGTAATTTAGTTAATTACATTCTTTCATTTAACTTAAACTGGTTTTTGTATGTAAAGAGGGAATTTTGTAGTCGATTTATCACTCACTTCCTGATAGGCTAGATCTATAAAAAGCCCTTCCATCTTGTACCGCGAGGAAACAATGGATTTCCTAATCCTTGTTTGAATGCAGCCAATTTTACTCAAACATAAGAAGCTAAAATGCCTGGAACCCGATTATAAATGATTCCTAGTTTTCATCAACATTGAATTTGAATGGGATTTAAAAAAAATTAGTCAGGTATCGCTTCATTTATGGCGACCACAAAGCTCCACAATAGTACAAAGGGCTACAGTGAAAAAAAAAAGTGTTGATTTTACAGTATACCGTAAAATTAACAGTAATAAACAGCAAAATAAGCAGTAATACATTACCGCGCATTACTGTTAATTTTACGGTATAATACCGGCAGCTGACAAGGAGACCGCCAAACATGATGCGCACAGATTTTGATGATTTTAAAGTATGTTGTAGGGGTCATACCCCTAACTATTCAGGTCAAAGGTTTCCTTCAAATGGGCTTCAGTTTTCGAGAAATTTCGGGTTAAAGTTCAGCATGCAATTCAAATACCCATTAGTTCGTGATCTTAAATGAGGTCGTCGTGGCTCTGTACTATCGCGCCCGATTTGTGAGCCGGAGATGAGGGTTCTGTCCGCTCCTGTGACTTTTACCTTTTTTTAATCAATTTTATATGTTTTTCGCGTTATAAGTTTTATGCAGATTTATGAATTCTGCATCTTTGAACTTTTTGATATTTTCCTAAAAATTCCATTTACAATTTCGAATTTTTCGTGAAAATTTATAGTTTTTGCGCAATTTTTATTCTAATCTTTCTGTTGATGAAAATCCAAACAATTTTAAGTCTTGATATCTCGTCTTTTTAAAATGATTCTTGTTTACATTTATGTATATTTATTTATCGTATTTATGAAAAATTGCATTTTTTTAGCTGCATTTTCTATTTAAAATTTTTTTAAATGATTAAGAGAAATTTAACAACATAATAATGGATCCTTTTAATATTTGATTAGTTCTAAATATATTGAAATATGTTAACTGCTGAAATACTAAAATATTTATCATTACCGACATCGACATTTTTAGTTTATTAAATATGGAACTAATTGTGTGATACATATCGCAAAAATATTCTAAACAAATTCCGCATTAAAAATGGCCTTTAAATATATTCTTTACGCAAATTGTTTTAACAATATTGGAAGAATGTATAAATTAGCATATTTTATATTCTTTAAATACTTAAATTGTGATAAATATATTTAAAAATGCATTAAGTTTGGAAAAGAAATTATTTCAAACGTGATAATTTTTTCTTTAAAAATACTTAAATTGTGATAAATATTAAAAAATGCATTAAATTTGGAAAAGAAATTATTTCAAAACGTGGTAATTGTCTGCAAAGGATTAAACGAAATGGATAAAAAGAAAATTTTATTTATTCTGATATTATCGTAAAAGTCATTGCAGACGATTTTTTTTTCAGGTATTTTTTTATATTTATTGTAATTTACAAACGATTTTTCATTTCTAGTTGAATTTTTCTGTATGGCATCGACTTGTTAGAATTAAAAAAAAATTAATTATAATGTATTATTTTTTATTTGCGCAAATCAAAAATGATGTTGAGTTTGAACTTTACAGTTAAATCTATTTAAATAACAATATATATATATATATATATATATACATAACTGGCTAAAACTTGGATATAAGCGTTATTGCTTTAATATTTTATTACTCCTTTCCAGATATGTTGTTGAAATTACCTAATCATACATACCTTTAGAAGATTGGAAATAAAATATTTCGTATAAATTATAAAAGAATATAAAATTTTATTTAAAATTTCATAAAGTTAAAAAAATGTATTATTTTAGAACGGTTATTAAAATATAAAGGGTAAATAATAATAAACAAAATAAACAAAATCTAGACATAAATTAGTTTGGAATTTCGTGAAATATTAATTTCAAAACTGCACAAAAAAAAGAAAAAAAAATGTAAATTATCACGAAAAATTCGAAAATGTAAATGGAATTTATTAGGAAAATATCAAAAAGTGCAAAGATGCAGAATTCATAAATCTGCATAAAACTTATAACGCGAAAAACATATAAAATTGATTAAAAAAAGGTAAAAGTCACAGGAGAGGACAAAACACTCATCGCCGGCTCACAAATCGCGCCCGCTAGCACAGAGCCACGAAGACCTCGGTTAAGATCACGAACTAATGGGTATTTGAATTGCATGCTGAACTTTAACCCGAATTTTCTCGAAAACTAAAGCCCATTTGAAGGAAACCTTTGACCTGAATAGTTAGGGGTATGACCCCTACAACATACTTTAAAATCATCAAAATATGTGCGCATCATGTTTGGCGGTCTCCTTGAATGCCTAAGGGGGGCCACTCGGCCCAGCAAAGCCAGGCCGTAGAGCGTTAGCACCTCCCCCGGGATGTTCCCCGGCAGGCAGGGATTCGTTTTGGGTGATTCCAGCCACCGGCGGAAGGGAAGGCACGACGCCGAGACCGCCAGCGCACGCGCAAACGGCCCAAACAACAACAAAAAAGAAAAGAAAGAAAATACAAACTAGGCCAAAGGCCGGCACTGCCAGGACAAGCCTAAGCGCGACAAGGGGCAGGCAAGAAAGCTAGTGAGGTGCCAGTATTGTACTGTAAAATTAACACTTTTTTTTGCAGTGTATCTTCTTATTCTGACACATTGAATCCAGCGGTTCGCCCATGAATACAATGCCAAAGAATTACCGAGGAAAATTTTTGGCATAACACAGATTTCCTCCCATAGAGAAGTATTGCGTAGATACTTTCAAATTGGATTAATTTTTAAAATGATGACGAAGTTGCTAAAATTTTAACAGATATATATTTTCTATTGAAAAAACTACACATTTCATTTGAATTCATCGCAAATATTTAATTTGAAAATAGTTAAAAAGAAATGTTATGTAATCTCAACAACAATAACAAAAACGACAAAAAATTTTAAGTATTACTCATAAAAATATGAAAAGGGTCTAGAAATATGCAAAAATGATAAGTATGCGGAAAAGTTTGAAAAAAAAATGTTCATAACATTAAAAAAAAAAAAAAAATGCAGGATTCATTGCTTGCGCACATATGCGGTTGCGGTAGAAAGTGGACCTGTGAGTTCGCACCCCGTTCTGTTATGGAGCTCAGTGATGGTGACCTATTTTTGTCGGCAAATATAGGGAATCCTCCTCAAGTATCGCAGGGCTTGGCGAAAATTCAACGCTGCCGGATAAGAATATGTAATTTTAAGAGTATGAGTAGTGCAGTAATAGTTACAAAAATGAAAGAAAATTCGAAAGAAACCACCAAGATTCTATGTCAGCGGCAAGTAAAGGAGAAAAAGAAAATCCGAAAATCATTAGTTTATAATTCTATGTTGATTTATTACATGAATTTTCCCTAATCGCGATTTACATAAAAGTTGTTTAAAAGCCGTACCTTTTTATTGCATTAAGTTAGAAGATTGAAATTATTACACAACAATGGGACCATGGACCTTATTATTTGATAGAAATTTCAATTTGATACTCTTAGCCGTTTCTGAGAAAAACGGTCTTGGCAGACAGATGGACAACTAAGCGATCCTATAAGGGTTTCATTTTTTCCTTTTGAGGTGCGAAACCTTAAATAAAAGAAAATTTCAAAATAATCAAATTATTACGTAAAGTATTAAATGGTGAAAATTACGTCATAGTTAAAACGATGCATTTAAAACGTTATCGTATTTAAAACAAATCGCGTCGTTATAAAAGTCCGGGAGGCAGCGACATTTTTTAATTAATCATTTTATACGAGTTGATTTTCAAGTGTATAATTTATTTAACTTAATCAAACCCGAAAGCAGCCGTCAGCTGTAGCGACAGCAGTAAATGCAATCTTGGGCACACACAAAAATAATAATAAATAAATAAATAAATAATAAAAATAAATAAAATTCACCAAATGAATGGCAACCCGATTACTGTAGATCACAACTGGTCGTGATAATATCATCCAATCTTCCATAATCGCGTAATATTTTTTAAACTGCGCAAATCAGCGCATTTTTAAAGCCTGCGGTGTCTGGACGGGTGTTGGCAAGCGCAGCTCGTTGGGAGCAGAGCCACCTAGTACATAAAAATTTGGATGTGCTAAAAAAAATAGCTAAAATTAATGTGTATACATTGAAAAGAAAAAAAAAGCTTTAAAATAATATATTTATAAAAGAAGAAAATGTGCTCAAATTAATAATATTTCTAAACTGTACGAAACGAAGAAGTGTAACACCTGATAAATTTTTGATAGAGTAAATTTTTTATTCATTGAGCAGTAGCAAAAAACTTAATAGGAAAACTTCTAAGTAAAAGTCGAAAGTTTATACTGCATGGTTATTATAAGAAAAAGGCATAATAAAAAAGCTCCATTTCTTTGAAAAGACTGCTTTATTTTTCTACCCTAACTTCCATTTAGCCTGTGTGATTATGGCATATGAAAGAGTTTTTAACAGAAAAGAAAGGTGAGGCAGAATAGTTATACTTTCACATATCGATTGCATCCACAAGGTTTACTAAACAAATCATGAGATTATTAAAATAGGAAATTGGAGAAAGTTTGGATTCATTCAACGATTAAGAAATTCACCATTTAAGTTTTATTTTTGGCTATAGGCTATAAATCGTTTTAAAATTGTGCATATTTAACAACATGCTTGTGCTTAGAAAATGACTAAGATTAATATCATATGAATGTATATTTAAAAAATATATGGTAATATTTTGATAATAAGAACAATTTTCCGATTGCGAGTCTATTATTTGAAAAATTCTTCCCTTGATCCTATTAAATACATGTGAGGCGTTTCTATTTAATGTATAGTAATGAATTTAAAACTAATAAAGCAAAATAAAATCAATAAAAATAGTTATTTAATATATATGTTTTTTTCATATGTTATAAGGAGCCTAATATCGTCATTTTTAGGCCTTATGACAACAATAGTTGACGAAATACCACATCTTTACTATGAATTGTGCTTTTAAAACTTCTTTGATAAACCCATAATAAATTCACACTTTCTTATTTTTGTATTTTCATTCGCTTGTGTTTAATGTTTTGCATTTTCTATTCCATTTGTTTTCGCACGTGTGATTTCATTTTAATTATATATTTCATTGCATATGGTCAGTTGCTTCTGTTTCAATGGTTAATTTTTGCAATAAATTTATATATATATATATATATACTGGATTTTGTAATTCAATGTTTCTTTCTCTTGTATTTTTATCTTTTTACCTAATACAATGCATTATATTGGTCTGTAATATGAAATAATGTGTTTTCAGCGACACGTGGATGTTCTTTGCAAAACTTGAATAAACACTTACGTGTCGCTTTGCTTTTAATTTTCATTTCCTTCATCATATTTCTCTATTCCATTTTGTTCCAATATATAATTAAATCATTTTGTTTCTATTTTTGTTTGGTATCATCTACCTTAAAAAATGTTTATAATTATGGATATATGAAATTTTCCTGGTAGGTTATGTTTATGAATATGTTTTATACACACACACACATATATACACATACTTCATACTTTTGAAATCAAAAGACAACCGACAAGTTCTTTAACAAAGTCTGACCAAATTTCTAATTTAAATATGACAAGTAATTAATTTATATGTAGAAATATAGAATACCTTTAAATTAAAAAGTAGCTAGCAAATTCAAACAATGTATATACTATGTACCTTGTGTCAGTGTGGTACACAGTATATAAAGTATAAAATGTTATACAAATTATTCAACAATAATCACTGAAAAGAGAATTAATGTATTTGAAAATACCGCCAAACTGGACATCTTTGTCTGTAAGCAAAATAAACATTTCTGAAAATTCGATGTAAGCCTGTAGTTTTCTATGATTTTGAGAATCTTTCTTTAATCTTCAGTAGCCATTTAGGGAAGGACCAATAAGAAATTAGAGAAAGAAAATCAATATATTTTTTAAGTTTATGGAAGCTTCTCTGGAATTAAATAATTCCTTTGCTACTCATAAACAAGAGCGAAAACTCCTGCATCAGGCATAGATGATGAAACACTTTCCAACACTAAAAGAATAATATTAAGAAGATGCAATTTTTCATACAATGAAGGGATATTTAAATAAGCATAAAAAAAAGAGTAAAAATCCCCATTTATAGCATTTGCTGACTACATCCGATAATGTATGCGAATTATCTCGTAGAGCCCTATAAATGATCTATAGGATCAGTGTTGAATTCAGGGGGTGGCATGGGGTGACATTCCCCCCCCCCCCCGAGATTTGGAATGTCCCCCCTGGAAGATTTGAGATTGTGTACTTTTAATGGTTAAAAAGCGCAATTTACCCTCGGAACTCTACAATATCCGCCCGGAGCTACAGAAATCGATCCTGAAGAAAAGTTCTGAATCCAACACTGTATAGGATTTATACATACCACGTAATACACTAAAAATTAGACAAGTTTAACGTACTTTCAGAAATTATCAATTGTAGTTAGTTCATTAACCGAATTGTTTTGTGTATGTCTGTAAATTAACAATAAATGCGACGCACTCCAAAATTTATAAAAATCTTGCTGTAGTACAACTCAGTGATCTTTTAAAATTTCAATCTGTTTAAAGTATCATAGTATTATTAAAATGTACAACAAACGATATTTTCTCCATAAATCATAATATAATGGAATATTCTTTTGTGCATCCATGTTGTGCAAGCATGTTGAAGTCCACCTCTGTGTCTGTGATGCATATAAATCGAATTATATTTGGTATATCGTAACATCTATAAAAAGTACCGCAAACGATTCATCCGTAATGGAAATCTTTTGTTTGTAAAGGCTGAGTTCAGTGCGGCGTATCTTATTATTATATGATTTAATCAAAAAATGCTTACTTCAATACTTTGATACATTAAGATAAGAAAAGTTTTCTTACTTTTTCTGATGTCGCGATCTCCTTGTATTAATCCATTACAACGAATTGGTATTAGGCCCTTTCACACTTATTTATTAGGGTTTAACTGGATTGAAAGCATTTTGAGCGGTTTCACACTTTATGCTGCCGAAATACTAAACTATTATATTAGATGACTCTGAGTAAATACACAGGTAAGTTGATCTATTTAAATTCTTATAATTAAACATTTTACATTACGTTTACATTACGATTTACATTTAATAAAATAGAGTGGTTGGTAAAACATGTTTATGGAGCTTACATTTGCTCGTGTTAACGCGGTTACATTTTAGAGCAGTTCTAATCTAATTTAGAGTTCTACAATGATAAGTCTTTGATTTCTCATTTTTAAATGACGTGTTTTGGGGTTTACACTATTTCTGGGTTTTCTTACATTGATTGCAACAGTCAATTATCCATAGTATTTAAGAGATAAAGTTTGTAATGAATGTTCTTCAGCATATTTCACAAACAGTCATTAAACGTTAAATGTTGCTTTGATTATTGCATGTTGAGGGCGAAAGTCTATTAATCACAGTTGATTACTCTCACGTTTCCGTATGATCAATGCTTGTTATTTTTTTCTGCGGCTGTGGAAGTTACTTTTAACGAGCACCTGCTCGTGTTGGTTGTTTATTCGTACAGTGAAATCATTTTATATTTACCGAGATGAGATTAATAATTTTAACAGCTTGCCCTTGTAAACGAACTATAAATGCTACACACTTCATTTTTAGTACCGAACATTCTACAGTAAACTTAAATAACACATAAAAATTAGTGGCAATCCCAGTATATTTCCGAAAATTAGAGCACGGACAGCTGACTAGACGGCAGACAGGAAAACCGAATTCATTAACACTTCTCAACTATGTTGGAAAGTGTTAAAAAGACGCTTCTCTTATTTTTGGAAACCTATTGGTTTCTTAAACTTCTGGCTGATTCTTCTCTTGAAGGTTTCTGAAGGTAAGGTAAAGATTTCAAGAATTATAGTAACTACGAAGTTATACTAAAAAAATTAAAAATATTTTTACTTTAAACCAGGATACTTGTGTGTGATTTTTTTTACTCAAATAAATATATTTTTTAACCATGAAATGTTAAAGTCATAAAGATATTTCAATTACGTTGAAATCCTTTAATGAAACTTATTTAAATACAGTATGTCCCAAAAATGAATGATGGATTTTGAAAGTCAATTAAAATAAATAAATAAATAAATAAATAAAAAATAAACGGAGCGCGATAGAAATCGCTTGCAGCCTTGGAAATCAGTGAATTTTATCCCATCAATTTGCAAATTTAGCTAACATTTTCGCCAAAAGATGACGCTGCAGGTATGCGAGAGGCGAGAGCAGCAGAAAAATTGAATCCGGCACATCTACATTCCGTATTTTGTTACGTAATCTGTTAGTGAGTGTTTTTGAAAGAGTATACACTATTGAAAATGGTTTATCCGTTGGTACAGTGGATATTTCTTGTTTTGGAGTATCACCGCCTGGAACACAGCGTCACCTTTTGAAGAAAATTTTAATTAAATTTTCAAATTGGTGGGATAAAATTGTCTGGTTTCCCAAACATAAGGCCGCAAACAATACATTTCTATCGCGTTCCGTTTTTTAGGGTTTCGTTCATCTCACGAAACCCTATTACTCCCGCTCCGTTGTCTGTCTGTCACAGAGCCATTCTCAAAAACTAAGTAACTTACACAGTTGAAACTTAGTGTATAAATCTGAATAGCAGCTGTGAAGAGCTCAAAATATTAAAATTTGAAAAATTCGTATTATTTTAATAAATAGAGATAAAAAACCAAAATTCCAACAGCCTTTTTCTATTAAATAGAAACATTTTTCGTCATAGCCGATGCCAAAAATTAAAAATCCACGATGAAATTCTTTCTACAATAATTAATTTTCTATCAGACGATTTGCACGTGAAAAATGAAATAAAAAGTTTCACCAATTGAAAAAAAGATTAATATGAAATAAATGTAATAATATGAAATATGACGTCAATCAATTTTGATTGATGTCATAGTGGTAATAAAACTGTAAGATTTCTCAATAATACAATGAGTATGAGTATGTGTAATGTACACAAATCAGATTAATATCATAGATCATAGATATAGAATACAATTCTAGGCGCTGTACTATCACGTCATTAGAGAATTAAAAAGAAAATATGACGTCATATCGGAAGTTTAACGGATTTTTCAAATGTTTCAGAATAATACAAAGCGAGTATCAATATGAATAATAGAGAATAGTAAATATATGATACAAATGGTGGACGATTACACCATGAAACATTTCTACATTAAAGACGTGAGTATAAAATATCACATATTTACTGAATGGTGCATACAAAACGTTTGTATACACATACACCATTCAATAAATTTGTGATGTTTTATACTCACGTCTTTAATGTAGTAAATATATGAGTTTGAGAAAAGTATTGAATCACGATAAAAACCCGATTACGGAAATATTTGCATATTTTAACATTTTGAAGGAGTACAACATGTTAATTTTGAATTTTTTTTTTAATATCGCATTTAGTCCACATGACAGATATTATTATGACAGAATATAATAGCGGGCTTTGCCCGCTATCGAGCTGGTTTAGATATTCGAAAAGACGAGAAAAACATACCGGTAAATTTTTACTTTATAAAAAACATGACTTTTTTTTTTTTTTTTTTTTTTTTTTTTTTTTTTTTTTTTTTTTTGGTTGCTAAATGAAATTTATTTGGATTTATTAAAGAAAGGATAAAGTGTTTTGAAAGTACTATTAAACGAAACCCTTAGAGCGATCTTTGATCACACTTACCACACTTGTTTTAATTGATTTTAAAAAACCATCAGTCATTTTTGGAACACAGTGTACATTGAAAAACACGCAGAAAAAGGAAGAAAATTATGTTTTTAACTATTTTTTTAATTATTTTTTTTCATTGATTTTCCAAGCAATAAAAATTAACTTTTCTATTTTTTTTCTTTGCAGTGAATACAACTAAGTATTATTTAAATTAAATCTTAAAAAAGTCAAACTCATATGTATTTTTTTAAGTTATGTTGAAATCCATTAATAATAATAATAAAAAATACTGAAAACGTAGTTAGAGCACGTACAAAAAGAACAATCCCCTGCTATTTATTTATTTATTTTTTAAATTAAATTAGTTCTTTTCATTTCTGTTTAAACGCAGTAAATTTCCAAAGAATAAAACACGAATTAACTCAAAATAGTTTAAATACAGCAATGCTTATAAAATTAATGCTCTGTTCCAGCGGTGGTTTTGAAAGCAGGAAATTTGTTAAATAAGAATTTTACCGTCGTAACAGATGGGAATAATATTTAAACAAGCTGTTATTAACGGTCTGCAGAATAATTAAATCCTTCCTGTACGCATTATGAAAATTTTTTTGGAATCTATACAAAAGATATAAATGTTAATGTTTGGGAAATAATAAAGCATACTCTTTTATAAACCTTTAAAATTTTTATTTATTTATTTTGTAAAAATACAAAATTGAATAAAATTGTTAGTAAAGATGGCAAATATTGATTAGCAAGTAAAATAAGAAGGGTCGCTGGCAATTTAATATTTAGGTAGCTTCCATTACAAAAAGTAACAAGAGAGAAAAATCATGCGTCAAGCATAGATTATGAAACAATTTCCAACATTTCCAAAATACTTTAACAAAACTTAAATAAGATATTTAAATAAACATTTTTAAAAATAACGCATACACATTTGAAAATCAGATTTCAGCAATTTCTGTCCATAGCAGGACAAGTACTCTAAATGTTTTGTACAACCAAGTATTTAATATATAGGTTTGTATATATTATACATAGTATGCTAATATTTAGTTCAGTAATAAAATGCATATTAAATTGAAATTTCACTTTTAGCAAACTCTACCAATAGACGGAAACATACTTGAATTCTTTTGTACAGCCCTGTATATTACCTACAGATTTTTATACACGCCACATATTAAGCTAAAACTTAATTCTGGCTTAAACACGCTTAAGACTACTGAAATCACACTTCCAGAAATTATCATCTATAGGTGGTCATGTATCGAGTTTTTTGCACGAACTTGCATATGATTTTAGTTATATTCTACAAACATCTCTTAGTATACTAAATATAGTTCAGCTTGATAATGTAGAACTCAATTTAAAACCACCTTTAAACAATTCGGGCTCGGACTCACAAGGAAGGTCTCCTTAAAGCGCACACTCAGAATATTTTGAAAAAAAATGCTAATGAAGCTACTCATGTACGTAATAAGAGATCAGTCTAATTTAGCTGCGGAATCCCAGCAGAAATTCTGTAAAAAAAAAATAAAATACTTTCAAGTATTTGACGCAAAAAGACGCGATTTGGCGAGCAAAACTTTTTCGTCGCCAAATGCAAGCGATTTTAATGTATTTGAAAATATCTGGTTAAATGAGTGTTTAAATGCGTAGCACTTTATGAATTTAATCAAACGATTAAATAGTTTGTTATTTTTTCTATAAAGTTATGTAATACATATACAAATTAACTACTGCTGAAGTTATTTAATTTTATACAGTTTTGAAGGTGTATTTTAACAGTAAATGTCCGATTAAACACTCTCTCATTATACATTTCGACTTTGAATGAGTCATGGTTTCCACGGCAACAAGACTTTTCTCTAGTTGTCTCCGGCACTTACAATATCGATGACAAATTGACAAAGCTCAGAATCACAGAATTAATATTTAGTTTAAAGCAATTTTAATCAATTCAAATTTTATTCTAAACCGTAGAATGCGATCGTTAATTTTCTTTTAGATGTACATATAAATATATATGGCAAAACCGTAGTTATAAAAGTGAAATTATTTAAGTTAAACCTACTTTAACTAGTTCAGTATAAAGAGTAGAAAACGTTTTTCCTAAAACAAAATTTATCGTAAATGCATGGTTTTTTTTCAAAAATTTCATTGTGTCGCCAACCCAGCGATAAATCGCCAAAACACGAAATTTTCATATTTTTTTTACGGACGTTATATCGAGGTTCCGCAGCAAATTTTTTTATAAACGTATATATCCTCATGAGAAGAATATTCTGTAATTTTTTCAAAAATTTCTGAGTATGCGCTTATGGAGACCTTCCTTGTCAGAAATGCTTACGAATTCTTTTGTGTAACCCTGTATCCTAATCCTAATCCTAATAATATTATAAATGTGATTGTGTGTGTGATTGTTTTGCTAAATTAAACACCAAAATGGGGAATTTAAGGCCCTGTGTCTTTGCATATAGATGGATTATAACCAAGAAATGAACATAGGGTAGGTGTTATTTATTATTTTCAATTATTTTTCTTAATAATTCAAAATTTCATTATTTTCATAGAAAATCAATGAGTATTTTTTCTGTAAAATTTATTTAACCATTTTACGTTGCTAAGTTTTATTGTTGCCAAGTCTGGAATAATATTTTCAATTTAACGATTTCCACGTGAAAAATGAAAATTAAAAGAATTCGAAAGAAGATGAATTGCCGTAATATTTGAAACGAGAATATGAAGTGTGTCATACACCTTTTACTTCTGGTTTTCCCACATTCGTACCTTCTATGTATTTTATATTTAAAAGCGACATTTTATGAATACCACTTGTTCTTATGATTCCATTTTATATAGGAATGCAGCCATTTTCACGATTAAACACCAGTTTATTTACATGACGAACATCACACAGGACATCACAAACATTGAAGAATACACACGTAGATGAATATTTATAGCAGCAGCAGCAGTTATATTACTACTCTTCTATCGACACAATTACTATATTTTCATAACGTGCCCACCGCACACACACATCCGAATCCTTTGGCCTCCCGCCAACAACTGCCGTCTCTCCTACTCAGTAGTAGAAGAGCAAAAAAAAAGGGTTGCCATAAACCTGACGTCACTGGCATGACACCCCCACCTAATATTGAAAAAGGGGTATGCCACTTTAAACATCTGAAATCCAGATTGGTGACGTCACACCACTTCCTTCTTTAGCAGTAAACTACTAATGAACATTAATAAGCTACAATATATATAAAAATAAATACAAAAACAATACTTAAACATCTTGAACCATTTCTGGAAACTCTCGCTGCTAGCTACTGCAATATAAAAATACAATTAATGTTTCATAATACTAAATACAAATAACAAATAAGGAACAGAATGCAAATTAATATGAAATACAATTTCGGCTGCAGCATACGCAAAGTGAACTATCAAAAAGTTTTTCTTAAGAGTCATTAATTGTTCATAAAAGGTCAACAGTCAATTTATTAGTCTGTTGTTTCCAGTCTCGATAGTGCATCAGCGTTCGTCAACTTTGCACCAGGACAGTGTGAAATAGTAATGTCATATTTCTGCAAAGCCAGTGCCCATCGCTGCAGTTTGGAAGATTGGGGAGCATTTTTGGTGATGGAAGTCAGTGGATTGTGATCGGTGATAAGTTCCACGGGTGAACCAAAAATCCAAGTCTCGAACTTCTTTAGACTCCAGATAACTGCATAGGCCTCCCGTTCAATGGTCGGCCAAGCCTGTTGAGTTTTGGTGAGCTTTTGACTGGCATAACTGACTGGATATAGTCTCTCATCCTTCTTTTGAGATAGACATGCACCGATGCTTATTACAGATGCGTCACATTGAATGGTGAATGCTAACCCCACAACGGGTGTATAAAGACTAGGTGCCTCAACGAGACCCCTCTTTAGTTCGTTGAACGCTTTGTCATGTTCCTCCGACCAGCACAATTTCTCGGGACTGTTCTTTTTAGTAAGTTCTGTCAATGGGTATGCGGTTTCGGCATACTTAGGCAGGTAATCGCGGTAGTAATTACATAATCCGAGGACACTCTTAAGTTGTTTTTTTGTTTCTGGAACGGCCAATTTTCGTATGGCTTCAACCTTCTCTGGATCGGTTCGATGGCTGCCGGACCCGATGACATGTCCTAGATACTTAATCTGCTTTTTCGCAAAGGCGCACTTCTTCAAGTTGACTGAGAACCGTAATTCCTGGAGTTTTGAGAATATAGTGTCAAGATGCATCATATGTTCAGACCACGTTTCCGAAAAAACAGCGATATCGTCGATGTACGCTCTAGCAAAGTTTCTGTATTTGGAAAGCGCTTTATTTATTTCTCTCTGAAAGGTCGCAGCTGCATTCCGGAGCCCAAAGGCCATCACTTTGAAGCGATATTGAGCCCCGTGAGTCTTAAAACATACCAAACCCTGGCTTTCTGCTTCCAGCGGTATGACCCAATATCCTTTTAGCAAGTCGATTGTAGTTATTACATTGGCCCTGCCAATATTGAACAAAAGATCCGTTGCGTTTTCATTCGGAAAATCGTCGGTTTTTGTGATTGCGTTCAATGCTCTAAAGTCTACACACAGTCGGAGGGCCCCATCTTTCTTCATCACGCACACTACCGGGTGTGGCGCCTCCGCATCACTCTCTTCAATCAGCCCTAACTCTAGCATTTCTTCGATTTGTTTATCTACTTGTGGCTTCAACGCTTCTGGAATTCTATAAACATATGGCTTTTTCATTTCTTCGCCGTTTAATCTAATTTTGTGCTCTCCTACCTTAGCTATTTGTACCTTTTTTGAAAATAGATCTTTATATTTATATAATAAATCTAACATCTCTTTTCTTTCTGTATTTTCTAAATGTTTCAAATCTACTTCTTCTATGTCAAATAAATTTGGGTTATCGTTCACACTGGGGGTGGGATGGACTTCTCCTAATTCTTCCTCATTTTCGAAGATTACTCCCACCGCCCGTACCCTAGGAATAAATTTTCTTATTTTATTTACATGGATATTCTTAACATTCCCGTTTATTAATTTTACTTTGTAGGAATCAGGCTTACAGCGTGCTACAATTTCGGCTGGTCCCGTCCACCTAGCATAAAGTTTGTTCGTGGAATCCGGGATTAATAGATATACCTGGTCCCCCGGTCTAAATTCCTTGTAAATCGCTCTCCGATTAGCGTACTTCGCATACGAGCCTTGTTTAAATTCTGCTACTATCGCCGCTTGCTCCGCCGCCCTTTCTAAATTAATTTTTAACTCCTGAAGATATTCGGTCGCGCTCTTTCCAAGATTTATAGGTAGTGGTATTTCTCCTGACCATGTAGATTTCAATACTGCTAATGGGCCCCTTGCCTCCCTTCCGTACATTAATTTGAATGGCGATACTCCCGTGGTACTATTCGGAATTTCTCTATAGGCAAATAATAAATAAGGAATGTGTTTATCCCAATTTTTTGAATCGCTCCGAATTATATGGTGTAGCATGCGCTTTAGAACCTGATTATATCGCTCCGCTAATCCCGAGCTTTGCGGATGCCCTGGCGTCGCAAATCTAGGAGCCGCTCCTAGCCTAGCATGAAACTCCTGTATTAAACCAGAAACAAAATTCCTGCCCTGGTCACTCGCTATTACGCGCGGTATCCCTGTTCGCATAAATATTTCTAATAATGCATCGCACGTAGCTTTAGCCGTAATTGTTCTTAACGGGACCGCTTCCGGCCACCGCGAATGTTGATCCACTAAGGTAAGTACATATTGATGTCGACGTGGTGAAGGTGGTTCAATTTTTCCAATTATGTCAATATTTACAACGTCGAACGGAAGTTCCGGTCTCTCAATAGGGACAATGGGTATCTGATCGCTAGCCCTTTCTCTACTCCTTAACTGACAGTCTTTACAAGATTTACAATAGTCCTCTACATCCCGTGGCATATTCGGCCAATAAAATGAATAACAAATTCTTTCTTTTGTTTTTTTCATGCCGAGATGATTAGCGAAAATCGATTCATGAGCAATTTTTAAAATTTCCCCCCTCCTTACCTTTGGTACAACTAATTGCGTAACACAATCCCCCGTGACTCTTCCTCTATGATAAAGCAAAGTATCTACTATAACGAACCCGTTTTTACCTTTTTCCGCGTCTTTGAAAGCACCCTGTAATGTTTCGCAACTCTTCTGTTGCTCCCTGTATATACTCGCGTCCGATCTCTGAACCGCATTAAAATCTCCATTATTATCTTTCTTTTCAATACAACTAATCATTAATTCTCTTTCCGCGTTTTGATTTTCACCTCGCCAGCATAAATTTTCAATATTTATATCATCCCCCTCTGTTTGGTTGCCTTCCCCCTCTTTTCATTCAATTTCATTTCCCTTTTCCGATCGCGTATCATTTACTGGCGCCAAAGAACATTTCTGTCTGTCATCTTCCAAAGAACATTCCTTTCCCCCCTCGTTACTAGCTAACTGTAAGATTTCATAAACTGTTGGTGTTATAACATACGTCCCATATAATTTATCCGTAACGGCAAACAGTACGTCTACACTGTTGTTAAATATACAATTTGACTCTCCGGATTTTAAAGTTACAGGTAGTGTCATAAGATTAGCAATTATTTTTTCTCCAAAAGCCGATATTAACTAAATTTTTGAATTTTCGTTATTTCTAAATGAATCCGGTAATTGATTAGAGTTTATTACAGGTATTTCTGCCGCACTGTCTAAAATACATTTTACTTCCTTCCCTTTTATCCACAAATGTTCAAATTGAAGTGGTTGCGTACTTATTGGCTCGTTTCCAAAACATTCAACCTTGGCAATTATTTTATCATCTTGTTTATTTTTTCCGACAAAAGAATCTTTTTTCGTTTGATTTTGCAAATTTCCAATTTTATCTCTTTCTCTATTATTCGGACAAAATCGCAAATGCGTCGTTTGTTTACAAAGTCTACATTATTTTGGTGTGTTTAATTTTTTATCGCTACGAAAATTAAAATTATTTCTAACATGGGGTGGTATATGTTTTCCATTATTGTAATTTCCAGTTCCGGATTCATCATGACTGCGGGGTCTTATCGGTTTATCATATAATTCCGAAAATGTTCTGCCCTTCGACGTAAAAAAATTGTCGCATACTTCCGCTATTTGCCTTGGTTTTAACCAGTTATCTAATTATTTTATCCTAACATAACTTCGGGTCTCCGAATCTAGTGAACTTAATAATCTATCGCTTACAATTAACTCATTAAGCGTGTCAAAATCATTTACTCTTCTCAATTCACAATAGAAATCCCAATTGGCTCTAAGTCTACTCGCGAATTGCATATGATTTTCGTTTCTCGATCTCTTCGCAAAAAGAAAGTTTCCTAGGCAGGCCTCTGGTGTGGGTTGAAATTCTTTTAAGATTAACGCCTTAACCTTTTGGTAATCTTTCATTTCTTCCGTGTTTGCGTACACTAACAAATGCGCCGCCCGTTCTCCTACCAAATTAAACAAAATCTCCACCTTTAATTCCTCTGCGCCATTTTTAATTTCAAATGCTTTCTCGAGCGAAGTAAAAAATAAATTCCATGATTCAGGCTTGCTGGGGACTGTAATAGTCAAAGTTTTGACGCTTTTGATTAGTGCTTCTAACGAATTAGGCTTAGGTCCATCCCCACCCTGTGTCAGAATTTTTATACTCGTTCTGGATTTTAGCCATTTCTATCTGAGCTTTAACTAGTTCAAGCTTAGTTCTTTCAATTTCTAATAACGTATCTTGTTCTGTCTTAGACTTTTCTTTGTCGACTTTCGCGACTTCTGCTTCACGCTTCTCTCTTTCTATGCGGTCGGACACCGTTGTATTTAAAAATTCTTTTATAAATTCACTATCTTTTTCATGCTGATAGCTTTGCTTAATTAATACTTTTAAATCAATTATCCTGTGCTCACTCTCTACTTTTAGTCCCAATTCCGTGGCAACAACAATTAGATCTTCCTTTCTTAACCCTTTAATATTAAACATTTTACTTTACTCTATATCACTTATTTACCAATACTATAAATATACTCTATAAATATCTATACTATCTCGTTTCAAATATAGCTCATACTACCAATAATGATATATATAAATACTCATAAATATTTCTCAAACATTATTCTATTCTGCAAGTTCTTTTTTTTTTTTTTTTTTTTACATCATAAAGAAACATAAATAATCATACAACTTACTTCAATCGTAAATCCAAGCTCTTGTTCTCATACAGAGAGCGTGCCATACACCTTTTAATAATACCTTTACTTCTGGTTTTCCCACATTCGTACCTTCTATTTTCTATATTATAAAGGCCAAACGTGTCCGTGCATAACGCATACGTCATTTTGCGAATGGCAACAGCTGACGATGAAATTTAAGTTTTGTGATTTTTGCTATTGCAATTTTTTTAATTTCTAAACATAGCACATTTTCATTTTTTGCACCGTTATAGAGGAAAAAAAATTACTTTCAAATGCAATTTGTTTGAAAACTATATCTTAATTGCCTGATATATTATGGCTTATAAAATAATTTTTAAGCATGAATTTTGAAACGCCCAATAAACAAATGGAAGAATGCTGCCATTATAAATTTTTAAATAGTTACAGGTAGTAAAATTTATGAATTTTTAAATAAAAACGTCACAAGAATAGGGTGCCTTTATATGAGAGTAGCGTTATACCGGATACAAAATTTGATTAGTTCAGACGATTTTGGAGAAAAGGAAGCTTTGTAATCATTTAAAAATTTAAAAGAAAATAATTGTATACACCATAAACAAACATCGGATATTTTAACAGATAATATAAACAGAAGATATTGTTTTAGATATTGCATTTTTATGAATAAAATATAAAAAAATTATTTCACAAATTTAATAAAAATGCATATAAAAAGTTAATATGAGCAGTAAGAAACAACGTTTTAATTCATATTTCATCAGTATTACAAATAATGTTAACGGTCATTGCGAAGTTGGGAAAAACGAATATATATGAAATTCGTTAATATCGCGATCACTATATCGCATGCATAAGATGATGAATAATAAATTAACAAAGAAGCATCACTGGATGCAGCGAACTCCCTGTATTAATAATACCAAAAAAAAAAAAAACCCTTGAAATTCGTTAATGTCGCGATCACTATATCGCATGTATAAATGCTTAGTAAAAAAAAAAAAAAAAAAAAAAAAAAAACTGGATGGATACCGCATGTATGAGCGCTGCAGCAACTTTGACAAATAAAAATATGAAAAATCTATTAGATTTAGGGAAATTAATGTTTTTCGCCTGCGTTCTGTAACCCGGGAAGCCCGGGTTCGATTCCCTAGTATATTTAAAAGCGACATTTTATGAATACCACTTGTTCTTATGATTCCATTTTATATAGGAATGCAGCCATTTTCACGATTAAACACCAGTTTATTTACATGACGAACATCACACAGGACATCACAAACATTGAAGAATACACACGTAGATGAATATTTATAGCAGCAGCAGCAGTTATATTACTACTCTTCTATCGACACAATCTATCGCACACACACATCCGAATCCTTTGGCCTCCCGCCAACAACTGCCGTCTCTCCTACTCAGTAGTAGAAGAGAAAAAAAAAGGGTTGCCATAAACCTGATGTCACCGGCATGACAAAGTGTTTGCGATTATACATGAAGTATGAATGACGGTTACGTTGAGAAGACGTTTTCCAACAAAAATTGCGTTATAATTAGACGAAAAAATGAAGAATAATTACATTATTAAGAAAAGATTTCTGGACTATGGAACTATGAAAAGGATCCTCCTTGGCTTGGACAAATATGACTTAATACTGGGAATAAAACATGCATTTTCAAATATTCATAATAATACAAGGAGCAGGAATATCAATATATAATGAAAATAGATGGATAATGACGTCATATTTAAAATGAAAAACTGAAATATTTATTATCACTATTAATTAGTAAGCTTGAATGCCAATTAGATACAGATGTCAGTTTTCCCCAAAAATACACGTTATGATTGCCAGAAAGAGAAAATTAGCAAGAATTATATCATTAAAAAGAGATTTCTCTCGGAACAAAGTGACGTCATATTTGAAATGAAGCTCGAATTATCAAATATGTTTTTAAAGGAGAGTGAATCAATTTTATACATTAATAATACAAGTATCAGAAAGGGTAGAAAGTAGATTAGTTTCACGTCATATTTTAAACGAAAAATTGAAATATTTGTTTAACTATACTGATTATTAAGCATGAAAATATCAGTTACATACAGATGAGAATTTTCTGCAAAAATTCACATCATGATTATTAGGAAAATAAAAATGAACACGAATCATATTAAAATATGATCGCCTGTTTGTATTTCGCAACTACTCCTCTTGGATTATCGAACGCAACTCGATTTATTTAACAACCGATTATCATTGATCCAAGAATGTTACATAAACTCTCAAAATTTAAAATTTTGAATTAAATTCCAATATACTATTTATTTTATTTTATTTTATTTATTTATTTATTTATTTGTAAATGTTAACGAAATTTCTGTAAAAACGGCGCCTAAATTACCCCATTTTTGTGGATAAAAGGGGAAATGAAACTGATTAATATATTTTTCATGCCATTTTCTCATTAAAACTGAAAAAAAAAAAAATAATTTATTTTCAATTTGAATAGATGGTGAAAACAAAATCTTGATTACAGTAAAATTTTTGAAAAATAAAAACATATTTCCACATATTCAAGCTTTATGAATCATGTTATTCTGCAGAACAAAAATCGTCTGTCAACATATTGTCATTTAGAAATCAAGATTTTTTTCAACTATGGATTAAACCAAGGAGGCAAATTTAAGCTTCTTACATTTAGGTGTACAAATTATTGCTCCCTATTCACAAGAATTGAATTTAAAGAAAAAAGGATACACTATATTTCCAATTAATTATTTTTAAAGGATGGCTGTTTAAACGTAAAGTAAAATGGTTTATCAATTAATATTAACATTTGATTTTACCCCATTCGTCGATTTCCACGATTTTATTTGGCTCTCCTTTTTCCATTGGTTGCAGTTTCATCTTCGAGATTATTTGGCACAAAATTTAACTTTTTAAAAACTGAGTTATGTCAAGGCCCCTATAACAAAGGAATACCGTATTGTCTTATATGAAATGTGATAAAGGGTTAGTTAATTATTTACGTTTTTAATTATTGGGTGTGAAATTTCTTGCTTAATTAATGCATTCTTCAATGTAATTAATATTCTTCTTTCAGTGTTTCGTGAACGAAATCACGGGTAACAGCTAGTATGATCTATAGTAGTGACGGAGAATCTTTTTACACCCGCGTGCCAATTTTTTTTCGCAATCTATACAAACTGCTTAAATGTAACTGTAGAGATAGATAAATGTTGAGATAGAATGAAGAATAATCTGTTATAAACGTAAAGAATAATCTGTCTAAGTAAATTTCATTTTTTTTTATTTTATTGTTAAAATATAAAATTTAGCTACATTATTGTTAAAGATGTCCTATATTACATAACAAGAGTATAAGAAGACCCACTGTAAAAAAAGAAAGATGTTTCTTAATCTAGAAAAATAAAAAATAACCACAATTGGAATTATGCAATAACTTAATACTAGCTATCTACAATTCCGAAAAGTGTAGTTTAGATTTAGAAACCTCAGAAACCAATGTATTTTTGAAATTTTAAAGAAGCATTTACAAAAACAATTTTTTTTTTGTTGCCACTAGTTTTTGGAAACTTTTCTGAGATTTTTTGCAGCGTATTAATCCGTTTTCTCAACCCGGAATGTAGGTTTTTCGGGTGCTACGCATTCTCAAATAAACGTTTTTACGTTCAACAAACACGTTACACAGACAAACATGATAAATTAACCCCATTAACATTAACACTAAAATTAATAATATTTTGTTACTGTTGCAGGTAGTAATTCAAATGCGCAGCTGAAAATATTTACTTGAGAATTCATGATTGGAAAATACCTATATTCAAGATTGATAAAATTGATTTATACACTATAAATACTACTTGGAAATGTTTCTGAAAATTAGTGGTAGCAAAAGAAACTTTGTTTGATAAATGCTTCTTTAAAATATCAGAAATATATTGGTTTCTGAGGTTTCTAAAGATAAAGAACGCTCTTCGGAATCGTTGGTGACTCGTAAGATATTACCCATATGTGTGTAAGACTCGTTTAAAAAAAAAATTGTTCCAAAACTTTCTCATAGATGGCACTGCTTCTGGGAAGTTATCGAATATGTACAATGCCTTTATACATAAGAATGGCGAAAGACGCACAATGTGTATGCACAGTTTTGCTCAAACTGTGGCAACACACATTCCAGAATTTCACACTCGCCCACCTGAGTTCGATTAGACGAGTGAGGATGGATAGACGAGTGGCATTTTAGGTAGATTTCGTAAGAAATACTACCTATTACATTCTTCCCTAAGTTGGAATTTTCGAAATTTTTTTGCAGATGACTCCCAGAACCCAAAACCACCGTCAGTTCAAAACTTTATCTATCTATCTATCTATGGACTTCTTTTATGGACACGTTAACTGCAATAATTCTGCTCAAATCTCTTACAAACTGATACATAAAAACAAGGGGCATAAAATCTTGGTCAAGTTCGTTAATGGGCAAAATTGAACCAGGGGGGGGGATGAGTGGGCTTTTTGTGAAAACAGAAAACCCCCCATAATTTCTTAATTATGATACGTATCGAATCTGTTTAAAGTTATTATTACTTCTAGAAAAAGGGCCGAAAATTTATGTATGGCAGATTTTTGATATCATTAAAAATGGCCCCAAGGGGAAAAAAGGGGGGGGGGGGCTTAAGAAGAAAAAAATTCATAACTTCGTCAATTCAAAGGATATCAAATCCGCTTAAATTTATTATAAATCCTCTTAATATTATCTAAAACTTTTATATTGACAAGTTTTTTATAGGACCAACCCTTATAGAAAAAAAAATCCCTGTCGGCTTTGCTTGCAAACAAGTTAGGTTTCGAAATGGAAGGTGGTTCCAACTTCCGCATCGTGACAAAAAGGTCATTTTTTCCGCAATTCCCAACAAACAGGCGGCCCACGGTCTGCTTCTTAGAAATCTACCTGTGCCTGTAGGCCGAGCTGTCAGGGATTTTTTGGACTAAAACTGTGCATACGCACTGTGCGTCTTTCGCCATTGTTGTTGTATAACGACATTCTACCTGTTCGAATACTTTCCAGAAACAACGCCATCCATGAGAAAATTTTGGAACATTTTTTTAAAACAAAATTTCAGATCATAAGAAGCATTTTCGTTCAAACCGCACTCTCGTACGCCAATTGCGTTGTTTTTTACTTTAATAATTTTCTTTTAATAGATAAAAATGTTAGTCATAGATTAATTATTGAAAGAGAAATAGCTTAAATTTGAGAAATGACTCCAGTGTTTAATGGGACAGTCCATGGGTCTAACGGGACAGATTAATTAAATATAAATGTTTCCTAAATAGGCGAATTCAAGAGTTATATCAGCACCGTTATTAATTGAATGAATAAAATCCTACTTTAAAAATGAAACTTTCTTCCTAATTTTCTAAAACTTACTAAAGTAAAATAGATTGAGGTCAGGCATACCTTAAGGATGATTACCTTGTTATGCTTTTATTGAAAGTTAATTTGATGAAAAGGTATTAATTCTAACAGATATAAAACAATGAGGCTCATTTAATATTTTCTGCACAAAATGTGTCAATTAATATAACTTTTATACATAATAACATGACAACGTTTACGTATAATCACTTTGGGGCGCCCCCCCCCCTCCCAATCTAACATGTCGCATTTAGTCTCCATGTCCATACCATTTTTAACTGAATTTTAGCTTATTGAGAATTAACTATTTATGACTAACACAAAATGAAGATCGATGTGCTGTAATGATTGCAATGAATGAATGTATTGATTAAAAGCTTCATAATTATACATAATATTGTTGAAAATAGAGTTAATACTTTATCAAAACAAGCATTTATTAAACCTAAAAAAAAAAAAAAAATCCTCACAATTACACTTGGAAATATTTCACTTCTTACTTTGCTAACGGGAAAGAAATTGTTCGAGACATATTCTTGTGTAATGCTGGTGCTGCTATCTATTGACACTTAACTTATTTACTTCATGAGAAAATACACTTGTTTCATTAACCCCCAGTCTTCCTTAAATAAACAAATAAAAATAAAAACTATTTTTTCTTCCTTTCAAAAATTTTGCAAACGACTTCTATTTAATTTTTTATTTTTTTCCTTTTCTATTTTGAAGATATTCGCAATAATAAATATATGCATTATAATTTAGATGATATACAGCTTAATAAAAAACATTTTGGAACAAAAATGAGTAATTCTCAGCTACTGGCTTCATGCTGTCTCCAAGGTGTGGTTCGCTCTTGTGGGTTGTCACACGCTACTTTAGGCGATGTTGCGTCGGACGTAGCTTGGGGACCGGACCTGCTCCGGTCCGTCTCGGTCTATTAGTAGGGCTCTATTGCAATGTTTAAAATAGGTGAATTTAACTTTGTGCTGTTATATTAAAAATAAATGAACAACTTGAAATAGCACAAATAAAATTTATAAAATGGCAAACAGCTGTTTCGGAGCCCCTAAAGCTCCATCATCAGTGTCAAATTCAAAAGATTAAAACCGATTCAAAAGTTTAGCCATGTAAATATGCCTGCGTCTCTCGCACGCGTCCAAGATTGAATGGCGGCGTTCTTTTCAAAAACAACAGCGGAGTCGGGAGACACATTTGACGCAGGATACCAATAGGAGCTCCCGGCCAGACCGGGCGAGTTTATATACGGAGGAGAAAAAAAGTGGGGGGGGGGAGAGAATGAATTAAATGAAAGGTAGCCTGACATTTGAAAAAAAAATGCAATTTATATTGCATTGGTTCTGAAGCGATTAATACTCTTGTAATGTCCAGTATCGGATGAGTGCAATATGCAACTGGTCTTACACGTAATTTACTATGAGCATAGTATATTTTTACGTGTTACATATGCTGCTATACGTCGATTAAACGTTATATCTAGAATTTATCAAATTTTGAAATTTGTCGTCAATGCTTTTCTAAATTTGAACATGACTTTCAAAGATTTGATTTTAATTTAATTATAAATTTAATTCTTCAATGTTTGAATCATTGTTAATTTATTGATTGAAATAATGAGTTTAAAATGTTTATATTTTGCGCGACAATTTTAATTTTAAGATATAATGTAAGTTATGGAATGCATAAATTTAGGTTTCTACTTACTGAAATATTCCAAACCTTAATAGTCAATTAAATACTTAAACTATCAAATAATAAGAATTGAATTTCATTTTACGTAATTAAAATTATAAAAAAAATATAGCAATGTCGAATGAACAAAAACGTATTTTTAAGTTCTATTTTTAATTTAACATTTGAATACTTGCTGTCTGATATTCAACAAAACTTTTCAAAATGTATTTTTCTGATTTTTCAGAAAGTTAACTTTTCTATTATATGTTACATGTCAAACTATTTTTCTTTTTTTTTTACCTATAGTAAAATTGTATTCTGTTCTGTGAGGAAAAATAAATCGTCGTAGAAATTTCCAGTTTAAAAGGGAAAAATGTTTTTCGGATTTTAAAAATATTTCAATGGAAAATCTGTAGAAATATTTTTTAGAAAACCGTATTTTAAATCTGAAGATACTTTTTTTTTCTGTAGAAGTGCTACAAAAAGAACATTTTTAATTTTGTTCAAATTTTTTTTTTCAAGTAGTAAAGTGTAATATGTAAAAAATCAATAAAACAAAGATTTTAGCGGTAAGTATTTTCGTAAGAAAACAGTTTTTTGAACAGTTTAAGAAACAAAGATTACAATACATTTTTCATAGCTCCCAACTTACTGGTGCTTGTTTCAATTCAGAAAAGCAAACAAACAAACCAAACAGAAATTTTACTTTGTAAATGAAATTAAATAAATATCGCACATAAACATGACATATTTTATTCAGAACTATGACGCACTTTTATAAATAAATATTGCACAGAAACACGACATACTTAAATAAATATAGCACAGAAACACGATACACTTTATTAAATAACTGCACAGAAACACGATACACTTTATTAAATAACTGCACAGAAACACGACGCATTTAATAAATACCGCACAGAAACACGATACAGTTTATTAAATAAATACAGAAATTTTAAAAAAGGTGGATTGAACTCTGTGCCGTTATATTCAAAAAATATATCAACGTAAAAACGTTATGCACCATTTAACAAAAACAAATTTACAGATCTCAAACATCCAGTTAACATATTTTCACATTGGGGAATTTTATAAGGTATCTTGGGAGAGTGATAGAATGTACATAGGTCAAATACTAAGCGACTCCTTAAGCCTTAAGGTCCGCTTGGAGGAACATAAAAACTATGTTAAAAATTGTGATTCTAAACGCTCTGCGATTGCTAATCATTGCTGGTCTAGCAATCACAGTTTTAATTTTTTAGAAGGTTCAGTAATTCAGAAAAGCCCATCTATTTACGACCTTGATTTTTGGGAAGCTTATCATATATGGAAGAATTTACGCAACTTAGTTAATGGTATGTCCAGTACACCAAATTTTCAAATGTCTGGCTAACTTTCATTTGATTCATTCTCTTCACTCCCCACTTTTTCTCCTCTGTGGTCGCGCTGTATCCGCCAGATACAACAGTATATATTGTTAAATACATTAATAAATAAAATAGATAAAAAACACAATTTAAAACAAATAATATTAAATCAATTTTTTTAATATTAATAATATATTTTATGGTTTACAAAAGAATTAATGTAGTACAATACACATGAGAGTTTGTGTGCAATGATAGTGAAAGTTTCATGATAGTCAAACAATTAGTTTTATCAGCAAATCTATGTTAGTGTTTTAAAAAAATAACATTCTCTTCTTATTTAGTCCTCATTCTCCCTGTTTGATTCATTTTCACATTTCTGAAAACAAATAAATGCACAGTGCTGCAAACACAAGTTTGAACCACATTTTTTGCATGAATATCTAGTTCAGCGTGTTTTCTTCTGTTTTTAACAAAGCTTGGAACTTTTACGTGAAGAACTATCATTGTCATTACTGTTATTAACTTCTTGTGTTTCACGCTATTTTTTCTTTTGCATAATTTCTTTCAAGCTCACAGTAGTGGATATTGGCAGGTAACTGATTGCAGCCCTTTTCTGAAGCTGTTTCCCAATCAACTGTTTTTCAAGTCGTTTTAGAAATATTCTTTTGATTGCTTCATTTCCATTGCCGAAAAATAGAATCTGACGGTTGATTCCTGAAATATTGAGGAATGAAAAAAATAGAACCATTGACCACTTTTTAGTGTTCCTGGCGACCGAATACGATGAGCCCATCTTGCCCACTATATCAATTCCACTGTTAGTTTGGTTGTAATATGTTATTATCTCTGGTTTTCGTTTATCTGCCGTATTCTAATAAATTTTATCATCTAAATGCATCGATGGTATTAGTAAAAGCGTATTTTAGTACTTTCATTTTGGGGAACATAAGAAACGAGTGTACCTTCTTTCTGAAAATCAAAAAACTGGATGGAACCTCTCGATTCTTTATATTTTTGCATTCATGAGGTATTTGCCATTTATTTATTTTCTTAAAGTTCCAACGAATGACAAACGGTGTTCTTCTGATATTGACTTCAGAAAAGATACATCACTAAACCAATTGTCTGCTGTAACGTTGGGTCGACCATTCAATACACGACATCTATATTTTTGTTGCTTATAGCATGAGGGACCTTCAGGATGTTTACCAGCATAAAGTTCTAAATTACATGTGTAGAATGTTATAGAACGTATACTTCGATTTTGATAGTTGTTTTGTTGTTGCTGTTGTAGTTATTTGAATGGGTTTGTTCTATTTTTTTTTTCAAGAAGAACTAAAACATCAATAAACTAGTCGGATGTGCCAATCCCAAAACTTTCTTCTATCTCAAATAGGTTTCGCATAAACTAAAAAGAATCAGCACCAATTTATATCAAGGTCTAACTTAAAATCAAGTTTTATTAAATTCAGTGCATTACTGCTGGAGATAGGACTATTGCTAAAATCGTATAAATCCTGCAAAATGTACAACAGCAGCGACGCCTGTTGCGAGATTTAGAATAAAACCTAATCAACAAAAATTTATATCAATATCTAACTGAATCTGAAGTTTCCTGAACATCCGGTCATTAGTTCTTGAGATATACACTATATTGCCAAAGGTGACCGGTCACTTGCGATTTTAAACATTTTGTTAACTATCTAGAAAAATACAAGAGGAATTAACCTGAAACTGCAGGTGTGTAAACAGTATAGTATAGGTTATATATTTCCGCGAAGATTTTTTCACGAAACACCATAGGGGACTGTCAACAAATTGAAAAATAACGAATATCTTTTGGATAACCCTGTAAAAACTAATGTAGCAAAGGCGTTCAAACTCGAGATTATTAATAAGTGGCTTATTGTAATATACTGTGTTCATTTTTACGAGGATAGCATGTATACTCGTAGAGAAATTAAGGTTTTTATAAAAACAGTCCCAAATTTCGCCTAGTTTTTTGCTTATAATTTGCAGAGTTCTTAATATTAAAGAAAAGTTCTTTTCAGAAAATATGACAAACGACATTTTACAAAATACTCTGCAATCAGAATTAAAAAATAATAAAAATTGGATGAAAAATGAGCAGGTTTACTAAAAAATGTTTTACTGCGCATGCGCGAAAGCAATCAAAATATGATATGCATAATGTATTAGCTAAGTATATAGAGCAACTTTTGTGAAAGTCTCAAAATCATAGCTTGAAAATTCTGAAAATTATCGTCGATAGAGTAAGCTCGAAATCCGTTGTTACCAAAAGGAAGCAAAAATATGAGCGGTTGTATTCAAATATAGTACGTGCAATATTGTGTATCTTGGCACTAATCAACAGATATTTGATACAACTACTCATCTTTTTGCTTCCTTTTGGGAAATATATAACCTATACTATACTGTTTACACACCTGCAGTTTCAGGTTAATTCCTCATGTATTTTTCTAGATAGTTAACAAAACGTCTAAAATCGCAAGTGACCGGTCACCTTTGGCAACATAGTGTAGTTATCATGATAATAATGAAAAAGGTAGCATAGCAGCGCCACCTGTTGAGCTATTTACACCCAAACAAAAGCAGCATCTATTTATGTCAAAGTCTAACAGAATCTGAAGTTTGATGAAATTCCATGCATTAGTTCTTGAGATATAGCTAGCGTAAAAATCATGAAAAAAGTGGTATAGAAGCGCCACCTGTTGGGATACCTACACTAAAACATAATCAGCGTCTATTCATGCCAAGGTCTAACTGAATCTGAAGTTTGATGAAAATAAGTTCATTAGTTCTTGAGATAGAGCTATTGCGGATATCGCGATAAATGCAGCATAGCAGCGCCACCTATTGAGCGATATTCACTAAAAACTAATAAACACCCAATTATATCAGGGAATAACGAAATATAAAGTTTTATTAAATTTCGTGCATTAGTTCTTGAGATAGAGCGCCGACAAAATTTTTTATCACATATAGACAGACAGACAGACAGAGTCACAGACAGACATTTTCTAAAAACAGTCAAACAGTGTTCAGGCCCTTCTAAAACGTATAAATTCGTCGAAAACCGGAAGTCGAAAATTTTCATGAATCCAATACTTTCTTCTTGTAAAGATAGAAGAAAGTAAAAATTGAAAAATGACAATTTGTGGAAAACCTCTTGTCATCCAGATTTTTTTACAAAGCAACTGAAATTTAGCTTGGTATATATCCGATGTATTTATGAATTTTTACGAGATTTTAATATGGCCTTTTAATATGAGTTTCCCTTTGTAGATGACTACTTAATTATGAAAAAAAAATACGCGCTTGCGAATTTAAAATTATTTCATGCAAATGCTCTGACTTCATCAAATATTTAAAATATTTATATTGTGCAGTATGTTTTGTTTCTACTGCACTTTGTCAGGTTTGCTGACAGTGACATAAAATTTGGTTGTAAGGCCTGCATGCTACAAACAAAAATATAGGCGGAAATATTTTGAAATTTTTAAAGAAACGTTTATATTTCCATGAATGTACGTGCTACGCTTTCACAAATGAGCATAAATGCTGTACAACGTCCACATAGTCACGTGCTGCACCTACAAATCATTTCGAGCATCTTGTTTTTCAGGGTGATGGCAGTTATTATATAATTAGGGTTTCGTTCATCTCACGAAACCCTATTACTCCCGCTCCGTTGTCTGTCCGTCACAGAGCCATTCTCAAAAAGTATGTAACTTACAGAGTTGAAACTTTGTGTATAAATCAGAATATCAGCTGTGAAGAGCTGAAAATATTAAAATTTGAAAAATTCGTATTATTTTAATAAATAGAGATAAAAAACCAAAATTCTGACAGCCTTTTCTTTTAAATTTAAACATTTTTCATTAAGCAGATGCCAAAAATTAAAAGTCCACGATGAAAATCTTTCCACAATAATTAATTTTCTATCAGACGATTTCCACGTGAAAAAGGAAAAGGAAATAAAAAGTTTCACCAATTGAAAAAAAGATTGAAATGAAATAAAATTGATTGACGTCATAGTCGTAATAAAACGGAAAATGTCTAAGATTTCTCAATAATACAAGGAGTATGAGTATGAGTAAGTAAACAAAGCAGATTAATTACACGTCATTAGAGAATTAAAAAGAAAATCTGACGTCATATGGGAAGTTTAACTAATTTTTCAGATATTTGAGAATAATACAAAGCGAGTATCAATATAAATATTAGAGAATGGTGAATATATGAGTTTGAGAAACATATTGAATCGTGATAAAAATCTGATTATGGAAATATTCGCTTATTTTAACATTTTGAAGGTATACAATTTGTTTAATTTTGAAATTATTTTTTTTAATATTGCATTTTGTCCGTATGACGGATATTATTATGACAGAATATAATAGCGGGCTTGGCCCGCTATCTGGCTGGTTTAGATATTCAAAAAAATGAAAAAATAGACCGGTAAATTTTTACTTTATAAAAAACATGACTTTTTTTTTGTTGTTGCTAAATGAAATTTGTTTGAATTTATTAAAGAAAGGATAAAGTGTTTTGAAAGGAATATTAAACGAAACCCTTTGAGCGATCTTTGATCACACATACCCACTTGTTAGGTGCGTTCGTAATTATATAAATACGTAGCACCTATAGTCGTCGTTTGGTCCGTCCGTCTGTCCGTCCGTCTGTCTGTCTGTCTGTCCGCATATAACAACGCAAAAACTACCCAACCAAATGGTTTGCAATTTAAAATATATTATCTTTGCAGAATTTTGTCGAGACATTTCAAATTTTATTAAAATCGAATCAAAACTTTAGGAGATATTAATAAAAATATTTATTAAGAAATTTGATTTTTTTTTTAAAAATCGGTGCTTTTTTGTTATAGGAGCTTCCGATGGATGTTAAATCGTCAAGCGACCGAGATACTTATTTTATTACAGAAATTAATCTGCAGACGATATAATTCATTTCACAGAATTAAAAATCATCAAGATCTGAATATTTATATAACTAGCTGATACATATATATCTGAATGTTTATATAACTAGTTAAGATATTTGTATGAACAGTGTCATAAAATATATACTTAACTAGCTGTTTAACCCGTTCTACGCACGGGATATCATGAATTTAATTCTAAAACGTGCGTACGAACGCACCTCGTTTGTAACGTTTGACGTACAATTTCCAACTTGTTTTTAATTTGTTGTTGGTCCTTATTTGCTCACTTGACGAAACCTTCGCTGCGAAGTATGATGTCAAACATCTTCTTTATATTCCTTTACATACTAAAGTTCGGGAAGAATTCTTTACGCATCTCTATAAATATTCGATAAAACGTCTAAAATCTAAAGTGTCCAGATACGTTTTATCAGATAATGTACGTAAATGGCCTCCAAATTCTAATTCTTACATAACACTTTAGACATTATTATCAATCGGCTGGTACCAGTAACATTTTTATATGATGACTTTTGGCTGAATTATTGTGGAGGAGTCCTTATTTTTTCCATGATTGTGCAGTACAATCATGAAAAAAAAATATATCTATATATATATTACGCTATCGTACGTGACACAGAAATCGCGATTATTTCTTTTTTGCAGGGGGAGTGTAACAGGCAACAAGTGTTTTGTTTTCACTAATTTGCAAATATTAAGAAAAGTATTTGAGGTATCGATTTAAAACTCATCGCACATTATGTAGAAAAATTTTCTGCATGGAAAATGCGATTTTTGTAAAAATGGGGCTGTATTTTTTCTTATTTATTGCAAAAAACTAGCTATTTTCTAAAAAGGAAAGAAAATAAAGTGCGAAGTCAAACCAAAATACGCGCCATTTTGTTACCAATTTAAACATTAGCTCCATTGTTTACCTTATGCAATTTAATCTCATTGTTGTCCGTATCTTTATGACGTCTATGTTACTGATGCACATATTTGTGATTTATAATATAGAATCGATAATAATAAATGAATAAAATAATCTTATAGAGTGGAGATTTCCGTCATGTCCTACCTCTCAGTTTTAGAGATTCTAGATCGCTAACAGTTTAGCGTTGCATAAAGATGCATAGACTTCGTTCTAAATTTTAAATTTTGAAATTTACAGAAAATATACGTACCCTTAAAACAGAGAGAGAGAGTTAGCAAGGTGGGTGTTACAGTTTGGCGAATGTCAAAGAGGGTGGGGAAACTATTAAGTTGCCCCCAATATGCTATCGAGATATACATGATCCAGTGCATCAACTTTTCAGTGACATCGGTTTTAGGACAGTGACACCTCAAAAGCTTAAAGGAAGAGCCATACTAACAGCGACAAACAATTTGTCACTTGAAATTAAAAATCGTGTTTTACAATGTATGCTAGGAACGGAAAGGGTTTATGAAAGCATTGACATGATCATAAATTATGATCCACAAGATCAACTTACATATACTGGAGAATTTTTAAACAGTTTAACACCAATTGGAATGCCTTCTCATAAACTGAAATGAAGGCCAGGAGCCATCATAATGTTATCAAGAAATTTAGTACCTTCTAAAGGTCTGTGCAAGACTTATAGTTAGTAACTTACAGAATATTGATATTGAAGCAAAATAAATTGATTTCAATATTAATGAAACTTTTCTTACCCCTCGAATACCACTTATTCCATCAGAGAATAATATGCCTTTTACATTTAAGCGTATACAATTTAGTATCCAATTAGCTTTTTCAATTATTATAAATAAATCCCAGGGTCAAACTTTTGAAAGAAATTGCTTAGATTTGTCAAATCCAGTTTTTAGCTAATGGTCAGTTGTATGTTGGTCTTTCAAGAGTTAGATCTTTTGATTCAGTTACTGTAGTATATGTGAGCTTTGAAATTTACAATTGTGTGCATAAAGAAGTTTTCGATGCTGAAAAAAAAGATAAAAATATTTTGACAATTGTGAATAGTGTAGATACTTTCAATATAATATGTATACACTTTTTTAATTTTAAAGAGTATCCAGTAACTATTGTGTGCATACAAAGGTTTTTATATGCATGATGCTGAAAAAGTACCTCTATTTTCATATTTCTAAATGGCGTCCGTATCTTATGATGTGTATATATTTTTTAATTTCAAAGTACCCAGTCCTAAGTGAAGAAGTTTTTATGTGTAGTATTTATACATATAATGCTGAAATTCGTATTCTAATATGCTTATATTTAAAAGAGTAGACACTAGAGCGCAGATGCTCTGCGCGGGATCGACTAGTATATATATTTTCTCCTCCACTACTTCT
The DNA here is from genome assembly GCA_963931845.1 of Maratus michaelseni. Taxonomy (NCBI): domain Eukaryota; kingdom Metazoa; phylum Arthropoda; class Arachnida; order Araneae; family Salticidae; genus Maratus; species Maratus michaelseni. The sequence continues at coordinate 280,245,221 of OZ007598.1, read as the reverse complement.
GCGGTAAATCATCGTACATGATTGATACCAACCGATTGGTAATGTCTACAAATAAATGCTATGCATGCAATGGGGGTTTTGGACCGTCTATATACAGTGCGCAGCAAAAGTTTACACAATGGTTGATTACGCTTTTGTACTGAAAAGTATGTATCGAATTTTTGTAAGTCAACTGTCACATATTGCTTGTGACTTATCCTTTATTCACAAACAATAAATTTTAAATAATTAACATTGTTGCAAAAATATAGACAATATATTTACATTAAAATATATTTACATTAAAATAACCATAAATTAAAATCGAATTTCACCTCCAATGTTTGCAATATGTGCAAAAAAGCGACTTTCCATCGAAGAAATTAAATGCTGCATCACTTGGGGGGGAGGGGAAGGTCAATTTTGTACCAAGCACGTTCAACAGCAGCTCGAAGTTTATTAACGGAGGAGTATAGTCGAAAATTTGCATAAACCTTAGGAGACATGATTCTGCAAAGGTTTTCGATAGGATTCAAGTCAGAGCTACACGCGGGCCAATCGAGAACAGTAATATTTTGAGAGTTAAACCAAGTTTTTGTTTTGTGTGCAACATGAATGGATGCATTATCTTGCTGAAATACATACTATGGACCAGCTAAAAATTCCCCAAATGCCTGTAAATTGTTCTCCAATGTATATATGTAGTCTTGCGCTGTTTGGAGACCACCGAGGAACTCTAGAGCTACTTGATCATTAAAGCAAAATGAGGCCCAAATCATTAAATAGCACCATCTTGTTGTCGACTAAATAAAGTCCTATGCTCTTTACGCAATTCGTGCCAATAATATGCCCATCCATCTGAGCCATCCAAATTCCAGTTTTTTTTCATCACTGAATATCACAGTACATCACTGGGGTCAATATGACATATGTTTATGAGCCCACTGCATTCTCGTCAATTTGTCGTGAGATTTCAAAGATGGCTGTTTTTTCATTTTCCTATAAACTAACTTACCTCTTTCCTTAATTCGCCTACAAATCGTATCTGTTGATACAGAAAGTCCTAACTCACTTTTTATCTGACTAGCACTCATAATTTGTGTAAATGCCAATTTCTGGATCCTTCTATCATCTCGTTTTCTGGTCACACAACGCATTCCAGATCTACGTTTTGCTTTGTAGAAGTCACCCTTAGACAATACTTGATAGACAGACTTCGTTGAACGATTCAAAGTAGCTGAAATTTCTGCAACAGTCTTCACTTTTGATTTCAGCTTCCATATCTCAATTACTTCATCTGACTGAATCTGTCTAGCTCGCAGTATCTTCAGTAACCAATGATAATGCAAGGTGCACATTAATACATCATGCATATGACGTCATAAGTTTAACATTTGTATTTTTCCGTGGCCAAAAAGCAAGAAAGTGTCTAAACTTTTGCAATATGCAAATTTCACTTTTTTTTCAGTTAAATTAAATATTAGCCTACTTTAAAATAAGTATTTCCGTCCTAAAATGCTTAAAATATATTTAAAAACAAGTATACCGATTTGTGTAATCCAAAAGTTAGTACTTTTGTATTTAAAGGTTAAATATCATCAGTGTCTAAACTTTTGCTGAGGACTGTATTAAAAGTTGTACAGTGCTGGAAAAAAGTTCAGGACCACCAATAAAATCTTTAAAGCTGTTACTTTAATGAAAAAGTAATATCATTCCAAAATTATACACATAAAATTAAGCAAGTTTTGCTATTTATTTTAAATGACAATAATATGTTTTAAAAAATTAGTCGGATGTGTCAATCCCAAAACTTTTTTCTATCTCACACAGGTTTCGCATACACTAAAAAGAATCAGCACCAATTTATATCAAGGTCTAACTGAAACTCAAGTTTTATTAAATTCCGTGCATTATTTCTTGAGATATGACTATCGCTAAAATCGTGTAAATCCTGTAAAACGGGGGGGGGGGGGCTGCTGGGCGATTTTTATCAAAATCTAATCAGCACCAATTTATATTAGAGACTAACTGAATATAAAGTTTTATTAAAGTCCGAGCATTAGTTCTTGAGATAGAGCTATTGCAAAAATCGTAAAACGCCACCTGCTGGGCGATTTTTACCAAAAACTAATCAGCACCAAATTATATCAGAGACTAACTGAATATAAAGTTTTATTGAATTCCGAGCATTAGTTCTTGAGATAGAGCTATTGTGGAAATCGCGAAAAATGCTGCATAGCAGCGCCACCTGCTGGGCGATTTTTACCAAAAACTAATCAGCACCAATTTATATCCGGGACTCACTGAATATAAAGTTTTATTAAATTTCATGCATTAGTTCTTGAGACAGAGCGCCCACAAAATTTTTGTCACATACAGACAGACAGACAGACTCACAGACAGACATTTTCTAAAAATAGTCAAATCGTGTTCAGGATCTTCTAAAACGTATAAATCTGTTGAAAACCGGAAGTCGAAAATTTTCATGAATCCAATACTTTCTTCTTGTAAAGATAGAAGAAAGTAATAAGCAAAAATTAACTTCTACATAACACAACTTGCTGAAAAAAAGTTCAGGACCACTATATTTAATATTTAAATTCACATATAAAAGATTTGTAGAATATTTTTGAATACTTCGTTTGCTTCACCATAACACGGATGACTTCCAAAAGACGCTTTGCGAAGGATTTGGCCAAGTTTTTGCATGCGAATAGGTATTTAGTTCCATGTTTCTAAAATGGTTCCTTTCAATTCAACAATTGAATCAAACTGCTTTCCACTGACATAAACTTGACGAACCAAGATTCCTCGCAAGTTTTCTGTCGGATTTAGGCCAGGACTTTTATCTGGAAAGTCCAAAGTTTTAATGTTGTTTGCAGATAACCAATCTGAAGTTCACACAGACTTATGAATAGAAGCGTTATCTTGAAGCAACACCGAATTCTGATCCATAAGTTCATCTTTAAGTGAAACAAAATTATTAGCAAGGATATTTTGATAGTCAAAGGAGTTCATTTTTGTCTTGGTGAAAACCAACTTTGTATTTCCTTTTGCATTAATGCTGTACAATCACCACTGAGGCAACATTTTGTACACTTCTTGAAAACAGATATGGTTATGAGTCGCTCAGTAAATCATGCCAGTAATATCTTAAACCATCTGGTCCATCAACAAAAAGAAAATTGTGTTTGAGATTTATTTATTTTTAGGGCAATTTGCTTTTTACTCAACCTATGACCGTCTGCTTCTATTATTTCATTCATAGTTCACTAGATCAAAAAGAAAATTGTGTTTGAGATTTATTTATTTTTAGGGCAATTTGCCTTTCACCCAGTCTGCAATCTGCAAAAGACGTGATTTTACCCTTTTCTTCTTCAGTCAATGATTTTCCGCGACCCATGTTCAAAGCAGCAGTTGCAAGTTCCAAAATATCAAATCTAGTAACTACTAACAAATAAGCCTCATCACAGATGAGTCCTGTATAAAATACTACAGTCATGACGTCATTTCATTATGCTAGACTTAAAAGGAGCTGTTGGTCCTAAACTTATTTTCATTTGTTAATATTACAAGATTTTAACACTTGTAGATAAAAATACTTTTTTACATTTACAATCAAATTAACTTTACATATTATATTAGATATATACGTCTAAATTCAAGATATACAACTCTTTTCAGACTTTTATTTTAAACAATAAAATTAGCTTGTAGTCTTAAACTTTTTTCCAGCACTCTATCGACTTTCTTTTTTCAAAACGTAACATCTTCTTTTAACACTGTATTTGAGTTTTATGGATAGATCAAATCAGCTCAGAAAAGCATACATAGTGTATTGTTCTTTAAAAATCTACATAGAGTTTTAAAACAAAGGGGGATATCCATTAATTTAAAATAAATAATTAATATCTAATAAAAAAATTTAAAATAATAATTAATAGATATTAAATATAAAAATAATTAATATCTTACAGAAGAAAATGTCAAGGTTATTATTCATTTAATAACAGGGAAAAAATATAACATATCTAAATATCTAAATAACTTTATCCGAAAGTAAATTACATGCAATTTTTCCGGAAACTGTGAATGCAAATAACAGGAAATGACATTTTTACATCGTAGAAAAGTACAATTTGTCTATACCTTCAAAACTAATTATACGAATGAGCTGTTAATTTATGCATCAATGCTTTTGACGATGCTGATCCTTTCTATGTAAAAGTTATTGCAGATCATAATCCATAATTTGTTTTAAATGAATGTATTAATAATTTCATAATTAAAAATGTGCTTTTGAACTACAGAAAAGCCTAGATAATGCCTTGCTCCTTTTAATGTATATCATTATAAAATAAATATTTCAGTCGGATGGGGGCTGGGATATAACCCTATGAAGAATTAAGAACAAGAAAGAAAAATCATGCGTCGAGCACAGATTATGAAACTCCAACACATTCTGTCACAATTTCCAACACATTCTGTAACTCTTTCCAACACATTTTAATTGCTGTAACAAAACTTCACATTTGAGATAGGTGAGTGATGATGTCTAGTAAATAATTTGGAAAACACATAACACATTTGAAAACTCAATTTCAGCATGTATCATCTGTAGTCGGAAAATATCCAAATTTTTTACATTTCTGTATATGATCTATAGATTTGTAAATATACTATATAGTATGCAAAATTTAGAAACGAATAACACAGCTGAAAATTTCCTTTCAGAAATCTCCGCATATAAGCGAAATTGGATTCGGATACTTTTTTGCTGCCCTGTATATGATCTATAGAATTTATGCACATCTGCAAAAAAAAAAAAAAAAAGTCCAATTTAAAACACATACAACAATTGAAACCGCATTGCCAACAATTATCGCTCATAGACAGTACTGTAACCGAATTCTTTTGTGCATCCCCAGTAAATAAACGATAAATGCTATACACATTATATTCTGTGGTAAGCATTTTGTAGTGCACCTAAATTATGTATATCAATTTTAGTATGGCCATACAAGAATTGTAATATTTTCAATTCTAAACTACTGTTTCATTAACTTGGATGTGAGATTGGCATTATCTTGTTGGATTACTCAATTTGGTTTATCTAAAATTTATTTGTAAGTTACTTTAAAGAGTCCACTGATCAGTTTTTGTCTTTTAAGATGATAGAGAAGTCTTTCCGTTGTTGTCAAATCTCCCTTCCCTCTTCCTCAAACCATAACCAAAGCTCCATCTTGATATTTGCAGAACAGACTTCACAGAAAATTTCGAAGATCATGCCTCTATTGCGAAAAACTCTCTGGACCATCAAAGTTCCATTTTTTTTCGTCTTCTGGAGTCGTTCCTCATTGTATAACATCTGCTGTCGAGCCCGATTCAGTTTTGTTTGTTTATGATGTATTTGTAAGTATCTCTTACGTCAAATTTTTGCTTTTTTCAAATGTCCACATTCTGTTATTCTTCTACGTATGGTTTTTCTCGAAATTCTGTAGTTAACGGGTTTTTAATTTAATTTAAAGAATGTTTTGTAATTTCAAGTCAGTTTTCGTTTTTGTCTATCACCCTGTATAACTGGTCATTCGAGGTCTCCCAGATCGTGATTATAATTGATAATTATTACCACGAGATAGAATCCGATAAATACCTCGCTTCAAATTGTTTAATGTAAGAGAAATATTAAAATAATTTACCTTATCTTTCGCTTAAATTATCAAAATCTTCAAAACCTCATCCTTCGTAAAACGTGTTGGCTTCGACATTTCTCTAAGTATTCACAACTACTTCTGAAAAACAAATTTAGAAAAAGTTCATGTGATCACTTCGCATCTTAAATTTGCACAAATCGCACAAGCGTTCCTACATTTTTATGGCAATTTTAGAAAAATTAGCTGCAGAAAGAATGTTTCAATATTTTTTGTAAATATTTCACGTTGTACAATTTACTATTTGTTATCTACAATATCAATCAATTCAACAAAACCTTTTGATAATTTTTAAGAATTGCCTCTGTGTCTAATCTTTTTTTATGCATGGCTGTAGGAATTGATGTTACTCTCTTCGCTACGAACATATTTTACAAAATTTTTAATCTTTATAAACCGGTTTTTAAAGATAGAAATTTTTTGCGAATTAAATTATAGAAATGTTTTAATTAAACAAGCTAAAATTTTCAATTAAAATTTACTGGTAGGAGTAATCGAGGATTCTGAGCTCTTTATGTGTCACGTATAGGTGACGCTCGTCGCAAAGGGGTTAATGCCTGTATCAACCTAAAATGTTATATGCAAGTTGCCTTATTATACAAGAAAGCACCTCTTTTGTAATTTTCTATATTTAGTTTTTTGTTACTTTTATAGAATTAGAGTTCCTTTTTATAGGGTAAGTCTTGTAATCGTTTTGAAAATCGAAACATTTGTTTTGACGGATTTACACGTTTCAGACACATAAGATTCCGAAAAACATACTTTTAGGATTTTTTTTATTTTACTTTTTTTTGCCGTCCGTCTGTGTGTGTGTCTGTAAATGCTCTATCTCCCGAAGAAATTGAGATAGAGACTTGAAATTTGGTGTGTACTTAGTATGTAATAAAGGGAAGAAGTTTATTGAATTTCAGCAACCTCAATCATCCGGAACTATTTTTTTTCGGACTCTCGAAATATTCTTTCTGATAAAAGGTATATAAAAATTTTCGAAATTGTTGATTTTAAGGAGTGAATATAAAAGACAATAAAAAGACATAAATTTTGCATAAAGAATTAAGTCGATCGGTTAATGAGTTGCCGAGATATTTGTAATCCTATTTACCACACTCTTCGATTTTTCGTGACCCTGTATTTCATTCAAATCTCAATTAAAAGATATATTTTAATTGGAAATGAGACGTTTAATACGACGCAGTAAACCGTTAGTTAATATGATTATCAATTTTGGAGTTAAGAGGATGTTTCTTTTACGCAATTCTGTAACAGAGCATTTAAAGTTTAGGACGTCATCAAGCCACGATTTTATTCAAATTGCAATGTATTTTATAAATAGTTTACACATGTTTTCTTTTCATATTTTATATTATGCATATCCATGATGGGTAAGTGTTACCGCGGCCCCCGACGACTAGTTTATATATTAATCGGACGACAAATATTTCTAATGGATTAAGCCTTTATAACAAATATTTCTAATGGAATAAGCCTTTATAACAAAAATTAATAACCAGTACTTTTTTATTTCTCTCAGAACTCAGACAGTAATAGTGTTTAGATATTCTTAGACAATATTTAACTCTTTTTCTAAAAAGGAATGCTGCCAAAAGAGCCAGATAGAAAATAATTGCATCATTTATAAAATTAGCTTAAAAAAAACAAAAAAAAAAAACATATTTTTTCCTGTGTGTTTCAATAATGCATACTTAAGCCTCTGGTAGTATATTCTTTTATTTTAGGAAAAAATAATTTATTGGGTCGATTTCAATATCTAGGTTGAAGTTGAAGATAAAATAGCCACACATAATACAGGTGTATTTATATATTAAGAGGTTTATGTCCAAGAAATATGTATAATTTAAATTAACATATTCCAGTTCCCTTTAACCTATTCAAGGGAGAGTAACTGCGTTTCTTTAATGTTGAATTTATACCGAATTTTTGAAAAAAATTATTTTAAAATAAGAAAAATTTGACTGCTTATTTATTTATTTATTTATTATTTATTTTTATTTATTTATTACTTTTTTCAATAGAGTAATAAAAGTAGAATTTTGATCATAAAATATGGTACAAATCGTGATTTAAATTAAGTACTAAAAATAATATCCAATGCGCTTCAAGGGAAAGGGCGGGTAAAATCACATTTATTTTAAAAATAAATATGTTTAAAATAGTATACAAATAATTAATATTAAGCTGATTTTAAATAATTCGACCTATATGTTAAATTCAGACATCCAATCTATACTGAAATCAATGTCATCAAATATTTGAAAAATGATCTTTTCCTTTAAAACATTGTTAGTCGTACCTTATCTCATAATTACGTGATTATTTCTTTATTTCAATAACTGTCTGTGAGTAAATTCTTTTTTGCTACACTCAGAAAAAGGAATTGATTAAAACTACAAAACTTGTTTTGTTGAGTACATTTTGATTGTTTTAGCAAAATTCAAGTAAAATTAAACCATTTTACTTGAATTAACAAAACATTTTTTGCTGACGATACAAATTTCTTTTTTTGGAATTGCAAAAAAAAAAAAAATTTTTGTTGATTCAAACAAAATTTCCATTGCCCTATATTTAAACAAAAAGTTTTGTTGGGTCAACCAAATTTTTGTTGATTCAACAAAACTTTTTTCTGGGTGTAACTTCCTAGTTTGCATTGGAAGAAATTTTAGTGCTGTTCCCACGTTTCACGTGTGATATTCGAAAAGACGATACAACGTGAATACTTTTCCAAGTATTTCTTACTTTTATATGTTTTTTGTATTTTGTATTTTCTACATCAATAATAGTACTTTTTATCTTACTAAAAAAAAAAAAAAAAAAAAAAAAAAAACATAACTCTACTATGATAAATTATAATGTATCTGACAGATACAGCGCGACCACATTTTTATTTGTTTTTCATTTTCATGTAAATTATTCATATTAATTTAAATTTCGTAAAACTAATTACAATTTGATTTGATTTTTTTCATTACAGATATAAAATGGTTTCCAGAAAAGTTTATTTTAATCTTTCTGAAAAGAAAGATTTAGCGGAAATTCAAAAATTATTGTTTCAGGATTCAGAAGCTGAAAATAATGATAACGAGGGACTGGAAACACAAGAAGTGCAGGATGAAGGGAAGGAAGATTCTGATACAGATGCATCTGAAAATATAGAGGAGCGCGAAGAAGATTCTTGCAGCTAGCAGAACGATACTGATTCAAGTGCTGATGAATGTGGTGAAGAAAGACATACACTGTAAAAAATGACCAATGTTTCTTATTTTATGAAAATATACTATAACCACGAAGGAAAATATAATATAATCTTCTGAGTTATCCGAAATTCCGAATAGCGTGTTCCATTGTCTTTTGAATCCCCAGACATCAATACTTTTCCAAAATTTAAAGAATTATTTTTAAAAACAAAGTATTTTTCGCGGCCCGTATTTTTCAGAAACGTTTCCGAAGGGGTTTTATAGTGTATTAATTAGTGTCCTCAGCCTGAAATACCTGTTTTCGAATGCTATCAGTTCTCCAGTAAACATTTTCATGCTCAAAAAATCTGTTTTACAGACAAACATGCAAATTTAACAGCGTTAACAATAACAGTAAAATTAAGATAATTCTTTACTCTTTTATGTATAAATTGACTTATGCGGCTGAAAACGTTTACTTGAGAATGGATGACATTCGAAAAACAGCTTTCCAGACTGAAGACACTAATTAATACACTATAAAACCCCTTCGGAAACGTTTCTGAAAAATACGGGCGGCGAAAAATACTTTGTTTTTATAAATAATTCTTTAAATTTTGGAAATGCATTGGTTTCTGGAGATTCAAAAGACAATGGAACACGCTATTTGGAATTTCGGATAGCTGAGAAGATTATATTATATTTTCGTTCGTGGTTATAGTATATTTTCATAAAATAAGAAAGATTGGTCATTTTTTACACACTGTAAAAAAAATCTGAAGCATTTCGGCACAAGGCGAAAAGGTGAAATGTATCGTTTATATGACAGAACAAATTCCTAATTTCACTTATACTATACGTTTTTCCTTCATTTTTTATGAATCAGATATTTATAAATAAATATAATTAAAAATTTGATTTATAAATCTATAAATAATTCTTTTTTAAAATCCGGTCTCGTGAATTCCATGCTGTAAACAGGTACATATGCATTATGAAAGTGCTTTATTTCCCAAAATAGATGTATTATTTTTAATACCTTTAAATAAATATATTTTTTAATTTTGTAAGTATAGATATTATGTCAAAATATTTCGTATCTGTAAATAATTATTTTATTTTATGAACTGTATACTTATAAAAATATATTTATTTTCTCAGGTTATCTCAGCACTTCTCAAGTTATATGAATAAAATAATACATTTAAATGAATATATTTAGAAGCATGATAGTTTTAAAACACTATATTAAAAATATTTACAAACAGACAAAACATTTTTATCAATATATCTACCCTATATATATAAAATCCTAATGAAACGAATTTGTGAAACGATTTTATGAAACGAATTTATGAAACGATTTTATGAAACGACTGATTAAACAACTGATTATGTTTCAGGGCTATTTTTAATAAAATATTAAACGCTTGATGGTGAAATTAATACCAATTGTTCATAAAAATCCGCGGATGTCAAAACTGGTAACTGAATTTTGAAATTGGAATTAGTTTTCGAGATATTAATTTTTTTCTAATTTTAATGACATTTCTGTAAATATGGCAACTAATTACTCAGTTTTTTTGTGACAAAAAAGGGAAAAAAATTGAAAAGGATCCCGATAGGGATTATTGATTTCTTTTTATTCGTCATTTTCAAATTGAAATTGGATTTATCTTTTATTTCAATCGATAATGAAGACAAGATTGTGATTAAATTATGTTTTTCAGTAAAATCTGAAAAAAAATCACATTTCTATCGTCAGGATTCAATCGTCTGTCAGCATTTAATTTAATTTATAAACTGAAAATGTTTTGAATAAATTCGTCCAAATGACGTCATTTAGGTAAATGCAAAAGAAAGGGAGGAAAAGGAATTAATAGTAATTATTATTTATTGATATCATTTTGTTATTTTTTTTTAAATTTAATTAAACGACTTTATAAAATCATTAATTTGTATATTTGAAACTAATATATAATATATTGCCCAACTGAACGGAAGAATAAAATATCCTGCTTGGTTTTTTCCGCCAAGCTTTTTAAAAAAGCGTCAAGACCCCTATAATAGAAAAGCACGAAAAGTTTATTGGGTTTGTTTTCATATTTTTTGGCAACAAATCTATGTATATTAACGAATCTATCCCTTTTTGAAGCTCGAATTACGCCAAACCTAAAAGCAAAGGATCCTATAATGGAAAAGTATCCGATTTTCTTATGGACAATATTCAAGTGACATAACATGGTGTAAAATTACCGGGGATAGCAAATTTGTTTAAATATCTCATGAATTGATGCCGAATAAATGCAGGAATACATGCACAAAATATTTAATTAATTTTGTATGATAAATAATTATTAGAAAATTCGTATATACATATTAATTAAAAAAATAATTTACATATTTAAAATAACATGAAAATATGCATGATGGTGCACTAAAATAGGGAGAAAATTAAAACCTGTTACTGAAAATGTCTATAACATAGTACTTTTCAATACCGTGGTTCTTAATGTTATTCACAAGCAGATGTAATTTTTCTCATCCTTAAACGCAAAGGAACAATAGAATACAGATCGTTGTTATAAAAGTCCGAGAGGTAGCCACAATTTAAACCTAACCATTTTATTCAAGTTGGTTTTCACGTTGTAATTGATTTTACTTATCATTCCCCAAAACAGTCGTCAGTTGTCGCAACAGCTGTGTATGAGGCCATGATAATCAAAAAATGCCCCATTAAAACGTTAAAAGCATGGCAACCCAATTACAGATTTACCAATATTTATAAAATAAAGCACGCTGTCATGTTTTTAGAGGCCTCGAAATCTGAGCGGGGGTTGGCGAGCGTAGCTCGCAGGGGGTAGGACACCTAGTCTATTTATAAGTATACAATTCGTGAAAATAAAACAATTAGCGCAGATATAAAATATTTTCGAATAGTATAACTATTTACAAGATTAAAAAAAATGTTGAAAGGTATTACTAAAATCTATCTATTTATAAGTATAGGGAAATTAAATATTTTCATTGAGTATCTATTTAGAGGATGGAACTCATGAGGCTGCATTTAAAAAAAAGAATTATTTATAGATCCATAAATCAAACGTTCAACGTTATTTATTTACAAATATCTGATTCATAAAAACTGAGTGAAAAACGTATAGTATAAGTGAAATTAGGAATTTGTTCTGTCATATAAACGATACATTCCATCATTAGAAAAGTTATGAAACGGAACCGATCTCAAAACGGAAAGATGTTAAAGACGTATATACGGTGCTATCTGTACTTCATTAATACTAGTACTACATTATTATTCATCAATCAAATATCTAATATTTATTATGGATTCATGGAACAAGAGTATAAAGAAACTATCGAACGAGTTATTTTCACTGTGTATACAACAACTTATACACTTGTTGTACTTGTAAACTTGTAGTAGGTAAACTAAAGAAGTTTCCAGACGACTCAACTCTGTTCCTACAAAGGAAAATTTGGAAGCCTCTCTTCAGTAGAAGGACATACTCTCAAATTTGGAGTTATTTTAAAATGACAGAAGTATTTGTCATAGAATTAAGTTTTTTCAAAGTTTATTTCGCCTGCATAAATAACTTTAAAGTGATATCTTGAGTAGCAGTCTAATAATAAAAGGTGAATAATAAAACGAGTTCAGAAAAATATATGTTTCACACCAGAAATTACAGAAAGTTTATAATATTGCTAATTCTAGAGTATAGTTCATCTACAAGATCATACTTCATAGGATCATTTCTATAGTATGATTAGCGAGTTCACTTACCGAACTTCGCAGAAAACCCAACCACGATTATGTGGAGTGGGGTTTCGCCTCGAGCGAATGTAATATTAATTTTTTTTAAAGCATACTGTTCTCTCAAATAAAAGAAATTATAAAACAGAAATACACAGAAACATTTCCAAAACACACAGAAACATTTCCGATGTATACAAAAAATTTCTGATGTATGCAGAAACCTTTCCTATGTATACAAAAACATTTCCGATATATGTAGAAACCTTTCCGATGTATACAAAAACATTTCCGATATATGCAGAATCGTTACTGAACATATGACTGAAATATAAAGAAATGTTTCCGAAATGCGCGTTAATGTTTCCAAAATATGCGAAAACTTTTACGAACATCTGACCGAAATATGCGGAAACATAACAGAACCGATGGGCCACATTGCTGCCCCACCAGACAGAATAACGTTTCCGAGTTTTTTTTTTATAGTGCAGTGTAGACAGGAACAATATGTTGCTTAGGAAACACAAAAATATGGTAATCGATTATTGGAAGAAAACTCCCTTCACTACTCAAAGAAAAATAACCAAAAACAACTTGCTTGTAAAACTTCCAGGTGCAAAGGGTTGAACAAAAAATATAAATGACATTTTAGAACTTTGGCAGTGTTTATTTGATAATAATATCCTGGATATGATTGTAACTTATACCAGTCAGTATATTGATATTATAAAAATCAATTATTTGCGTGACAGAGATACTTTACATATTTATGTGATTGAAATCAAAGCTTTAATTGGACTTTTGTTCTTAGATTTTTTTTTTTTTTTTTTTTTTTTTTTTTTTTTTTTTTTTTTTAAGGCAGGACGATTAAATCCTGATGATTTGTGAGACACAAGTTTGGAGTGGAAATATTTCGTTTGATCAGGAGTTTTGGAATGGTCAGATTCCTCTTCAGAGTAATTCGATTTGATAACAGGGAAACAAGATCAGAAAGGGAAAAAAAAACTGATCGCTTGGTTCCTATACGTGAGTTATTTGAAAGATTTGTTTCAAATTGTCAATCATGCTACTGTGTTGGTGAATGTGTGACATTAGAGATGAATAACTTGTGGCTTTCAGGAAAAGGTGCTCCTTCATCCAATATATCCCTTCGAAACCCGCCAAATATGGATTAAGACATATTTAATCTACGCGTGGATACGCTTTAAATAAAAACTCCATTTTTGGAAGATGTTTAATAAATCGGTCTGCCAATTCGAGGTAAATTCCTTATCATCCATCTACTGTTAGAAAGCAACTGAAATTCAGCTCACTATATAGACGGTATCTTTCGGAATTTTCAGGATATTCGGCTGGCTTTTTTATGTTCATTGTTCTATATAGTTGAGAATTGACTACTAAATTATGGAAAAAAAACAATAGTTATCTTTCGCGCATGTGAAGTTAAAAATTACTTCATACAAATGCCCATATTTTATCCAATGTTTTAGATATTTTTACTCTAAAGGCAGTATTATTTATACTGCAATTTGTCAAGTTTCCTGAAAATGGCGTTAAATTTGGTTAAAACCACTGAATGCTATAAACAAAAAAAGAACGAAAAATCATGCGTCAAGCATACATTATGTAACACTTTCCAACGCTTCCAAAATAATTTTACAAATCATACCGTTTAATAAGCTGAAAGATAACATCTAAATAAACAATTTGGAAAACGCGTAACATATTTAAAAACATAATTTCAGGAATTTCCAACGTATACAATATTCGGAAAAATATCCGAATACTTTTATTCAGCCCTGTATATGATCTATAGATTTGTATATAGACTACATAGGATGCTAAATTTTAGTGCAGTTAAGAAACGCGTAACACAATTTAAAATTCTCCTTCTGGAGTTTCTGTCTATAAACGGAAATATGTTCGCGAACTTTTGTGCTGCCCTGTATAGGATCCACAGAATTTATACACACCACGTAATAAACAAAAAGTGAGTTAAATTTAAAATCGCGTTCAGTAACTTAAAACGCACTTCCCGGAATTATTCTTAACAGACAGTAGAGAATTCTTTTGTGTGTCCCTGTAAATGAACGATGACTGCTATACACACACTATTCTGTAGTAAGCCTCTTGTAATGCACCTTAGTGATATATATAAATTTCAATGCGTTTAAAATAGTGAAACATTATTTAAATAAACCGCGATTTTTCTCCATAGACGTAATGTAACGGAATTCTTTTGACTGTCCCTGTAAATTAACTATAAGTGCTATGCACACCCTATTCCATATTAAACTTCTTGTAATACACCTTAGGGATATATATCAATTACAATGTGTTTGCAATTGTGTAACATCATTAAAATAAACCGCAAATGATTTTTCCCCATAGACCGTAATGTAACGGAATTCTTTTGAGTGTCCCTGTAAAAAAACTATAAGTGCTACACACTTCAGTTGAAATAAGGAACGTGCTATAGATAACGACAATAACATATAAAAATTGCAAGGCAATCCGAGCATATTTACGGGAGTTAGAGCACGGACAGACGGCAGACGGCCATACGGCAGACAAACCGAAGTCATAAACACTTTTCAACTAGGTTGGAAAGTGTTAAAAAGATGCGGTAGTTTTTTTTTTAATTTATTAAAGAAACTTTTATATTCCATGAAGATATGTGATATTCTTACACAATTGATACATGTTGGAAATTATACGTTAACCATGACAAATGAGGTGCGTTCGTACTATAATTAGTTTATGATTAATTAGTGAAATGAATGACATCGTCTGTTATGAGCAAGATGAGCATGCCATTTCTCTTATTTATTAGGTATGCCACGTGTACAGATGCGATTTTTCTTCGACACCAGACAGCGCTGCAAAAGTCACCACTTAGATTTTGCTTTGCGAATGATTACCTCCATGGTTTAATATTTTTATTACTCATGATGAACGAATCTCTTAGATTTATTTACTTTAATGGATTGATATTTTAGGCTGTCAACCTAATTTTAACTGAAGTTATCTCAGAATCTATACATGTTTGAATGTAACTCCATATCGCAAACAAACAATTTTTTTGAACGACCTTTCTAAAAATGTAACTTTTATGCAATTTTATTCGAAAAAATAATTTTGAATAAAAATGGCCGCCTGGCATATGAAAAAAGAAGTGGTTTACCTGCATATGTTTTCCTCAGTCACATGACTTGCGCTTTTATTATAGAGATTACGTATGATAGGATTTAATAGAATAAAGAAAACTGTTATGAATATCTTTTTAAGTTTTGATTCGATTTTCATAAAATTTGAAATGACTCGACAAAATTCTGTAACGGTTATATATATTAATTTTCGAACTACACGGTCAGGTAGTTTTTGCGCTATTATATGCGGACGGACGGACTAGACAACGACTATAGGTGCAACGTATTTATATAATTACGAACGCACGTAAAAAAGTACCCACATAATCACCTTCTCCAGCTACAGATCATTTCGACCAATTTAATTCAGAGGGTGATCGTATGGTGATCGTATTTTGTTTATTCCATTTGTTGTTGGCCCACTAAATGCACTCATGATTAAACGCTCATTGGAAAATATGAGGTCTTTTATATTTCTAAAGTTCCAGAAGAATTCCTCATGTATTTTTCTAGATATCTAGATATTCGACAAAACTTCTCAGTGAACGTGTCCGGATACTTAGATAAGATAGTGTGTTCAAATTGTACAAACTTTGATTTTTCAAATGGTAACAGCCTTTTTTGGCACCATATTTGAGTTCCTTGGATTAAGACAGCGAAGAAAAAGGCATAGTTTATATTTCTTTTATCATATCTTCAGAGGGTTATAGAAGAAATTATTTGAAGTGTTTATCCATAAATTTTGAAAAATAAAATTAAGATCTAAGGAGAAGTACAGAGAAAATTCAATTAATTACAAGAAAACTCATTTATAAATTTTAAATATGCTGCACAGCACTTTTGGAGGTTTACCACTTGAGGGCAACTTCACGGCCAGTTTTTAACTGATATGTCTTGCAATAGATGGAGGCATTGGCAGAAAGTGTAGCTGTAGTTAAAATAACTACAGAAAAGAGAATTTAAGGATAGCGAAAAAATATCGGAAGTAAAATTAATCTAGAACAGTAACTTTAAAAAGTAAGAATAATAAAATTTTAAAAGTTAAGATAGATCAAAAAGGAAAAAGAGAACAAGTAATGTTGAAGACTAGTTCAAAACAAAGCGAAAGACAGTCGAGATAAAAAAGAGATGGCCAAAACCACAGGAATTTAAAAAACAAAGGCACTTTCTAGAGCATTTTTTACCATAAAATCAGAGACAATTAAAACTCAGATGATTTCATAGACTTGTGCTACAATAGCCAAGCATTTATAGTTGTATGGTTTACGAGATATCAGAAATTAAAAAAAGCACCAGGTGCATTTTAACTCACCGTAATTTTGCAATATCAGTGTAGGCTGTATAAAAGATCCTTGCCCCTGTGTGTCTATGATAAGTTGGGACATTAACAGATATTCCATTTTTTGTTTTATGATTATATCTTTTCACATTTTTTTTCAGGATTTGTGCCTGAAAATGTGGATAACATTAAGAATATCAACTGTCTATGCAGGCAAAAAATTGTTTTATTTTACATCTATGTTTAGGCTTTTTTACTTGTTCCACGACATTTTAACTTGTTGATCATTATATCACATCACAATATCTATACTAATATTATAAAGAAATAATGTTTGTGTGTTTGTTTGTAGGGGATAATCTCTGAAACTACCGAACCGATTAAAAAATAATGGTGGAAAAATGCTGGTGACAATCTTTATTCCAATATAAGCTATGCAGGGTGTCCCATAAATAGCGCCCAAACTCTGCACAGCCAGATTCCTCGTTGGGAGTACATAAAAAATGCCCAAAGAACTTTACTTGTACGATCCATAGTTTACGAGAAAAATACGAAAAACAAAGTATGACGTCATAGCCGGTGCAAGGAAAAAACACTGTTTTCCGCCAAACAATCGAAAGATTTCATGCAATTTAAATGCAACACATCGGGTTGCTATGAATCTAGTGTTTTAGTGGGTTACCGCAAAATTCATTTTGTTTGGGAAAATTAATTCATACCAGAAAATTATATCAGTTAATTATTAGACATTAATTCTGATAGCTAATGTCTAATATAATTAACGGGCAAAATTTTCAGATACGAATTAATTTTCCCAAACGGAACGAATTTCCCTGGCAGCCTAATATAATTTGGAATGCTTTTTCCCCGCACAGTTACAATGTATAATATTTTTCAGTTTTTAAGTAAGTCATGAAATGTAAGCATAATAATTATCAAAATACTTTTTACTATTCCTATGATCAAGCACTGTTCAAGTTTGACTAATGACAACATTAGAACTGGTTCCAAAATCTGGTTTATTAAAAAGTCGACTCAAACTTATTTTTTCGTTTTAGCCCCTGTATGAATTTTTAAAACATTAACGAAACCTGTAAATCCTTCATTGCTTCATGGGAAAGCGATCGAAAAGCTTAGTTTTATTCAAGTTCGGTATTGCATAGTGTAATCAAAATAGAAACGAGTATTTTTGAGGAAGAAATTAGTTTTTAAAACCTCCAAAATAACGTATAACGATCAATAATAAAACATAAATGCACATTAACCAGAATTTTTTTTTTAATAGAAAAATCTTTTTTCTTTCTTACAAATTTTAAGTAAAGAATTTCGATTAAGATCGGAATCTCGACATTTCTCCACTTTACTATATTTAAAGAAAATCCAATAGTGTATAACGCATTCACTCGAGTTTTTTAAGCTTTTTTCGTTAAAAGTAACTCTAAAGCTTCTTTTAAAAGGTATTTTCAGTTACTAGCATGACAGGTTATTTTCACAATCTAAAATATAAGAAGTGTTGTCATATGGCTACAGCATGCAATATATTACATATATTGCATATATTAACAATATATTACATATAGGAACATTATAAAACTTTGACAACTTCTAACTCTATGAAGATTTAAGAAAAAGTACATACAATATATTTTATTTCAAGCTCCTTAATCCAAGGAACTGAAATATGGTGTCAGAAGTGGGTGCCACCATTTGAAGGAAAAAAATAACGAAGTTAGTTGAATTTTTAATATATAGATGACTCCCAAACTTAATTCATTTACATCATTTAATAGCACATTATTATCGATCAGCTAGTAACATTTTTATAAAATAATTTCTTGCCAAATTAGTGTTGAAGTATGTGCATAGTATGCATATATGTAATTTTTTTGCACAGCTGTACATAGAGAGTTTTTCATTATATTTCAATGAAATTTTCAATACCTTTTTGTTTTCAAGTTTGAAGTTTTCTTTTAAGTATTTCTCTCTCTCTCTCTCTCTCTCTCTCTCTCTCTCTCTCTCTCTCTCTATATATATATATATATATATATATATATATATATATATATATATATAATTGTAATACATCTGAATTTCAAAATACATTAAAAATGTTCTTGCAAGAAATCCAACTAAATCACGAATTTAATGTATATAGTATGCGCCTTATATGCGCAAATGGTAACAGGTTTTCTTTCATTTTTTAGTGATCAATTTCGACTCCGTAGCCAACCTATAACGGGTCGATATTGGCCATATCCTGGCTAAATATTGGTGCATTCTTGCAATATTGGCACAAAATATTGATTCAATATTGGGGTGTTTACATTTTACCCATAATTAATCAATATTTGTAGCCAATATTGCGGCAATATATTGTATATAAATTATTGCCTCAAAATTGGGATGTTTATATTTTTCTAATCTGCAGGGCAAATATTGCGCCAATTGCTTAAGCAATTCATTTTATAATGTAAACAGTGAAACTCATTATTAATTATATCCTGAAAGAAAGAAAAAGAAATTTGACAGCGTTTTTTGCCCATATTTGTACATTATTGGCGTCTCATTCGAAATATTTCCAACATAAAGCCAATATTTAGCCAATACTGGCATTTCAAATGAAATATTTTCCGTCTAAAACGAACATTTAGTCGATATTGGAGTTTCATTTGAATATTTCGAATTAATGCATATTGGTCCAATATTGGCTCGCTACTAGGATCTTAACACACTTGAACATGTCAAGGTTCTGTCTCATGCAGATTCAGTTTTAACATTTCAATTCCAGTGTTTTGGTGCAATAATTTTGGTGTTATTCAATTAGAATGGTTTGTGTCTTAAATAAGCCAAATATAATTATACAGAAATACTGGTGTTCCAATTAAAGGTCCGTGCAAAACCTGCATACTTTTAACCATGTGCCCAGCCTACGTTGCGTACAGAAACGGCTAATTAAATATTTTGTGTAGAGCTATGCACTCAATAATATTTTTTATATGTTTGGACCATCTTATTATCTGTAATTACTTCGGAAAATAGTCTATTATTTTAAATATTTGTATATACACTCCTTTTTCAATTCCCACTATTAGCTCACACTCTCTCTATATTTATATATCTTGTTCAAATTTTCAATCGTTAATAAAATACTTTTTATTCATCCACTCAAGTTCAAATAATTTTTTTAAAACTTGTACTGGATGACACTTGATGTTAATACAGTTTTTTCAAATATTAATTCATTAATTAAATTAAATAACCAAACTATTAGCATTCAAAACTCGAAGATAAATGAGCAGAAACACTCCATTAGGTTCCACTCTTCGAATGAGCCACTACTACATGAAAGTTTTGGCATGTTAACTGTTGACTCGTGATTATGTTTTAATGTTATTTTCTATACTGTTTCATATTATTTTTGGTAATTACGTATTATCGGGGCCATTCTTAAATTATTTATTAAAATGGAAATTTGCAAGGAAATTCGCTTTCTATTTTGCCACTTAATATTGTGATTCTGTCATATGTCTATACATATTTATATTAATTGTAATTATTTAATAAAAGTAACTAAAACAAAATTTTTCTTTGTTGACCTAAGTAGGAATTGACTTTAATTCATTTTTTATATAGGGTAGACCGGGGCACATTTACGCGGATTTTTTTCAATGAATTTTCTAATTTTTATGTTTTAACTTAGGAAATTTTAGACATTGTGGTTTTATAAAGCAGTTAATAAAGTCAAAACTTGTGTATTCAGTTGTTGCCCTATTTGTGTTTTTAACCGTAAAAAAAATTTTTTTTAGGTCCAAGTCACTTGCATATTCTACGTGATACCAAAGAGTAAGTGAAATAAATATTTAATCAAATTGAGATGTTTTATTTATACCTTAATAATGTCTTACCATCTGTAAAATAAAGAAAATTTATTACAGACTGAACAGTCAATAAAATTAAAGCTGAACAGGAATGAAGACAGAACTATATGATTGTAAGCTATAAACCTTAAATGATGATTTGCAAAACTAAATAGCCTGAAAATACTAAAAAGGTTCGAGGCAGTACGGAGCAAAAAAGCTTCAGGGGCACGTTTACACAGTAAGAACGTGCGTAAAGGTGCCCCGATGTCAATGCGTAAACGTGCCCCGTCGCCATGTTTGGATTTATTTTTAACGTGCAACGAAAATCAATAACATTTCTGTTCATATAAATACAGTTCTCAAAAAAGGATAAAATTCTGCTAATGTTCATACATTTGTTTATCCTCTACAAAGTATTATTAGTTCACAATAAGTTTCAATAAGTTCAACACGAAATTTACTCACCTTGACAGAAAACAGGTTTTCCTTTCCGCATGCTAGATCGAAGCTCGACTGATGCTCAAAAACTTGTGAGAATACCCGCTAGGGAGCAGCATCAATCTGTTATGACTGGTGGCGCGCCAGTTATAACTCGTTTCGGAAAAAGTGCACTGCGTAAACGTGCCCCGGTCCACCCTATATTACTTGTTATATGTATGTACTCCCGTACACGAAAAGTTTTAAACTATTAAGATTTTATTTCAAAGTTAAATATATATATATATATATATATAATGCATTATTCTTGTGTAATTAACTTACATAAAATAAGAAAAATCAGGCATCAAGCAAAGATTATGTAACACTTTCCAACACTTCCAAAATAACTTTAAAAATTTTTACCGTTCACTAAGATGAAAGATGATGTCTAAGTAAACAATTTCGAAAAGGCATAACATATTTAAAGAACCAATTTCAAGAATTACCTACAATATTTTGAAAAATATCTGCATTCTTTTGGGCAGCCCTGTATATGATCTATAGATTTGTATAGATACTATACAGAATGCTAAATTTTGTTTTCGTTAGGAAACGCCTAGCACAGTTTAAAATTGCCCTTCTGGAATTTCCATGAATAAACAGAAATGTACTCGAGAACTTTTGTGCTTCCCTGTAGAATTTATACAAACTAAGTATAATAGGCAAAAAAAATGAGTTAAATTTAAAAACGCTTTCAGCAACTGCAAACGCACTTCCAGTAATTTTTGTTAACAGACAGTACCGAATTCTTTTGTGTATTCCTGTAAATGAACGATGAATGTTATATGGGACAATATTCTATAGTAAATCTCTTATAATACTTTTTAGTGATATATGTCAATTTCAATATGTTTGAAATTGTGTAACATCATTAAAATAAACCGCAAATGATTTTTCCCCCATAGAGCGTAATGTATCGCAATTCCTTTGAGTGTCCCTGTAAAAAAACTATAAGTGCTACACACTTCATTTTCAATACCTCACAGGCGATTTTAAACCTCAATAACATATATCAATTGCATGACAATCCGAATATATTTACGCGAGTTAGAGCACGGAAAGATAGACAGACAAACTGAATTCATTAACACTTTTCAACTATGTTGGAAAGTGTTAAAAAAAGCACGAAATATTTACTTAAACATTTTAATAATGCCCTTAACAAAAGTAGGGTGAAACCAAATATATTTTATTTTCCCCAAATATATATTTTCAAATAAATTCATTTCTAATATAATAATTTGAAAAATATTCTTTTATGTTAAACATTTGTTTTTATGCCTTCACATACACCACAAAGTATATCTATATATTCACACTAGGGGGCCTACCCCCTGCGAGCTACGCTCGCCAACCCCGCTCAGACTTCGAAGCCTCTAAAAATATGTCAGCGTGCTTTATTTAAAAAATATTGGTAAATCTGTAATTGGGTTGCCATGCTTTTAACGTTTCAATGGGGCATTTTTTTATTATCATGGCCTCATACACAGCTGTTGCGACAACTGACGACTGTTTTCGGGATTGATAAGTAAAATCAATTGCAACTTGAAAACCAGCTTGTATAAAATGGTTAGGTTTAAATTGTGGCTACCTTTCGGACTTTTATAACAACGATCTGTATTCTATTCTTCCTTTGCGTTTAAGGATGAGAAAAATTCCATCTGCTTGTGAATAACATTAAGAACCACGGTATTGAAAAGTACTATGTTATAGACATTTTCAGTAGCAGGTTTTATTTTTCTCTCTATTTTAGTGCACCATCATGCATATTTTCATGTTATTTTAAATATGTAAATTATTTATTTTAATTAATATGTATATACGAATTTTCTAATAATTATTTATCATACAAAATTAATTAAATATTTTGTGCATGCATGCCTGCATTTATTCGGCATCAATTGATGAGATATTTAAACAAATTTGCTATCCGCGGTAATTTTACACCATGTTATGTCACTTGAATATTGTCCATAAGAAATTCGGGTACTTTTTCAGTATAGGATCCTTTGCTTTTAGGTTTCGCGTAATTCGAGCTTCAAAAAGGGATAGATTCGTTAATATACATAGATTTGTTGCCAAAAGTTATGAAAACAAATCCAATGAACTTTTGGTGATTTTCTATTATAGCGGTCTTGACGCTTTTTTAAAAAGCTTGGCGGCAAAAACCAAGCAGGGTAGAAAACCAAGCAGGATATTTTATTCTTCTTCCGTTCAGTTGGGCAATTATTATTTTATATATTCGTTTCAAATATCCGAATTAGTGATTTTATAAATTCGTTTAATTAAATTTTACAAAAAAATAACAAAATGATATCAATAAATAATAATTACTATTAATTCCTTTTGCGTTTACATAAATGACGTCATTTGGACGAATTTATTCAAAATATTTTCAGTTTATAAATTAAATTAAATGCTGACAGACGATTGAATCCTGACGATAGAAATGTGATTTTTTTTTCAAATTTTCCTGAAAAACATAATTTAATCACAATCTTGTCTTCATTATCGATTGAAATAAAAGATAAATTCAATTTCAATTTGAAAATGGCGAATAAAAAGAAACTAATAATCCCTATCGGGATCCTTTTCAATGTTTTTCCCTTTTTTGTCACAAAAAAACTGAGTAATTAGTTGCCATCATTACAGAAATGTCATTAAAATTAAAAAAAAAATTAATATCTCGAAAACTAATTACAATTTCAAAATTCTGTTACCAGTTTTGACATCCGCGGATTTTTATGGACAGTTGGTATTAATTTCATCATCAAGCGTTTAATATTTCATTAAAAATAGCCCTGAAACATAATCAGTCGTTTAATCAGTCGTTTCATAAAATCGTTTCATAAATTCGTTTCATAAAATCGTTTCACAAATTCGTTTCATTAGGATTTTATATATATAGGGTAGATATGCATGCAATTTTAAATTATCCAGATTTAAAGTATGTATACAAAATAAAATACGTTGTTCTAGTACGTAGTCAGCTTAGTACATAAAACATATTCCAACACGAAATATTTACTTAAACATTTTAACGATACCCCTAAGAAAAGCGGGAAGAAACAAAATATATTTTATTTTTCCCAAATAGATATTTTAAAATGAATTCATTTTTAATATATTCTTTCAACCGTTTCACTGACAGTGTTTCGTCTGTTAGATATTTTTTCAATAGAATTCGGTTGTTACTTATATAAGTTTTACCAGAAAAAAATATATATATGATACAATGACGTAAAGGGTCATGTATCTTTTGAAATGTAAAAATTTAGCCAACATTTTCATCTTATAAATAGTATTAGGCCCATTTCTGCAAAACTTAAAAGGGAAATTTAAATTATCTTGTTCTTTTGAATTTTGCCTTTTTACTGAATTCAATATACTATGTGATCCAGCCCGTGTTATAGAATATAGGTAAAAACCAATTTTTTAATTGAAAACGCTAGTAGATTTTTTACATTTAATATATATTTTTTAGATTACTCATAAACAACACCAAAAATCATTTTTATATTAAAAATATCATAAATGTATTCAAATAATGTTCTGAAATTTATTTAAAGCGGTACTTTCGTATTAGTCGCATCCCAGGCGTTAATAGCTGAAAAAATCGTCAAAGATTTCGCTACTTGCAGCAGTCTTTTTGATTCAAATCATTTCAGTCGCTTAAGCACGTAGTTTGATTATATGTCTGTTAAACTTGTGTTTTATTTTTATTATTTTATTTATTTATTTATGAAGTTTTAATTTCGATTTTCGATATGGAATTTTATCCGGGAACAGAATCGGTCCCCATAAGGTTAATGTTAAATACATTCGTTTTATCGCATAAAAATCCACGGTTAATCGGATAAAATGTCTCCAATCTAGTATCCGGATTGTGTGAATTCCTGTGATAGCGATAAATGGGAAAGAAGGAAGAACGGAGATATTTTCTTTTGTAACAATGGTTTGTTATCTCCACAATCGAAGACCAGAAATCGTCGTGAAAGAAGACTTTATTCTCGTAATTCTAGAAAGCGCATGAGAATGTTGATTTTGGACAGGTGTGATTTTCTTTTAAAGCTTGCCGTTATAGCGACTCAAGATGCTGGGAGTACTTATTGGAAAGTCCTGGAATTGGGGGAAAATACAATTGGGACGGTCAAGAGAATAAAAGAAAATTTCTAGCGCCGCCGGTGTTTCCTTCTTCATTGGAAGACAAATACATTCCTTATGATTTATTCATTGGAAAACTCAGTGAAGAAATTTAGTATCCGAAGTATGAAAAAACAAACGTCTATAAAGGATTTTTTGTAGGCAAGAAAGATAGGATAAATTGGCAAATAATGAAACATAAAATGAATGTATGCAGGAATTTATTTATTTTCGAAAGTATGATTTAAAAACAAAAATTTGTTATTTTACTTTCATTTTAATTTCCCCTTAAATCACATAAATTACAATGAAAAATGAAACCATGTAACGTAAATAGTGTTATAATATATTATACTTTAGTAACATCATCCTCATCATCATAAACTGTTTTCAATCCACTGCTGGATGTAGGTCTTCCCCAGATTTTTCCATTGTTTCCTGTCTAGTGCTTTAGTCATCCAATTAACACCGGCCACTTTTCTGATTTCGTCACTCCATCTTACTTGAGGTCATCTTCTTGGTCGTTTTACATCTCTGCGATACCACTGCAGGATGTTTGTGCTCCATCTATTGTCTTTTCTCCTTGCAATGTGCCCAGCCCATTTCCATTTTAGACGTTTAATTCTCTCAATGATGTCAAAAACTTTCGTGTGACTTCTTATCCAGGTTATTCTCTTTCTGTCTCTTCCAGTTATGCCTAGCGTACATCCTTCTATAATACTTCGCTGTGTTGTTTGTAATCTTTGTACCATCCGTTTTGTTAGCATCCATGTTTCTGCTCCGTAAGTTAGTGCAGACAAAGCACATTGGTTAAGCCCCTTTCTTTTCGAACAAAGAATCATGTTACTCTTCAGAATAATATTGTTCTTCCCAAAAGCACTCCATCCATTTCTTATTCTTCCATTGATTTCATTTATGATACTATTGTCCGATGATAATTCCTGTCCAAGGTACATATAACTTTGCACTTCTTTATTCTGAGTGTTGTTGTAGATGATTTTTTGTGTGCAAATGAATTCAACATATATATTATTATATATAGAGTAATAATTAATTATGGATTAAAATTATTAATACAATAATTAATTTTTAAATTATTATTATGTAAATAGTTATTGTCCATAATATTTATCATGTCTGTGGTATATAAGCAAGCGATAACGTATACTGATAACATTAATTGCCGTCATTGCTTAAATACATACCATTCAGCGGAACCAGCTGTATGTATGCAATAAGCGGGGCCGACTGTATCTGAACAACAACAAAAAAATCAGTGCATATGTAAGAATTGTGTGTGTTTTTAAATACCATAAGTTTCCTCTAATTTACATAATTCTACTGAAATATAACTGAAGAACTGTGAAAATAAGTTGCTAATTTTAATTGCATTATTTTATAGAAAATATTCAGTTATATTTCTCATTCATTTTCTCTTTGAGCATAATATCTTACTTATAATAAAATCCGCTCGACCACTCTGATCTGCGAATCGACCATAGTTAACGCAATGTTAGGCTTAATGAAACAGCTATGCTTCATCAGATTTTGCTGTTAAAATATTTGTAAAAGCATATTAGAGCTTTTAAATATTTTAATTTTGTTTAAAACCTTCAAAAACTATTTCATATAAAACACGTATATCAACATTTCTGTATATATTTTTTTCTGTCAGCACTTTTCTTTTCAGAAATAGCGGTGAATTCTTTCGTACGGAGAATTTGAGTGATCAATCCAGTACATTGGCGACATCTACTGGCGTATTTTGAAATTTTGCTTCCATCTTAAATACAGTACAGGACCTATTATGCGAAATCCTCTGGACCAAAGGCTTTCCGAGTTTTGGAATTTTCCGGATTTTGGGTCCTCCCGAAGTTCACGATTAGTTGACAAAATTCATGCTTTTTTTTCGTGATTCTTTGACAAAATTTGCATTTTTTTCTGCTATTTTTTGACAAAATTTGCGTTCTTCTTCTACGATCCATTGACGAAACCTTTGACGATCCTTTGATTTTTTCGTGGTCCTTTGAAGAAATTTGCGTTTTCTTTTTGCGATCCTTTGAAGAAATTTGCATTTTTCTGCGATTCTTTGAGGAAATTTGCGTTTTTTTGCTATTCTTTGACGAAATTTACCTATTATTTACGATCCTTTGATAAAATTCGAGTTTTTTTTCTGAGATTCTTTGACGAAATTAGCGATTTTTTTTTTTCGCGATCCTTTGACGGAATTCGCATTTCTTCTGTGATCTTTTGACAAAATTTGTGGATTTTTTCCTTCGATCCTTTGACGAAATTGCACTTTTTTCACGATTTCTTAACGAAATTAGAAATTTTTTTGCAGTGCTTTGAAGAAATTTGCTTTTTTTTTTTCGCGATCCTTTGGAGAAATTCATGTTTTTCCGCGATCATTTGACGAAATTCGCGTTTTTTTCCTCCCCCCGATCTTTTAACCAAATTTGTGTTTTTTTTTTGTGATCCCTTGAAGAAATTTTACATTTTTTCGGAGTCCTTGGAAGAATTTTGCGTTTTCTTCGCAAGCCTTTGTCGGAAATCGCGTATTTTCTGCTATTTGATAACAAAATTAGCGTTTTTTCTCAATTCTGCGACGAAATTTGCGTTTTTTTCAATCCTTTGACAAAATTCATGTTGTTTCCACAATCCTTTGAAGAAATTGTCTACTTTTTCTTCAAACGATAGACATTTTTTTTTTTCGGCGACGATCGCTCAAAATTCGAGATTTTGTTATGTTCGAATCTTTGGACTGAAATTGGCTAAGACTAAAATTTTCGAAACCGAATGACTTAAATTTTTAGGAAAATTCGGAACAGAATCACCCATGATGAAATAAATATATAACTATTTTTTGTTTCAAACGAATCGTAATACATAAATTAATTTTAAACTAAAATTTGAGAGAAAAATGATTTGTTTCTAATTTCGGTCTTTCAACCGATGGATTACTGTTGGGATTGAGAAGATTCATAGCAAAACATGGAAGGTCGAAAAAGAGATATAGAGACAATGGGACAAACTTCGTTGGAACTGACAATCTAATGGCTTCTCTCGACTGGAATACAGATTGTTCGTGAAAGCTCAACTTTGAGTATCCAGTGGTTGTTTTGTCCTTCCACAGCTGCTTGGTGGGAACGTCTATTTAAGATGGCGAAAAAGATACTAAGATGGTTATTAGGAAGAGCCTCCTTAAAATACGAGGAAATGGCTAAAATTCCTTGTGATATTGAAGCTATGATCAATTCACGACCCTTAAATTACTTGTCTAAAGATCCTGGAGATTTAACACCTTTATTCCAGCTATGTTTGTCCAGGACATTCTCAAGGTTGGAGTAGATCATTAGAACCTCGACAAACGTTGCAAATATCAACAACAACAACAAAAATCCCAAGCCTGTGAACTTAGGCGATATCTTATTAATTGGTTGTGGTAAGTAGAAGAGACTGGCCTGGCCTATGGGATTCGTTATAGAAATATTCCGAGAAAAGACGATTCTGTTAGAATGGCGAAGGTGAAAACCTGTAGTGGGGAGTTTATTCGTCCAGTGCGACGATTGTATCCTTTAGAGATTACGAATGAGGGTGAATTTAGACATCTAAACATGTGAAACTCAGCGTAGTAAGAAGTTATCCTGAAACGAACTAAATTTCTGTTAAGTCCATTATAATAAGTCCTATAATAAGTCCTATAATGAGAAAACAGCTGTGATTCTAAAAAAGATGTAAAATCTGATGTCATTGTTAAAACCAAATATGGAAGAAGGGTCTTTAAACCATTTCGATATAATTAATGTCAAATATGTTATGTTCTGTTATTAGGGTTCTTTGCATTTATCAAATTTACTTTAATTTTCCACATATAATGTGAGTGTAACTCTGTTGTTGATTGCGAGTATTATTTTCCTTTCAGTTCAATGTTCGTTTACTTTGTGAATCTTATTTAAGCCTAAGTTTTTATTTTTGTAATATGTAATATAATATCGTACATAAGAATATTGTAAACATTGCTGTCAAGTTTTGTGCCATGTGTTAACTATCTTTAAATAGTTTGTGTTTGATTTTAATTTGTCTTGTAAAAATCAAAGGTGAGAGGATGTTACTAGCAATCATTTATTTGTAGAGTATTATTTACATTTTATTTTGAAAAGCCGAGTGGCAACTGTAATGTACATTTTGCTTTGTAAAGCTGATTGCCAACACTCGGTAAGAGAAATTTTTCTATTGGTTTTACTAATATTATATGTAGTTAGCACGGAGGAAGAACCTGGAGGAGAAACTAGAATAGGCGAGGATATCGAAAATGCAAGTCATATTTTTTAAACGAAAGAGAGCGCTGTAAAATTTTGGCGGCGGCTTTTTAACAGAATGTCATTAGATTACATGTTAAATTCTGAAAGTATTTTACTCGGTTATTTTTAATTATAGCAATCATATGTCATAAATTTAAGATGGGGGTATAAATCTTTTATTCCGGGATGTAGATCGGGCTATGATGATGAGATAAACAAAAGAAAAATCGAAGGATTATTCTATCATTGAATTTAATTTATTTGAGTAAAAGTATTTTGGGGCTTCACCCAAAAGTGCAAGTGTAAGAACTTATTTTTTTTAAAAGCCCCCCCCCCCTTCCGTCCTATCATATCTAAAGTAATTAAGGATTTATTTTAACAGTTAAATTTACTGAAACTATTTGACATATTACTTGTAGTAAAAAGTTAGTGAAAAATGTAGTCTGCAGATTTACTAATTTCATTCTACTATAAATCTAATTAATATTTCAGTATTTTTTTATCTACAGAGTTGAATAATGAAATATTCAAATCAAATATTTAAACTATAGTAAAAACAACAGATTTTTAACAATTTGTGTCGCTTAAAAAATTGTCTTTCTTTGAATGGGGAATGCTTGAGCTCCGTGAGCCCCTCCTTTGTATATCTAGAGTAATTGGGGGTTTATTTTAAAAATTAATTTTTACTGAAACTACTTGATATATTACTTGTAGTAATTAGTAAGTAAAAAATGTTAGCTGCAGATTTTCTAATCTTTTTTTTATGAGATCAATGTAAGTGCAATTTAAAAATTTAATTTGTTTAGTTAGCTGTTCAGCTCAACCAAAAAATTTAATGTTACATAGATAAAAGGGCAGTTACTACAGAAAAATTATAAAACTACATTTAAAACTGAATTATATTAGTTAGTGGTATTTTTAAGGAGTTAAATATCTATAATTTTATTTATTTATTTTTGTGCATGGAAAGAGGAGGGGGTTTGGGGGTGGGGGAGTCCTAAAAATTTCATTTTAATCAAAGAAAATATGCTTAAAATGTGCTCCTTAGTTTGATAAAACTGTGTTAAAAAAATAATAAAATAAATAAAGTGTCTGGACCAGTTTGGGTCCTGTGACATCAGAATCATTATTTTATCCATCAATGTTATTTTATCCATCAATGTTTATCCATCATTTGTAAACTAAAAAGTATTTTGGGGCTTCATTCAGAAGTGCAAGAACTCATTTAAAAAAATACATATATTTGCCTCTCTCATAAGTGCAATTTAAAAATTTAATTTGATTACTTGGCTGTTCAAATAAATCAAAATATTTTATTGATTGTAAATTAGAAAAAAGAACTCATTTAAATAACAAATTTAATATTCACAAAGAAAAAAAAGATTTAAGTATATATGGTTTTTATTAACTGTATAATTTTCAAATTGTAAGGTAGGCATGTTACCTTTTCTATCTGCAGCAGTATGTATGAAAGAGGAAGCATTTATGTATGACTAGCGGCCCGTCCCGGCTTTGCACGGGTATGTAATTTTTTTTAGTACATTTGTTTTCCTGAATTTCGCGCTCCTACCAAAAACTGTTCCTGAGATATGGCGAAATGACATAAAACTTTCGAACCCCCCTTTAACCATCTTCAGGGGGGGGAGGGGGTTCTAAATTCACTGAAATACGTGTTTAATAATTTGTTTAGTAGATTTGTTTTAATTAATTTCGCCCTCCTACATAAAAGCTGAGATATGGCGAAGTGAACTAAAAAATTCGACCCCCCCCCCATTTAACCACCTTCTGGGGGGAATTTTCAAAATTTCTGAAATACATGTTTTATTCATTTTTTAGTAGATTTGTTTTCCTGATTTTCGCGCTCCTACATAAAACTGCTGCTGAGATATGGTGAAGTGACCTAAAACATTCGACCACCCCCTTTAATCACCTTCAGGGGGGAATTTCTAAAATCGCTGAAATGCGTGTTTAATCATTTTTTAGTAGATTTGTTTTCCTGATTTTCGCGCTCCTACCTATAACTGCTGCTGAGATATGGCGAAATGACCTAAAACATTGACCCCCCGCCTTTAACCCCTTCGGAGGGAGGGGAATTTCTAAAATCGCTGAAACAGGTGTTTACTCATTTTTTTAGTAGATTTGTTTTCAGGAATTTCAAGCTCCTACCTATAACTGCTGCTGAGATATGGCAAAATGACCCAAAATGACCCCCTTTAACCCCCTTCTGGGGGAATTTCTAAAATCGCTGAAACAGGTTGGTTGGTTGGTTGTATGGAGTTTAATGGCACAAGGTCCCATAGGGGACAAGCTGCGCCAAAGAAAAAATATATATTTTTTTTAAAAAAAACCCCACAAAATTTAGTATGAACAAAAGTAAAAAAAGGAAACAAAGTTTAATGAGAACGCTATCTGGATGGGGTTACCCATCCAGATATAGTCACAAGTGTATAAAACAAATATAAAGAATTCTTAAAAAAGTAATGTACAAAAATACAATATTAAGAAATATCACCTGGATGGGGTTACCCCATCCAGCTGTCCAGATAAAAAAATATAAACTAACATTGTTATATATAAAACATGAAGGGTATATAAAAACTAGATATCAAAATAAAACCCAGAATGTTTTAAAAAATGAAAGAGTGCCCCATGAGGTGTTTCCCCAATGAGGTTAGTCAAGATTGGTGATGATGAATTAAAATAAATTCTGTACAAGTGCCGGAGGCCTGGACAGTCAGTTAAAAGATGAAAAATAGTCAAGCAATCAAAATGACAGTGTGGACACATGGGTGTGTCCTCCCGAAGTAAAAGATGTTTATGAGTGATCCTTGAATGTCCAATTCTCAGACGAGTCAGCAGAACATCTGTTTTTCTAGGATAGCTCGGAGGCCAGGTCATGATTGTGGGTTTGATATGGTGCAGCTTATTATTGTATTCTGAATCCCAACTTTCTTGCCATTTTTTATGAATAAAGTGTTTTATAAAGTGTTTAATGTCTGAGAATGGAATTTTATGGTGTAATTGATTAAGAGCAAGTTTTGCCGCCTCATCTGCTTTTTCATTTCCAGGAATACCCATGTGTCCAGGTACCCAGCAAAATAAAATATTATGACCACGTCTAGTCAATTTATAATAAAAATCCAGGATGGCTGAGACATACGGATGCTTTTTAAAAGATTTCATTGCGTCAATAGAACTATTTGAGTCAGTATATATGATAAAAGATGTTTTATGATGAGGAGATATATGTAACATGGCTCTCTCTATCGCAATCAGCTCTGCCGTAAAGACTGACATTGAAGAGTGAAGCCGATAACTGAAACTATTGTTATCAATAAAAACCCCGCAACCGACAGTATCCCCACTCTTCGAACCATCTGTATAAATGTCAGTATAGCTATTATATTTTGCACGATGTGCAGCAAATAATTGTTGAAAAACAGTAGCAGCCAAGTTGTTTTTGTCATAACCTTTAAAAGGATGGAGAGAGGTGATTTTAGGAGGATTCCAAGGAGGGAGCACATGCAAAGGACATGGACTCACCTCAATATTATTCAAAGGACCATTATTGATGATGTCTCTCATTCTGACTCCAAAAGATGGGATGCATGAAGGTCGATGCTGATAAAGAATATCATTGTCAGTATTTAAAAGATAGGTGTGAAGAGGATGACCAGGATGAGAGGACACGGTAATATAATTCTAATGAGAGTTTTTCACGAGTCTGGTGTAATGATGGCTCATTACAGTCAACATAGAGACTTAAAATTGGAGACGTACGAAATGCACCAGAGCAGACACGAAGTGCGCTGTGGTGCACAGTGTCAAGTTTTTTAAGAACAGATTTACTGGCAGAACCATAGACCTGGCAGGCATAGTCGATTTTAGTTCGGATCACAGCTCTATAGATTTTAAGGAGAGCAGTGCGATCAGCTCCCCAAGAGGTATTTGAAAGTACTTTAAGTAGGCAGATGGATTTTTCGCATTTTGTCCGTAACTGTAAAATATGTGATAAATAAGTAAGTTTGTTGTCAAAAATTAGGCCGAGATAACGAACGTTGTCCACAACAGGAATTTTAGTAGAATCAATAAAAATTTCAGGATCTGGATGCAGACCCCTTC
The DNA here is from genome assembly GCA_963931845.1 of Maratus michaelseni. Taxonomy (NCBI): domain Eukaryota; kingdom Metazoa; phylum Arthropoda; class Arachnida; order Araneae; family Salticidae; genus Maratus; species Maratus michaelseni. Next base: position 280,211,234 of record OZ007598.1, on the reverse strand, counting down.
GTCTACAGAAATGCACACAAGATGTTTTGTCATGAGAAATTAAGAAACCATTTTTGTTAGTCCAGCTAAGAATACTTTTGATTGCAATTTGCAGTTGTCGCTGAAACAGGTGTTTAATCATTTTTTTAGTAGATTTGTTTTCTGGAATTTCAAGCTCCTACCTATAACTGCTGCTAAGATATGGCAAAATGATCTAAAACATTCGAACCCCCCCTTTAACCCCCTTCTGGGGGGGAATTTCTAAAATAGCTGAAAAGGTGTTTAATCATTTTTTAGTAGATTTGTTTTCTGGAATTTCAAGCTCTTACCTATAACTGCTGTTGAGATATGGCGAAATGACCTAAAACATTCGACCACCCCCATTTACTCCCTTCTGGGGGGGGGATTTCTGAAATCGCCGAAATAAGTGTTTAATCATTTTTAGTAGCTTTGTTTCCTGATTTTCGCTCTCCTACTTATAACTGCTGCTGAGATATGGTGAAATGACTTAAAACATTCGACCACCCCCTTTAACCCCCTTCTGGGGGGAATTTCTAAAATCGCTGAAATAGGTGTTTAATCATTTTTTTAGTAGATTTGTTTTCTGGAATTTCAAGCTCCTACCTATAACTGCTGCTGAGATATGGCAAAATGACCTAAAACATTCGAACCCCCCCTTTAACCCCCTTCTAGGGGGAATTTCTAAAATCGCTGAAACAGATGTTTAATCATTTTTTTAGTAGATTTGTTTTCTGGAATTTCAAGGTCCTAACTATAACTGCTGCTGAGATATGGCAAAATGACCTAAAACATTCGAACCCCCCCCCTTTAACCTCCTTTTGGGGAGAATTTCTAAAATAGCTTAAAAGGTGTTTAATCATTTTTAGTAGCTTTGCTTTCCTGATTTTCGCTCTCCTACTTATAACTGCTGCTGAGATATGGTGAAATGACTTAAAACATTCGACCACCCCCTTTAACCCCCTTCTGGGGGGAATTTCTAAAATCGCTGAAATAGGTGTTTAATCATTTTTAGTAGATTTGTTTTGTGGAATTTCAAGCTCCTACCTATAACTGCTGCTGAGATATGGCAAAATGACCTGAAACATTCGAACACCCCCCTTTAACCTCTTCTGGGGGGATTTTTTAAAATCGCTGAAACAGGTGTTTAATCATTTTTTAGTAGATTTGTTTTCTGGAGTTTCAAGCTCCTACCTATAACTGCTGCTGAGGTATGGCAAAATGACCTAAAACATACGAACCCCCCCTTTAACCCCCTTCTGGGAGGAATTTCTAAAATCGCTGAAACAGGTGTTTAATAATTTTTAGTAGATTTGTTTTCTGGAATTTCAAGCTCCTACCTATAACTGCTGCTGAGATATGGCAAAATGACCTAAGACATTCGACCTCCCCCATTTACCCCCTTCTGGGGGAAATTTCTGAAATCGCTGAAATAAGTGTTTAATCATTTTTTAGTAGCTTTGTTTTCCTGATTTTCGCTCTCCTACTTATAACTGCTGCTGAGATATGGCGAAATGACTTAAAACATTCGACCACCCCCCCTTTAACCCCCTTCTAGGGGGAATTTCTAAAATCGCTGAAACAGGTGTTGAATGATTTTTTTTAGTAGATTTGTTTTCTGGAATTTCAAGCTCCTACCTATAACTGCTGCTGAGATATGGCAAAATGACCTAAAACATTCGAACCCCCCTTTAACCCCCTTCAGGGGGGATTTTTTTAAATCGCTGAAACAGGTGTTTAATCATTTTTTTAGTAGATTTGTTTTCTGGAATTTCAAGCTCCTACCTATAACTGCTGCTGAGATATGACAAAATGACCTAAAACATTCGAACCCCCCCCTTTAACTCCCTTCTGTGGGGAATTTCTGAAATCGCTGAAATAAGTGTTTAATCATTTTTTAGTAGCTTTGTTTTCCTGATTTTCGCGCTCCTACCTATAACTGCTGCTGAGATATGGCAAAATGACTTAAGACATTCGACCACCCCCCTTTAACCCCCTTCTGGGGGAAATTTCTGAAATCGCTGAAATAAGTATTTAATCATTTTTAGTAGCTTTGTTTTCTTGATTTTTGCTCTCCTACCTATAACTGCTGCTGAGATATGGCAAAATGACTTAAGACATTCGACCACCCCCCTTTATCCCCCTTCTGGAGGGAATTTCTGAAATCGCTGAAATAAATATTTAATCATTTTTAGTAGCTTTGTTTTCCTGATTTTCGCTCTCCTACTTATAACTGCTGCTGAGATATGGCAAAATGACCTAAAACATTCGAACCCCCCTTTAACCCCCTTCGGGGGGGAATTTCTAAAATCGCTGAAACAGGTGTTTAATCATTTTTTTAGTAGATTTGTTTTCTGGAATTTCAAGCTCCTACCTATAACTGCTGCTGAGATAGGGCAAAATGACCTAAAATATTCGAACCCCCCCCCCTTTAACCACCTTCTAGGGGGAATTTCTAAAATCGCTGAAACAGGTGTTTAATCATTTTTTTAGTAGATTTGTTTTCTGGAATTTCAAGCTCCTACCTATAACTGCTGCTGAGATATGGCAAAATGACCTAAAACATTCGAACCCCCCTTTAACCCCCTTCGGGGGGGAATTTTCAAAAATCCCGTCTTATTGCTTGCCTAGGCCATAACAGCAATCTACAGTCCAAATTGCGTGACCCTAACTTTAGTAGTTTTGGCTGGGCGTTGATGAGTCACCCAGTCAGTCAGTCAGTCACCGTTTCCTCTTTATATAATAGTATAGATAAAAAAAATTAGAGTTTTTGCACCATTCATAACTAACATTATATTAAAGTCACAATTTACGATTCTTGCAAAAATTAGTTAATAGACCCTATTATTTATTCAAGTTTTATTTCCCAAATAATTAAGATAAAAATTTATTTTTAAATGTACATAATATCAATTGCATAGATATAAAAAGCTATGAGTTATTAAATTATTCAAAGGTTATCGATATATACGCATGATTAAATCTTATGCCAGAAATTTTGAATAATACTTTTAATCTCTAAAAATTATACGTCCATTCCGTATTTCTTCGCGGTATAATATCCGTGATATTTATTTTTAAATGACTATTCAGATGTTTTTGTCAGAATGAACTCTTATTTAAAGAGTTATAAGAAGCAATTGAAATGCCAAATATCTATTAAAATATATGTATGGTGTGAAGAAAACTTTATTTAATGAAATTTCTGCTTGTTTGACTTTTTTTAAGTTCAAAATTTCAATCAAAAATATTTAAAAAATGAATGCTTTTCGCATTGAAAAGCATTGCAGAAGCAGGCTAGGATCACCTTCAGTTTATCGTAGCGCCATCTATGAGGAGAAAAACTGTATTGTAAAATTTTAACGTTACTTTTCCCCCCATCTATCTTCCTCCGTGGTAGTTAGTTTTGAATAAAATTTGTGTTTGTTTTAAAAAAAAAAGTATAATTATTGAAGTAAGAACGACCGAATGAAATAAAATTCGGGTGAAGACTCTGACATAGTATCATCCAACGTATTAAATACAGCCAACCCTCTGCACCTGCTAGTCGATGTCTTTAACTTAACGAAAATCGGTTTTAAGTTTTTCCGGTGCGATCTACCATACTTGGAGCTACCTCGGAGCAGTCTCAGACTTGAAGTGGGCCACGATTCCGCCTATTTCACGAGTTCTGACTTCATTTCAATAGCAAACATGCCATAGTAAGCATCCATAACATATATAAATTATATGTCAATCTGATTATATGTACGTGATTTAGAGCACGACCAGACGGCCAGGAAAGCCGAAGGCATAAACTCTTTTCAGCTATGTTGGAAAGTGTTAAAAAACATTCATTTTTTTAAATATTAATCCAAGGTGCAGGGACTAGACACTAGTGTAAAATAATATTGACAACTCATCATAGAACACACAAGAGTAAAGATAGTTCAGTGGCAATTTCAGTGATCTCGTGCGAGATGCGTTCAGGCATTCAACTTTCATATATAGAATTTTCAGTTAAACATATAAAGGAGAGGAGATTTGCGCTGCGCCGGTGGAGTTGAACCAAGGATCTCATGAACAGGAGGCGAGAACGTTAGCTGTCGAGAAAAAGGCCAAGTCAGTTACTTTCAGCTGGTAAATAGTTTTTTGCTGTTCAAGTGAGTTGGGATCGCTACACACTGAGAAAGACGGCTTGTTGACGTCAGACGAGCTATATGCACACGTGAGTGATGCTGTCGTACGCATGTGTGATTCTTGGAATGACAGGCTTTACGCTGGGAGCATTCCACAGATTTTGCTTGCAGGGAATGATTTATTTTCTGCTGCCATCTATTGACTATGAGATGAGTTGATTGTTGTTGTTGAAGGTTGTTGCGCGTTTTTCCGGGTCACAATTGAGGAGATTGGCGCCAGTGGGAGTCAAACCAGGGATCTCATGAACACGAGGCAAGAACGTTAGCTCTCTAGCAAAAGGCCAAGCCAGTTACTTTAAGCTAGTAACTTGCTTTATGTTCAAGTGAGATGAGATTGCTACAAACTGAACTCCCACTACCCAAAGCTGCCTTTATAATAAAAGCCTTTATAATAATAGCCTTTATAATAACAGCCTTTATAATATATATATATATATATATATACATACATACTAGGATTTCCCTCCAAGGGATTAGTCTGAGTGATATTATTAAGAACGTAGGATTAACAATTACGACATAATGAAAAAGAGAAAATTAAATGATAGCATTACAAAATATCATACAGAAATCCATATACACTGTTAAACAGGAACAGGATGACCACCTCAGGAAATCCAGCCGAAGCCTTAGAGTTTTAGTGCAATCCTGAGGGGGACACTGTTAAACAAATGGAAAAGAAGTACCGTCCATCAGATTTGTTTTTATAACATTTGGCAAATAATCCCTTTTTTTTTTGCTTGATCTTAAAGTTACGTAATCAGATTTCCAGCCAATATCGTATTTTAGCAAGCGTGGCTTAACGCAAATTTAATTTCATTGTTGCAACATTTTCCTTGTGACAAATATTTACATTTGAATTAATTTTTTTCCTCTATCCAAACTCTACCCAACTCTTTACCTGCCTCGCTATCCATCTGTCAATCCGTCTTTCTACCTGTCTTGCTTCCCGTTTAATTACCAGTCTCTCGACACGTCTGCCTGTGTACATACGCCTCTCTCTACCCGTCTGTCAATTCGTCTCTGTGCTCTTCTGTCTGTCCGTCTCTTTATCACCACGCAACCCGTCTCTCAACCTTTACTCTACATGCCTGTATATCGGTCTCACTACCCGTCTCGTGACCCGTCTCTCTACCCATATCGGTACCCCTCTGTCAACCCTTTTTTTACCTGTCTCGCTACCCGTCTACCTATTCGTTTCGCAACCCGTTAGCCTATCTCTGTCACTACCCATCTCTCTACCCATCTCACTATCCGTCTGTCTACCCACTTGTTTACTCGTCTCTCTACCTCTTCCCAATAGTTTCACAATTCATTCAATATACAGAAGCCGTTTACCGTTATTAAATACAAACAGAAGTAATTCATCTAATAAGTATAATCAGATGCAATTTTAATAAATACATGCGTAAACCAGCAAAATAATTCATCAGTTTTAGTTTCATAGTTGTTTATATAATTTGGCAATAAATATCAACTTCTTAAACCCGAATTGTGTCAAGCTTTTTAAAAAAGCCTAAATGTCCGTATAACTGGGAAGTATCCTCAGGGCTATTATATACATGTTATAGTTAAGTGAAAGTTTCAAAATCGGGTTTGCAGTTAATTGCTTAAGTCAGAAAACGTAGCTTAACGCCATTTTAAATTCAATGCTGTAACTTTATTTTTATTTTTCTTATTTTTTTGAAGAGTTGGTGCGAGGGACTAGTAACGAGTAGATTAACAAATATATACATTTGAATTCAAACTTTTGCTTCCATGTTTATGTTAGTGTTGTTTGTATTATCATAGAAACTCGACAGAGTTTCTCGCCAAGCATAAGAAACAGCAATGCATTGAACCGTAAATGAAAGGAATTTCCGCCAATGGATGCCAAACGATTTTACAATTTTTTTTTTTAACTCTGTCTAGTTTATATTTTGCGGACGGGACAAAACGGGTTTTTGACACATCTATATCTCGCATTCTATTTATGATAGAAACAAAATTCTTGATTCTATGGAATGGGGCGTGCCCAGTGACTCAGGATTCAAAAGTAAAGCAAAATCCGACGAATAGGTTTTCAGTAAATGCAATTTTAAAAGTGCTGTTTTTTGCCCTTTTTAAATCTTGTTCCGGCCAAAAACTGTTGACAGGGCTACAGCAATGTGTAATTATCGGATTTTTACGCAGTTTACGTTATTTGAATCGTTTTTATGAGTAGTTCAAACCTTTGTAAGTTTCATGTAAAAATATTAATTAGTTTTTGATTTATATCAGTTTAAAGTTATTGATTCCTATACTTAACATAGAGCAAAAAACTGTTGACAGGGCTACAGCAATGTGAAATTATCGGATTCTTACGCAGTTTACGTTATTTCAATCGTTTTTATGAGTAGTTCAAACCTTTGTAAGTTTCATGTAAAAATATTAATTAGTTTTTGATTTATATCAGTTTAAAGTTATTGATTCCTATAGTTAATATAGAGCAAAAAAATAATAAATGACCCAACTCTTTTAGGAATGGTCGTATACACATGATATTAAGATATGTTATTACACTCGACCCAAGTAAGCTTCCTATTATAAAAAATCTTAACATTTAAGGTTCGTTTACAGGGTCTCACAAAAGATCTTTTGATATAGGGCTAAAGAGTTGTGTAATTATCCGATTTTTACGCGGTTTGCAGCATTTGAATTGTTTTTATAAGTAGTTTAAATGTTTAATATTTCGTGTAAAAATATTAATTAGTTTTTTATGTATACCACTTTAAAGTGATTTATTCCTATACTTAAGATGAAGAAAACAAAATGTTAAAGGGTCTAACTCTTTTCAAAAAGAACGTATGCGCATGATGTTAAAATATGTTACTACGAACTACTTAAGTTAGTTTCCTATTGTAAAACAGAATTGTAGAATTTACTGTTCGTTTACAGGGTAACTCAAAAGATTTTTTAATAAGACTAAAAAGTTGTGTAATTAGCAAATTTTTACGTTGAAGTACATGATTCCTGGACTTAACACAGAGGAAAAACAATAGTAAATTGCATAACTTTTGTCAAATTCGCTATATACACAAGATATTCAAATATGTTACTACATCCTTTCTATTGTAAAGCGGCATTGAAGCATATACGTTTCGTTTACAGAGTCTCTTAGAAGATCTTGATTACACTACAACCGATGTATATTTACTGAGTGAGATGTATTTTAATGATTTTACACTGTTTCAATCTCTGTAAGGTTTCATTATCTTGCTTTAAAATTTAATATAAGATCATTTTGTCCGTCTGAAATCTCGTCGATGTTAAGCTCTAAATCTATTAATATATAGTATTTTCATCGATTAAAAAAACTGTGTTTATTTATAAATATATAATTCTAGCGTATTAGGAATATATTAAAATAGCGATTACAAAATTCCAACTTAACATTCATGCGCTGAGTAATAGAATGTAAAAATGTTGATACCCCAAGATTACAAATTTTGCGTTTAAATATTTGCCGTTCATCGAATCTCCGGCTATGGCGAACTTAAAATGCTAAATTTCGTATACAATAGGTGATCGGTAACGAACTGTTCGGTTTACGAACAGGTCGGTTAACGAACACTTTCGCGTGAGATTTTTATGTTCGGAGAACGAACTCCTCACGAAACAAAGCCATGATGAAGCAATGCCGTGTTTCATATTTGCCGAGCTATACTTATTGCCTCTATTGTCAACTTTGAGAACATTTTAACAGTTGCATACATATGTCCTAATTAATTCATGGACTGCCGGAGATTGGGGACCTATATTTTAGGATCACCGAATTGGAATGAACAGAAATCACTTTAATAGTTTTTATACTTTTGCAAACGTTGCGAATTTTATATTTTTCAAATTCTCGAAACGTTGAGTTAAAAACTTAAACAAATAAAAAACTTCTAAGGTGCTCAGTAATTTTCAAAAATAATATATTTAATATGTTAGTATAAAAATCCCTGTAAATTTTTATACTAATAGAAATAAGTTCGTAGGAAAAAAAAAATGTTGATTATTCTCGATAAAGTATGCTCCATAAACTTATCGTTGTAGTTGACCGAAAAAAAGTGCTTCTTATTTTTCCACATTTTTCTGAAACTGTAGTATTTTAATTAGTTTGTAAACTACTGTAAAATTGTGTATTTTTTTGTTTTTGAATGTATATAAACGGAAGAGTGATATAAACAAAAGAAAAAGGAAAATAAATATGTCATAAATAATCTGATGAATACAATGTAAGGAAATTAATATAAAAGTTTCCCAGTTGTTATGGTAGCCACATGTACATTGGAATAAGTCACTCAATAAATTGTATAATTCGGATGTATAATTCTGTTTATAGCATCGCTATTATTTTTTTCGCCCCTTTTATCTTTTCTTTTCTGAATAAAAATGGAATCCGTATAATTGAAATTAAATACCTTACAAAAAGGAGTGATATCTCATCAAAAACAACTCGTTGTAAATGATCCCGCCAAGCCACAAACCTAAAACGTCAGTCACAAAAAGAAGTGATATCACATAAAAAGAAGCGATATAGAAGTGCATACTCCGAGTCCCGTGTAAAAATCTATCACCACTCATAATGTTTCCAAAGGACTCGGAGTGAGGTACAGTATGTGAAAACTGCTTGGCGACCTGCAGGCTTTTATAATGTTTGCGTTTCCTGTAATTACATATGACTATATTATTTTAATTTAATTTAATTTAATTTAATTTAATTTAATTTAATTTATTTTATTTTGCTCCCATAAAATTGTAAAAAGTTGAAGCTTCTGTGTTTGCATGTCCTTTCTTATTTGTGAGCTTGAAAAATCAATTTGTTGATTTTATTTACCATTATTTAAACTAGAAACACCACTCTTACGAAGAGGATTTTTCAAGTAAACATGTAAAAATTTTGAGTTTGTAATATATATATGAAAGGATATAAATAAACCCTTTTTAAAATGCAAAATTAAAATTTAAAATCCCAAAACATTTTTTCTAACTTATAAATCTAATGCTTAAATCTAATCTGCCCCTGTGATCTTTGTTTTTCAGCCTCACAAATATTACTTTCATCTATCAATTTCGACATCTCTTTAAGTTTTAAAAGTGATGAGTTTGCATTTCTTGCAGCTGTCTGTTGGGTGCGGCTCCCAGGCCCGGCCAAGCCTTGGTGTCGGCATAAGACCCCAGACATCAGTCAAAAGCTAATTGACCAATTAAAATAAATGATCCTCCCAATTTGACTCTTTCTCCCTCTGCTGGAAAATATCCTAAATTCTGATTAAAACCCCATGCAAGGGCGAAGAAGACAGTTTTTTGGCACATTTGAGCGGTCAGCCAAACCCTTGGCCATGTAGATCTCAAAATTTAACGTAAATGGCTCGCGGGACCTCCGACTGAACGCGCGAAGATGTCTGTACGAAGAAATGTGCTTCAATAAACGAGTTCGATCTGTCAAGAGGTCCCGAGTCAAACTTATTTATGTGTCACCAACTTATTTGTATGTTTCTGTAAAGTATTTCTCCCAAGTCGTCCTCCGGATAATTCCTTACATTTTATAAAGTCGGCATGACGGTCGCCTACTTCGGGAAAATCCCAGCCTTTCCACGATAAAAGAACTTGAAAAATGAAAAATTCCACTTGTGCCATGAAAATTTCGAATAGTATCTGTGTTGTGTCAGTGCAATCGGCCCACGAACAATCTCAAAAGATTGCCAGCAATTAATGAGACTTCGATTAGTCTTTCAAGAAAGTGCATTTTACCATCATGAACTTTTATTGTGTATAAAAGTTGAATATAGTCACCTAGAAAAGAAAATACATTTCCTCCCGATGGCCGGTAAAAAAGAACTTTTTTTTTTCTCCAACATCAAATTATTTCACTTAGTGTGCTTACTCGCCAGATAACTTTCAAATAATTTTCGTGATCATCTGAGAAAAACCGAAAATAAACATCCTTTATGCTGAAATTTATTTGATATATTTCCGGTCCTCAACCAAGAAACTTTTTTTTTTTTCCTCACTCTGTTATCGTCAAAAAGAAACTTATCTATGTGCAAACCGCATCAATTTATTAACTTTAGACTCACTGAAGATCAAACTGAATCTTTCGAAAAACTCTTTTATAACCTCAACATATGTAGGTCAAAGAGACAGCTGATGTTCAAGATCGCGCAAACTCTGATACAGAACTGAAATATTTATCTGTGTCCTTCGTTATCTATGCGATCCCGACTTTAAATTTTTATGGTTAGAACTGAGTAAGAAAAGGAAAAAACATTCAGTGTTCATTTATTTTTTAAAGTTTTTCTTTTCTTTCAGTTGCGCACGTTGAAGTACTGAACTGACCACCGGAAAATATTATTTATTTACCTTTAGTGAACAAATAACGTTAATGATCTGGGTCAGAAAAAACAGTTTTATTTTATTTTCATTATTATTATTATTATTATTTTGTATGTGTTAAAGCAAATTGGATATTTTAATCCACAGGTAAGTTTTATTGCTATATAAATTTCCGTCTTAATGGTTTTGTAGAAAAAAGTATAAAGTTTGATTACATTCTTTTTAATTTCTTCATTTAAGTGTTTGAAAGTAACTGATATTTTTTAATTGAAGCTTAAATTTTTAATGTTTTATTAAGTTTTGTATTAAAAGTAATTAAGCCACAATACAGATTTCTTTTACGTTATTTCTTTTATGAAAAGATGTTTTTAAAAATCAATTTTGTTAAATTAAACAATATTTTATTTGTTTATTTGCTTAACGAATTAATATTGAAAAGTTACTTCTGAGAATATCAAGAATGAAAAAAAAAAAAAAATTGCTGTTATCAATGTGTAACTTTTAAAAGTTTAAAAGTAGATTTTTCTAAAATGTGTTAAAGGGATTTTATAATTTTTAAGCAAGTTTAAATTTATTATTTAAAAATGTTATTAGCTTTATTTTTTCTTGTAAAGTTCAAGTTATTAAAGTTATAAGAAATTGGGGAATGACCAGCTATGCACATTAATTGTGATAAGTTTTGATAACAGTAGTTTCTTTTCTTTTTCATCAGGTGAAGCATACGTGCGATCACCAAAAACTAAATGCAGTTGAATTTAATGTTTATGGTATTATAAATAAATGGGTTGAACTAGTTACTTTTATGAACGCTTTCCAGTAAAAACATTTAAACAAACAACAATTTTGTTTATTTTTACAACTTTTTCCATATAAGAGTGAAACAGAACAGAAAATAGCTATAAAGCTATGAAATGATACATTTGCGCAGTGATAGTTCAGTGTTTCATCATTTTATTCACTAAGTATTTTTCATCAAGTTTTTACCCAATTTTTCCAGATGAATTTTTTTTTAAATTTGTAAATATATTATTATTATTATTATTTTTAGATTTTGTGTGTGTTTAATTATTACCTATTGTACGTATTCATTATTACAGTTCATTTCTTTTTATATGAAAATATATTTTTATTGAACTGTTGGAGATACCAATCAGATTGCCAGTATTTTTAAAAATATATCATGTAAGTAAGTATTAATGTTGTGTTTTTCTGTACATTTATTCCGTATTTTTAGATGCTATATTATTATTTTTGCCATTTCCTCTTGTGCAATTTTATTATTTCTAGCACTTTTTTAATTAAAATGTCACACGCCATCATTCTCTAAACGACCCCCATGTGTTGGTTAAACCCCAACCAGTTTTTAAAGAAAAATTTGGAAGGCCCCGTCCTTACCATTTTAAATATTCTAAATAAATTCAATTTATTAACCAATCGGTTTAGACATGACCTTGGTGAACCCACTTTTACCGTGGTAAGTCCAATAGTGTCTGAATCCACCCATTCAATTTTTAAAGATGACCATGGTTCCATTCCATTAAATCTTTAAGCCCACAATTTTTTTTAAGTTTTTGAGTTGGTTAAACTCCAACCAAAATCACCCCTGTGCAATCAAAGAGGATTCAGTTATGTACATGTGCAAATGTGGCGACTGCTGATATTTTTGTAAGAATAGATCCATTAGTAAACAGAATTATCACCAGGCTGCCATGCACTTCTGAAACACTGTCCTTTTTTATTCATACCAGGTTTATTATTTTTTGTTTTATTAATTATTTTTTCCTTTGCCAGTAGTAAAACCCTTAAAAATAAAAAAGTTTTTGCTATTTGCGTAAAATCTAGCAAGGAAAACTCTAAGTATTCTGGCCTTAATCTTAAAGGAAAAGTGTTCTGTGATTTATACTTGTCTAGAGCAGGAATTTTTTTTTCTTTGAGCTCACAGTGAGATGTAGTTTTAATTTATTATTTTGCTGCTCGGATTTATTGATGCCACTGGGGAAAACAAATACACCTCAGTCTGCAAAACAGTAAATTCCATTGCTTACAATTAAATTGCATCTACACTTCACCCAAAATAGAAACATCATGCTCAATTTTCTTTTTTTTTTAATTTTTGCTAAAACCTCCTCGAGGTTTAGGATCTGCTAAAACCTCCAAAGGTTTAGGATATAAATAAAACTACTTACCTAACCAGTAGTCCCTGTAAATAAACACTATATCATACACTTGTTATGTCCACACCTGTTTTGCCCATTTTTACAGTATATTCCATTATTTTTAAATATTTACATAATCATTTAATTTTGGTAATTTTATATTACTGCAATTTTAATATTTTCACGTTTTGAAAAAATGTGAATAAATAATTTCAAGTTTCTTTTTCATAATTTAACATTTTCAAGTATTTGTCTAATGTGAATATTTTGCATATAAAGAACGTATATTTTTCACACCAATTTCTTACGTTTATTATTATAATTTTATTATATTGATACCATATGTTTATATATATTTTACATAACTACTTTTATATTTAATTTTTGCACTTTTTACCATAAAGTTATAATTTTCACAGAACTATATATATTTTTATAAAATATTTTGAAATTTTGTGCTGTAAGGACTTGAAAAAAATAGCACAAAAATGTCCAGAGACTTTTAAGCCACACAATTATGGCCACAAAACTTTAAAACAATATTATTTTATTATTGTTTTTTTTTTTCATATATTCCTTGTGTTAATATTACTGTATTATTGTTTTCATAGATTTCGTATGTTTTGTGGTATAATTATTATATTTTTCAAGTTTTTAATGGAAAGTTCGGTCAGATTGTCCCGAGAGCCATATCCCAAATTTAGAGCTTTTTAGCATAAAACCATAAGATCTTTAATTTTTCCTTAATTTATATGTGTTGAAATTTAAATTTTAAATATATTTTTCCAGCAGCAAAATTCAGCCCTCACTTTTTACCAATCTTAGTTGTAAATTTAACTTTAACATTAACTTATTTTGAAGCCTCACTCAATTAAACACTTCTTTTTAATTCACTTTGGCATTCTCGGTCTTCCGGGTGAGCTCCCCCAGTTTTGCAGGCAAATCTGGTGGATCTCATCTTGGAGGGGGGGGGGGGATGTGAAAGGATATAAATAAACCCTTTTTAAAATGCAAAATTAAAATTTAAAATCCCAAAACATTTTTTCTAACTTATAAATCTAATGCTTAAATCTAATCTGCCCCTGTGATCTTTGTTTCTCAGCCTCACAAATATTACTTTCATCTATCAATTTCGACATCTCTTTAAGTTTTAAAAGTGATGAGTTTGCATTTCTTGCAGCTGTCTGTTGGGTGCGGCTCCCAGGCCCGGCCAAGCCTTGGTGTCGGCATAAGACCCCAGACATCAGTCAAAAGCTAATTGACCAATTAAAATAAATGATCCTCCCAATTTGACTCTTTCTCCCTCTGCTGGAAAATATCCTAAATTCTGATTAAAACCCCATGCAAGGGCGAAGAAGACAGTTTTTTGGCACATTTGAGCGGTCAGCCAAACCCTCGGCCATGTAGATCTCAAAATTTAACGTAAATGGCTCGCGGGACCTCCGACTGAACGCGCGAAGATGTCTGTACGAAGAAATGTGCTTCAATAAACGAGTTCGATCTGTCAAGAGGTCCCGAGTCAAACTTATTTATGTGTCACCAACTTATTTGTATGTTTCTGTAAAGTATTTCTCCCAAGTCGTCCTCCGGATAATTCCTTACATATATATATATATATGATGATGATGATGATCATACGCATATTAATAACATTGTACCTTATAATAAACTTTAACTAAATTGAGATATATTGCAGTAATTCTAGCGTAAGCGGAATCGCATAGATCTGGGGAAAAATCCGTTCTGTCAGTTCTTTCGCATACAAAAATATTTAAAAAATGATGTAACAAAAATTAAAAATTTATTTTTTTCGATTTTCAAAATTGATATACTGCATATATTATAAAAGCTGCAGGTCGCCAAGCAGTTTTCACATACTGTACCTCACTCCGAGTCCTTTGGAAACATTATGAGTGGTGATAGATTTTTACACGGGACTCGGAGTATGCACTTCTATATCGCTTCTTTTTATGTGATATCACTTCTTTTTGTGACTGACGTTTTAGGTTTGTGGCTTGGCGGGATCATTTACAACGAGTTGTTTTTGATGAGATTAATACTTTGTTTACCGAGCTTCATTCAAGGCCGTAGCCAGAAAATTATTTCGGAGGGAGATTTATGGACTCAAAATTTTATTTTTATTAACTTTTTTTTAGATTAATTTTTGAATAATTGGATAGGGGTGAGTGCTCCAAGGCTTATTAAGTTGTATTGTGAAATGGTATAATTCAATAATATAATGACCAAAGAAAATTTAATCTATGACTTATTTTCAATCCAATTATATTTATAATCTCATTTGTATTGCTGATTCTCCAGTGTATTGACATTAGTGTCATCCAAATTAAGAAATAGTTTTTGGAGTTTTGTACGTATGCTTTCAAATGTTTTAATGCCAAAGAGATCTTCTCAGGAACATATATTAAGATAGCTAAGTTCGCCATTTTTTCAAAGTTTGTGGCTATTTAGAAGTAAAACTCACAATATATTTTTTATGAGTTTAATTTAAGTAAGTTGAACAATCTGTATCACTCTGTTGTAGCCATTTTATATGATAGCATTAAAATTTTGCTTTTAGAGAGTTCCATTAGGAAAAAATCGTCTAAATTTTAAATATTTGATAAAAATTGTATTCAATTTTACAATATGCTGATGGAATCAAACAATAAAGAGAAGCCTATCATACGAGGGAAAGTCATTAAGTAAGTCACAAAAGATAATTAAATAATAACTTGCAATGATATTCACTTCAAAACTATTTTTATTTCTCAACCTATTATCCACCCATATTTATGCACTTATATCACCATTTTATCAGTGCCCCAACACCAGCAGCATAAAATTCTTTGGGTTGCTGTCTCAGCCACATTAGGACTTCAAGTTCAACCTTTTCATCATCTGTGAACATCATCTTGCTTCCAAGATGTTTTTTTAGTGGACTAAACAGATGAAATTCGCTTAGGGCTATGTCGAAGCTGTAGGGTGGATGTTGAAGAATTTGCAAGATGATGTTCACAGATGATGAAAAAGTTGAACTTGAAGTCCTAATGTGGCTGAGACAGCAACCCAAAGAATTTTATGCTGCCGGTGTTGGGGCACTGATAAAACGGTGATATAAGTGCATAAATATTGGTGGAGAATATGTTGAGGAATAAAAATAGTTTTGAAGTGAATATCATTGTAAGTTATTACTTAATTATCTTTTAGTGACTTACTTAATGACTTTCCCTCTTAGAATTAACTGACGCTTAGTGGCATATTTACAATTCTTCTGACTGAAATTTCGGAGGGGGATCAAACCCTGGTGATCCCCCCACTGGCTACGGCCTTGGCTTCATTCGAAACAAATGTAATAGACTTCTTCTACAGTTTTTTCCAGGGGAAACTACCGTAATCGGACCCAAAGCCAATCGGAGCATTTAATATCATTATTTTAACTGTTATAAAGTTAAAACAATGTTGTTGCTAGCTTTATTTTTGTTTGAGACCAGCCTTGCCTGTGTATCTGAATAGGGAAAAGTTCCGTATCCTGTGCCGATTGCGCGATTTGCGAAAAAATTAAACGTGTTGCCAAAAGCATCTTACCGAAGCATCTACTTTAAAAAAAGCATCTTACTAAAAGCATCTACTTGAGCATCTTACCAAATTTTTACAGAGAGCGGAAAAACATGTTTTTCAAATGTTTACAAACGTACTTTTATTAAATCATGTTTTTGAACCATCTTAAAAACATAAATACGATGCTAAAATAAAATTTTATCGCCATTTTCGAAATTTTAATAAGTAATGAAAATACATAAACAAACATATTTAACAAACCTAAGAGGTATTTTTGGGATAGATAATTGTTATTATCAGGGGGCAAATTGTAAAAAATTAATAAACGAACGAAAAACATACCTAAATTAACTTTTGGGAACCTCAGGAAAAAAATATCTGATGTAAATAGCATTTAAAATCTTTAAATGGAGAAGTGTTCCGTAAAAAAATGCAAAACATTATACGCTTGATATAAATATTTTTGGAACAGCTGTCGCTAGCGCACTGGGATTGGCGTGATTTTTGTTTGCGCCATTTTGGCCAGAAAACCCCGTTTTTGAGAACCCGTTAGGCGAAGATTGCTAAAACAGCATGCTAGTTTGATTTTATTATGTTATAAAACACACACAATTTTTATTTTAAGCACACAGAAATTATTTTAGGCACAGATGTCATATACGCACCACATTGGCGCGATTTTTCCCCCGCCAATTTTTTCGAAAACTTTGTTTTTGAATATTAGTTACAAAGGTACTTCTCTATTATCCCGCCGACCACTTTATGACACCGTCGACCTCTTTATGAACTATTTGATGACATAACAATCACGTATAATGCTTCTGACATCAAGTAAATGGGACTGCATTTTTGGCGTTTAATCTTACAGTTTGGCGATAGTTTTTTGTTATGAAAAGTGGTCGACGGGATAATAGAGAAGTACCGTTACAAAAAGCATGCAATAATAAATGAACAGTTATAAATAATAAACATAATAATATAAATATCACAATAAATCGCAAATATTAACACTTATTAACACATAAACAAAATAACCGGGTTACCATGTTTGGCATAAAATTGCCATTTTGTTGAAATCGCGCCAACGTGGTGCGTATATGACATCTTTACCTTATTTTATTATACAACACACACAGTGATTAATTTATTATAAAAAACACACAATATTTAATTTAACATAAAAACACAGAATCTGCCCTTCCGAGTTGCTACACGAAGCGAAATCTCACCAAAATCGTCAGGTTGCCCACACATAACATCGCCATTTTATTACCAAAAAGATACCTTGGTGCGCCTGCGACATCTGTATCATCTTTTTTTAATGTTTTAATATTTTCGAAAGCATAGATAAAAAGGTAAAAATCTCATTCCCAACTGCCATTACAATTAGCATTTTTTTTTTTTTTTTGTATATACAGTGGTGGCCAAAAGTGTGGACATTTTTTGAAAGTTTCATGTTTTTCAACTTTGTGTGCTTGTAGAATATATTAATTTTCACTTAAATACAAACGTTTATATATGAAATTGAAGGTAATTTAATGTCAAATTTAATAATAAAAACAGTATTACAATATCTGTATTGCAAAAAACGTTATGCAACTAATAGTAAGATCTATCTTAGATTTGCATTTTTTTAAAGTGATACTTACACAATCAATACTTAGTAGGATAACCCTTATTTTTTAAAACAGCTTCACAGCGTCTTTTCATTGAGTGTACGAGTGTTTGGAGTTCATCTTCCGTAATCACATGGTGCCAAGAATCAATTATAGCTTCAATAAGTTGTCTTTTATTGGATGGACATTTTTTCGTACAAGAATTTTCAAACGTCGCCACAAATTTTCAATTGGATTGAGATCAGGGCTGTTTCCTGGCCATGGTAATATATCTATGCCTTTATTTTGAAACCATGCTTTGCATACTTTTGTTATGTGGCATGCAGCTGAATCCTGCTGAAAAATAAATGGTGCGTTGTTGGGGAAGAGATCCCTGATAGAAGGTATCAATTTTGGTTCCAGGACAGTTTCGATGTATTTTTTGGCATTCAGGATGCCATCAATCACTTGAATTCGGCCCACACCATTTGCAGACATACATGCCCAAATCATGACATTTGTTGGGTTTTTTGTAGTTGCTTCTATGCAAGAATGGTGCCAAGAATCAATTATAGCTTCAAACACTGTTCTGAGGACCAATCAAATGTCTGTAACTATATTTTATGTTATTTGAATATAAAAAGAGTTATTGTTGTTGAAATATTTTGCTGTTTTTGAATAGTTAAAGTCCTTTTTTTTAATTAAACTAATTTTAAACAATGTCATCAACAAGAAGAACTAATTGGACATCTACAAAAAGAAGCCGAACTGTCATATTGAGAGTAAATGGCCTGTCTTATGCTGAAATTGCAAGACAAGTTGGTGGTTCAGTGACTTGTTCTGGTGTACGAAAATTCTGTTTACGTTAGGAAAATACGAAATCAGTGGAAAATAAGAAAAATCAGGCAGAAAAAAATGCACAAGTGCTACTGCCGATAGAAAAATTAAACGGCTATGCCTTCAAGATAGAAAAATTTCATCAGATGCCATTAGATGTGAAATGAATGCAGCGGGTATTGCAGTAAGTTCAAGAACAATAAGAAGAAGGTTATCAGGATTTGGACTACAAGCTAGAATTACAAGGAAAAAACCATATTTAAATCAAAAGCAACGTGAAAAACTAGTTAAGTGGGCAAAAGAACACATTAAATGGTCAGAAAATCAATGCAAGCAAGTAATCTGGAGCGATGAGAGTAAAATATCGCTCTTTGTTAGTGATGGTAGAGACGTAGAGTAGGAGAAGCAGTTCATCCTGATTGCATAGAAGCAACTACAAAAAACCCAACAAATGTCATGATTTGGGCATGTATGTCTGCAGATGGTGTGGGCCGAATTCAAGTGATTGGTGGCATCCTGAATGCCAAAAAATACATCGAAACTGTCCTGGAATCAAAATTGATACCTTCCATCAGGGATCTCTTCCCCAACAACGCACCATTTATTTTTCAGCAGGATTCAGCTCCATGCCACACAGCAAAAGTATGCAAAGCATGGTTTCAAAATAAAGGCATAGATATATTACCATGGCCAGGAAACAGCCCTGATCTCAATCCAATTGAAAATTTGTGGCGACGTTTGAAAATTCTTGTACGAAAAAAACGTCCATCCAATAAAAGACAACTTATTGAAGCTATAATTGATTCTTGGCACCAAGTGATTACGAAAGATGAACTCCAAACACTCGTACACTCAATGAAAAGACACTGTGAAGCTGTCTTAAAAAATAAGGGTTATCCTATTTTGATTGTGTAAGTATCACTTTAAAAAAATGCAAATCAAAGATAGATTTTACTATTAGTTGTATAACTTTTTTTGTAGTATAGATATTGTAATACTGTTTTTATTATTAAATTTGACATTAAATTTTCTTCAATTCGATATATAAACTTTTGTATTTAAGTGAAAATTAATATATTCTACAAGCACACAAAGTTGAAAAACATGCAACTTTCAAAAAATGTCCACACTTTTGGCCACCACTGTATATACAAAAAAATATATATATCTACAAAACATATGTTTACATAATATTACATCTGCAAAACATAACTTTAGAAAAGGTAACCAAAAGACTGAAGATCGCAACAACCACATCGAAACACTTATCACCAAAAAATAACTCGCCAAATCTACCAGCACAGGATATGGAACTTTTCCCTCTGAATGCAGAATATTAGCTATTTTTATTGTACGATAGGTAATTATAATAAAATTGTTTCATTTCGCATACTACATACCATTTGATATATTTGTACTTTTATGTTCCATCTTATAAAAAATAGAAATATATTTTATAGGGTACTTTTCGATTAGCTGGACGCCAGTGATATATGAACAAATACATAGATAAATATGTATGTATATACATACATACATACATATGTATGTATATACATACATACGTATTATACATACATACATACATATATGTATATATATATATATATATATATATATATATATATATATATATATGTGTGTGTATATATATATATGTGTATATATATACATATGTGTGTATGTATATATATATCACTTTCGTATCCTATACACACAACATGTATATAGATCACTGGCGCCCGGCTAACCGAAAAGTACCTTTTATTGTACTGAATATTAGTGAGTGCATATTTTTTTGCTCCATGCTCCATGAACTTTTGAAATCCGATTGATTACGAATATCTCCCGCCTGTGAAAATGACGTACGTACTAAATTTTCGTTACGTATGTACTTTAATTTTGCTTTTTTTTTAATCTATTTTTTAATATAATTTCCAAACGGTTTGAAATTTATTTTTGGTAATAAATAGACGTCGTTGTCACCTTTATAGGTACCTGCTGTAAAAATTTGAACGAAATCCGTTAAATATTTTTTGAGTTATGCTTGACGAAAGGTTTTAATATCCGCCGTAGCTATATATGGAGCAAATTAATACTGCGCTGCGTATGAGTCTTCGTGTCACTCAGACAATTATAATAACCAAAGTCGCTTTTATCATATACACATTTTTATCAAAACAAACTCTAAAAACATATTTAGGAATAAATCTGGTACACAAGATGCAGTGGTGTAGTCGAGGAGGGACGCTGGAGGACGGCGTCCCCTTACTTTTCTATTTTATCTCGAGCGTCCCCTTACTTTTTATTTTCAAGGGGAACGCTAGAGACGCGAGAGGACGCAATCTTTTCAACCTTACCAATTTTTTAAAAGGATGAGCACACCAACAAATTAACAATTTTAAGAAATAAGGCCTTGATTTTTAATACTTTTCAACAACATGGAAAGTGTTTACGGTGTCAGATCGCTTGTCTGTCTCCATCTGTTCACATTCTACTCGTAACTTCCAAAAGTTTGCTTGAATTTCGACAAAATTTTATGTATATTTTTTCAATGTAGTATTATCACTATTGTAAATTATATGTATAGCATCAGTATTTCGTTTACGAATGATCAAAAAAGAGTTCTTTCATATTAGTGTTTATGGGCAGATATTGTTTGAAATTCACATAAATAAAGTAAATGCCATATGGTATTGAAATTTGTTACAACATATTCCCTGTCGAAAATAGCATTTTTCGTTCATTTACAGGAACATTCAAAAATATTTCGAAACACCAAAACACCATGAGCTATTAACAGTAATTGTTTGCAATGCATAGAAAACGGTGCACGAAACATTTTAGTTCTTTTACAAGGCCAAAGAATCCGGATACATTGTCATATGTGGGTTCAATTGCTCGAAACGTGTTTTCGGTTACATTTTGCATTTTTCAGCTGAATAAAATAGTCATTAGCTAAGTGATACGTAAATGATATTCGTATACAGGGCCACACAAAAGAATTCGAATACACTACCGTCATGGCCGGATATTTCTGGAAATGCGTTTTGCAGCTGGTTTAAATTTTAGTTTGTTATGTGATGCGCATATGATCATTAATTTCTATACATGATCACTCAAAATAATTCGAATGAATACATTTCCATTTATAGGTAATTATTGTTTAGTATGTGTTTAAACTGAACGAAATTTTATTTTCATTAAAAAAAACCGCTAGACTTGCTTTTCCTTCACACATTGTTGCACAAAATTAATTTTACAAACATTTGTGTGTAATGAATATAATATATATTAGCCGGTATACAACAATGCCTGTGTATTATAAATGTTGACACACACTTCAATTTTTTACCTGCTGGAGATAAGTAGATAATGTAAATTATAAAAATGTTTAAAATAAAGTAAAAAATAACATTGAAATAATATTGTCAATGAAATAATTATCTCATTAATTTTCAAACATTTATATAATAACTTTTTATACGAATCTTCTATTCAAAATTTGTCAGTCAGAAAAAATTTCCTTTTTGCTGCAAGAAAATCATTAAAAATCTGCATACCTATATATTTAAAATTAAATTTAACAAAATAAAGGAAGAAAGCTGACTTATAAAACCTTTTCGGACCATTTAAGTATAACTTCATCAGTGAAAATGGTCCTGTGCACATATTGGCGATAGCATTTTTAGAACAAAATTAAATATTAACAAGTGTAAAAAGAAAAAAATGCATCACAAATATATCTAAATAAAAAGCTACACGGGCAGAAATCATGTAAAGAGACAGTGTAGTTTTTAAACAACAGCCCATGTTTATTATCATCCATGTTACTGTTATCTTCTTCTTGTAATACCTCATAGCTTTTCTAATTTGATATGTCATCGTTGTTCCCTTCCTCCCCCTGCATATTTCCTACCTTATTTTAAACTTTTTTGCATCTTACATTGACTACTTATCTTCAAGTTTCAATTTTTTCGGACGTCCTGTAAAAGTCAACCTTAGCTCAAACTTGAATACTTCATTGAAAAAATGCAAGACTTTGATAGCAACATGGTTTAAAGTGGTTTTTAGTGACAAACCTTGATGATTTTAATTTATAATAGTAATTTATCTTTAACGATTCATCCTTATCTAAGTGAAAACCACAGCCTAATTTGAAAAGCGGCAAATCACAGAATGGCTACTGACACAAAATCTAGAAAATATAAAGAGGAGAGAAATTTTTTAAAAATAAGTATTTCTGTAAAGTTCATTGAAAGAGGAAAAATAACACATATTATTAAACTGTGACAGAATTAAATTTATTGCTGTTGTTTTCAACACATTTTCCCCTTTTATTTAAATATCCTTCTATATATAAAAAAGAAGTAATGGTTTGGAAATGGACCAATGAAAATCTGCATAGATATTCCGGGTTATTATCATCGCTTATTTACTAGGGGCTTTTTTGAGGAGCGATTACTTTTTTTCTAGCCATCCTACGGGTTCGAAAATCATACCACCAGACGCGAAATATAACAAGCTTTCAGAAATTAAAAAAAATTATCAGGGTCGGACAATAAAAACTAAAAAAATCCTTAAAAATCGAGTAAAAAATCTTATATTGAAAAGGTAATTTTTTTATATTGTTGCCAATTTCTAAATAAGCGCAAAGGATTATGTTTTATCTCAAATAAAAAATGTATTTGCGCGAGACTATTAAAAAGAATAATGAAAGTTTAAAATAATAATTAAATGATCACATGTTGAAAGCAGGAAATAAAGAAAATTACATCATAAAAATTGTGTTTACACATGAATATTAAAAATAAAAAAGATGAATTAAATGAAAAAGCATTATAATCAGTAAAATGAAAAAGCATTATAACCTGATTACAGAAGATAGTCGCTGTTCGGGATATCATCATCATCATCTTTTTAAAACAGGATACATTACCAGGTTTTAAAAGACTGTGAAATCAAAACGGGGGTTGGTGAGTGTAGCGAGCAGGGGGCAGAGCTCCCTAGTTTAATAAATAAAAGAATTAATTTGAACCACTTTTTTACATCCTTTCTTTTAACTTACATTTCTGTATCTGTGTGGCAGTCCAATCTTGATACTCATTTTTCACCCACTTCCTGTTGACGTAGAGCTTTGAAATTTGGAATATATATATGTGTACCTGAAGACAATACATGAATTGGACATTATTTTTTAAAAATTCGATCCCTAAGGGGGGCCAACGTCGGCACAAAACTTTCATTTTTCTCATAGAAATAACGTTGCGATTGTTTATTTGAAAAAATAGCTCCATTGTTGCAATATTCATCCTTTTTCACCATGTTGTTGCTCACATCAGTATGACATCATCATTGACCGACGAATATAAGTTGACTTTTTGTGAATCTTAATGAAAGTATGTTTTTTTCTATATTTATTTTATTATATATATATTTTTTTTTATTAACGTTAAATGTAATTTTATTAGGAAAGTGTTTCTTAAATAAGTCATCTGGCACAAGTATAAGTATTATTTTCCACAGAAACTCTACTTCAAAATTATATCTGTAAAAAATTTCCGCTCAACTCTCTAAACACTTATAATGGCATGCATTCAAATCAATTTATAACTAGAGTAGACTTTTATATCGCTATTAATAGTGTGGTAACATTCACTGAGATGATTCCCACATTAAAATTTCAATTCTTCTTAGAGAATATCTACGTGTCAAATAACTTTTATGTCAAATTTGAAGTTTCTAGCACTGATAATTTCAGAAGAATAACAAAAGTTTTCCACTTATTTCACCACTTTAAATTTCGAATATTTTAAAAGCCATTCTTCGTAGATTCTAGATAAATCATGATGAAATGAGTTTAGAAGATTTACTTAACAATCAGGGATCCCAAATGGTCCGCTTTTTGAATACCAGTATTTTCTTAGAAAAATTTTATTTTTAGATTTTTCCTGCAAATTTTGCAGAAACAATCTTCGAAGGTAAATTGTTACGGAATAGTTGTAGAAACCTACTATGAAATGTTCTGTTAAAAAATATTGGTATTCAGTTAGCGGACCATTTGGGAGCCCTGAACAATTCATCCTTTTAAAATGTAAATTAAAAAAATAATGATAAATAAGATTTTACGAGCATGTAAGTCCTGGAAGTACATGTCCGCCAAGTTTTAAGTTAGTTGCTCTTGCTCGATTTTTTTCCACACAAATCGTGATGAAACCAATATTTTTAAACGTTCTTTCTGCATTCCTTCTGCCCCGTAAAAATTCGATTTTTTTTTTGTGGGGGGGGGGGAGACCCCTTCTAGTATTGTACTTACAGATTAGATGTAACTTAGTTACTGATTTAAAGATTTACTAATTCTAGAAAAATCTTGATGAAACGCGATTTTCAGAAATTTTCTTTATAAGGATACTGGTCTATTTCACTCCTTTCAGATTCATATGATGTTTGGAAAGTTCCTTCCGTTTGGGAAAACCAATTCGTACCGGAAAATTCTGCCCGTCAATTACTAAGCATTAGATATAGGAATTTATGTCTAATAATTAATGATAGAATTTTCCGGTACAAATTGGTTTTCCCAAACGGAAGGAACTTTCCAAACAACCCAATATTTAAAAAAAAAATCCAATTTGGGGTAGCATCTGAATCCTAAAAGTAGTCTTTGTGCCAATAAAAAGCATTATTTATGGGTTATCCATGGCATCGGTCACAGTTTTTTTAAATGTTTTTTTCCCACAGAAACTGCACATATTTTTACTTCTGGTCACAAAATGGCTTTAAAATTGTCTAGACATGAGACACGTTGTCCAAAATTGTATACAGAGTTTGGGCAGTGGCACATAATCCAGAATATTAAATAATATTTTCATCATATGTAACATACCTGCGAAATTTGAGCTCAGTCCAAAACACCGTTTAAATGCTATCCTGCTTAGACACATACACATATTGAATCATCGCAAAAACAGACTTTGGGAATCTTAAAGAAAATACCGACTCGCACACATGCATACTCACATACATAGAGAATTGTTGCAGAAATAGGAAAAGCGGATTCTGGGAACCTATAAAAGTAAAAATATAAATTTCATAGTCTTTTCTTCTTGTAATGATTACAATATTTTCCTTACACTATACGTGTCCGTAACGTAAAAATGCAGAAATTTTCAATGTTCTTAGTATACAATAGTTATTCTATGACTATCTCAAAAATAAACAATTTCTATCTAAAGTCTCGTTGCGTGGATTAGTGTTATCGAATTACGATTTCTATTTCAAATATTTTTGCACATGAAATAAGGTTAAAAAATTTTTTAATTTATAGCAAGCTATGAACGACCAACAGATAAAGAAACTTTAATTAATTTAATTTAAATAAAATTTTAATTTAAATTTTTTAATTTAATTGTTCAATTACTTTTCTCTGCAATTCAAAATGAAAAACAAAATTCATAATCAAGTTTGCCCTAAGGGTGATTGATACAGACCCTAATGATCGAGATTATGAGCGTCCCCCCACTTTTTTCCACAGGACTACAGCACTGACAAAAAGCATCTTCCATGAGTGAGTAAAGATTCAGAAAATATGCTCAGGGGATGAGAGATTTTTTGTCATACTTAATGATGTAAACTAAATACGACTAAAAGCTGATAGGTTATACACGTAGCGCACGTAATTTATTTAAAGGCGAATTCCTTTCGCCGAAAACCGAGCAAAAGGCGTAGCCGTGTTTAGCCACATGGTTTAGCACAAACCTTGTCCAAATTATCATTGAATCAGCTGATTTATACCCTGCCCATAGCGGAATGGTCAGAGTCAGACTTCAGTTTTGGTTCAGGGTTTGCACAATTGGTCAGAAATGTTATAGCGCCCTCTGGTGATTGACTTTACACATTATAAACAAATGAGTATCTCTTCTTTATGGCGTATACCTCGGATTATACTAAAAATCAACGTATTAGCATTATCAACCTTGTCAACAAGATGGTACAGTTGTGTGAGTTTTGCGGCCGGTTCAAGCATTAAGAAGTTAGAACGCTTACTTTATAGCCGGCTTTTCCACAACTCCTTAAAAATCTACTTGATACTCTGCAATGCCAATATCTTTGAATATAAACTACCAGTAAATTTATTATAACGTTGCAGTCTGGATGAAATTGAAAATACTCACAAGTTAATAGTTCGAAAATCAAATGGACTCTTTTTAAAATGTTCAAACTCTAACTCAAATTTATTCATAAATACAAGTAAAAAAAATATTTTTTTCAACTGCCAAATGCTTTTAAATGTAGCAATTTTTCTAACGCCACAACATTTTTAATATTTCACGTGATTTCCACAATAAGATTATTTTATAAATATATATATTTCAGAAAATGGCATCACTAAGAGATGAGAATATAGTAATCAAACTTTCGTTTTGAATTTATGTAAATCATTTTAAAAAGATAAGAATTATTAAGTCGTTTGTTCATAAGCGTTACTACTAGTACGATCTATTGCTTGCATTGAAAACAACTGCCATCTAGATAAGTTGAGGTGAGCTACATCGATTTTTTCATTTATTTAATTTTATCGAATAGCAAATAGGAAATAAGAATTGTCGTTTAACCCATTAAAGCCGGAATTATTTTCGTCTTTAAAATGCAAACCATACATTTCACACCAGTATTATTAAATTAGCAATTTTTGTTTGCTTTATCAAGAACTTGGAGTCATAAAATAAAGACAATGTTTCCGTAAAAAAATACTGGTTAAAAAACAAAAGAATGGTTGAAACTTATCTGGTACCATATGGTACTGCTAGGCTTTAATGGGTTAAAAGATTGTCGAAAAAAAAAAGGGTTGGCGAGATTAACAATTTTGGCAATCACGGCCGCTTGTCTAACATACAAGTACCCAAAATACATATATTCATACATTTTAGTGCCCATTTTGATGTTATGAAAAAACATTGAAATTTTAGGTACATTTTCGGTTTTACGGATACCATGCCAAAATGTATGCTAATGCATAATGTATATAAATGTATGTAATTGTATTTATTAAATGTATGTAAATGTATGCTTGTTGACAATGTTGTCCGTATAACGTAAAAGTACCCTTATTTGTTTATTTTTTCATGTATTATAATTTTCATCCGTATAACAAAAAAGTACCAATATTTGTGATCGATCAAATAATTGAATTTCGTTAAGCATTAAATTTTCTTATTTTTAATCTGAGAAATAAACAATAAGCATGCGTTTAATTAATTTTGCAATATGCGGTGCAACCAAAACAATTTTAATTAAATCGGTACAAATATCGCAGACGCACCGGGGTTAATTTTTGGCGCCTAAATGACGATTTTTGCTTTGTATGGCAACCAGGTGTTTTATAATAAAATTGAATAGGTGTATAAATAAATAAAATAAAATAGGTACTTTTATGTTAGCTGGGCGTCAGTGATAACTCGCCAAATCTTGTTTCAATTTGAATCATTTAAATTGCAACATTTTACGTGAGATTTGTTATTCATATTGATTCATATGATTCACATAACAGTTAATACATACATTTATATACATACATTCACATACATACATTTACATACATTATGCATTATCATACATTTTGGCATGTTGTCCGTATAACGGAAAAGTACCATAAAATATAATACAATTAAATGAAAATTTAGAAAGACGCCAAAACGGCTTTTTGGCGCAATTTTGGATTTTTTCGACAAGCGGCACAGGATACGGAACACTTCCCATCTGATGATAAAGAATCTGCATTAAAATTATGGGCGGATTTTTTTTTAATTCCACCCATAAAGAAGGGATAAAAAAGGGGAACAAACTTTTAAAAAAATCCTTAAAAATGAATATTATATTTATGCGTCAAATGATAAGACATTTTAGTGTATTTTTGTATGCTGAATTGAATCTGCCAGATCCAAAGTTCGTTAGATATTGCCCATTTTCCTAACAAATACTTCTGTGAATAATCAATTAAAACAGTTTATCCTGAATAGCTCAAATTATGTCCAATACATTAGAAAATGTAACAGCGCAATGACGTTTAAATCATTTCCAACAATGCTGAAAGTTATTCCATGTAATATTCAATAATGCTTTAAAATGTCAAAGTGACCGATATATTTCGTTTTATTCAAATTTCGTATGGAAAAACCAACTAGCGTAGCGGGCATAGCCTGCTAGTAGTTGTATAAATGAATATTATATAGTTAGTGTTATATAGTGTTATACATATTTTATAATAGTTTTATAAATATGTTGTATAAAATGCTTTTAATTTGTATAAAGTGCTTGTCCTATTTCTTGTATGTATAACCGTGACCTACGTTATACATGGCCCGCTCACGGTCTGACGTCAGTGTAATGACATCACGATAATTGGTTCAAACTTCTCAGAGAACAGAAAACAAATTTTGAATCGGCTTTTGCTTAATGAAATGTGTGTTTACATTTAAAAACATGTCTTATCGATGAAATAAAGGTTTGGAAATTTTATTGCTTCCGAGATTTTGTGGTGGAACAAAACATTTTTCAGCGAGTTTGCTTTCAATTGTAGTTTTGAGATAGAAATTAAAGTACTTTTAGGTTAGCCGGGCGCCAGTGATATATGCACTGCACATGTATATATACACACAAATAAATATATACATATATCTACATATACATGTATTTACATACATATATATATACACATATATGTATGAATATCTAGATATATGTATATACATATATATTTGTATGTGTACATATATCACTGGCGCCCGGCTAACCGAAAAGTACCGAAATGAGTATTGTGCAGAGACAAAATAATTATTTTATCGTTCTTTTACGTATTGTGTTTATAATACCGAAAACCGAAGACGAGCAAAGAAAAATCTGTTATTGAAAATGTGAATGAGAGATAGTTTTAGAGAGATTATTTCGTAGATATGTGTTACAGATCATTAATCAGTAGCTGAATGTTATAAAAAATGTTTTAAGTTCATGGTAAAGTTGATGAAAGTGTGACGTTAAAATGTATTAACCATTTGTTTTGTAATTATTTGTCAGGGTGCGCTATACGTAAACAGTACCAAAATTTCTGATTATGGCTCAAAAAATACTCTTTACAGTCTGTTATAATATAATTCATTATTGTTTATCTTGCAAAATTCAATAAGCTGTATGTACTGTATCAACAAAATAAATCTTTGACCTTCTTATGATTTTTCACTTTTGTTGCATGTTATAATATATACAGGTCATATACATTTTGTTGCACATCTATATTTATAAAGTTATTTGTTATTATATATTTATATTTGCCTTGTTATAGAATTAGGGGGGAATTTCTATGATCAATTGGACCCGATTATGAAACATTAGCCTTATTCTGCTGAATGAATTTCCATGGAACCTGCATTGCTATTTTTAACACTTTCCAACCTAGTTGAAAAGCGTTTATGACTTCGGTTTGTCTGGCCGTCTGCCGTCTGCCGTCTGTCCGTGCTCTAACTCCCGTAAATATGCTCGGATTGCTCTGCAATTTTTATATGTTATAGTCGTTATATATAGCATGTTTCCTATTTCAACGGAAGTGTGTAGCACTTACAGTTTTTTTACAGGGACACTCAAAAGAATTCCATTACATTGCGGTCTATGGGGAAAAATCATTTGTCGTTTATTTAAATAATGTTTCACTATTTTAAACGCATTGAAATTTATATATATCACTAAGGTGCATTAGAAGAAGCTTAATATGGAATAGGGTGTGCATAGCACTTAGAGTTACTTTACAGGGACAGTCAAAAGGATTCCGTTACATTACGTCTATGGAGAAAAATCGTCTGCGGCTTATTTAAATAATGTTTCACTATTTTAAACGCATTGAAATTTATATAAGGTGCATTACAAGAGGCGTACTACAGAATATTGTGTGTATAGCAGTCATCGTTCATTTACAGGGACACACAAAAGAATTATCTACTGTATGCTAATAATAATTCCTGGAAGTGCGTTTAAAGTTACTGAACGCGATTTTAATTTTAACTCGCTTTTTGTCTATTACGTGGTGTGTATAAATTCTGTAGATCCTATACAGGGAAGCACAAAAGTTCGCGAACACATTTCCGTATCATTTAACTCAAGACGAAGAATTTTAAACTGTGCTACGCGTTTCCTAACTGAACTAAAATTTAGCATCCTATGTAGTATATATACAAATCTATATAGATCATATACAGGGCTGAATAAAAGTATTCGGATTACTTAGATGTTATCGTTTAGCTTATTAAACAGGTATGATTTGTAAAATTATTTTGGGAGCGTTGGAAAGTGTTACATAATCTATGCTTGACGCATGATTTTTCGTTCTTGTTTCAGGGATAGTTTTAGTATATTGCTTATCGTTCTTTGGGAAATATTACTGTAAATGATTAAATAAACGAGTTGGTCTTTAAAAGCCTAAATTTTGTTAAAAAAAATACGTGTAATAAAAATATATTTGATAATATAAAAATACAAGGTACTTTTCCGTTATACGGACACCATGCCAAAATGTATGCTAATGCATAATGTATGTATGTATGTATGTGAATGTATGTAAATGTACATAAATGTATGTATGTGAATGTATGCATTAAATGTATGTAAATTTATGTATTAAATGTATGTAAATGTATGCTTGGCGACAATGGTGTCCATATAACGGAAAAGTACCAAATACAATATAAAATATAACCCGGCGACATTGGCTAGATTTCGTTATGGTATGGCAACCTGTTAGAGCAATTTGCGTGTGTTTTATATTAAATTAAACATTGTGTATTTTACAATAAATTAAGCATTGTGTACGTTTTATAATAAAATAATTTGCGTGTCTTTATAATAAAAAATGTTGTGTGTTTTATAATAAAATAAATTGTTTCATAATAAAATGAAACTAACAAGCTGTTAAGCAAGCTAGCTCTAACAGATACTCGAAAGCGGGATTTTTCTCGCCAAAATGGCGCAAAACAAAAATCGCGCCAACCCCGCTATATATGAAACAGTTGTACCTTTTAAAGTATTAATAGATGCTGGTACCCAGGTAGCACAGCAATATCGGCCTATATCGGGAACAACGATTTCGCAATATCGACCAATATCGGTAAACACCGGACCGGCCGATATTGCATGGCTAGCTTTTTTTCCAATATCGGCCTATATCGGGACCCAATATTGACCGATATCGGTGAACGTCGGACCGGCCAATATCGGTGAACGTCGGACCGGCCAATATCGGTGAACGTCGGACCGGCCAATATCGGTGAACGTCGGACCGGCCAATATCGGTGAACGTCGGACCGGCCGATATCGGTGAACGTCAGACCGGCCAATATCGGTGAACCCTGGACCGACCGATATCGGTGAACGTCGGACCGACCGATATTGGCCAAAACTGGATTCAGCACTATAAAATGGCAAATCTTTCTTTTCTCATATAGGGAGATATTGATTACCTGTTTTAGCAAAATATTAGAAATCAATAACTCTTTACATTAGGAAAAAAAAAGGTTTACCATTTTATATTGGTGAGTCCAGCTTTAAATTAGCTAATCCATGTATATAAGCATCTGAAATGCCACATTGATTAACTGTTTTGTTAAAGGCCCCAGTTTTTATTATTATATCCATTAGATATAATTGTAATATTAAAGATTATGAATGAAAGAATACTAAAAAAGCATTTTATTAAATTTAATATTAATAAAATAATTTATTCAAAATTTTAAAGTAGCTACATTTTGATGTTTTTTCTTTTTTTCCAGTTTCAGTGTTCTATGTGAAAACATTAAAATGTAAAAAAGATAATTAAATGTTACTTTTTTCATTAAAAATAAAAAATCATTATATTCATAATAATAATTTGAATTTGTGGAAGTGGTAAGAATAAAAATTGTAATATACAGCATTTTTTTTTTTTTTTTTTTTTTGCCATATTACCAATTTTTTATACATTTTTTTTCACATAATCGAAATATTTAACCATTATTAAAAATTTAAGAAAAATAACATGTAGCTGTAGGTATTTATTCTTTTCTGCTCTTACCATAAATATAGATTTTCAGATTTATTTAATTGTATTTATATAAACTTTGAAAAAAAAAATAATAATCTTCTGGCAAAATTTAGTTCAAAATAATTCGTTAAATTACTTATGCAAAAATCCACCTGTTGTATAACTTTTAAAATTGAATTACTTTATATTAAAAATTATCAAAAATCAATACAAAATTTATTAGTTTAAAACCGATTTATCAATACAAAATTTATTAGTTTAAAATTTTTTCTTTGAAAAAAAAATTATATCTTATCTTTAGGACTCTCTTCATTCTGAATCAGAGACTCACGTATACAACTCGGGGATAAACACTCGGTTGGAATTCTATATTATTCATTGAATATCATTATATTTTTTTTTTAAATTACTTCTTAAAAGCAATTTTAAATAGAAAGTGCAATTGAAATGACCATTTAAACAATCAATAATATTTTACAAAGGCATTAAACAAAGTCAGGAAAGCTATTCTTTTCTCGAAGAGCTTAGCTTTCAAATATCACAATAATTTATGTATGTTTTACTAAAATTCCAATTTTAATTGGATTTTATGAATTGTTTCACAAAGCCTTTAAAATTAATTTTTAATGATTTTAAAGATTTGTAAATTTATTTCATAAATAGTATTCTATTAAAATATCTCAAACATGGAATACTAGTTTTAAAAGAAATAAATAAAACTTCCTAAAAATTGAGTCATTTGAGCCAGATGGTAAAGCAAGACACTTTGCCCTTACCTTATATGGCAACTTTCCCTCTGCAGTTCTTTTCTGGAGAATGAGTGGCGTTAGGTTTAAGGGGACACTTCACTGACACTAAAACATCCTGCTCGCTAATGTTAAACCCATGGGCAGGTTCTTTTCTAATTTCTCGTTTAAATTTGTATATTTTTAAACATTTTTTTTTTTTTTTTTTTTTTTTTTTTTTGCATAAGATAGCTGAGGTCAATCTCAACTATCCAATGCAAAAAAAAAAAAAGAAAAAAAAATCAAATTTAAGCAGGAAATTAGAAAAGAACCTGCCCATAGCTTTAACAAGCTAGCAGGTGTTTTCGAATAATTGAACAGTCCACATTAATGTCTTCTGATCCCTAAATGACCTGCTGTCCTGAATAAGATAAATAAAACATGGAAAAAAATTATAGGCCATTGCGGCCGCTGCATTTATTTGAAATCACAACATATCAAATTAAACTTTTTTTTATTCACAAACTATCACTATTTATATTATCATATTACAAGCAAATTTTCTCCAAGTCATCTATTTCTTGTTCCTATGTTCTCCTTCTTTTTCTTTGAAAACAGTTTCTATCCCAATTGGCATATCTCACAGGACTTTCTCAATGTGGCTGGAGATAACAGTTGTTTTTGCTTTATCAAACTTCATTTTCACACTCACTAGAAAAGTAGAATGAGCAAAAATCAAAGTGAATTTTCTTCATGAAAATTAATAACTTATTACTACTTATACTATGCTTACTTATTCTCCTTTTTATTTACAAACTATGTAATGTAAATGATAGATTTGAATTTAATAGTAAAAAAATATAGCTTGAAAAAAAAAAAAATTTCACCTGAAATATTTAACCAAACTTGTGTTAATATATTTTATCTTTTTGACTGTCTGCACTCTGAATCAGTCTGAACTTACTGATTCTAGATTTTTTTGCATAATATGAAGCCAATCTTCTGAACATACAATAATTATTTATAGAGATATAAAGAAATTATAGTGAATAAAAACAACAAAGTACCTAAAATTACTTAATTTGCAGCAAGACTTTTATAAAAATGAAATGGTTACCAATGAAACACAGGATAGTTCAAAATGCAATTATCAAAATTTGGTTTTCACCATGAAAACCAGAGTTAGAAACATATTTTTTTTAAATTTTAATGTATGAATGATAATCAAAAGAGTTTTGTTTAGCTTTAGTGTGTTTATAGTATAAATGACACTTATTAAGTGTGTGGGATAGGGACACTACAACAACAAAGTACCTAAAATTAATTAATTTGCAGAAGTATTTTAAAAAAGGAAATGTTTACCGATGAGCTACAGGATAATTCAGAATGTAACTATCAAAATTTGATTTTCACTATCTTAAAACCGCAGGCTAATCGAAACTAACATGCTATTTTTAGGAAAACGTAATTTAGCTAAGTAATGATTAGCTAAATAATTTAGTATATGTAAAAAAAAGTTTGTTTCCACATCGATATTATTTTTGACGTAACTTCAATAAACTTACTTCATTTTCTTCTTTTTCGGCACAGAAGCGATACTCCTATTCTATCGATAGATTGTAGATCTTCTCTAGATAGATTGTAGCTCTGGTAAATCAAATTTTACGTGCTTGCAGAAAATCACTCATGGTAGTCGTTTGTTACACAATAAAACTACACACTCGTGATCTTCAGAGAGCAATCAAACACAGGGATATCCACCAGACATTGATTTCTTCATCTGTTTCATTTTTCATAGACTGAGATATTAGTTCTTGTCAGAAGTGACGTCAAAAATAATATTAATGTTCCCTAGAAAGTAGTTTTTACCAAAAGCAGAATATGGTCAAAAGTGTGATGTATGTCGCAGAACAATGGGCTTCTTTACAGAACATTTCAAATTCTCAATTTCAACGAAATTTATCATTCAGTCTTAGTAAAACAGTACAAAATTCATCAGTTGATCACCACAAAAGTGCAAAGTTTGTCAGCCTAACAGCTAAAAAAAAAAAAACAACCTGCAAAATTCTTCAATCATTCATATAAAAAATAGCAAAATTCATCAATCAGCAGACTTATATAAAACCGAAAACTTTCTGTGCACATAAATATTGGGTCAAAAACTTTCTGCAAATCAATTTAATGTTTAATAAAATTAACAATTTATTAATTTTATCTTTTTGACTGTCTTCAGTCTGAATCAAAGTCTGAACTTACTGATTCAAGACTAATAAGTGATGAACAGTCTGTTGGGGAAAATATTATGTTCTAAAAAAATAAAAATAAAATAAAATCAATAATTTTGAAATGTCTTAAGTGATAAAAAGTGTCTTCAAAGAAAAACAAAATCAACCAAAATCAGAAAAGTACAAAGAAGCTCTGATAGACATCAACCTCAGATATTTTATGTAAAAAAAATTCCTTTCAAAATATTAAAATGCAAACAAGAACTTTCTAAACAAAACTCCCTTGGTTTAACATTAGCTTGCGAGCATCATTCCATTATTAAATAATGCAAAGTTTAAATTTTAGGTAGGATTAAGATGCCTTTTTATGCTATAAATGTGGCATATTTATTTCATACAGAAATTAAATAGGATTTGAAAAGTTAAAATTTCTAAGTTATGCAGATTCATGATCATCATAAGTTTTCATACTTACCATATATGTACAGGCATGAAAGTAAATTATTGCAATATAACATGCAGAAATAAATATCTGTGAAAATTACACAATGTAATTGGGATATACATAAAATAAATATGCAATAAAAGTTAAAAGACATTAAAATTGAAACCACTACTGAAATTTCTGCACTATATTAGCATAGCTACTCAAACTGAAGTAAACTTTGCAGGAAAAAAACTCTAAAGCAAAATCAGAGATAATATCGAAAAATTTGCATGATGTGCATGCATTATAAGCACAAAATAGTTAAAAAATTATATATATTAGTTCAGCGCTTTTTTTAAAACTATCTCTATTTCTTATTTTAGTACCCCCCAACCTTCATTTTGCATTTGAAAGAATATTCGCTGAAACTGGGAACAATAGAAAAAAAATTGAGCACACATATTAATTATTTTGTTATGCATTTTAAAATCAGTTTTTAAACTTATATTATTAGTTTTATATTTTAAATGTTGCATATGTTACAAGGAAAATCTAAAAGCACAGAATTTGTACACCATTACAATTTTATCTATCCCCCCCCCCTTCTCTAAATTTTCAGGGCATTATTATTTTTTTTTTATCCTTTTAATCAGTCTCCGAAACAGCCAAAGTGACATTAAAAAAAAAAAAAAAAAAAAAAAAAAAACCGATTTCAGTAAAAAAAACTAAGAATTTTCATGCTTGTATATTACATAGGACGACATTAGAATCAACAAAAATCTTTAAAAAGGGATCTCTAAACAAATTGTCCCATAAAAAAAATCTAATATTTACAATTGATATGTTACAATGTTTCAATTTGACCATTCTAAAAAGTGAAGATTTCTCGAATCTCTCACTACAAATATAGTTTTCTTCTTTTAACACTTTTCCAGTATCAGAAGGATAGTTATCGTAATATATACTATTCTAAACAATTCTACAATATTATACCTGCCAAATTTCTGTTTTTTTTTTTTGTTTGTTTTTTTCAGTCAAATAAACATACTTTGGACCAGTCATTTTCATTTTTAAGACAATCAGAATAAAAAAATCACAAGACATGCATACTTACGATAGAGTATCTTAAGTAGATGGAATCAAAATTAGATGACATGAAGACCACAGTAGGATTAGATTCTGAAGACTCAACGACACTTTTTGTCTACAAGAGGTTGGCAGGTGACAAAGACCATGGTACAATTAAGATTCTGAAAAAAAAAAAAAAAAAAAAAAAAAAGGTAAATGGTTAAATATCAACAGAAAAATTTTAAACGTATGTTTAGGACGAAATATTATGAATACATGTTAAAGAATTATTTATATTGCAAAAACTAGATTTTATTTTCCACAGTCCCC
Source organism: Maratus michaelseni (assembly GCA_963931845.1). Lineage (NCBI taxonomy): Eukaryota > Metazoa > Arthropoda > Arachnida > Araneae > Salticidae > Maratus > Maratus michaelseni. The sequence goes on along the minus strand of OZ007598.1, from coordinate 280,173,737 downwards.
CCCCCTTAAAAGTTGAATAAACACAAAACATTTATGAAGTATTTTATAATGTAAGACAAAATTATAAAATGGGTTGTTTTGTTTTTATTTGATTTAATTTATTAAGTAATAATTATTACTACTTTACAAAAACTTTATTAAGCTATAATCCTTATTAAAAATGTTTGACTTGTAAGTAATGGGAAGGTGTTGGCAGCTGTGTTTGTAGCTTTTGTAAAAAAACCTCATATGAAGTAAAGAATTTGGATATCATATATATTACTTTAACATATGTATGCGATGAAGGAATGTTACATTTTACAAGAATAAAAGAGAAAGTTGGAAGATTGAATGTTGATTTTTAAAATAAAAAGAAAATTAATCCGCATGTATATTTCAGAAATAATTTTTTAAATGTAGAAAGTATGTTTTATTATTTAAAAAGGCATCTGAAGAACAGAAATTTATTTATCTTAAACTTTAAAATGCAATTTTAAAACATAAATGATAATATGAAAGATCAGACACAGAAAATCGTGAATCAAACAAAATCTGTAAATATTATTAAACCGAGAAATGTAAAATATTTTTGAAAATACATTTCACTGTGATTGCCTTGAAAAATGGTTTTAGAAAGAAATTTAAAAGTAAATATATAAGCTGCATCCTACACAAAGACACAAAATATTTGCGATAGAAAATACCCATTTCAATAGCATACCTATACGCATTCTAGATCTATGGTAAAATTTAAAAAATCGTTCATTAGAATCAAGACAATCAATAAAAAAATAATAATAACAAAAACATTAAACCATGTATACCAATTAGGGTTACGCTTAAACAGATTTAAAAAAAAAATACGTTTAAAATAAAACTATTTCATAAAATGCATAAAATTATGTCTTCAAATGTTCAAAAAACAGTACAGATTATAAGTAATGGGAATACATACCGATTAGAGAGTAAAAACAGAAGATGTTTATAATTTTCACACAGAACTAACGCGCATTCACGGCCATGTTTTTAATCACAAGACTGAAGGAAAAGGAAAAAGGATGCTTGTCTCTGATTGGTTGAATATCATGTACTTCCCAGTCGTCGATCTTGGTCGATCTTGATCAATGTTGGCCGATATTCGCCAGTGTGAGTTTTTCCCCATAGGTTTACAGAACTAAAAGTGTTGTTAAAATTGTTTTCTGTCTTCTACCTTGCTAAAAAAGAACTATATATAAGTTAAAAATTTAAATGTCGAACATTAGAGAAATGATAATATTACAGATTCAACATCGGCCAACATTGATCAATATCGGCCAATATCGGTAAAACTTGACCGGTCTTCCCCGATGCACGCCAAGATTGCCCAATATTGGGCAATATCGGGCCGATATTGCTGTGCTACCTGGGTAAATTGAAAAAAATTAAACAATATATCTAATTTGTTTAATCAGCTATCTAGTAACCAACACATGGGATGGGATTACTTGTAGATCGCCATTAGTAAATTTAAGAGATTTTATAAAAAAAACCTGTTGTATATTTGTAAATTTTTTAGTTGTGTCCATCCCAAAACCATGTATTTCGTTATTCGTCTTTCACCTCGCCGTTTAAAGATGATCCAGTCCCTGTGACGTCATAAGAGACATGATGCGGCCATGTATAACGTAGGTCACGGTATAACCGGGGTTAACATTAGCTAATATCGTTGTTGTACAAAAACTCCAAAAGCTTTGATATCCTCCTCTACCGCGTGCATAAACTACGTTAGCATCGAACCCGGAAACTTCATCTCCGATTCATATACCTAACCAGCCTAATAATCAATAATAACCCCAAAAAAACACTTTATTTTTGTGAGTATGTTTGTTGGAGATATATGTAAAGAAGATTAATTCTCAGGACAACAAAAGTAGAAATACAGTAAAACCCCGGTTATCCGAAAACCATGGGACCAAAGGATTTTCGGTTAGGTAAAGCGTTAGTGCTTCCAGGTGCCGCAAGACCAAACCTGTTTACACGTGTTTTAACTTCCTCCAAACTTTATTTACGATGAGTAATATTTTAAAATACAAGCGGGCTTTTATAAGCATGAAGAGCTCAACGAGTTGAAAAAGTTAATATTGGCGTGGCACCTAAGTATATTGAAGTGCAGGAAGGTGCAACAGGGTCAGATTATGTTGTTTAAAAGGTGGCGTGATAAGACAGCGTTGAAACAATGCGAAGTTAAAAAACAAAAAAAAAAAATCACAACAAATTTTGTAAAGAAATGAAGTGTTGTATGTGGCTATGCAATAAAATGCCTGCATTTACGAAATAGTCCAAATAAGTAAGTTGACGCTGTTTATTTATTTCATAAACAGCATGCTTGTTTAAAAATAAAAATTTTCATATTACAAAAAAAACCCAGAGTTTTCAGGTTTTTCGGTTAAGCCGATTTTCGTATAATCGGGGTTCTACTGTACATATGCGGTAAAACATGTGAAAACGAAACTTATCTTAAAATTATTGAACATTGTGGTAAGGATTTATATCCAAATAGCATATCCATAAAGCATTTTTGCTAATCTTCGCTATTCTTTCAATTAGTATAGCAAAGACAGAAAGATCTTTTCCAATGCTCTGCCGTCTGAAATCGGGATTCCAAGACGAAGAGCACCTCACTGGGTTAGCTCTGATGAACGTTCATCATGATAGTAATATGGATCCTGGTTACGTCATTTTCGGGCAAAAAACGAAAATTGGAATTCGACACTTAATAAACACACCAGCGGGGAAAACCGAGTTACGCTCTGTTAAAATTAGATTTGTGTTCAAATCGATATAATCGATATATCGAAAATATAGGTACTTCTCTATTATCCCGTCGACCACTTTTCATAACAAAAAACTATCGCCAAACTGTAACGCCAAATAAACGGGAGAACGTTGTCATTGGAATATCAAAATAAATAAATAAATAGAATATAAGAATTTAAGGACACAATTGTTATTTTAATGAATGAAATAACTAATAAATCAGTAAGACATAATAAAAAATACACGCAAATGTCGAATTAAAAACCACTTGATGACATAACAAAAACGTATAATGCTTCTGACATCAAGTAAATGGGACTGCATTTTTGGCGAATCTTACAGGTTGGTGATAGTTTTTTGTTATGAAAAGTGGTCGACGGGATAACAGAGAAGTACCCAAATATATGTATATATATATATATATATATATATATATATCACTGGCGCCCGGTTACCCGAAAAGTACCCAATTTTTACTATTGATATACATAAACGTGCATATATTTAACTGACGTAGTATGGGAAGAATTTCCTATTCTGTGCGGGTTGGCGCGATTGGCCAAAACATCCAAAATAGCGCCAAAAGGGGTGTGACGTCACGTAGATAAAGTTCATTTCAGTAGTTAAAAATGTAACCCCAAAGACTGACGATCGTAACAATCTCATCAAACACTTATCACCAAAATCAACTCGCCAAAAAAATCAACACAGGATACGTAACTCTTCCCTAAATGATTTTCTTACAATTATTTTTTTTAGAAAATATAAAATAAACAATTTTTAGGTTTATGCTATATGAATTATTTTCTGTATACATAAATATGTTAAAAAAAATATATATAATTTTTTCTATAAAAAATTTACTGACTCTCAGAATTTTCACAGAAGTTTTTCTTGCTTAACTAAACGCCGTAGGTGCCAACCTCTCATTAATATTCCGTAATATGCGGGTTAATTTGACCCAGTTTAACAACGCTTCAAACCAGAAAAATTATTGGATGAATCTTTATTTATTCAATTTCAGATTTCTATGTGGAATTTATTTAATTTTATTTCTTAAAAAAATTCTGGTGCGAAACGTGTTAAACCTGGGTCAAATTAACCTGCATATTATGGAATATTAATGATAGGTTGGCACCTATGCTAAACGCCATTGAGCCATGAGGCATATTTCCAAGATCAGCAAAAAAGCGAAAAAAAAATATCCAATACGGTACTTTTATGTTAGCTGGGCGCCAGTGATAACTCGTCAAATCTTGTTTCAATTGGTATCATTTGAATTGCAACCCTTTCAATTCAATGATTTCAATTTTGATTTCAATTCAATTCTTGAGATTTTTAGGTGCGTTCGTAATTATATAAATACGTAGCACCTATTGTCGTCGTCTGGTCCGTCCGTCTGTCCGTCTGTCCGTCCGTCCGCATATAACAACGCAAAAACTACCCAACCGATTTTTCTGAAATTTCAGATATATTATCTTTGCAGAATTTTGTCGAGACATTTCAAATTTTATCAAAATCGAATCAAAACTTTAGAAAATATTAATAAAAATATTTATCAAGAAATTTGAAATTTAAAAAAAAAAAAGCGGTGCTTTTTTGTTATAGGAGGTTCCGAGGTTATAATGCTTTTTCATTTAACTGGTTATAATGCTTTTTCATTTAACTGGTTATAATGCTTTTTCATTTAGCTGGTTATAATGCTTTTTCATTTAATTCATCTTTTTTATTTTTAATATTCATGTGTAAACACAATTTTTATGACGTAATTTTCTTTATTTCCTGCTTTCAACACGTGATCATTTAATTACTATTTTAAACTTCCATTATTTGTTTAATAGTCTCGCGCAAATACATTTTTTATTTGAGATAAAACATAATCCTTTGCGCTTATTTAGAAATTGGCAACAATATAAAAAAAGGACTTTTTCAATAAAAGATTTTTTACTCGATTTTTTAAGGATTTTTTGAGTTTTTATTGTCCGACCGTGATAATTTTTTTTAATTTCTGAAAGCTTGTTATATTTCGCGTCTGGTGGTATGATTTTCGAATCCGTAGGATGGCTAGAAAAAAGTAATCGCTCCTCAAAAAAGTACCTAGTAAAAAAGCGATGAGAATAACCCGGAATATCTACGCAGATTTTCATTGGTTCATTTTTAAACCATTACTTTTTTTTATATATATAGAAGGATATAATCGTTGCAGGATTTTGTCGAGTCATTTCAAATTTTATGAAAATCGAATCAAAACTCATGAAGATATTAATAAAAGTTTTCTCCATTCTATTAAACCTTATCATACGTAATCTATATGATAAGAGCGCAAGTCATGTGACTGAGAAAAACAAATACGGGCTAACCACATCTTTTTTCATATGCCAAGAGGCCATTTTTATTCAAAATTATTTTTTCGAATAAAATTGTATAAAAGTTACATTTTTAGAAAGATCGTTCAAAAAAAAAAATATTTGCTTGAGGGATAAGTTACATTAAAAATGTATAGATTCTGAGATAACTTCAGTGGAAATTGGGTTAACAGCCGAATATCTCAATCCATTAAAGTAAATAAACAAAATATTCATTCATCGTCAGTCATAGAAATATTAAATCATGGAGGTAATCATTCGCAAAGCGGGATCTCCATGGTGTATTTACAGCTCTGTCTGGTGTCGAAAAAAAAATCGCGTCTGTAAACATGGCATACGTAATAAGAAAAAAAAAAAGGCATCCTCATTTCGTTCATAGCAGACGATATAATTGTTTTCACTGAAATAATAAAAGTGATTTTTTTACATTGTAAAACTAGTTATAGCACGAAACGAACACACCTCATTTGTCACGTTTAACGTACAATTTCCAACTTGTTAAACGGTGTTTCAGTGTTCTGGATGTGTTAGAAAGTGTTTCATAATTGATGCTTGATGCATAATTTTCCTTTCTTGTTTTTACATTACTAATAAATTGTCTTTTGTCTGCAGAGTCTTTTGATTATTTTGGAGTGAAAAATGGAGAACACAGCTTCCGTAGACCATTCGTTGACAGAAATTCTTAGAAGTTGGCAAAATCGTCACAAGCAGATACCACGTCCTCCGAATGCATTCATGCTCTTCGCCAAGGATCACAGAAAAATATGTTCAAAACAATATCCCAATTTAAGCAACCACGTGATCAGCAAAGTATTAGGAAAAGTATGGAAAAGTTCACAACATGAGATCAAGGAGAAATACCATGAAAAAGCAAGGCTCCTTAAAAACTTGCACCAAAATATGTTTCCAGGTATGTGAAAACAAATGTAAACATATATATATTTAAAAACTAGCTGTTACCCGTGACTTCGTTCACGTATCATTAAAAGAAGAATAAATGCATTAATTAAGCAAAATATTTCATTCCCGATAATTAGAAACGTAAATAATAAACGTGATATCTTATCATTATCTTTAGGAATGAAGCGTGTGTTTTACACATCTTGGTGAATTTGAGGAGAATAATTTTTTAGAAAATAATTTCTTATTTTAAAACTTTTTTGTGAGAAAAAGTGGGTTTTATCTTTATCTTTTATATTCTCGAAATGCGTAACAAAAAATACAATCCTACTGCTAGCAGATTAAAATAAAAGTACATTCAACATATGCACTCAAAGTCGTTCATTACAAATTTCCGTATTTTTTTCTGTTTTCCTGCTAACTTATTTTTGGAGCTTTTCTAATATTGAAAACGTTGCTGCACTATTTGAGCCGTGGGAAACTCGAAATGTTTATAAGGTCTAAAATTTTGTTTTAGTGAAATTTATTACTGTATTATACGAATAATTTGAGTACTCTCAAAGGTACTCCAATATTATGCGTTTTCGAATAAAAATCAATTCAGAAATGTGTCAGAAAGTAGCTCTTTTGGATTTCAGAACAGGCATGTTTTCGGAAAGGCATTAAAATGGCAGCTGTTCTTATTAAAAAAATATGCAATCGAAACCCTATTTCCATTTTTACTTACCCATCATACGTAGTAGGGTAAATCTTGTAATTGTTTTGAAAATCGGAAAAGAATTTTTGACAGATTTACACGTTTCAGACATTGGAGATTCGGATAAACATATTTTTAGAAAAAAAAATTGCCTTCCGTCTGTCTGTGTGTCTATAAACGCTCTATCTCCCGAACAAATTGAAATAGAGACTTGAAATTTGGTATGTACTTAGTATGTAATAATGGGAAGAAGCTTATTGAATTTCAGTAACCTCGATCATCTGGAACTCTTTTTTTTTCGGACTCTCGAAATATTCGTTTTGATAAAATGTATATAAAATGTATCAAAATTGTTTATATTATGGAGTGAACATAAAAAATATAAATTTTGCATAAAGAATGAAGTCGATTGGATAATGAGTTGCCGAGATATTTGTAATCCTATTTTCAACAATCTTCGATTTGTTTTGACCCTGTATTTCATCCAAATTTCAATTCAAAGATATATTTTAATTGGAAATGGGACGCTTAATCCGACGCAATAAACTGTTAGTTAATATGATTAACATTTTTGGAGTTATAAGAAGGTTTCTTTTATGCAAATCAGTGATAGAAGCTTTAAAGTTTATGAAGTCATCAAGCCACGATTTTATTCGAATTGCAATGACACAAGTTTTATTTTCATATTTTATATTATACATATCCATGATGGGTAAGTATTACGCTGGCCCAAAACAACTAGCTTGGTAAAGTCAGGAGATCTGTCAGAAAATATTGTTAAAATCTGCGTTCTGAATTGAATTAGAGAGAAAACATTTCAAACATATTTTACACTATTAGAATCTAATTGTTAGTGCTAAAATTGCATGCATAGTATTCACAATGTATTGCTTTCTGATTTCATAAGTTTAATATAAAATAGACAATCAACTTTTTCAAGCAGTGATCAATAAATGGTCATATACACAGAGACCAGTCAAACCCCAAACACTCATTATGTATCAAATGCATATCAATTCTTATAGAAAATTTTAAAAGGTAAAAATGTCACAATTAATTTTTTTTTTCATTTAATTTTTTATGCAATCTTTAAAGTTTTTCCGAATTTTTTTCATGTCCATGAAAATCTGTTGGAAATACCAACTTTATTATACCCAACCACTGGCAGAAATCCTTATTGTAAAACCAATGGCAAAAAGACGCCAGTGCGAATTCTGTTTTCCGGTAATTCATGAAAATGACTTCAAACAGAAAGGGGGGATAGACAAGGGATATCCCACGGTTTCTTTATGTTAATAACACTGATTGTGCTAAGGCTTAAGAATAAGATAGAACATTTCTATCTGTATGACATCAATAGCAATTCAATTCCCTTTCAAACTGACTTTTAAAGAATTATAAAACACTTTAATGAAAATTAAACAACAATCTTTTTTTATCAAACAGCATCTGGTTAATAACACTGAATGTGCAAAGGCTTCAGAATAAGATAGATCATTTTTTTTTATATCCCGTCCGTCAATAACAATTCAATTCCCTTTCAAACTAATTTTATGACGTATTGTTTAAGGTGCACGAAATCTTTGAATTTGAACAGTTATATTTTATTACAAAAATTTGTGTCTTATCTAATTTTAAAATTTTCGACGATTTAATAAAGCAAAAATTACAATATTAAAAATCTAATGCCGAAGAATTACACTCGTCAAAAAGGGATAGAGAAAATTAGACTGCATTCTTGTTTCTCAAATAGCAATTTTTTCACTCGTCATCAGTTTGTGAATAAATATAAATTTAAGTTTTGGCCTGAGTACGAAGACTGGTATAAATATCGTCCGTTTCGAGGTGAGCGCGCCTCATCACTTTTGAACATGTTTCCACGTAGAACAAAATCTGGGGAGGGACAAGATTTTAGAAAATGTGTTTTGCATGCTTGGAGCCTGCTGTCAAGGCTGCGTTTTCTTACATTTTATTTTATTTATTTATTTATTAACGGAGCATATAAACATGAAATAAACTAAAAAAAAAATCTTACATGCAAAACAATTAAAAAATTATATTAATATGTATAACACAGTACAGAAATGTAACAATTAAGATTATATTTAAAATTAAATCTAAGAACAAAGGCTTTTTAATATTTTTTCTTATTTTATTTTATGGAAAATTGAAACAATTTATTATTATTTTTGTCATCAACCTCCCCGTTCAGGAATTTTTCTTTTAATACATGAATGTAAAAAAAAAAAAAAAAAAAAAAAAAAAAACAGAAAGAAAGAAAGAAAGAAAAAGAAGTATGAAACTAAAAGCTGTCTTTCACATATGAATTGGTGAGCTTCGCTGCCAAGGCCACGTTTTATTTTATTTTATTCATCAGGAACATAAACATGAAAAAAACTAAACTATGATTTTTTATTTTTTTTTACTATCAGTAGTGCACGTGCAAGACCCATGGATGTACATTAGATATGAAAGATATGATAGATATAAAATATGTTTTAGTACATCCATGGCAAGCCAAAATTTTAAATGTATTAACTTATAAAATATTACGAGATTATATTCAAAATCCAAAAATAAGTTTCAACCCCCCCCCCTTTTTTTCACCAAAATGAATAAATTATAAATGTAAAGATATCTAGGGATAATAATAATAATATTTTATAAGCAATCAATGTTTATGGTGAAAATCATTATATGTTCATTTAATTCCATCACTCCACTTCATGATAAAAATAAAAAATAATAATAAACAATAGTTAAAATTGTAATATTACTTTATTTTTAGGATTTCTAAATTGGTATCTAAATGCATAATTATAATTTAATTAAAATAAAACTACTAATTGATTAAAATGTACTTTTTTTAGAAAAATACATTACTCTCATTATTTATTTTTTTTCTACTTTTTAACTTAATATTGTATTACCATCAGAAACACACCAGTGAACATATTTTTTTATAATTCTAGTATATTAAAATCTCATCAAAAAGTCACCTGTAAAAAATGCAGCCAAGTCTCGTAACTCATTTACCGTAAAAAGTACTGAGATCGTATAAAGCCAAGTTTAACTATCTTATTAACTCTGAAATTTTCATTCACAAAATCACTCCTAGTCTCTACATCTTTAGTTAATTATTATTTTGTGACTTGGCAATTACTTAGCACGAGAATGTGATGTATATAGTTAGTCTTAATAAAATAATACTATAACATATTAAGGTGTAATAACTTCCCTGTGCGTATATAATTTGCTTTAGTTAAATTATCCCATCCCATCCCATGACATAGTAAGGTGTAATAACTTCCCTGTGCTGCGTAATTGCCAAGTCACAAAATAATAATTAACTAAAGATGTAGAGACTAGGAGTGATTTTGTGAATGACAATTTCAGAGTTAATAAGATAGTTAAACTTGGCTTTATACGATCTCAGTACTTTTTACGGTAAATGAGTTACGAGACTTGGCTGCATTTTTTACAGGTGACTTTTTGATGAGATTTCACTTCTTTTTGTAAGTAACCCTCCTTTTCTTGATTTTGGGTTCTTTTTGGAGATCATCCACTGATTTTTGCTAAGCCCACACTCTGTCCCTATTATTTACAGGTATCAAAAAATTGAAGCTTTAGTTTCGTTTGCAAAGTACTGTAGATAAAAAGAGATTTCAGGTTCTTAGGCAAGCACTAAATTATGGGAGGGGGGGTGCCAAAAGTACTCTCAGTTGCTTCCAGGATAAGCGCTATGCATCTGAGATATAACTCGCAGCCCTAGATACTTGATATTTAACATAAAAGAACTTTTTAGTATAAAAAGAAAGCCAAAATTAAAATTTCCGGAAATTTCCAATAAATCAAACTATATTCCTTTTTTCGATGTTTTTTTTTTTCGTTTTTTTTTAGACTTTTTTTTTATTATTTACGGATTTTTTAATTTTTCCTTACTTTGTGTACAAAACCCTGCCTTTCTGCCAAATGTCAATCTTCTAGGACTACAAAATCGAATTATTTTAAAATTTTCGACTTGTTATGAATTTATTGATTTTTCGATTTTAATTCTAAGTTACATGATTCTCATGCCAATATAGTAATTCTTTGATCCGTCTTCTTAGGATCATTTAGGTTCAATTTAGAGATAAATCAAGTGAATCTTAGAGTCACCATGATTTTATTTAGAAAGGGCTATCAAGCCATAACCAGCCAGTAATGTCGGGAGGGCAGGAGAAGCTGTTAAAGTTTTTGTAGGGCTAACATCATTTAACAATCCATATTTCATATGTGAAGTAAATAGAGTACAACATGTGAAAGAAAACAAACCTGTCTATAAAGAAATCGCCTATATCGTAGCCAGTCTATATCGGAACTTTTCTATAACGAAATTCGTAAACGAAAGAAAAGAAAACCATAATCCGGGGGAAATAACATAAAACAATTAGGAGCGTTGTACTAGCTAATAGGACAATTATCTTATAACTAATGTTTCTAGCAGTACAAAATCAAATTGTTTTCGAATTTTCGATTTCTTAAACATATTTCGATTTTTCTATTTTATTTTCGATTTTTTTAATTGTTCCTTTTATTGAATAGTAAATACTACCTTTACACCAAGTTTTAAGTTTCTAAGACTACAAGATAAAAATATTTTCAATTTTTGATTTTTTCGCATTTTTTTTTATAATTTTCTGGATTTTATAATTTTTTCTTATTTTGTATCCTTTATTACAAATTTTAAGTTTCTAGAGCTACAAAATCGAATTATTTTAAAATTTCCGATCTTTTTCGATTTTTTTTATTTTATTTTCGAATTTTATTGCGTTTTTATTTTAACTTATTCTGAATCCTAAACACTATCTTTACCGCGAATTTTAAGTTTCTAAGGCCAAAAAATCAAATTATTTAAATTTTTTTCAAATTTTTTCGAATTTTTCGAATTTTTGATTTTTTTTCGAGTTTTCTGGATTTTTTAATTTTTTCTTATTTTGCATCCTAAATACTACCTTTATTCCGAATTCCAAGTTTCTAGCGCAACAAAATTGGATTCTTTGAAAATTTTCGATTTTTTTCGATTTTTTGATTTTATTTTCAATTTTTTTTTTGTGTGTTTTTGATGTTTTCTTTTTCTGAATTCTAAACACTACCTTCACACGAAATTTTAAGTTTTTAAGACTACAAGATCGTGTTATTTTCAAATTTAAATTTTGTTCGATTTTTTTGAATTTTCGAATTTTTTTTTTTTTTTTTTTTTTTTTAATTTTCCGGATTTTATATTTTTTCCTTTCTTTGTATCCGAAATGCTAGCTTTATTCCAAATTTTCAGTTTCTGTGGCTGTGGGATATACCCAATCTTTTTGATGACGCGAGAGTGAGTGAGTATGTGAGTGACAAAAAATCGAAACTTTGAGTTCATATATCGTCTGCACTAATTTATGGGTATTTTTGAATTATGCATATTTTTGAATTTTTCCTTATTTAGTATCTTAAATATTACCTTTATTCCAAATTTCAAGTTTCTAGCGCTATGAAATCGAATTATTTTCAAATTTTCCTTATTTTTCGATTTTTCCGATTTTTTCGATTTTTTTGTTTTATTTTCGAATTTTATTTGGTTTTTTATTTTAACTTATTCTGAATCCTAAACACTATCTTTACTGCGAATTTTAAGTTTCTAAGGCTAAAAGATCAAATTATTTTAATTTTTTCAATTTTTTTCGAATTTTTCGAATTTTTAAACTTTTTTTTTTTAATTTTCCGGAATTTTTAATTTTTCCTTATTTTGCATCCTAAATACTACCTTTATTCCGAATTCCAAGTTTCTAGCGCAACAAAATCGGATTATTTGAAATTTTTCGATTTTTTTCGATTTTCGATTTTTTCAATTTTGCTTTCGATTTTTTTGGTGTTTTTGATGTTTTTTTTTCTGGATGATAAACACTACCTTCACACCGAATCTTAAGTTCCTAAGACTACAAGATCGTATTATTTTCAATTTTCAATTTTGATGGAATTTGTTGAATTTTCGAATGTTTTTTTTTTCGAATTTTCCGGATTTTATAATTTTTCCTTTCTTTGTATCCTAGACACTACCCTTTTTCCAAATGTCAAGTTTCTAGGGCTACGGGATCTACCTGATCTTTTTGATGACGCGTGAAAGAGTGAGTGAGTGAGTGACAAAAAATCGAATGTTTGAGTTCATATATCGTCTGAACTAGAAAAAATAGAAAGTTTTAATTTTAAATTTTGGTCGGTCCTATGTGCCAAATACTCTAGAAAAACGAAGTTTCAAATTTTTGGGATACTCCAGCGCGGAGATATGAGGGGGTCAAAAGTGCCCTGAGTTGCTTCCAGAAAAGTATGCTTACGGCTGTCCTCTCTCGACTTGGCGGAAGCACTGCCGTGCCTCCAGATCTAAAACAAACTATCCCCATCCTGTGGGATTTGTTTTTCAATGTTTTACTTTATTTAATGCAAAACATAGATTGCATCCGACAACTCATAAAAAAGTCCCCCGACCTGTACCGGCAGGAAAAGGTAGCTTTCCTATATCTTCGTTTTAAAATTTTAGCTAATGTTACTCGAAAACAGCAAGTTAAAATGCAAAGAAACCGTTTACAAAAGATTCGTTTACACTGAATTTGAATAAGAAATTCGCCAAATTATTGAGCTATAGCCAAGTTGGCTTCATTTATGAAGACTTATTTTTGTCGCCAAATTTGGCGAGATTTCGCCAATTGTCGCCAAGTTTGGCGAGAATTTGGCGCTAATGGATATGAATATATAGTTTTATGCGTATGATTGGGAAAATTATTACAACAATGAAAGAAAATAATTTGCGAGAAATCGCGTTCACTAAAACTTATAAATTTATATTAAAATCATTAAAATTACAGACATTACAATACACTTTCATAAAACATTAAAAACATATTAAAATTGGACGTTTCGGATTTACATGGAAAATCCCTCTTCAACAACAACATTTCACTTAGCGTAAATCATAGTTCAAAAATATCAACAAATAGAAAATGCAACATATCAAAATTTCGAAGTCAAAGTTACAGTTATAATAACACGGAGTATTCATTCGGGATTGCACCTGCTTAACCATTATTGACCATAAATTTATCGTTGGTTTTTTGTAATGTGCTGTTTTGTTTCAAAATGTCAGCCACCCTAGAATTTCAAACTGCTCTATCTCAGCCAATTTTTAAGATAGAGGTAAAACAAAAAATGCTCTGGAATCCTTGTATCAAGTCCTAACACCTAATTAAAAAATAAACTTGATTTTTTTTAACTTTTTTGTATATTTATTTTAGTTTTAAAATTTTCCGTGGCCGCCATCTTGAAACAAGATGGCGGACCAAGCTGGCCAACGAACTCGGTCGAGGCATTGGTGAGCTTAATACACACAATTAGTTTCATCCAAATTAATTTATAAATACGAGCGTTATCGTATCAAATTATTTTCATTTTTTCAATTTTTTTCGAATTTTTTTATTTTTTTTTTCGAATTTTCTGGATTTTTTTAATTTTCCTTTTTCTGTATCCTAAATACTACCTTTATTCCTAATTTGAATTTTCTAGCGCAACAAAATCGGATTGTCTTCAAATTTTCATTTTTTTTTCAATTTCTTCGATTTTTTCAATTTTGCTTTCGATTTTTTTGGTGTTTTTGATGTTTTCTTTTTCTGGATGTTAAACACTACCTTCACACCAAATCTTAAGTTTCCAGGACTACAAGATCGTATTATTTTCAATTTTCAATTTTGATGGAATTTGTTGAATTTTCGAATGTTTTTTTTTTCGAATTTTCTGGATTTTATAATTTTTTCTTTCTTTGTATCCTAAACACTACCTTTTTTCCAAATGTCAAGTTTCTGGGGCTACGGGATCTACCCAATCTTTTTGATGACGCGTGAACGAGTGAGTAAGAAGTGACAAAAAATCGAATGTTTGAGTTCATATATCGCCTGAACTAGAAAAGACAGAAAGTTGTAATTTTAAATTTTGGTCCTGTGGGCCAAATACTCTCTATAATTGAAGTTTAAAATTTTTGGGATACTCCAGCGCGGATATATGGGGGGGTCAAAAGTGCCCTGAGTTGCTTCCAGAAAAGTATGCTTACGGCTGTCCTCTCTTGACTTGGCGGAGGCACTGCCGTGCCTCCAGAAATGAGTGTAAAATCGATTGCAAAATCCCATCTTTACATAAATTAAGCGTAGTAAAATAAAACAGTGTGAGGTTTTTTTTTCTATCAGTACATGAGCATAAAAAGAAAACGGAACTAAAAGATACAGCAAAAATAAACCCCGCCTTTGGAAGAGGTTGCCACAATTTCATTCCGAAAACAGATCTAGCCAAAGTCGCCAAATTAACTAGATTCAGATTATGGCAAATAAAAAATTTCCTTAAGTGTTTTTGTGAAATATAAATACTGTTTAATAACGATATTTAGATTTGCTACAAACTGGGCATTTTTTGCACAATTTTTTTTAAAAAAAAATCAGCTATTTTTGCATAAGAAAGCAGTATAAAACACATAAAATAATACTCATGAAGCTTTATTTTGATATTTAAACTTATAGATGGCAGCACCACACGAAATCATTTTGAAATAAATAGTGTTTAGCATGATGGTAAAAATGGCGCTGGGTAATGGAAATATACGGCTATTGGATTATTAAATTAAATATTATTAAACATTTGCTCAATATATAATAATAGGACAGATGTTATTGGATAATTTGGGGTTTAAATGTTACTAAATACTTGCTGTAATGTATATGTATCAATTGTTTATTTCTAAAATATGATGGATATGTTTGCTTCAGAAATGATGCTGGGTACCCGTTACTCTTAAATAACACTTTATCAAATTCCATAGGAGAGAATATAGTATTTCTATGTTATAGAGACCTTGACATAACTAAGTTTTAAAAAAGTGAAATTTTGTGACAAATAATCACGAAAAGGAAATTGCAACCAATGAAAAAAGGCGGGTCAAATAAAATCGTGGAAATCGGCGAATTGTGTAAAAACATATGTCAAGTTTACCTGGTAAACCAATTTACTTTTAACGCCTTGTGAAATGTTTTAATAGCCATCCTTCAAAAATAATGGAAATAGTATATTCTTTTTCATTAAATTCAATTCTTGTGAATAGGGACCAATTATTCTAGACCTAAATGCAAGAAGCTTAAATTTGCCTCCTTGATTTAATCTATAACTGACAAAAAATCTTTATTTCTAAATGAAAATATGTTAACAGACGATTTTTGTTCTTTAGAATAAATTGATTCATGAAGTTTGAATGTGTGAAAATGCGTTTTTATTTTTCAAGAATTTTACTGTAATCAAGATTTTTTTTTTCTTTCACCATCTGTTCAAATTGAATATAAATTCTTTTTTTCAGTTTTAATGAGAAAAAATATATTAATCCGTTTTATTTCTTCTTTTTTATTCACAAAGGGCGTTCACAGACCGAACCCCGAGTTACATAGGGTAACGTATGTGTAACCCGAAGCGTTCAGAGAGCGATATCACGTGACTTTTTGCGTAGCGTTCAGAGCTGGAAATTACTCAGACTTCGGGTAACCCACATTACCTGGAGAATTTTGTTGGGTAAAGTGATCACGTGGTTGGGAAATCTGATTTGTTTGTTTGCTTTATAGATATCTTCAACTGTTAACTGTTGTTCTTTATGACTCCTACTGTACACTTGAGTCCTGAACATTTGATTGGTCTACCTTTAACAGGACTATGATATAATTGGCCAACATCGGCTAGGGTGGTTCCTGAAATGTTCGTACAATCAAAATATAATGGTAGATTGGTTGACGGAAGTGTTTGATTGTAAATATACCCATAACTTTACCAAAAAGCGTTCACAGCCGTTTTAACCCAACTTTACCCTGAGAAAATCAGATGACGTCATTCCACAACTATACGAGTAACCCGCGTTTCGGTCTCTGAACGCGCTCAAGATTGGAATAACTTAATTGCCATTTTTAGAGAAACTTCGTTAAAATTTGCAAAAAAAAAAAAAAAATATCTCGGAATTTAAATTTTTTTTTAATTCTGAGAGTTTATGACATCCTCTGATCAATGATAACCGGTGTGTTAAGTAAATCGCATTGCGTTCGACAATCTGAAAGGAGTAGTTGCGATAACAAACTGGCGGTCAAATTTTAATATAATAGATTCGTATTTATTTTTCTTTTTCTAATAATCATGGTGTGGTTTTTGGCAAAAAACTCTCATCTGCATGTAACTGATATTCATGCTTAATAATCGGTATAGATAAAAAAAAAAAATAATAATTTTGCGTTTTAATTATGGCGTGAAACTCATCTACTTTCTAAACTTACCGATCCTTGTATTATTAATGTAAGGAATTGATTCCCACTCCTTTTAAACACATTTGAAAATTCCCGTTTTATTTCAAATATGACGTCACTTTTTCCTCAGAGAAATCTCTTTTTAATGGCATAATTCTTGTTAATTTTTTTTTTCTGGCAATCAGGACGTAAATTTTAGCAGAAAACTCACATTTGTATGTAACTGGTATTCAAGCTAATTATTAATCAGAATCAATAAAAAAAATTTTAGTTTTTCATCTAAAATATTACGTCTATTATATGTATCTACTTTCATTATACATTGATATTTATGCTCCTTGTATTATATGAATATTTGAAAATACATGTTTTATTTATGACGTCATATTTGTCCAAGCCGAGGAAGATCCTTTTCATAGTTCCATGGTCCAAGCGAAATCTATTTTTAATAATATAATTACTGTTCATTTTCCTTCTAATTATAACACAGTTTTTGACAGTAAAAGATCTTTTTAATGTAACCGATATTCATACTTCATGTATAATAACAAATACTCCATATTTTTGTTTCAAATATCACGGAAATTCATCTTCTTTTGAATTCTTTTTAATTTTCAGTTTTCACGTGAAAATCTTTCAATTGAAAATTAATTGTTGAGGATAACGTATTTGTCCGTGTTTTTATTTATTGGCAACGATCAAAGCCCTAGCAACGATGAAATTAAATGGTTAAATTGTATGGAAATATGTCCATTTATTCTCTATGAAAATAATGAAATTTTTTATTATTAAAGAAAATATTTGAATAAAATAAACAAAAACAAGCCTATGTTCATCTGAGGGTTATAATCAACCTCTATGCAAAGAAACAGGATCATTTTAATGCTCCATTTTGACGCTGGCTTCAGCCTAACATTTGCACACAATCAGATTTATATTATTATTATTATTATTATTATTATGATTATGATTATGATAGATACATAACTACGCCTGGACTGGATAATAAACTATCTATATATATATTAGGCTATCGTACGTGGCACAGCAATCGCGATTATTTATCATTTGCCGATGGCAACGAGAGGTTTGTTTTCACTAATTCGCGAATATTAAGAAAAGTATTTGAGGTATCGATTTAAAAGTCACCTTACATATGTAGAAAAATTTTTTTGCATCCGAAAATACAATTTTTGTAAAAATTGTATTTTGTGGGTTTTGAATAATAATGTAAACTGTTAGGGGTATTGCAATAAATTAAGTTATGTTTTCAAAGTATTTCGTAATTTTTTCACTAAAAAAAATCATACTTTATTTGGCATACATGTTAACGAGGGTACCCTGAAAATGCAACGCAAGCTGGCGGCTAACTTTAGTGTACCGACTATGGCATAGCGCAGGACAAAATTTAAATATTTGTGAAGAGAGCGGCATTAAAAAATATTCAACTTGGCCTAAAAAATTAGCCTTAAGGGGTTCTTAAACATTCTCAACTTTCAAAAAATTGATTTTTTGATAGTGTGTAGAATTATGTGCAAAAAGATGTAGAGTGATATTGCAATTATTAAGAAAGATATGAACAAAAAATGTGAGCGCGCCCACGAACCGACCTCGCCGAAAAGATTCTAGTAAAGATTCTACTCTTTTTTAAATGAGCAGATTAAAGCACAAGAAGGTCCAAAGTATGGCGCAGGCAAATTAAGTGTAAGTTGAAAAAAAAGTTATTTTTTTCTTCTAAAACTTTAGACGCGATTTTCTGGAAACTACATTTTTCAACTTATATATAAATTTTGCGCGTAATAAATTGTCTAATAGCCATCTATCCATTTTTTGAAAATTTTAATTTTTATAGTTTTACAATAAGTTTAAAGGTCAAAATTTTAGACTTGAAATTTTTTTCAAAATATAGCAATTTTCTTATTTTTATAAAATTCAAAAATTTGAGCCGATAGCTCTTATCTAAAACCTTATTTTACGAGAAAAAACTGAGATTTTAATAGTTTTTTGTGTCTATAGGAAGTTAGGATGCTGCCCATCGAGCCTGGATATTTTGCTACAGGTCAGTGTTGGGCACGCTCACAAAAAAAACGAACTAATTCAAACTCACGTTCAATGTCTAAAAAAGGAGTCAAGTTCACGTTAAAATTCAAAAATTTTCAAACGAACTCGTTCAACTCAAACTCATCTATGAAAGTGAACTAAGTTCACTAAAAACTCATTTTTTTTTAAATACAGGGTGATCAGAAAATGAGTATACATTTGAAAAATTAATAATTCATGGAATAATGTAGGTCGAGAGGTAAAAATTGACACACATGCTTGGAATGACATGGGGTTTTATTGTATCAACAAAAAAGTTCATAAAATGACCGACAGATGGCGCTTCGTGTGATAAGAAAAGCATAAAGCAATAATTAGCATAACAAATTATGATAAAGCAAAGACGGTGTTCTTCAGAACGAATGCTCAAAATGTCCACCGTCATCCCGCAACAATAGCTGTAGCCGAGGGACAATGTTGTGCACAGCACTGTGCAGCATATCTGTAGTTATGGTGAGAAATTGCCGTTGGATGTTGTCTTTTAGCATGCCTATTGATGTCGGTCGATCGCGGCAGTTTCCCCATTTTGATATTAGAGCTTCACTAACATTGCCTTTTCTGGTAACGTCAACATGCTGCGATTTCTGGTGCATCTGATTCGCTCTCTCATTACAGCTCCTTTTGTACACGATTCTCAGGCAGAGTCACTGACGTTTTGCTGTTCAGTGCCATCTGTCGGCCCTTTTTTTTAACCTTTTTTTGTGTGGTTACAATAAAACCCCATGTCATTCCAAGCATGTGTGTCAATTTTTACCTCTGTACCTACATTATTCCGTGAATTATTAATTTTTAAAATGCATACTCATTTTCTAATCCCCCTGTATATTAGAATTTTATCGTCCAAATTTACAAAATTTTGTGAACTAATCTTTTGGTTATTCGATGTAAGGGTCTTCATTTCATGGGCCCTTCCCAATTTTCCTTCCCGACACTCGGCCCGAGCTGGTTTTGGGATTACTTTCTTCTAGAGATTCGGACGCAGATGGGCCGGGACTAGATATACTTTCCGGCCCACATCGGGGCTGGACTGCATTCTTCTTTAGGTCTAAACACGAAGAAATTTTCAGTCCCAGCTCATAAAAAATTATTGGACGGCTATGACCTGTCCAGTAAATATATCGGTGAAATTTGGCCCGGCCATTTTTTTTTTTTTTTTAAATGCACGTATTTTTAAATCGCTATTATTCCACAATTAAAATTGATATATTTATTTATTTATTTAGGTTTAAGATGGGTAGATGCATTTCTAGGCAATAAAATTAAAATACGGTAAAACCTGAGAAAAAGAACCTGCCTATGACGGAATCCCTTGTTTAACAAAACAAAATGCTGATCTATGTAAAAGGAGGATAACAGTAATTAAACATTTGTCCAAGGGAATTACTTTATCACACATTTCTGAATTCCGTTTTGTCCGGAAACACATGAAATGGGCAGGTGTTCTTATTAAGAAATTATAATAGGATGACAGCGCAGGAAAGGAAAAAACTTATCGTCCCGTGACAACAATCGCTTATAACTCGATAGGTAATTCATTTATTAAAGAACTAGCAAGCTACGCCCGCTACGCTGGTCAATTTCTTATAACGAACCTTTAATCCAACAAAATATTGACGTTTCATAATTCACTTTTATATTTTAACAGAATAATAAGGCTACTATAATTTGTGACTCGTGCTACAGCCAATATACACGTCAGGACACGTCGCTCTTATCATTATCTTTTTACGCGTGAAAGTTTCGCTATGGTACTCCGTTGTGAAATTTGGTAATTTTTCAAATTCAATATTTGAAAAATGGCATAATCATTAGATTTGAAATTTATATTTAGAAAAATACAATTTTTTACCTTTCAAACGCAGTTTGCCTAACAATTTTCAGACAATTACTTTTCGAGCTACTATTTTTTTTTCAGTAACTTCAAATGTTTCATTTTCCGAGATTAATCTGTGGCAACAATTAGCGAAAAACCCAGTCGTCAGAAAAGCATAGTTTTTTATTAAAAAGGATGTTGGAGCAGGGATTGTTACCATCAATTTGCCACCATCACTTTTGAAATCGGTTCGGTAGTTCTAGAGATTCCATAGAAATTGTAATTTAGAATGTTTTTAGAACGCTTTTCGCTCATTTCACGCTTTTAAATTTCGATTTTTTTTTTTTTTTTTTTTTTTTTTTTTTTGTTCTTAGAGAGCATTTACATCTTATAAGTAACTACAACGCCAAATTTCAAATCGGTTCGGTAGTTCTAGAGATTCCATAGAAATTGTAATTTAGAATGTTTTTAGAACGCTTTTCGCTCATTTCACCCTTTTAAATTTCGAATTTTTTTTTATTTTGTTCTTAGAGAGCATTTACATCTTATAAGTAACTACAACGCCAAATTTCAAATCGGTTCGATAGTTCTAGAGATTCCATAGAAATTGTAATTTAGAATGTTTTTAGAACGCTTTTCGCTCATTTCACCCTTTTAAATTTCGATTTTTTTTTTTTTTTTTTTTTGTTGTTCTTAGAGAGCATTTACATCTTATAAGTAACTACAACGCCAAATTTCAAATCGGTTCGGTAGTTCTAGAGATTCCATGGAAATTGTAATTTAGAATGTTTTAAGAACGCTTTTCGCTCATTTCACCCTTTTAAATTTCGAATATTTTTTTATTTTGTTCTTAGAGAGGCATTTACATCTTATAAGTAACTACAACGCCAAATTTCAAATCGGTTCGGTAGTTCTAGAGATTCCATAGAAAATGTAATTTAGAATGATTTTAGAACGCTTTTCGCTCATTTCACCCTTTTAAATTTCGAATATTTTTTTATTTTGTTCTTAGAGAGCATTTACATCTTATAAGTAACTACAACGCCAAATTTCAAATCGGTTCGATAGTTCTAGAGATTCCATAGAAATTGTAATTTAGAATGTTTTTAGAACGCTTTTCGCTCATTTCACCCTTTTAAATTTCGATTTTTTTTTTTTGTTGTTCTTAGAGAGCATTTACATCTTATAAGTAACTACAACGCCAAATTTCAAATCGGTTCGGTAGTTCTAGAGATTCCATGGAAATTGTAATTTAGAATGTTTTAAGAACGCTTTTCGCTCATTTCACCCTTTTAAATTTCGAATATTTTTTTATTTTGTTCTTAGAGAGCATTTGCATCTTATAAGTAACTACAACGCCAAATTTCAAATTTCTAGCTGCTTCAGTATAGAAAAGATCGCAATTTTAGAAAGTTTTTCGCTCCTGCACCCCCCTGGGGTAGTGGCATCGACATAAAATATAGCCTATGTTGGAGCAGGGGTTGTCACCATCAATTTGCCACCATCACTTTTGAAATCGGTTCGGTAGTTCCAGAGATTACCCCCTACAAACAAACAAACAAACAATCTTTACTCCTTTATAATATTAGTATAGATCAGGGTCGGCGAACCTATGGCACGCGTGCCGTAGCTGGCACGCGGGATGATATTTTTGGCACGCCGTTGATTTAAGTTCTAAATCAAAATTCAGTCAAACTTCATTGGCAGTGCAATTAAAGAGAAAAAAAACTGTCGATATCTATGATTAAATATGTCAGCAAGGATTCTCAAACTACTGTCGCAAGTTTCTCGGCTGCGAATGTCATTGCCCTGAATGGTAAACTTTTTCATCTACTTGGAAATTTTTTGAAGGAAGCCCAGTTAAAATGCGCTCCATCACTTTTTGACAAATTTGAAAATAAAGATAAAATAATTCAACGAATTAAAGATATTCCTTTATCAAGGAATCCTTTACGCAAAGATAGAATCAAAATTGGCAGAAAATATAGGGGAGCAACAAAAATCTGATATCAACAGCAACAAAAATCTAATTTATTTTCCTTTTATCTCATAATGTCTTGACGAAAGTACAGATGTAACCAAATCTGCTCGTTTAGCTGTGTTTGTATGATATTTTGTTTAAAATGACATTAAGGAGGAATTATTCTCGTTATTATTATTATCAACTACAACCTATGGTGCAGATATTTATACGATTTATGTATCAGAAATGCGATTTTTTCCCATTTACTCTCTATTTCTTCGAATGATTTGAAAAGTCAATCCCGAAAACCGTACCTTAAGTATTTTACCCATTTATATATCCCTCTTTGTTGCGTTTCCAAGATCTCACCATTTATACAGCAGTTATAAATTCATTTATTGAAAATGAAATATATTTGTCTAAAATAGTTTCTGTTACAACTGACGGGGTGCCCTAGTAAAGTGAATAAAATAAATGGGTTTTTCAGTTTATTTCAAACTCGCATTGGACATATTATTCTTGGATTTCACTGCATCATACATCAACAAGTCCTGTGTGTAAAGACTGGTTTCGAATCTCTTGGTGATATTATGGTTGTACTAAAAAAAAACTGTTAAATTCATATCGTCACAGGCTTTAAATAAACGAAAGTTTGACGCTGTGTTAGATGAAGTCAGCTCTGTGTACAGTGAATTACTGACGTATACTAATAATGTTCGCTGGTTAAGTCGCGGCAAAGTGCTACAAAGATTCGTTGATTGCTTGGAAGAAATTTGGCTTATCTTACATGAAGGAAGTAAAATTGAGAAATATACGCAATGGATGGATGTGAAATGGCTTGCAAAATTAATGTGATTTACGTATTCGTACGAACATTTAAGACTTAAATTTAAAGCTCCTAGGAACAAATAACACTGTTATTATCATGATAGATATGATTCGGTGTTTTGAAGCGAAACTGTAAATATTTAGAAAAGATATTGTGTCCAAAAATTGTAAAAATTTCCAAACTTAAAAAAATAGCTGGGGATTTTAATTTACATGAAAAAATTAGATGAATCAAGTCTCACTGAAGATATTATTTCGGTAATAAATGCATTAATTGAAGAGTTTGCATCAGGATTTTGTGAACTCAAAAGTATTTAGGAAACACTTCAATTTATTATATATCCAGATGTCATTCTGATTGATAAACTGAACTTGGTTGTATTCGATTGGTTGGAAATTTAGGAAATTCAAATGAAACTTATCGACTGCCAATCCACCTCAATATGGGCTCAGAAATTCGGCAGATTGAGAAAGGATTTGGAGATGATAGAAAAAGAAAGACTATCAGGCATCATGCTTATAATAAAATTAACTTGAAATTCAATTCCAGACACTTTATTAAAAATAACCAATTATGATCCCGATATCAATCATTTGATATCCAAGATGCAACATCAAAAATCACATTAATTTTTTTCAGTACTTTAGTTTCTTCTTTTTTTTAAATTATTTTAAAAATATAACTAGAGTAAGACATTGCTAAAGTGTCACTCGCTTTAAAGCATCACTCTGCATATTATGCCAGTTTCTTAAAGTACCAATCAAATAGGTAAGGAAATAGCGGTAAAAACATTTCATAAATCTTGACTGGAAAATTTTGAGATATGTTAAACCGCCATTTTCGGCTTATGATTTACCCTTTTTTCTAAAAACGATTGCTGCAAATTGAAAGAAGAAACAAACATTTGTGACAATGAGTTAAATGAGAGTAAAGTGAAGAGAAACTAACACCCAAATTCTAAAACGCTGTGGCTGCATTATGTACCTTACAAAGTTTTTAATATTCTTCTGAAAAAAAAAGAAGATTTTGCAATGCTCATGAAATTAGAAAATAAAATTGAATCAACGAAAACCAAGGAGAAAACCAGATTTCTTTTCAGACATTTTAGGTAATGTTTCTTATATTTGGTAATTTCTTCTTATGAATTGTAATATATTTTTTAAATAATAATTTTCCACTTAATATCAGTTGTAAAACAAATATTTGGCAGATATGATTCGTAAATGACTTCATTTAAAGTTTCTTTTTTCATTGTCTATTTTAAAATGAAATTACCTCAATTATAAAAACACCACCCTGCTTATAATGTCAGAATCAACAGATCTCAATGGCAACACTATGTATTATCATAATTATTACAGTCATTTGGCAAGTAGTTTTGATTTAAGTTTTTAATATTTTTTACGATTACTACAATTATTTCTTATATATTATCTTCTTTCTATAATTATTAGTATAATTAGTTAATTTTTCATGTGAACAGATTTTTGGTTTTAGATTTAAATATTATACATTATTTAATTGAATGTGTATCAATTGATATTACTTGCAGATATTTTATCCATATTTATCTTAATCTAATAATAATAAAAGTAATTTTATTCATTATTTTTAATTTTTTTTTGTTGGGGGTTGGGGGGGAGGGGTTGTTGGCACGCCATAGTCCCTTGAAACAATTTTTTGAAACAAATTGGCACGCGGATGTGAAAAGGTTCGCCGACCCTGGTATAGATGGAAGACAGCAATCAATTCCAAATCGCTTCAGTGGTCTAGACTGTCGTCTTTATTCCTTTACGTTTAAGCATGAGTCATAAAGTTTTGCGTTGCTGAGCAGGAATTTCGATAACCGCCATAACTAAATCTTTAATAAATTACAGAGAAATGTTTTTCAAAATATACCTTTTTCTTCTTTATAGAGTCTTAAAATTATGAATTTCTTTAATTCTCTTTTTTTTTTTCTAAATTACACAAATTTTTCAATGAGTGTTTATTTAATTGTCACAAAGTGATTATTATTATTGTTATTCCGAATTCCATAAGTTGTGGACATATAATCTGATGTACCTTAACATTTTTACATAAAACGGTATGCAATATTCTTTTAAAAGAACTTTAATGTTGGTTAAGAACTATTGGCATGCTTTTCGGAAATTGGGTCTGACTGGATTTATAAGCTACGCAAAAAATAAACGGCTCGTACCGGCACCGGGTCAATATTTTAGCTTTTTTAACAGACCGAGCACGGCAAATACCGAAAGCTTTGATAAGGTTTCGGCTTGAATTTTTAGCTTTTATTACGGGCTGGACCAGGTCGGA
Organism: Maratus michaelseni; assembly: GCA_963931845.1. Lineage (NCBI taxonomy): Eukaryota > Metazoa > Arthropoda > Arachnida > Araneae > Salticidae > Maratus > Maratus michaelseni. The sequence continues at coordinate 280,147,647 of OZ007598.1, read as the reverse complement.
CCCGAGCATAGAAATTTCTGTCCGTACGACCGAGAACCTCTTCTCCTGCCAACCAGAAAAATTTAGTGTTTTGGGGGAAAAGAATAAAAACAGCCACATGGCGTAATAGAAAAATTAGAAGTAACACACAAAAATAGTATTGTGCAGTCATAAAATGGCACAGTGTGTGTGTCATTAAATGTGCAGTCATATAATCAGAAATATTGCATTGGAACTATTATTTTCCTTTAGAAAAAATGAAATAAAATATTTGTGACACGCAGATTGTTTCAAAAAATACGAAACAAACTGTAAGAGATGGCAGAGCACACTTACGACTAACAATTTTTCCAGGGTCGCAGTCCATTTATTCAAACAAAAAATAAAATTTATCTACTTCAAGCAAAACTCTAATATTTATGCAGACATTTAACAATAATGGTGATAGTTTAACGAAATATACGACAGTCTTACCTTTCTTTTGCGAAATACGAAATCACGAAAAATGCTGGAAATGCATAGTAATTCGGTCAGTGACATCATATAGAATTTCAACTACATTCATTTCAAAATATGGACCGCCTCGTTCAACGCTGTTTGGACTCAGATGATAATAACTTCCATCAATTCTTGAGATATTGTTACATTTGACATAAAGCAAGATAAGTCTATTGCAAATTTTGTTAAAATAGCTTCATTATTGTTAAAATCTTGATCAAGAATTTGTGTTTGGCTTGGAGTGAGACATTTCCTGTTTTTGATTGAAGAAATGGATTGCCACCCTGGTTTGCTACACATTTTTTTTTTTTTTTTTTTTTTTTAATGTATGTGTATTCTTCCACTTTTTAAAGCTTGTCTCATTTTTTTTTAAACAATTTTATTAAATGTAACTAAATTAAGTGTTACTTAATTAAATAGTTTTATCTTATTTTCTTGATGCATTTTACGTAATGTAACTTAAAGGTAGTAAACGTTATGATTAAATGAATCATGTCTAACATAGTTGCTGATTGTTATATACGGAAAAAGTAGTATTATGATCTAATTTATAAAACTGATGATTCGATTAACCAGTGATTCTAATAAACTGTGACTACTGGACTAGCTAACAAAAACTCTCCCCCCCCCCACCCCCTAGAGCCGAATTCTGGCTGCGCCACTATGTTTCTAGGCAAAAAAAAAAAATAAATAAATAAATACGGCAAAATCTGTTAAAATAACATGTCTATGACGAAATCCTGTCTTAAACGGAAAACTCTTGATACGAGTTCAGTGAATATAATAATCTGTGTGAAAAGAATATAATACATTTAAAGCAGACGATGTACCTGCTAAGAAGGGAACCTGTATGTAAGGGATTTTTCGCATGTTCAGGACGCAAAGCCAGACAACCATGTTAAAAAATTCTTAGTTCTTGTTTCCTCATTGTTTAATTATTTTATGTCACTTACGAAGAATAAATTTACTTTTTTTTTTTCAAATCGTCAGAAGTAAAAGATATTTAATTAGATTTCTAAATCTAAGGAGGGGGCAATAGCCTTATCCTGCCTCCAGGGACGGATTTACAAAGTGAAGGGCCCCTCTCACTGGAACTTTTTGGGCCCCCCTACATCTGAAAAATTGGGTATATTTATAATTTTAAAATAATAAACAGTCATTAATTAGAATAATTACAAATTTATTAAAAGTTATTGAAAGCGTTAATTGTTAATTATACAAAATTCACTTTATGGAAAATTTCCTATCAAGACCGCTCAAACTGTGCACAACCAGATTCTTCGTTTGGAGTACATAAAACAAGAACAAAGAACTATACCTTTATGAACCATTGTTTTCAAGTAAAATAAGAAAGAAAAGTATGGCGTCATATCCGGTGCAAGCTCCCCCCGCCCCCCCGCAAAAAAAAAAAGTCATTGGAAACATGAAATCGTTATTTCCATATGCTGGCAGACGAAGATGCGCAAATTGTCCACCGCTCATATCGAGCATTCGCGCGCTGTGGAGTGGTAATTGCACACATTGCAGCAGCGTGGTGTTCACAAAAAAGTAGTTACTAGATGCAGCATTTTAAATGCGCTTCAAACGACGGCTTGACATCATTCCACGATGCGTGCATGCATGCCTGAATATCCACGATGGATATCCTGCGTCTGAAAATATATGCAAATACCGATGTTCCTGTTTAAAAAAAAATAATTTCTTGCACCGGATATGACGTCATACTTTTCTTTCGTATTTTTTTTCGAAAACGATGGGTCGTAGAGGTATAGTTCTTTGTCTTGTTTTATGCTGTCTAAGCGAGGAATCTGGCTGTGTATAGTTTGGGGGTCTTTGATGGGACAACCTATATTTTAATTACATTTCGTCTGACTTTAACTGCAGCAAAATTGTCTATGACTTCATCATAATTTACAGAATTTAGAGTCTTACACTCAATGTATACTATTGTGAGGTTATTCAAACGCACTTGAGAAATAATTGAGCGTAGATAATTTTTCACTCTTTTAAGAGCACTAAACGATCTTTCTCCATCTGCATTTAACAGGGCTAATGTGAGAGAATTTTTCAAAATGGTTTCCATATTTGGAAATGTTTCTTTCAACTCGTCACTATTTACTAGCAATTTATACCATTTTTGGGGCTCTACCGAGTACTCATCTTGCCCCATTACACTGAGAAAATGACGGAAATGTTTCAGTTCATCAGTGAACTGTTTTCCATGTATATCTTTCGTATATACTTTTGAAACGGAACTGGTGTTAGTTTTGGGGGAATTAGGAGGTTCATCAACAAAAACTACTTTGAATACATTAAAAACATATTCTAATTTTTCTTCCCTTTTCTCAAGTTCAGCTACTAGGCTGTCGCAAACGACATTCGGAATCTCAATACGTACTCTTTTTGTTCCTTCTAACCGTATTTCGACATCAACATTTTTGTTTGGAAATCTTATCCTTTTTCTTTTTCTCTTATTCTTGCCATCATCTGATCGCAGAATGGATGAAGATAAAGCTAAAACTTCTGCTTCAATTTCCGAATAATCATCACGCACTTCCACAAAGAATAGCCTTAAGGAATGAATTTGGTTTATGGCCATCTTTAAGTTTATGTTTTTTTCTGCAAAAAGTTGCTAACTTTGTCCATTCGCCTTAATATTCTGTCCCACAAAATTGTCATAAAAGCAATTTCATGTTTATCATTTTTTTTGCTAAAGAGTTAGTCTCTAATTTGGTTGATGGCCTTTCAGTTTCACAGTCAGAAACTTTGATCAGTGCTTTTTTAATTTCGCTGTAACTTTCACGTAATGCATCGGCTCTTGCTGAACATCGAGTGTCACTCAATTGTTTTACTGTACGCTTTGACAGAATATGAGATTTAAGAATCTCCCATTTATAGGTTGAAGCTGAAAAAAATGTATATATATTTTGCACAAAATCGAAATAACTCACGGCATATTTGCAGCATTATTCCCTAATAAATTCAAAGAATGGGTTAAGCAAGGCACATAAAATGCTGTCGTACTTTCTTCGAGTATTTTTGCCTGAAGACCACCATAAATTCCTGACACGTTCGAAGCATTGTCATAACATTCACACCTACAGTTTTTTATGTCCAAACCAAGGTCTTAAATTTTCTTCAAAATTATATCTTTGATATGTTCTGCTTTATGAGATTTAATGGGTACAAAACAGAAAAATCGCTCAAATATTTATCCATCAGCTTTTACATATCGAAGAATAAAAGTTAGTTGATCTACATGACTTAACATCTTGAAGAACCTTTCGAAAAATACCTCATTCATCGATGTGCCTTTAGTATGTGCAGAGAAAAAAGGGTGCTGACATCAGAAATAATATATTTGATGGTTTTTATATGTTACAGAATCATCACCTATATTCTGTAACCCGGGAAGCCCGGGTTTACCCCCTAGTTTGAATAATGTTGCAACGATTCGAATGGGCCCCCCTAATTTATCTTTGCCCAGGGCGCCAATTAGTCATAATAGGGGCCTGATCCCACTCTAGAAATACAAAATAGTGATTATAACCAGTAACAAAATCACAATAGATTTCAAATATCAGCTTTATGAAACTGCATATCAAATTTAAGGGCCCCGAAATCAGGAGCCTCAGAGTCACGATCCACTTGGCTCTTATGTATAATAACATATGTTGTTCTGATTTCGGGGGCCCCAAACTTGGTATGCCGTACATCTATATATTAAAATAGCTGTAAAGGGTCTCTAACAGGGTTCCTTTCAGCTCAAAGGAAAGTACATTTGTCTCCATTAAACCCCATCCCATCCCTTCACAAATCTTCAGTCTTAATGAATGACAACAGAAAAAAAGCTAAGGAAAAACTAAAATATTTATGGAAATAACAGATAGTAGAAAAAATATCCTACATATTACATGAAAATGATGTAGTAAAACTAATTGAAAAAATAAAATACAAAAATCCTTGATGAAAAGTCAATTTTTCTCTTTGAACATAAAAGAAGATGTGGGGGGCCCTTGGGATGCGGGGCCCCTCGCGATTGCGACCATCGCGACCCCTTAAATCCGCCCCTGCCTGCCTCCCATGCCGACGCATATGGTAGTTTAAAAAAATGATTTCCAAAATATTATAATCTTAAAATTCTGAAAAGATAAAGTGAATAAAAAATGTCCCTGTAATAACTGTTAAACCAAATTAAATTTACATCAGAGTGCTGTTAATATAGAATATCACAAATATTTAGCTTCTATTTTTACGATATAGCCTGTAAGTGATATCTTACACAGCCCTGGAATAATGAAGTTTAGGCCTGACTCGGCCCGAGTCCTTTGAAATAAATCTGACCCAGACCGGGAGCGGGTTTCAGGTACGGCCGGTCCCATGCAGAACTCTAAATACTATATATATATTATTTAAATGAAAATTATAGTGATGTTGTACATTTGTTTAGCGAAATCTTTAGACATTTTATTTGGTTTAATAAATTATAGATATGTTTTTTAAATCTACTTTTTGTTTTCTTTGTACAGTTTTAAAATTACGATTTCAAAGATATTATTTCTTTAAAAAATATATTTTGCCGTGGAAGGTTTTAGAACTAATTAGATTATTTTGCTCTAATACAAAGACAAAAACTAAGCTGCATTGAAAGTACAGATTTCATTTATCACATTATTTCTCTTCATGGGAAAAATTTTAACACTTTAATAACAGCTACTTCCATGGGAAAACTATTACTATTATCTGAATGGTATAAAACTGTCTCTTTACTATGAACAGAATTCTTGGAAGTGCTGGTGATTATGTGACCAGTGAAACGACTGCGAGAAATAGCTTGACGGAAGACAGACCCCACAACGTGATTGTACAGACAAACAAAGAGCTGTCCTTTCGATAGACCAGTGGACGAGACATCAAAGTAGTTTGTTTTGTGGCGAAGCAATTTATTTTGATAAGGACCCCAAACATTTTCAACGAAAACAAAAAAAAAAGTCCACAGCTGCCTTGGAGGTGGTATGAATAAAAAGACTTCCCACGGAAAGTGGATTAAGAAAGAAAAAAGAGAGCAGAAAAATAAACAAATTTTAAACATTACGATGTTTATCCTAATAATATTATAAATCTGATTGTGTGCAAATGTTAGGCTGAAGCCAGCGTCAAAATGGAGCATTTAATGATCGTGTTTCTTTGCATATATGTTGATTATAACCCTCATATGAACATAGGCTGGTTTTTGTTTATTTTATTCAAATATTTTCTTTAATAATTAAAAATTTCATCATTTTCATAGAGAATAAATGGGGATTTTTCCATACAATTTAACCATTTAAATTTATCGTTGCTAGGGCTTTGGGAACCACGTGATCACTTTACCCAACAAAATTCTCCAGGTAATGTGGGTTACCCGAAGTACAGTGTCTAGAATAATATTCTAGACACTGTATCCGAAGTCTGAGTAATTTCCAGCTCTGAACGATACGCAAAAAGTCACGTGATATCGCTCTCTGAACGCTTCGTGTTACCCATGTGTTTACACTATGTAGCTCGGGGTTCGGTCTGTGAACGCGCCCTTTGTGAATAAAAAAGAAGAAATAAAACGGATTAATATATTTTTCTCATTAAAACTGAAAAAAAGAATTTATTTTCAATTTGAATAGATGGTGAAAGAAAAAAAAATCTTGATTACAATCAAACAAAATTTTTGAAAAATAAAAACGTATTTTCACACATTCAAACTTCATGAATCAATTTATTCTAAAGAACAAAAATCGTCTGTCAACATATTTTCATTTAGAAATAAAGATTTTTTTTTTCAGTTATAGATTAAAATTTATCAGTGTTTCCCAAACTTTTGGGCTCGCGAAGCCCTTTTTGGGAAAAATTTCTAAGGCGGAGCCCCTTAACCCCACGGTACTCTATGGTTTACAAATTAATGTTTTTTATGCCTATGGAGCAGAGAAAGTTCTGCAGGATAAGAGTCCGTACCAGTATTTTCCAACATGGGGCCTGGGTTCTCAATTTGGCCCTTTTCTTGATACAGAAATTCTGAATTCCTACTGGAAATTTTGAAGTCAAATTTTCTATTATTTAACCCCTTTAACAGTTTTATTTAATATTACTCTTATTGGATAGAATAAATTAAACATAAGGACTAAAAACCACTTTTTTGTATTAAAGTACTGTCTTGTATGATCAAGATATGTCTGCCAATACAGCAGAAATTATTGTTAAAAATTTGTGGTTTTGAAAGCTTTTAGTAACGAAGAAAAAAAAACTCTTCTTACCCGAGCGACGTTAGCCCCACCAGTGGCTGAGAGGTTGTGCTCTCGAAGCTGGTAGACGGGAGGTGCTGGGTTCGATTCCAATCGCGCCCGTCGGCCTAATCGTTCGGAGTTTTCGTGGTTTTCTTCGAGCCGTGGATTTATCCATGCGTAAATACGGGTTAGGTTCCCTTAGAAAGACCCCCACGAAGGGCACTCCCCCCGGGCCTATATCCCTAGTGTAGATAATTGGCCGTCAATAATCAACCCAACCCAACCCAACCCGAGCGACGTTCGAGCAATACTGTTAAAGGGTTAATGACATTCATTTTTAAAATAAAAATATATTCTTTCGGGACTTCCAGTATGAACTCAGAATAAAGATAAAAATGGTAACCCTCTCTGGGTCATGCATTGCATTGGGGCTTACGGGGCACTATTATTTTTTATGGCGAAAACTACACATACAGAGGAAAAAAAGTAAGTTGTACAATTTTCGTTTACAAAGAGAGACTTCTGTATAATCCCAATAGGGTACTCGAGAAAAGAAAGAAAATACGTAGGCCCAGTCGTCCATGAGTAATTATATAACACGTTTTCGCTAATCCCGCCCATCCGTAATAGAATCATGCGATTATGGATTCTTTTTTCGTTCTTCTCTACGTTTCTAGTAATTCTAAACATGCAACGAAAACGAATCGACTCTGAGCTTCTTCTTTTGAACCATTTTTAAAAAATACATTTAGAAGCAGATCATTGTTTTAGTGTTTAAGTAGGTGGGGCAAAATCTGTAACCTGTATTGTTACGTGCAGCATCGTTCACTTTTTTTGGATGTTTTATTTGAAGTATTTAGCTATTAATTACAGTTTTGAAAGAAATTTTCTTTCACCATTGTTTTTGCCTCAAAATAGATATACGGTTAAAAACTACACATGTTAAAATAACTGCAACTAGTAGAAAAACTTTACTAACAAAACGGGATACGAGTGGGGTTAAATTTATGTCAGGGCGTGTACTCATTGACGAAAAGTCTAAGAAAGGGGTGGAGCTGAGCAAAAGGTTAGATTGTTAGTGTGATGACAAATGTACAGAACCAATACATATATTTTTTTAAATGCTACAGCCTTATTTCTGATAGGAAAATGTGGCATCATAACATAAGAATCTTAGCCAATGCCAAGACCAATTAAAACAACATTTTAAAGAGGGGTTGTTAAGTGATACAAGATGTTAAAAAATGCGTTTTCAGCAACATACATTGCTTTAAAAATTAAGTACAATTGTGTAAAACAGCATAGAAAAATTAAATAACTAAGCATTAATAACAATAAAATAAGCAGATTAAAGGAATTGAAGTTACAAAAAGAAAGCTACTTTCACAACGTATACAAATATTAAATTAATCTAATGAGGGGTTTATTAAATGATACAAGATGTTACAAAAAGTGGCGTTTTAATCGACAAACATTGTTTTACTATGAAAAACAGTATAGAAAATTTGAATATACAAATAAATTAAACAGATTAAGGAAATTAAAGTTATAAACAAGTGGGTAAGTGTGATCCAAGTTCGCACAAAGGGTTTCGTTTAATATTCCTTTCAAAACACTTTATCCTTTCTTTAAAAAATCCAAATAAATTTCATTTTCTAAAAAAAAAACTATCTATTTTTCTCGGTTTTTCGAATATCTGAACCGGGCCGATAGCAGGTGAAGCCCACTATTATATTCTGTCATAATAATATCTGTCATGGGGACTAAATGCGATATTTAAAAAAAATTACTTTCAAAATTAAACATGTTGTACACCTTCAAAATATCAAAATATGCGAATATTTCCATAATCGGGTTTTTATCATGATTCAATACGTTCCTCAAACTCATATATTTACTATTCTCTATTACTCATATTCATACTCGCTTTGTATTATACTGAAACATTTGAAAAATCCGTTAAACTTGCGATATGACGTTAGATTTTCTTTTTAATTCTCTAATGACGTGTAATTAATCTGCTTTGTGTACATGCACACGTACTCATACTCCTTGTATTATTGAGAAATCTTTCTGTTTTATTACCACTATGACGTCAATCATTTTTATTTCATATTATACTTTTTTTTTCAATTGGTGAAATTTTTTATTTCATTTTTATTTTTCACGTGAAAATCGTCTGATAGAAAATTAATTATTGTAGATAGAATTTCATCATGGATTTTTAATTTTTGGCATCTGCTATAAGGAAAATGTTCAAATTTAATAAGAAAAGGCTGTTAGAATTTTGGTTTTTTATCTCTATTTATTAAAATAATACGAATTTTTCAAATTTTAATATTTTCAGCTCTTTACAGCTGATATTCTGATTCATACACAAAGTTTTAACTCTGTAAGTTACACAGTTTTCGAGAATGGCTCTGTGACAGACAGACAACGGAGCGGGAGCAATAGGGTTTCGTGAGATGAACGAAACCCTAAAAAAAGAAATATGTATACACAATGTACACAAATATAAAATGAATCTAATGAGGGGCTTTAAATGATATGAGATGTTATAAAAAAAGGTGTTTTAAGCGAGAAATATTGTTTTTCTATGAAAAACAGTATAGAAATTTAAATAACTAAAAATTAATACAAATAACATAAACAGATTAAAGAAATCAAAGTTATAAAAAAAAGGAAATATATATATACACAATATACACAAATGTAAAATGAATCTAGTGAGGGGCTTTAAATGATACAAGATCTTCTAAAAAAGGCGTTTTAAGCGACAAACAATCTTTCAAAAATTAAATACAATTATGAAAAGTAGAATAAAAGATTTAAATAACTAAAATTTTATTAAAAAAATAAACAGTTTAAGAAAATTAAAATTCTAAAGATAAAAATAATACAATATACACAAATATTAAATGCCGATGGATTTTTTTAAAATTCTGCACAAAGTGTGACGAGCAATAACGTATAAAAGTTTTGTGTAATTCAGAATACTATTTCTTGTAGCTTATTTTGAATAAAATTTTTAAAACACATTAAATGCAGAAAGATAAAATAAAGTAGTTCAAACCAAAAATATCATATAGAAAATGGATACATGTATAATGCAAATTTTTAGACTGGGCATAAAGTTGCTGCAACTAAGAAGCCCCTGAACCGGTATCAACTATTCCGGACTGTTGGAACTATGCTTTAAAAGGATATATTATAGTATTTTTCAACCCAGTGATAGATATATTTATTTTTGACACACACACACAAATTTTCCCTTGCAATATGCTAATTTCTTTCATGTTTTGTTTATTTTCCTGGAACGCCGCGGAGCCCCTGAAAAGTATAGGCGGAGCCCCAAGGGCTCCGCTGAGCACACTTTGGGAACCTCTGGATTAAATCAAGGAGGCAAATTTAAGCTTCTTGCATTTAGGTCTAGAATAATTGGTCCCTATTCACAAGAATTGAATTTAATGAAAAAGAATGTACTATTTCCATTATCTTTGAAGGATGGCTATTAAAACGTTTCACAAGGCGTTAAAAGTAAAATGGTTTACCAGGTAAACTTGACATATGTTTTTACACAATTCGCCGATTTCCACGATTTTATTTGGCCCGCCTTTTTTCATTGGTTGCAGTTTCCTTTTCGTGATTATTTGTCACAAAATTTCATTTTTTTAAAACTTAGTTGTGTGAAGGTCTCTATAACATAGAAATACTGTATTGTCTCCTATGGAATCTGATAAAGAGTTAGTTAATTATTTACGTTTCTAATGATCGGGAATGAAACATTTTGCTTAATTAATGCATTTATTCTTCTTTTAATGATACGTGAACGAAGTCACGGGTAACAGCAAGTAAAAAATAATACATTATTGATTTATTCTGTTTGTCTGTAGTTGATGTCAAACTTTTTAACTAATGTTTTTTAGGTGCGTTCGTAATTATATAAATACGTAGCACCTATTGTCGTCGTTTGGTCCGTAATGACTTTTAAACTAATGTTTTTCAGGTGCGTTCGTAATTATATAAATACGTAGCACCTATTGTCGTCGTTTGGTCCGTAATGACTTTTAAACTAATGTTTTTTAGGTGCGTTCGTAATTATATAAATACGTAGCACCTATTGTCGTCGTTTGGTCCGTAATGACTTTTAAACTAATGTTTTTTAGGTGCGTTCGTAATTATATAAATACGTAGCACCTATTGTCGTCGTTTGGTCCGTCCGTCTGTCTGTCTGTCCGTCCTTCCGCATATAACAACGCAAAAACTACCCAACCGAATGGTTTGGAATTTAAGATATATTATCTTTGCAGAATTTTGTCGAGACATTTCAATTTTTTTTTAAATCGAATCAAAAATTTAGGAGATATTAATAAAAATATTTATTAATAAATTTGAATTAAAAGAAAAAAAAATCGGTGCTTTCTTGTTAGAGGAGCTTCCGAGGTTTCATCGTCAAGCGACCGAGATACTTATTTTATGACAGAAATTAATCTGCAGACGATATAATTCATTCCACAGAATTAAAAATCATCAAGATCTGAATACTTATATAACTAGCTGTAGTGCGAACGCACCTCATTTGTCACGTTTGACGTACAATTTCCAACTTGTAATTTTTTAACAATAGTATCTATGGCATTAATAGAAATATTTTCACATAGTCTTTTTTTTTTTTTTTTTTTTTTTGTCATGCATGCATTTGGATTTTTTTGCTGTACTCCTTGAATTTTTTCTTTAAAAAAAAAAAAATATTTCTGTCTAAAATATAAAAATTTATTAGAAATTAGTTTAAGAAAACACTTCGCTTGAGTGAGAAATCAAACTATTTAAACAAAAGTATTCAATAAATAAATACTTTTTTTTATATAAAAATTTAACATTCAAAATAAATTTAAGAGAAGCTCTTAAACAGAGTAGGTTATTAAAATTATTTAATTGCCTTGCCCCCCCCCCCACCTATTTTTAAACTATATTTATGGCATTTGAATTTTACAATTTAATGATTTTTTAAGTGTCCGTACGTAATGAAAATTAAATTTTGCGCTAATTTTGATCAGAATTTGAAAAAAGAAAAGGAAAAAAATATGATAAATTTATTTAAACGGAACCTGGCTATAACGAAACCTGACTTAAACGAAAAACTGTCTAGTGCCTGCGCGGAGAAATGAATGTCGTATACTTACAATAGACGAATGTAATTAACTTAATAGTTAATCCGTCCGTAAAAACTTAATAAAAAAGAAATTTCTCTCATATCCCTTGTTCCGTTTTAGCAGGTTTACTATATAGGATATTGGTTGTACCCAACATGTTTAGGTTAAAAAAATTCTAGGTTTTTTTTTTTTTTTTTTTTTTTTTTACAGATTGATTCTTTTTCTTGCTTACGGATAACAATTTATTTCCTTTTCTCCAAAGTAACATCTCGTTGAATTCAATATAAATGTTCATTGGAACATTTATACTGAATTCCACCAAAATTTATTTGAATTATAGTCTCTCTCTTTTTAAATATTGCATATTGTAATGGAAGCAATCAATAATAAATAAAAATATATAAAATGAAAATCTAAAGATCTGTACTATTTTCAACTGCATAGATTTCACATAGCAATGTCGGAAAGTTTCATGCAATTAGTTGAATGTGTCAGAAAGTTTCGTATTGTTGAGCATGGAAAAAAAAGGAACAGATCTAAGCAGGGGCGAATTAAAACATGGGCCTACTGTTCCGTGGATCTGGGACCCTTGATTTCGGGGACCCCCAAATTTTATAATCAATGATCGTAAAGGTGATATTTTAAATCTCTTGTAAAACCTTCTGCTGATTATAATCAATATTGTGTAATTTTAGAGTGGAATAGGATTGAAACAAAAACTATATTTATCTAAATATGTATTATAGTATGTATTCATATCTGTATTTTAAGGCAAATAATATTTTCTAACTTTTTGGATTGTAAAGGAAAGGAACCTGGGTTTAAGAATATCTGAATTATTATTAATACCATTTAAACGGCTTGAAGACTTAAAATTTTGAAAAATTGTACATCGAAAAACCTTCTAAGACGGAATCCCATAGGAGAGAAAAAAATCGTTATGGTTTAGTTTCTTTTTTACCATGTCTATCGTCTCATGCAAAGTATTATTTATTTTCAAACGAATTATTATATCCATTTTGCACCGATCAAGAAATTTTTCCGTTTAAAACAGGATTTCATCATACACAGATTCTTATAATTTGTTTTACAGTACTGTATATCCTCCTTCTCTCGTTAGAGCTGTATACGTATTATTCTTTAAAGTAAATTTTAATTGTAGAATAATGGTAATTTTAAAATTTATGTATTTTCGTCAAAAATTGTTGACCCAAGGAGTTTGTTCCTTAAACAGAGTTTTGCATGAATCAGACAGGGCGGATCAATGATTTTCATACAAGCAGGGTTGTTGCGACCATGCCAGAAAATTTCGGTCGGTGCAAACTTCTAGGAAGAATGAAGTACAGGACCAGAAATAAGCCTGGTTCGGCCCGGTATTCCACCCGTCTAGGCATCTAAATGACATTTGAAGGGGAAAAACGTGTTCTAAATGTCTAGAAAAATTTTTAATAAATTATGAAAAAAATTGAGTTTGAGTTGTAAATTTCGTTCAAACTCGCAGATTTTTTGAGCTTTCGTTCAGTTCACGTTCGTTTATCAAAAAGTGAGTCAAGTTCAACTCACGTTCACAGAAAGTGAACTAAGTTCGCGAGTTTTCGTTCAATAAACGCGCTCATGCCCAACACTGCTACAGGTCTACGCGGCTGCAGGTTTCTGTCCTCGTAATATGTGACCAAATTTAACAACAACATTTTTTTAAGCACTTGAAGCAATAACAAAAAAAAAAAAAAAAAAAAAAAAAAACCGGGGAATTATTAGTTTTTCAATTAATTTTACTCCCTTCTGTATTTAAAAAAAAAAGTATATATATACATATTTTAAATTTTGAACCTGTACAACTCTTTTGAATAGGTGACAGGCAGTCTTTCTCTTCAGACTCCAGAGATGAATCAGTAATTAGTGCAGAGTCAGTGGCTAACGACCAAGCTGAAAATTTAGATAATGATACTTCTGTTACCAATTTCAGTAATAATGCTGAAGAAGCAGATTTTGAAGATCCCGCTGATGACAGTAACCCTGATCACCATGATAAGATCACTTTTAACAAGGAGAGTTATGACATTTTGCCTGATAAGAATGTAGAAAAGGAACCATCAAATTTTTGTGACCGTGAGTCTGATAATTCCAAAATAACGCAAGAGTCACATTATTTGATAAATAATGAACTTTCACATCCTTCCAGAGATGAATCATTAATTAGTGCAGAGTCAGTGGCTAACGACCAAGCTGAAAATTTAGATAATGATACTTCTGTTACCAATTTCAGTAATAATGCTGAAGAAGCAGATTTTGAAGATCCCGCTGATGACAGTAACCCTGATCACCATGATAAGATCACTTTTAACAAGGAGAGTTATGACATTTTGCCTGATAAGAATGTGGAAAAGGAACCATCAAATTTTTGTGACCGTGAGTCTGATAATTCCAAAATAACGCAAGAGTCACATTATTTGATAAATAATGAACTTTCACATCCTTCCAGAGATGAAGCAGTAATTAGTGCAGAGTCAGTGGCTAACGACCAAGCTGAAAATTTAGATAATGATACTTCTGTTACCAATTTCAGTAATAATGCTGAAGAAGCAGATTTTGAAGATCCCGCTGATGACAGTAACCCTGATCACCATGATAAGATCACTTTTAACAAGGAGAGTTATGACATTTTGCCTGATAAGAATGTGGAAAAGGAACCATCAAATTTTTGTGACCGTGAGTCTGATAATTCCAAAATAACGCAAGAGTCACATTATTTGATAAATAATGAACTTTCACATCCTTCCAGAGATGAATCAGTAATTAGTGCAGAGTCAGTGGCTAACGACCAAGCTGAAAATTTAGATAATGATACTTCTGTTACCAATTTCAGTAATAATGCTGAAGAAGCAGATTTTGAAGATCCCGCTGATGACAGTAACCCTGATCACCATGATAAGATCACTTTTAACAAGGAGAGTTATGACATTTTGCCTGATAAGAATGTGGAAAAGGAACCATCAAATTTTTGTGACCGTGAGTCTGATAATTCCAAAATAACGCAAGAGTCACATTATTTGATAAATAATGAACTTTCACATCCTTCCAGAGATGAAGCAGTAATTAGTGCAGAGTCAGTGGCTAACGACCAAGCTGAAAATTTAGATAATGATACTTCTGTTACCAATTTCAGTAATAATGCTGAAGAAGCAGATTTTGAAGATCCCGCTGATGACAGTAACCCTGATCACCATGATAAGATCACTTTTAACAAGGAGAGTTATGACATTTTGCCTGATAAGAATGTGGAAAAGGAACCATCAAATTTTTGTGACCGTGAGTCTGATAATTCCAAAATAACGCAAGAGTCACATTATTTGATAAATAATGAACTTTCACATCCTTCCAGAGATGAAGCAGTAATTAGTGCAGAGTCAGTGGCTAACGACCAAGCTGAAAATTTAGATAATGATACTTCTGTTACCAATTTCAGTAATAATGCTGAAGAAGCAGATTTTGAAGATCCCGCTGATGACAGTAACCCTGATCACCATGATAAGATCACTTTTAACAAGGAGAGTTATGACATTTTGCCTGATAAGAATGTGGAAAAGGAACCATCAAATTTTTGTGACCGTGAGTCTGATAATTCCAAAATAACGCAAGAGTCACATTATTTGATAAATAATGAACTTTCACATCCTTCCAGAGATGAAGCAGTAATTAGTGCAGAGTCAGTGGCTAACGACCAAGCTGAAAATTTAGATAATGATACTTCTGTTACCAATTTCAGTAATAATGCTGAAGAAGCAGATTTTGAAGATCCCGCTGATGACAGTAACCCTGATCACCATGATAAGATCACTTTTAACAAGGAGAGTTATGACATTTTGCCTGATAAGAATGTGGAAAAGGAACCATCAAATTTTTGTGACCGTGAGTCTGATAATTCCAAAATAACGCAAGAGTCACATTATTTGATAAATAATGAACTTTCACATCCTTCCAGAGATGAAGCAGTAATTAGTGCAGAGTCAGTGGCTAACGACCAAGCTGAAAATTTAGATAATGATACTTCTGTTACCAATTTCAGTAATAATGCTGAAGAAGCAGATTTTGAAGATCCCGCTGATGACAGTAACCCTGATCACCATGATAAGATCACTTTTAACAAGGAGAGTTATGACATTTTGCCTGATAAGAATGTGGAAAAGGAACCATCAAATTTTTGTGACCGTGAGTCTGATAATTCCAAAATAACGCAAGAGTCACATTATTTGATAAATAATGAACTTTCACATCCTTCCAGAGATGAATCATTAATTAGTGCAGAGTCAGTGGCTAACGACCAAGCTGAAAATTTAGATAATGATACTTCTGTTACCAATTTCAGTAATAATGCTGAAGAAGCAGATTTTGAAGATCCCGCTGATGACAGTAACCCTGATCACCATGATAAGATCACTTTTAACAAGGAGAGTTATGACATTTTGCCTGATAAGAATGTGGAAAAGGAACCATCAAATTTTTGTGACCGTGAGTCTGATAATTCCAAAATAACGCAAGAGTCACATTATTTGATAAATAATGAACTTTCACATCCTTCCAGAGATGAAGCAGTAATTAGTGCAGAGTCAGTGGCTAACGACCAAGCTGAAAATTTAGATAATGATACTTCTGTTACCAATTTCAGTAATAATGCTGAAGAAGCAGATTTTGAAGATCCCGCTGATGACAGTAACCCTGATCACCATGATAAGATCACTTTTAACAAGGAGAGTTATGACATTTTGCCTGATAAGAATGTGGAAAAGGAACCATCAAATTTTTGTGACCGTGAGTCTGATAATTCCAAAATAACGCAAGAGTCACATTATTTGATAAATAATGAACTTTCACATCCTTCCAGAGATGAATCAGTAATTAGTGCAGAGTCAGTGGCTAACGACCAAGCTGAAAATTTAGATAATGATACTTCTGTTACCAATTTCAGTAATAATGCTGAAGAAGCAGATTTTGAAGATCCCGCTGATGACAGTAACCCTGATCACCATGATAAGATCACTTTTAACAAGGAGAGTTATGACATTTTGCCTGATAAGAATGTGGAAAAGGAACCATCAAATTTTTGTGACCGTGAGTCTGATAATTCCAAAATAACGCAAGAGTCACATTATTTGATAAATAATGAACTTTCACATCCTTCCAGAGATGAAGCAGTAATTAGTGCAGAGTCAGTGGCTAACGACCAAGCTGAAAATTTAGATAATGATACTTCTGTTACCAATTTCAGTAATAATGCTGAAGAAGCAGATTTTGAAGATCCCGCTGATGACAGTAACCCTGATCACCATGATAAGATCACTTTTAACAAGGAGAGTTATGACATTTTGCCTGATAAGAATGTGGAAAAGGAACCATCAAATTTTTGTGACCGTGAGTCTGATAATTCCAAAATAACGCAAGAGTCACATTATTTGATAAATAATGAACTTTCACATCCTTCCAGAGATGAAGCAGTAATTAGTGCAGAGTCAGTGGCTAACGACCAAGCTGAAAATTTAGATAATGATACTTCTGTTACCAATTTCAGTAATAATGCTGAAGAAGCAGATTTTGAAGATCCCGCTGATGACAGTAACCCTGATCACCATGATAAGATCACTTTTAACAAGGAGAGTTATGACATTTTGCCTGATAAGAATGTGGAAAAGGAACCATCAAATTTTTGTGACCGTGAGTCTGATAATTCCAAAATAACGCAAGAGTCACATTATTTGATAAATAATGAACTTTCACATCCTTCCAGAGATGAAGCAGTAATTAGTGCAGAGTCAGTGGCTAACGACCAAGCTGAAAATTTAGATAATGATACTTCTGTTACCAATTTCAGTAATAATGCTGAAGAAGCAGATTTTGAAGATCCCGCTGATGACAGTAACCCTGATCACCATGATAAGATCACTTTTAACAAGGAGAGTTATGACATTTTGCCTGATAAGAATGTGGAAAAGGAACCATCAAATTTTTGTGACCGTGAGTCTGATAATTCCAAAATAACGCAAGAGTCACATTATTTGATAAATAATGAACTTTCACATCCTTCCAGAGATGAAGCAGTAATTAGTGCAGAGTCAGTGGCTAACGACCAAGCTGAAAATTTAGATAATGATACTTCTGTTACCAATTTCAGTAATAATGCTGAAGAAGCAGATTTTGAAGATCCCGCTGATGACAGTAACCCTGATCACCATGATAAGATCACTTTTAACAAGGAGAGTTATGACATTTTGCCTGATAAGAATGTGGAAAAGGAACCATCAAATTTTTGTGACCGTGAGTCTGATAATTCCAAAATAACGCAAGAGTCACATTATTTGATAAATAATGAACTTTCACATCCTTCCAGAGATGAAGCAGTAATTAGTGCAGAGTCAGTGGCTAACGACCAAGCTGAAAATTTAGATAATGATACTTCTGTTACCAATTTCAGTAATAATGCTGAAGAAGCAGATTTTGAAGATCCCGCTGATGACAGTAACCCTGATCACCATGATAAGATCACTTTTAACAAGGAGAGTTATGACATTTTGCCTGATAAGAATGTGGAAAAGGAACCATCAAATTTTTGTGACCGTGAGTCTGATAATTCCAAAATAACGCAAGAGTCACATTATTTGATAAATAATGAACTTTCACATCCTTCCAGAGATGAAGCAGTAATTAGTGCAGAGTCAGTGGCTAACGACCAAGCTGAAAATTTAGATAATGATACTTCTGTTACCAATTTCAGTAATAATGCTGAAGAAGCAGATTTTGAAGATCCCGCTGATGACAGTAACCCTGATCACCATGATAAGATCACTTTTAACAAGGAGAGTTATGACATTTTGCCTGATAAGAATGTGGAAAAGGAACCATCAAATTTTTGTGACCGTGAGTCTGATAATTCCAAAATAACGCAAGAGTCACATTATTTGATAAATAATGAACTTTCACATCCTTCCAGAGATGAAGCAGTAATTAGTGCAGAGTCAGTGGCTAACGACCAAGCTGAAAATTTAGATAATGATACTTCTGTTACCAATTTCAGTAATAATGCTGAAGAAGCAGATTTTGAAGATCCCGCTGATGACAGTAACCCTGATCACCATGATAAGATCACTTTTAACAAGGAGAGTTATGACATTTTGCCTGATAAGAATGTGGAAAAGGAACCATCAAATTTTTGTGACCGTGAGTCTGATAATTCCAAAATAACGCAAGAGTCACATTATTTGATAAATAATGAACTTTCACATCCTTCCAGAGATGAATCAGTAATTAGTGCAGAGTCAGTGACTAACGACCAAGCTGAAAATTTAGATAATGATACTTCTGTTACCAATTTCAGTAATAATGCTGAAGAAGCAGATTTTGAAGATCCCGCTGATGACAGTAACCCTGATCACCATGATAAGATCACTTTTAACAAGGAGAGTTATGACATTTTGCCTGATAAGAATGTGGAAAAGGAACCATCAAATTTTTGTGACCGTGAGTCTGATAATTCCAAAATAACGCAAGAGTCACATTATTTGATAAATAATGAACTTTCACATCCTTCCAGAGATGAATCAGTAATTAGTGCAGAGTCAGTGACTAACGACCAAGCTGAAAATTTAGATAATGATACTTCTGTTACCAATTTCAGTAATAATGCTGAAGAAGCAGATTTTGAAGATCCCGCTGATGACAGTAACCCTGATCACCATGATAAGATCACTTTTAACAAGGAGAGTTATGACATTTTGCCTGATAAGAATGTGGAAAAGGAACCATCAAATTTTTGTGACCGTGAGTCTGATAATTCCAAAATAACGCAAGAGTCACATTATTTGATAAATAATGAACTTTCACATCCTTCCAGAGATGAATCAGTAATTAGTGCAGAGTCAGTGACTAACGACCAAGCTGAAAATTTAGATAATGATACTTCTGTTACCAATTTCAGTAATAATGCTGAAGAAGCAGATTTTGAAGATCCCGCTGATGACAGTAACCCTGATCACCATGATAAGATCACTTTTAACAAGGAGAGTTATGACATTTTGCCTGATAAGAATGTGGAAAAGGAACCATCAAATTTTTGTGACCGTGAGTCTGATAATTCCAAAATAACGCAAGAGTCACATTATTTGATAAATAATGAACTTTCACATCCTTCCAGAGATGAAGCAGTAATTAGTGCAGAGTCAGTGGCTAACGACCAAGCTGAAAATTTAGATAATGATACTTCTGTTACCAATTTCAGTAATAATGCTGAAGAAGCAGATTTTGAAGATCCCGCTGATGACAGTAACCCTGATCACCATGATAAGATCACTTTTAACAAGGAGAGTTATGACATTTTGCCTGATAAGAATGTGGAAAAGGAACCATCAAATTTTTGTGACCGTGAGTCTCATAATTCCAAAATAACGCAAGAGTCACATTATTTGATAAATAATGAACTTTCACATCCTTCCAGAGATGAAGCAGTAATTAGTGCAGAGTCAGTGGCTAACGACCAAGCTGAAAATTTAGATAATGATACTTCTGTTACCAATTTCAGTAATAATGCTGAAGAAGCAGATTTTGAAGATCCCGCTGATGACAGTAACCCTGATCACCATGATAAGATCACTTTTAACAAGGAGAGTTATGACATTTTGCCTGATAAGAATGTGGAAAAGGAACCATCAAATTTTTGTGACCGTGAGTCTGATAATTCCAAAATAACGCAAGAGTCACATTATTTGATAAATAATGAACTTTCACATCCTTCCAGAGATGAATCAGTAATTAGTGCAGAGTCAGTGACTAACGACCAAGCTGAAAATTTAGATAATGATACTTCTGTTACCAATTTCAGTAATAATGCTGAAGAAGCAGATTTTGAAGATCCCGCTGATGACAGTAACCCTGATCACCATGATAAGATCACTTTTAACAAGGAGAGTTATGACATTTTGCCTGATAAGAATGTGGAAAAGGAACCATCAAATTTTTGTGACCGTGAGTCTGATAATTCCAAAATAACGCAAGAGTCACATTATTTGATAAATAATGAACTTTCACATCCTTCCAGAGATGAAGCAGTAATTAGTGCAGAGTCAGTGGCTAACGACCAAGCTGAAAATTTAGATAATGATACTTCTGTTACCAATTTCAGTAATAATGCTGAAGAAGCAGATTTTGAAGATCCCGCTGATGACAGTAACCCTGATCACCATGATAAGATCACTTTTAACAAGGAGAGTTATGACATTTTGCCTGATAAGAATGTGGAAAAGGAACCATCAAATTTTTGTGACCGTGAGTCTGATAATTCCAAAATAACGCAAGAGTCACATTATTTGATAAATAATGAACTTTCACATCCTTCCAGAGATGAAGCAGTAATTAGTGCAGAGTCAGTGGCTAACGACCAAGCTGAAAAATTAGATAATGATACTTCTGTTACCAATTTCAGTAATAATGCTGAAGAAGCAGATTTTGAAGATCCCGCTGATGACAGTAACCCTGATCACCATGATAAGATCACTTTTAACAAGGAGAGTTATGACATTTTGCCTGATAAGAATGTGGAAAAGGAACCATCAAATTTTTGTGACCGTGAGTCTGATAATTCCAAAATAACGCAAGAGTCACATTATTTGATAAATAATGAACTTTCACATCCTTCCAGAGATGAAGCAGTAATTAGTGCAGAGTCAGTGGCTAACGACCAAGCTGAAAATTTAGATAATGATACTTCTGTTACCAATTTCAGTAATAATGCTGAAGAAGCAGATTTTGAAGATCCCGCTGATGACAGTAACCCTGATCACCATGATAAGATCACTTTTAACAAGGAGAGTTATGACATTTTGCCTGATAAGAATGTGGAAAAGGAACCATCAAATTTTTGTGACCGTGAGTCTGATAATTCCAAAATAACGCAAGAGTCACATTATTTGATAAATAATGAACTTTCACATCCTTCCAGAGATGAATCAGTAATTAGTGCAGAGTCAGTGACTAACGACCAAGCTGAAAATTTAGATAATGATACTTCTGTTACCAATTTCAGTAATAATGCTGAAGAAGCAGATTTTGAAGATCCCGCTGATGACAGTAACCCTGATCACCATGATAAGATCACTTTTAACAAGGAGAGTTATGACATTTTGCCTGATAAGAATGTGGAAAAGGAACCATCAAATTTTTGTGACCGTGAGTCTGATAATTCCAAAATAACGCAAGAGTCACATTATTTGATAAATAATGAACTTTCACATCCTTCCAGAGATGAAGCAGTAATTAGTGCAGAGTCAGTGGCTAACGACCAAGCTGAAAATTTAGATAATGATACTTCTGTTACCAATTTCAGTAATAATGCTGAAGAAGCAGATTTTGAAGATCCCGCTGATGACAGTAACCCTGATCACCATGATAAGATCACTTTTAACAAGGAGAGTTATGACATTTTGCCTGATAAGAATGTGGAAAAGGAACCATCAAATTTTTGTGACCGTGAGTCTGATAATTCCAAAATAACGCAAGAGTCACATTATTTGATAAATAATGAACTTTCACATCCTACCCGAGAATCGTTAATAAATTTTGTACGTCTTGTTTCATCGGCTATGCAGAATCTCGGAATGGAGAATATATTAGAGGATGGAGAAGGTTCCTCTTTCTAGGGTCCAATCAAAGAAGATCATCTTGATGAAAAGTAAGATAATGATGAAACAGAATTGTTCACGACACTGAAGCCTCTCTCAAAATTCTGTATGGATAATATTGCAGCAAAGTGTAAATCATGTTGCATGTTATAGGATAAGAGGTTATAAATTAAAATAACAGATTAAACCTTTATGCTACTATACAAAAAACCTTTGACGACCTAACAAACAACATGCCTGATTCAAATGCATTCTTTCATTGTTTAAGAAACATTTTTAATTCTGGAAAAGACTCAGTTTCATATTTTCTAAATTTATGCTCGAATAGAAATTACTGCAAAATAGCAGTTTAAGGTACACATTAGTTTGCATTGTATACTTTTTAAAATTGTTAAGACAGTATTGAAAAATAAATTTATTGAATAAATTTTTACTAAGTTTTAAACAGGGTTTTTTTTTTGTTGCTTTTTTTAAGAACCGGCACAAAACTATACAGGATTATTAAGAAAGTGTATACACGATTAAGTTTTGCAAAAACACTGTTTTTTTTTCCCATGAAAAACCTAATTTTTTAAAGTATAATATATGTGGTATTGCATTATTGTATAGTATTTATATATGTGTACTATACAGAAAAATAAATTGTTTCCTTGTATACAATATAATTGTAATGCTATTTTACAAATTATAAATTGTATAAATCACATGAATTTAGAGTAAATGTCAGTGTTTCTCATAAATTAGTTTTTAACACAAAATAATTGCAATTTTCTTTTTTTAAATGAATGTACCGTAATTTCCGGCGTATAAGCCGCAGCTCAAAGAGTCGTTTTTTGACCCAGAAATTTTATTCAATAATTGTAGTTAAATATTTACAGCGATCTTTTAAGTTACATTTTATAAAATAATATTTCTGGGTCGAAAAACGACTCTTTGAGCTGCGGCTTATAAGCCGGAAATTACGGTAGTTAATTTTTTTTTTTTTTTTATCTAGATAGAAGTTTTATTTTGACGAATATAATTGATTTGAATTTTTTATATAAAGACATTCTTATACGCCTTTATCTATAATTATGTACTACATATGTTCTATGTTAGAAAAACATTTTAATTTAATTAAAAAAAATTAACTTCAGGTGGCAATGGCTTTTTATATATTAATTTTTCAAAATTAACTGAAATGACTTAAATGTATATATTGTTTAAAATTTTAAATATTGCTGAAAATTGATAAAAATCCACATTATGGGTTTTTTGGGTGGACTTTTTCAAGTGTGTCCAGTCTGAAAAAACCCATGGGTTTTTTCACCATGGGTCCAGCTTTGTGAACCCCGATTCCAGATCAGCAACAAATTTCTTTTCGATACCAATAATAATAATAAAAATAAAGAAAAACATTCAGGTATCCGCACAAAAAAAATTTTAAGTCGTGAATTTGAGCGGAACTTTCACAATTTATTCTGTAGCACAAACTACCGATGTTTTAAACAACTTTTTGCAAAATTCACTAATTGTTGCAAGATCTTGCAGATACACACTTTTAGCATCAGGTTCTATCCATTTTGTCCAATCAGGATGAAAATTTTTATCGCATCTGTCACAGTTACATACAGATTGCTTTAACATATTTTAATGCAAATAAGAAATATTCAATAAATTAAGCTAACAAATGTTCAGTTCCCAAACAAAGATAAGTAAGATTTTTATGGTGCTGCAATTTCAAAACCTTAGTTTTATAATAAGAGAAGTGTTTTGAATTTTTTTTCTTGTAAGTTTCAAATTTCTCTAGCTTTATCTCAGAATTTTCAAA
The DNA here is from genome assembly GCA_963931845.1 of Maratus michaelseni. NCBI lineage: Eukaryota > Metazoa > Arthropoda > Arachnida > Araneae > Salticidae > Maratus > Maratus michaelseni. Next base: position 280,123,292 of record OZ007598.1, on the reverse strand, counting down.
TTAAATTTCCCAAACTTTTCCAGGTTAACCAGGTGGCTAGACACCATGCATTTATGGTGTATTACAACATTTCGACTAAGAGATAGAGGCAATTAAAATTATCAATACCCACCCACCATTAAATATTAAAGATTTACTATAAATGTAACATATTAAGAAAATAAACTTAATTTCTACAAATTTCTCTAATTCAATTAGTCAAAAATTTGAGGCAAATCCAATTTTAACCCTCTAAGCGTGTGGAACGTAATATTCCGTTCACTAAGCTTCAGGTTTCACTGCAATATATGCAATGTTTAAGATAATATAATTCTATAGATTTAATGAATTTTCAAAACATTGAAGAATGATTAATACTCTCAAAGGTTACATTCATATTTGTAATTAAGTTTTATTTATAATGCTGAAAGAATCATATTTTTTTAGCATTTAAAACAAAATGCAGTGAAAAAAACAGTACAATTTTAGCTTTTTTCAAAACGCTCAGAGGGTTAATAGTCTCTATTCATGAATTAATTATCTCTAATAAGTTTCTCTATTAATATAATTATAATTGATAAAATCTTAATTATTGCTAATTGCAATAACTGAAATTAGACATTGAAATTTAATAAGTAAAATGAATGCTTAATGCCAACAGAATTTTATCAAGAATAAAATATCAATTATAATTCTCATTTAAGTAAACCGGTCAAAAGGAATCAAAAATCAAAATTTCATAAAACTCAAATTCTCCAAAATGGTTAATAATAAATTCTGTGGTCCCAGTCTAATTCCTCACTTATTTCTTCATTTTAAAATCATGCAAGATGTATAGCTTTTAATTTTAAAAATTAAAAATGTACGGAAATTTAATCATTGTTGCATAATGCTAATTTTTCTTTAAAAATAAATAAAAATAGTAATACATATCTACACTATTTAAAATTATTGGCACTGCAGGAAGTCAAAATGAAAACTACATAATTAACAGCTCACATATTTAAGGGAATCTGTAGTTCGGGTAACCCTTCACCAAGTCGAAAAAACTTGCCGAGCCCTTCTACTATGTGGTTTGACAAGTATGACTGTCATTCTGCAACTTTTAATTTCTATTTTTAAGAAACAATTTCAGCAATTTCTAAATTTAAATTAATATTTTGTGTCTAAACTATTTTTATTGGAAAACAATAGTGTTGTTTCAGAGTTTGTTTTTTTCTGTAATATATGTGCTAGTCCTGGAAGTTTTTGACAAAAATAGATAAAAGTCGAGCCCCACAGGGATTTTATCTTTTTCATTTATAAGTGCTGGGGCTCATGCGTGCATTACAGTGGGTGGGTGGAGTGTAAATTAGAAACCCACTGTTTTTACCTGATAAAAACACTGAATTGTGCCAACTCGCACAAAAACCTTCATTTTTGTCAAAATTAACGGGAGAAAAAAAAAACCCAAGATGTTGGGAGTTAAGCTGAAAGTCTCAACTCGCACAAAAACCTTCATTTTTGTCAAAATTAACGGGAGAAAAAAAAAAAACCCAAGATGTTGGGAGTTAAGCTGAAAGTCTATCATCATGACATTTTTTGATATCAGAATCTGAAATGTTGTTGCAAGAAAATCACAATTACAGAGACAATGAAAATGTGTTAATATATACCCCCCCCCCCTCCCTCTAAAAAAGTTGCAGAATTTTACCTTTAAATTTTTAATATTTCTTTTATAACAGCTTTTTTTTTTTTTTACTTTATGATAGTATAATTTTTTACTTCATCTACTTTTTTAAGTAATTGAAACTTTAACATCTGCACAAGAATGCAACTGATAGTTTTTTCCCTGCAATTATTTGACGATTTAAGATTTTCTGAGATACGCCTGGTTTTCAAGAGCACCAGTGTCTACTGTATTCAGAAATAGTGCTCTATTTAAAAATCAGAAAATTTAATATCTGTGAAAAAAGGAAATAATTTCAGATGTACATTAAAAAGGATGACACATTCAAGAAATCCAAAAAATTTTATTAACAAGCACATGTACTATATATATAGATTATATACTATATATGTATATACAGTTATATACACACAGTTACTGTACTGTTTATTACAGACAAGCAATCAAAGAATTTTATTCAGAGCAATAAACTTTGAATAGAAAAAGATAGAAAAAAAAATCAAAAAGGAAAAAACAGACATGCACAAAAACAAAAAAAAAGAAAAGCATGCCAGAATAATAGCACAAAAACAATGGTCCCACACAGAAAGGCAGTTACCAAGAAAGGAGGCTATAAAACACACAATTTCAGCCTATATTGCACAGCTAAAGAGAGGGGATCTTTTTTTACATTTTGGTAAAAACAGCATACAAGTCGAGGAACTGAAAACTCATCAGTGATTTTAGTGGTACAGGTAGGAGAAAAGTAGAAATTGTTTTTCTTCTTAAAAACTTGATTAAATAGTTGCCAACATGGATGATTTTACTGTATTATCAGGAGCAAAGCTTTATTTGCATTGTCAAAAATATCAGATGGATCAGTATGTCATAAATTAAATGTATAAAAACACTAAAAATTTAAAGAAGCAAGTGCAGTTGTGAAATCCCATTGAAACAGCTGATATCTATGTACTTTTTCTTGATAGCTACAAAAGTGATTTACATATATTTCCCAATATTATAATTATCTACATTTTAGGGGTAGTACGGGTCCTAGGTGATATTTCAGGACATAATTGCCTGGCAAACTAACTGACCCCCCCCCCCCCCAACTAAACTCCCTGTTTGATACATTTTTATTATCATTAATAGACATATCGCCAAAAATTGCAAAAGATTCTTTTTTACTGATTTTTTGACTGATAGACGAAAGTTGTGAATTTTTATAAATGACTAATGGATAAAAATTGTGATTTTTGGGAATCAATCACTAAAAACTGCCAATGTCGCAGAAAACTTGCATTGGAACATTATTTTTTTTCAGGAATTTCAGGACAAGTACAATGTGACATTTTCTCAGATAGTTTTGTTTTTCTGGAAAATTTCATTTTAACAACATTAATTAACCCCCCCCCTCCCCCCAGGATGTTTTACTTTTATTTCTTGCCAAAAGATAAATTTATATATATATATATATATATATAAATAATTTGTTGAAATCGCTTTAGTAGTTTTCAAGAAAAAGGTACTTCAATATCAGCTGTTATCTATAGGATTTCACAAATGTTGCCCCCCTTGAAAAAAAAAAAAAAAGATATATTTTCAAATTTGTGTAAATTAAAATCATGCACATCAGTTTTCTGACTAGCAGTGATAGAAACAAATAGTAGAATAAAAAGAAAAATACACTGCATTTTACAACGGCGACATACATGACTGGAAAACATCCGGAATTTGATAGTTTGGTTCGGTTATTGCACAAACATCTAAACAAAACTGCAGAAGATATTTTTAAAAGGATTAAAATAGACTGTGCAGTACTTTTCTGGTGCAAACCTGTAGAACTGTGATCACATAACTTCATTTCCAACACTTATTTAAATAACAAAATGAGCTGAGATTGCCTACAGACTGAAGTTCTTGTCTACAAAAATGTGAACTTGTTTCATCACCTAAGCTAGAAAATACTAATAAAGCAACATACAGGAGAGCCAGGGCCGTAGCGAAAGAAAATTTTTGGGGGGGCAAAAGCCAAGATTGGCCGACTCAAAAATGTTTCAAATCCGACTAATGTAAAATAGTCAATCTGTCGCATTATTTCTTAATTAATCGTTTTTACAATTAATTTTAACTGATTAATTATAATTGATAGTTAAAAATAAAATATATGATTTTGTATTACTAAAATGTTTCTTTGATATAACTCAGAATTCTTTAAAAGATTTACCAAGAACTTTACTGAAAAAAAAAGAATATGTATTGATAAGAAAAAATCCTACAGTTATAATTGTGAAAAACACATTTGTTTAGAATGATAGAAAGAAGTGATAGTTTAGAAAATAGAGCGTAGTGATTTCCAAAATAAAAGCTAAATAAAAATGTGATCTCTTAGTTCTAAAAATTATGATAATGTAATAAATGGGAAGTGCTTTCAATATTTTATTAGCATGCGATAGAAAATAATTTGAACTTTATATTCCAATTAGGGATAATATCGTATGGAATTAACAACATACACTTTCAGTAATTCTAATTGTAAAACTAAAAAATGCACACTATAGAGGTACTGAAAATATTTGGATGGGCCTCAAAATTTAATTGCGCCTGGGGCCTCTTGAGTGCTTAATCCACCACTGATTGTGTTTGATAGGAATGTCAAGGGACCGACAGAAACATTTAAATTATCCAAGATTTCGAATTATACACGTTCGAATTATTCAAGTTTGACTGTACTATTTTTACATGAATTACACATCACACTGAATAAAGAAAACCATTCATACCTATTCTGATGACCATTCCCTGTCGAGGGGTTTCCACTGTCCAGCCATGTTGATAACTTCTTCAAACTTTTTGCAGCCTCCATGTTTCTTCTTTTTAGAGTCTGTCTTTTTTTATTTCCACTTGGCTGGTGTCGAATTCGTTTCATAATATAAACTATTATCTCAACACAAGCAAAGTAAGATTAACCCCTTATGGACGTGGATGAGCGACACGTATACGAGACGCATTAGATGCTCAGAATCCTCGATTATTCCCACCAGTTAATTTTTATTGTAAGCTTTGCCTTATTTAATGACAGCATTTCTACGATTCAATTAGGCAAAAATTTCTGTTTTGAAAAACCGGTGGTAACAGATTAAAAATTCAGTAAAAGACGCTCGTCACGAAGGGGTTAAATAATAAACTATCGTACTATCACTACTATGCGACTCTCAGCTGCTCTGACAGTCCGATATTGATGAGCAGTTAGTAAACGAATGACTCATCATGAATAGCACTAACTCACTGCACGTCCTAGCCTGTACTTGACTCATCACTCGGCAGGCACCTGGGGCGACATGACACATTCGACTCGACATTCGCTTGTCTGCTCTAGAGATGCTTTTGCATGCGAAGCATATGGAGTATTTGAACGGACACGCAAAAACATTTACTCTAGCACTTTGATGGATTTTTTTTATTATTAACTTTAGCTAGGTGCTAGGTATTGTATAGGAAGTTAGATTAGATATTAAAATACAATAATTTTTTAACCATCAGTTTGGGGCCCCGGGGCTGTGCCCCGGCGGTAGTTACGGGCCTGAAACCCTGAACTATTTATATTATTTTAAGTGCAAACGTGTTAATGTTCCGCAATCTCTTCAAGTTTTTTTTTTTTTTTTTTTTTTTTTTTTTACCATAAAACTACTTTTAATAATTTAAGTTTTCCTGAAATACTCTACTTTCTGAATTCTTTATTAAAAAAATAATTCCTACGTATGATTTAGTTTTTTAAAAAAGTAATCGCTAACATGTACAGTAATTTCCGGCGTATAATCCGCAGATCAAACATTTATGTTTAGACCCAGAAATTTTATTTAATAATTGAAGTAAAATATTTACAGCGATCTGGTATGTTCCATTATATAAAATAAAATTTCTGTGTCGAAACATAATTGTTTGATCCACGGATTATACGCCGGAAATTACGGTAATCAGGGTATACAATAAATATTAAGTAATTAATAAAGGCTCCAATTCTAATTTTTATAATAACAAGTGAAAAATCAGTGAAAATTATGTAATTATGTTATGTTGGCACAAGCATAGAAATTTAGTTTTAATTTTATATAAAAAAAAAGTAAGAAGTTTTTTAGGTATTAAATGTTAAATGCACGGATATTTTTTAAATTAATTAATTTTTTTTATTTTAATAGTTTTAAAAATTCTTCGTTTTTATTTTCCAAATGTTCCTAAAGCAGTTCGAAAGGGCGTAAACATCATATCGTTGCTAGAACCTACTATGTATCAAGTATAAAATTTCTTGAATTTTCTTAAGCGACTTTCGCATTTGGTCGACCTAGTTTATATATTGATAGTTTTTATCTATGTAAGTTGTGAGTGTTACTGTAGGACAAATTTCTGATATTTTCAAATCAATAGATCAGATTAATTTTTTTTTCCCTATTGGCCTATGCATCGACGGCCGACTTAGCTTTTCCATGTGCGGGTAAGGTATAGTACTGATGCACCACGCTTGATAGAAACCTGGAGCGAACTGCGCATGGGCGAAAATGGCTAGTCCATGTCGAAAATGGGGAAGTCCGTAAGCCGTAAGTATGCTGCCTAAGATAAAGAGTGGTGATTTTAGCTTCTTTTGCCGGGGCTATTCTCCCTACAATGTGAATGGAATCGGCTTGGCATTCTGCCAACCGGAGTTCTCAGAAGCGTGGTTGAACAGTATATATCCAACATTTCCAGCTCTGCAGACAAGATGATAATTTTTTTTCAGTGGGTAGGCCGACTAGCTATGTATGTGATTCGAAAATGTGACAGAACACGTGACTTTCTTACCGGCTGACCAGATAGATCTATTGAAACCATTACTTTTTTTACTCATAACCTATCTATTGACAGGCCGACTAGCTTTTGCCATACGATTGTAAGGGTGTGGTGACATGCATCTGAAGACTTAAAGTCCTGCCAACCAGAATTTTTCCGAATTGTTTTATTTAATCGGCCTACTGACATACTACCGACATACTACACTAATTAAATCTGCTGATAAGCCGACTGAATCCTTTTACCAAACATTGGGGGGGCAGCTGCCTTGCCCCCCCCGCTCGCTACGCCCCTGAGGAGAGCTCTTTGATTTGAAGGCACAATATACACTAAATACAATGGGAATCCTGCCCATTTTCATAGATAACTTTACAAACATGGAGATTAATAAAGAACAGAGAACAAGAAACAAAACATGAATTAAATATTGCATAGATAAAAGGCAGTTAAGGAATTTGCCAAAAAATATATTTACAATAACACACCGGAATTTTTTTTTTTTTCACTGCATATCCTTTGTGTAGAGTAAGTTTTGACTTAACATCTATATTTTAATTAAGTGTTCATGCTGAAATGATGCCTTTAGTTCCAATAAAAAAAAAAGATTAGTTTATAATGGATACAAAAGTTCTTGAATTATGAAACAAATTTGAAATCTAGAAAATTCTTTTGATTTCCAACAACCACAAAAAAAAAATTCTGTTCTTTTGCCACACTTATATAAAAAAAATTCAAAATTTGATTTTAAGGATATGTACTTAAAAGATTTTTAAAATTTCTCATCCCACTTAAATTTTAAAATCTACATCAATTGAGGGGGTAGTGGCAAAAAAAGTGCCAAGCCAACTTTTTGTGAAATAAATCTGACACTAATCTGTTGCTTGTTATTGTAAATTATAATATCCTATATATTATATTTTCTAATGTCATTAGGTGGCAGCATATGTCCCAGGTTTCATTTTTGCCCCAGATGTTTCTAGAACTTTTCTACCAGAAAGTGTATAGCATTAAAGTAATACCATATTGTTATTCAGAATATCTCAAATGTTACTCAGAAATTGGCAAAAAACGTTTTGATTTGAGTATTTGATCTAATTTTCAAATTGATACATCTCAGAAGTTCAAAAATGTGGCTTTATGGAACTAAAGAAAACATTGTAACATGAACATTTATGCATATAACAAAAATCATACTTAAGGAGTGAACGACTACAAAATTGTCAAATTTAAAAAAAAATAATGCCTTACAGTTTATTTTAAACTAGCCGCCACTGGCGACCAGTTTGGTCTCCCTTAAATGTATGTTAAGCACTGTAACACGTTACTTTTATTCATAATTTATTTTTTTCCGTAATCCTTCGCCAAACCGGAAGATTCTAATGGACAAATCAAAAACTTTTTCGATCATGGTAGCATTTCGCATATTTTTTGTTGTTATGTATTTCATCTTTCTTGACAAAAACCGCTTAACCAACTTAAGTATTTATGCTTCATATCCGTTTGCTTATCAGTTGCAATATGCTTGCTAATGAGAAGATTCTTAAACATATTAAGTAGTTTTCCGTAATTGGATCCATTGCCAAATGGCGTATTTTAGTTAATACGATTTGGTGTAATGAAGTCTATTTTGTGAAAGTCTTTAATGATATCCACCATTTACACTGAACCATATTGTTGCCAATATTTTTTGTTTGTTTGTTTGTTTCTCGCTAACTTTGGCTGTAGACTTGATTACGGGAGAATCAAGAAGAAAATCTATCATTATTCTCATTTAAAACGTCTTGAATAATGTGACATAATCGGAGTGCATATTATAACACGTAATTTTCGAGTATGGTTTGGTGAAACATTGAACTTTTGGAAGCCAGTTTTGATAATCACGTAAATATGTCACACCAACATTACCGCCTATAATTCTAATTACAGCAACCCTTTTTCCTCTCTATATTGCAACTCTATAGTTAATATAGTGCCCCGGTGCGTCTACGACAGCTGTTCCATCAGAACATTTGATTTCAAAATAAAAGTATCGTTTCTAATTTGCACACGCGAAAAATAAAAGCTGGTATTGGCGATTTTAAAAATTCTATTGGCGAGATTTGCGCCCAAATAACACAAAAGTACTTAATGATGTTATGTATTTTGTAAATGTATATTAAATTACTGTTTTGAAAGCGATTGGTCATTAATAATGGTAAATATGATTGGTGATTAACAATCATTTTCGGTGGTCTCTCTTCCTTTCACGTATAATACATAAATACCCAATTAACTGACAATTTGTTTCGAAATTTGATTCATTAAATATCATTACATGAGTTGTATTTGTTTACATTCAGCTTACATCAAGAAAAAGATAAAGAATGAAGTTAAGTTGTATAACACATAATTATGGTAAACTTTGATTGTGTCACTGGTACGAATTATTTTTTTTGACACCAGGCAGCGCTCCAAAAAATCTTTCATTGAAAACTAACTTTACGAACGATTATCTCCATGGTTTAATGGTTTAATATTTTAAACCTTCACAACGAATGAATCTTTTTTTTGTTTACTTTCATGGATAGAGAATTTGAACTGCGAAGCTAATTTCAACTGAAGTTATTGGAGAATATATACATAATTGAACGTAAGTCATCTCTCAAATATTAATTTATTTTGAACGATCTTTCTAAAAATGTCACATTTATGAAGTTTTATTCCAAAAAATAATTTTTAATAAAAATGGCCGCCTGGCATATGAAAAAGTGAAACGGACATTCCGGAACTGTTGATGACAGTCACATGACTTACGATTTTATTATAGAGATTCAACAAGTTTATATTATATATGTATAAAGAAATATATTCACCCCCTCCTTTAAATAATAATAATAAAAAAAAAACTAATAGTTATTTCAACATCTACAAGTAGCTACTTTTATATATTACATGGCATTGAAAAAACTGCAATTTTCTTAAATAAGGCTAAATCACCAAAACTATAACACAATACACTATGTTACACAAATCATCGTAGTTCTGGGGTTATGGGGGACTTACTGTTTTTTAAATCAAGGAAAATTCTAGACCTAATTTTATGCACAAAAGGAAACATCAAACATTTTTGTAAAACAAAATAAATCTCATGAAATAATTTATAAGATTAGAAATGCAGACCAAAAAAGGTTCATTTTGGCATCTGAACTGCATAAAGTTAGAAATTAAAACCTAAACATTAGAGCTAGAACTATACTTTACTTAATTTAATTCTTTGGCTTCTAGAACTAAGTACCAAATGCAGTTTAAAGCTGTGTGTTTTTATTTTTAACCCCTTCCCTTTTAACTTTGTCTAAAAATGACTATGAATTCAGGCTCCATTTCACATAGCCACATAATTACTACACAGTTCAAGATTTGTGACTAAATAAACACACTTTTCATAGCTAATACTACTTTTAATATCTGAGCAGCAAAACTGAAGATGAAGAGGATTTTTTTTGGCAGGGGGGAAGGAGAGGAAGCCAAAATTATTTTTGTTTTATAATTATTCACAATGTTTTCAGCCCTATTTAAGCAAACTTTAGATCGGTAAAAGTGGCCTCAAAATAAACAATTTTCTGCAAAGAACGTAGCTGGAAATGGTACGGATTTGGGTGGTAAGTTTGAGTGTTCCAATAACATCAGTTCTATGGCACTAAGGTACAAATTTCCACTGATATGCATAATGCATAGATCTCCACATTGTAAAGACTATATCAGGAATAAACTAGTTACATTTCAGGAGTTTTTGGACATTCTTAAGGAGTCATATAACTTTTTTTAAACTATACTTTTTAATAGTTTTTACAAATATCAGAATCCTTACTCCTTGCAACATGTGCATTGAAGTCATAAAATCATAATTGAAAGAAAAGGTTACACAATTTACTTTTTAAATATAAATGATTTTTTGTAATAAAAAGGAATTAAATTTTGTTACCTCTATGGAACAAAAATATTTGTGACAGATAACTTTGTGACATTTCATGACCAACAGTATGATTTTTTTCAACAATCGATTGAAGAAATGAATGACTTTTTTCTGCAACAAACTGATAAAATTCATAGATTTTTTAATGTCTGTGAGTGATTGATGAGATTCATGGCTATTTTCATGCAGTCAATTGACAAAATGCATGATTTTTTTTTAACAACTGATTGATAAAATTAAAATTTATTTTTATGATCAATAGAGAAGAAAAATGTAAAAATTGCATAATAATTTTTTTTTCTTTTTAATCATTAATTCCATAATACTTTTTTTTTTTTATATTCCACAAAAAAACAAATGATTCACAGGATTTGACAAAAGATTGGCAGAAAAACCACTTTGCAGATTGAAGAACTTCGCAGCTTGTGGAGAAAACTAAAATAAAAATTTGATTGAGAATTTTTTTTTTTTTGGGGGGGGGAGGGGTGGGGGTTGACAGATTTTTGTACTACCACATTTTATTTAGAGTTTCCAGAGAAACACACAATGAAGCACATACAAAGTCCACCCATGAAAATCTGAGAAAAAATCTGTGTTTTACACTATCACTTACTGATTTGGACATCATCTTTTATCGCATTACACAGGATTTTCAAACATACATACTGTAACAAAAAGTGCTTTGCCTCGGGCCCTTTTACAATCAATTCTTTCATAACAGTTTTCAATTGTATGTTGTTTCTTGCTGGCTAGTAAAATAAATACTTGGCTGGTTAGATTTTCAGAAAATTCCCCAATCCCTGTTTAACTGTATTACCATTTTGGAGGAGAGGTTGTTTTAAAACTTCCAATTAAAAATATTTAAATTATAAAATCTAGAACAGTAATAGAAATGAGGTACTGGCCATTTAGAAGCACAAGGGGACATGTTTTTAATCCAAGTTTGAATAATGAATAGCTGAAGTAATTTATTTTCTTAAAGACCAATTCTTTATAATTAGTTTTAAAAAGTAAGTACATCAACTTGTAGCAGAAAATTGTTTTAACACAAATTAGCTAACCAAGAAAGATATCCTAATATATACATATATATAATATTAACAAGTAATGAACACAAATTACATAACTGGCCTTAATAATCAACTGATAAAAACTGTCAAATTTCTTAAATGCCACTGGTATGTTGTACAGATGGTTCTTTAAAACTGTGCATTAAGTGACACAGGTACATGTTAGCATGTACATGTATGTTATATATTTAAAAAAAATTATCTTTCACATTGCAGGTTAGATGCATGTTAGAAAACATACGACAAAGTTTTTAAGCACTATACAATTTAACAGAGGACATAAAAGCAATGCACAATAACATACCTTTGGCACTTAACTCACAATTAAAGAACCCTCCAATATAAACATGCAAACACTTTTTAATGCTAATGTGTTTTTCATAAATACATAGAACAAGTTCAACAAAACCATAAAGATATTTAAAAGACATTATCTTTCATGTTAAATTCGTGATTTCTTCAAAAGTACTTCTGATCTATATTTAGTTTTAGAAACACTCGCTTTATATGCTGCTACAGATGGATTTACCTAACAGAGACTACACTTAATGACTCGAATACAAAATTTATTGCAAATGCTTGTACTTGAAAACAAAGAAAGAGAAAAAAAATCAAGTTTATAATTAAAAGTAATGCACTAATAATTGAAAAGTAATACACTAGTACAAAGTGTCAGAATTTAAAAACTCATATCAATGTAATATTTTAAACACTGAACGTGGTGAAAGCAAATTTCTGTTTTGAGAAACCAAGTAGTTAAAAACAATTAAAAATAAATTGAAGCTACAGCAATTTGCAAAACAACTTGCAGTTTCTAGTTCTTTTGTTTCTAGTTCAAGAAAAATAAAATGAAAAAAGACAACTAAAGGAACTTCAAAGTTGTGCATAATGATTAGCATATTTAATAAGGCACACATTGAAACTTTATTATTCAAGTTCCAAATAAAAGCCACACTGGCCTTTGGCACTTTGACTTCAAAGGAACATATAAAATTCCATAGTCAAACAAGCTTAAATTCAATGAATAAACGTATAAAACATGTTAAGACCTGATTCTGGCATTTTTTGTTTTAAAAAACAAAGCCAATTTAAATTATTGTTTACTGTGCCTTTAGAAATTATAAAAGTATCATTTGAAAAAAAAAAGAAAAATGTATGCTTACTTCTTCATAAAGTGAAAGTGGAGATAATAAAAAAAAGCACAAATGTTTTGATTTACATGTACAGATCATACTGTATTATATTTTATTTAGCACATCAAATTACACCAAGGAAAAGGGGGACTTGTTACTGAAATGGATAGACAACTACCTTGATAATATTACACACCTCTATTAAAAAATGACGAAAAAAAGACAAAAATATAAATACTTTAATTCTGGAAGTTAAATAAAAGAAAAAAGTTACACTTGAATTTAACTGTCTTATTACAAAATCTGAAAAATACTGAGATTTTACACTACAATTTAAAGTAAACATTTGAGATAATTTTGGAAAATTACATAAAAGTATCAAAAATGTACAAAAGACTAGAAATTTAGCCATCACATATTTAACAATTAACGGGAGGAGAAAAAAAAAAAAAAGGAGGGCAGCTGATTTTAACTGCAAACAAAACCCCTTTGACTTATTGAAAAGCATAAGTATAATAAAACGGATGCATCAATAAAATGACAATTTTAAAACGAAAAACTGCATTCAATTTTCAAGGTAGGAAATGAAAAATATTCAAAGAAGTGTTAAACAAATCCATTTCAACAAAAGATACTAAAGTTAGTTTATTCACATGCCGCCATTCGCAACATTCACTTTCTCAGTGTCCACAGCAGAAGAAGTTTCGTTTAACACAGGTTCAGTTTTAGCTATGTTTTCATTATTATGTCGATGTTGTTGACCTCTGTAGTTGTTTCCTCTATAGAGGTTCTCTCGATAAGGTTTATTCAGTCCTCCTCCTCTCCTGTCACCCCTATTATTTCGATGACTATTCATGTTTCTGTCATTAGAATACATAGGGTTGTCTAAAGCTCTGTTATCCCTTTCTTGGTAAGAATGACTTCTATAATCGTTTGAGTATTCATGGTGATAATTGTTCCTGTAACCCATATTGTTTCTATTAGGTCTAGGTGCATATCCATAGCCTCCCCGAGCACCTCTATAACCACCACCACCTCTGTTTCCACGGTGGGCGGCATTATTATATCTTACTATTAGAAAATACTCGGCCACCACGGTTTTCTGTATTAGTTCTCGGAGCTGGGGCAATGGTTTCCTATAAAAATAAAAGATTTAAGATTTTAATCATTACAATGACTTAATCAGGTTTGAAAATAATCAAACTGCAAAAAAGAAGAAAATTTTTTGCTTAATCTCTCCCCAATAAATAGAATTCCGCTCTCCTGATTGGGAGCGGAGGGAGGGATAGTAGATTGAATTTTAATTGTTATTACAAAGTAACAAATAGCAAAAAACTTACAGAATTTACATTTTTTTCCTGGAGCAGGCAAAGAGGAAGAAGTGGAAAGGGAATTAGATGAATGACTATTTATTGTTAATACAAAATAAATAGAGCATAAAAAAAACCAAATTTTGTGTGTATAGGAATGGCTACAAGAAGTTGTAATTTCAGGGATTGATCTTTAAAATTTATTGTAGCTACAGAGTAAACAAATAGAGCAGGAAAAAAAAAGTTTTAAACTTTGTGGTGCGATGTGTGCTTTGTGGAAGCAAAAGAAAGGACTGGAAAAAGTGGGATTAAAAAAAAACATGCGTTAAGCATACATAGTTTATGAAACGCTTCCAGAATACTGTAATGAAACTTCACCGTTAAAAAGGTGAAACCCGATGTCAGCTATTAACATCTTCATTTACAGCCAGTAAGGCACTCTAATTCTTTTGCGATTCCCTGTATATTATCTATAGATCTGCATGTACTCAAAACATAGTGTGCTAAAATAAAAAAACATATAACAGTAGAAAATTTACTTTCAGTAACTTCCATCAACAAATGGATATGTACTCAATTTTGTATAGCCCTGTATATTTTCTACAATTTATTCTAGGAAAAAAAAATAAATCAGAACACAACTGAAAACATACTTTCAGAAATTACTATCCATAGACAGCAATGTAAACAGGTTCTTTTTTAATAGCTTTGTATATGAATTTATAATCTACAAAAATTTCTTGGTATAGAAAATGTAGTTCAGCTTAAAAAATGCACAACTCAATTAAAAAAAAACATGCTTAGGCAATTCACGCTCATACACAAATCTAGTTAAACATAAAAACTCATACCACATCGGAAAACGCACCTCTAGCTTTTATCTCTCATTGTTTGATATGTTAATCTTTTCACTCCACCAACAGTGTATCAAAATACATTACCTTTGCAATAACTTTGTGGCTATATTTTTAGCTAGCATGTTTCAACTGAACGCCTTCATCTAACTCAAAACTTTACATTGTTCAATAATAAGATGTTCTAAGAGGTATTCCTGTTTTAAGACTAGCCTCTTTTAAACACTTTCCCACCTAGTTGAAACGTGTTTATTAGTGCTCCCTATTATACGTTTATACGTGTATACGTATAATACGTGTTATACGGTGTGCAGATTTTTTATACGTATGATACGGCACTGTCGGTTATACGTATTATACGAAACACTATATACGGTCCAACGTATATACGGATCTTACCCCAGCGGTTAAACGTATAAACGATTAAACGGTTTTCGTTCATGTGAAAAAAGATACTTTTCTCCTGCTAGTCTGCGCAAGGTTACTATATCATAAGGTTGTGCCCCATTTCACCCTGCAATCAATAGGGAGCGATTTGCTGTTTGATGTCACTTAGCCTGCTCTCTGCTCTAGAACTCCTATTATAGGAGTCTTAGCCTGCTCGATTCAGTTTTCCAATTGATTTGGTTTAGAAAAGCCCTATTTTTAATTGAAAAGTATCAATACAAATTTTCGAGTGAAGAAGTTTAAATTTTTTTTAAATACTTTTTATACATAGGACAAACATCACATCCAAAATTTAAACTATTATGTCTTTTCAATTCTACGATATATAATTTTTAAATTTGCTATTTTTATCATTACATTTTATTTGTATCTCAGTATGAAAAGTTCCTTTTCATTTTAAAAACAAGCAAATAGTGATTTTTATAAATAAAATCTTAAAGACCTACAAGAGCAGAAAATTTAATGTTTATATGAGTGCAGTTAATATCATGTTAATAATTTTAATATAGTATATTTTTAATATTTGATCAGTATTCTATTTGAAATACATAATAATTCTAATATCATTATAATTGTGACATGTATTTCATAAAAACCTATAAAAAAGTTTTAAAAAAATCACTTAGATTTCAACCTCATACCACATATACACAAGTTTGAGTTTTGTGTAATTAGATTTAAAATACAAATAATGTAAAAACTTTAATAAGTAAATGGCTGAATATTTAGTATTTTTAAACCGAAATATACATAAGATACAATTAGATGATTTAATGGAAATAAAATTTGAAATTCAGAGTAATATACTTTATAAACAAATTCCGAAATATTTATATAAAGTATTATTTTAATGCTACACGATGACCATAAATGCACATACATAATTTTTTAAGAAAGAAAGAAAGATAAATTATTGCGTGAAAGAGAGTTCTACGTTTACGCAAAAAAATTTATTTCCTAATAATATTTAAAATTTAAAATTACATTTTTATTCAGCGTTCTAAACTTAATTTTAAAATTTACTGTTTCTTCAGATTCCAGTCAGATAATTGATGTGATTAAATATCAAATAATTGATATATATATATATATATATATATATATATATTATAAAATAAAAAGTAAGACAGCAGTATTCCTAAAAGAGATTTAAAATACAAATAAAAATAGAAACTTTATTTTTTAAATTGCCGCATTTTCAAAACTGGCAGATTTATATGATATAAAAAAATTAAATTTGAAATTCAAAATAATATACTTTTAAAAATATCTTCCAAAAGGATTATATTAATTTATATTTTAATGCTGTATGATGATAAAATTATATAAAAATATTTTAATAATTAATATATTAAGGTACCTTCAAGTATACCTTCAGAATATGCTTTCATTTCGAGCATTTTATTTCATTACAGGGTGCATTTTGAAGATGTATTTTAGATGTATGTTCTATTATTTGCAATTTTCGTACTGTTTTATCATGCAATGATAAAATACATGAGTTGATTGATCATACACATACTGATCATACACAGTTGATTGACTCCACATTTTTCATTATTTGGCAGCTTATCTCTTTTTTAAGCTTTCCAACATAGTTGAAAAGTGTTTATACATTCGGTTTTTCTGTCTGTATGCCGTCTGTCTGTCCTGTCTGTCTGTGCTCTAACTGCCGTAAATATACTCGCATTGTTATGCAATTTATATATCTTATTGAACTTTATTATGCCATGTTCGGTATTGAAAATGAAGTGTGTAGCACTTACAGCTTATTTTACAGGGAGATTCAAAAGAATTCCGTTACTTTACGGTCTATGGGGAAAATCGTTTGTGGCTTATTGTAATGATGTTAAAATATTTCAAACATATTAAAATTGACATATGTAACATGTGCACTATAAGAGGTTTACTATAGAATATTGTACAATTTACTATGGGTAGCGGGTAGCTCCAAAGCAAATTTTCGCATGTCTGTAACACCTCCACACACAACTTCTTTAGATTTATGGCGTGGACATTTCGCGCGAAAAATTATTTTTTAATGCGACCGCAGAACATAGCCATGCATTAACTTTTTATCTTATAGTGACACTGACCAATCTATTTCCTGGGAAGTTTCACACTCATACTTTTATTGTATTTAAGAATATTTTTTTTTCTCTATTTAACACGGTTGCTACCAAGGACGTATACGTAGCGTCGTCACTTGGTCACTTATTTGACATTCCACTTTTAATCCAAAATTACGAATTAATACCGGAAATTTCGAAAGAAGTTTTTTTTATTTTATGTAATCACGAAATGTCTGTCATTAAATAAAGCAAATATTGCTATTAGTATTTTCAGGTATGAATTCGGAATTTCTGAATAAAATAAAATTCAGTTAATTTTAACCCGGCAGTCACCGCGTTAAAATATTTTGAAAATACGTCCTACATTAAAAAAGAAATGAGAAGGCAAGTCATTTTATGCATGTGTGATTGCGTTCTAAAATCTGCATTGACGATTATTTGTCTGGCTATTAGAAATCAAAATTTATAAGTACTTCACACAAAAAATAAAATTTGTCAAAATTAACAAAAAATCTTAAACGTAATGTCCATACACCTTGTATACCATGAGTGTCATGATTAAAAAAATGAACTCGCGTTATACACATTAATACAGAGTGGAAAGAACCCCGTCGAAAGAATAACATTTGAACCCGGACGCAATCTTGAGTACACGCACTCACAAATAAAGAATTTTCAAAAAATTAGAAAAGAAAAATAAACTTACTTAACAAGAAGTGACAATAAATCTGAAACGTGTCTTTTCTCATTCTTTTCTCAAAAAGTGTTTTCTTCCGTTATATGCTTATAATAATCGTTAATAGGGAAAAATAACAAAATCCTATGTATGAAACATATTATGCAAATTATTTCGCTAAAACCACTGATTTCCAGCTTGTTCCCCGTTTTGTGACGTAATACTGATGAGGTCCATTGGTATTAAAAGTAAATACGTATTTAAAATATACGTATAATTGAATTTTTCGTATACTTAAATTATACGTTTAACCGATATACGCTTATACGTATATGGATACGTTTAAACGTATATTTTAGGGTATACGTATTTCTTAAATACGTATTATACGTACATACGTATATCGGTTAAACGTATAACTGATATACGTATAACTGATATACGTATTGCATCGGGAGCACTAGTGTTTATGACTTCGGTTTGTCTGGCCATCCTATAACTAGCGTAAATGTACTCGGATTGCCCTGAAATTATTGTATGTTATTGTCGTTTACTACAGCATGTTCCCTATTATTGCAAATAGCAAGTGTGTAGCACTTATAGTTTTTTTACAGGGACAGTCAAAAGTATTCCGTTACATTACAGTCAACGGGGAATAATCGGTTCAAGTGCATTTGGATGAAGTTACGTCATTTAAAACATGTTGAAATTGATATATAATTTTGAAGCACATTAAAACATGCTTTTTTCTAAACTACGGTGTACAAAGCATTTGTTATTCATTTACAGGATCAAACAAAAGGATTCTGTTATACATTGTTCTACGGGAAAAATCGTTTGCAGTACAATTTAATGATGTTTCACTATTCCAAACATTATGAAAATTATATGCATTACTGAGGTGCACTAAAAAAGGGCTCACTTAAAATTATGGTGTGCATTGCATTTATCATTCATCTACAGGGACACACAAAATAATTCGGTTACAATATACATGCAATAATTATGTATCAGTTTGGAAGAGATTTGTACAGAATTATGGACATTATCGTATCCATAAAAAAGTGATATAGATAAATAAAGTTTTGAACAGGAGGGTTTGATTTTGGGTTCTAGAAGTCATGATCGGCGTAGATCTGCAAAAATATTTTTCAGAAATTCTAACATAGGGGAGAATGTAATGGTCAATCTATGTTGACACTAAGATCAAATTTATCTAACAAAGGAAGTAAATTTAACTAATAAAAGCTAGTTTGTATTACAAATAAATGTTTACTGATGATCGTGATTTATTTTATAAGGTCCAAAATAAATTTTATTTGGATTAAAAATGGCATATAAAAAAGCGATTGTACAATAAAAAAAAAAACTCCTTGTCTTACTTTTTGACATACTGGATCTGGCAACACTAAGTGTAAGGCCT
Organism: Maratus michaelseni; assembly: GCA_963931845.1. Lineage (NCBI taxonomy): Eukaryota > Metazoa > Arthropoda > Arachnida > Araneae > Salticidae > Maratus > Maratus michaelseni. Next base: position 280,103,904 of record OZ007598.1, on the reverse strand, counting down.
CTGCAGGATGTTTGACTTAACTGATCATTGCCTTGCAATAAGATGTTTTTGAAGAATAACTTACTTATGAAACTAGAAACATTACCCCTAAGAGCTATTTTAAGCACTCGATTGAAAATACAATAAACAAGTCATCAAGGGAAAAAAAAAATCAAGGGAGAAAAAATGCTTACCTTCATCAAATCCTTGAATATTCTGGTATGAAAAAGAAAAATATATAATGTTTAAAAATGAAATAACATTTATAAAAATAATAAATTATAGATAAAATATCTGAAGAACAACATTAAAAGAAGGATGGTGCACTATGTATTTATTTTTTCATGACAAGAACTCTGAATGACTACTTACCGTCTTAAATCTAGGATTTCACTAAATAAATATGTACTGTAAACAAAAATTAATCATGTGCACATAAGTAATGCTAAATATTTTTCCTTACCTCTAAATTATAATGAAATGGTTAAATGCACAGCCAAAGCTAATTTGTGTATCAAAATACAGAGCAAAAATGCATTCCAATTTAAATTATTTTACATTAACAAACCTATCATATGTTCCACCCGGAGGCTCCTTGGTATCCTTTTTAATGTTTTCTGCTTTATCAAAATTACAAATACCTTTTTAAAAATCATTTTTTGCACTTTATTTCATTTTATTTTTACAAAATTATTATTACAGGTGGCATTATAGCTTTTGGCTCTTTCCGAGAGCAGATTTATGACAAAACTGGTAAATATAAATTTCCAAATTGGTAAAAAATGACACCCTTCATTTTTTGATACCCACTCCCAGGGGTCACATTCACTCAGGAAGAATTGGAGCAGGTTTTGGGGCAGTAAAAAACAGCTTTTGGAGCTGGAAAGCGAGTTTTTGGAGCAACAAAAAACGACTTGTGGAGCAGGAAATAAGAGTTTTTGGAGCAGGAAAATGAGTTTATGAAGCAGCAAAAGCTCTTCATTTGAAAATAAATTCAATATCACCATTGTACCCAACACATATGTTGAAATCTCATACAGTACAAAATCTATATTCCGGACCTCAGCGATTCCAAATTTCGGATCATTTGCCATAAAAAACAAAGAAATGAAAACTAATTTAACCCCTCCCTTACTCCATGAAATATTTATATCAGAGATGCATTTAGCAATACTAACTAGTATGGTGTGGCCATCACAAAATATTCTTCTATATAAATCAAATCGTCTGCCACAAAAATTAAATACCAATGTATTCGAGCTTGAGATATAGCTATCTCAGAAATCATGAAAACAAAACATAGCAGCGACACTTGTCAGGCAGTACGCATCCAAAATTAATAAGGATCTATTTAATCGAAAATCGAGGTTTTATTTCGTGATCGTCTGACGAAAATTGCAGTTTCAATTTGCGATCGTTTGATGAAAATCGCAATAATATTTCTCGGTCACTTACCAAAAATCATGATTTTACTTAAAGTTCGCTTGCCGAAAATCGAGGTTTATTTTGTGAGAGTCCGATGAAAATAGACTTTTTTTTCTGTGATCACTTGAAGAAAATCTTGATTTCAGATCGTGGATTTGATTTTTTTAAATTAAACTAGTCGTTGGAGGCCACCGTAATACTTACCCATCATGGATATGCATAATGTAAAATATTAAAATAAAAATGTGTAAACTACTTATAAAGTGCATTGCAATTCAAATAAAATCGTTGCTTGATGACATCACAAACTTTAAAGGCTCGATTAATGAATTGCTTGAAAGAAACATCCTTATAACTTTAAAAATAATAATCCTATTAACTAGCGATTTACTGCATCTGATTAAGCGTCAAATTTCCAATTAAAATATATCTTTGAAGTGAAATTTGGATGAAATACAGGGTCATGAAAAATCGAAGAGTGTGGTAAAATTGGATTACAAATATCTCGGCAACTCATTATCCGATCAACTTCATGCTTTATGCAAAATTTATGTTTTTTTATTGTCTTTTATATTCATTTCTTAAAATAAACAATTTCGAAAATTTTTATATACCTTTCATCAGAACGAATATTTCGAGAGTCCGAAAAAAATTGTTCCGGTTAATCGAGGTTATTGAAATGAAATAGACTTCTTCTCATTATTACATACTAAGTACATACCAAATTGCAAGTCTATCTCAATTTTTTCGGGAGATAGAGCAGAAACACACACAGACGGACGGCAAAATTTTTTTTTCTAAAAATATGTTTTTCAGAATCTCCAGTGTCTGAAACGTGTAAATCCGTCAAAAAAAATTTTTCGATTTTCAAAACGATTACAAGACTTACCCTATACTACGTATGATGGGTAAGTAAAAAGGGGAAATCTGCCGTTCGGCGGAAAAATAGCATTCCTGGGAAGAAAATGGTGCAAAGAAATCCGATTTGACTGTAGAAAAGAAAAAACAAAATGCTCATTTTGGAGCAAAAATAGCAAAAAAAATGCATTTGTAGCAGATATTTTGATTTGGAGCAGTTTGGTGCAATTGGAGCAGGTCTGTGACCCCTGCACTCCTGTGTACAGGTTCTCTATACAAATAGTCAACTGCCATCACTTGATAAGATTATTAATTCTGTTAAGCCTATTTTTTCTGTAGTTTCCTTCAGTGACATACAGAAGGGACATAAAACTGCATTTTAATCACAAAAATATTTATGAATTCGGTTAGTCTCTCATAGCTGTAACTCGCATAAATACAGTCAGATTGCCATGTAATTGATATAACCAAAGCATGTTCAGTATTCAAATTGAAGTATGTAGCATTTTTAGTTCGTTTACAGGGCACCCAAAATAAATCCATTACATTGTGGTCTATGGGGAAAAATTGTTTGTAGCATTTCAAACGTATTGGAATTGATATACATCACTTAGGTGCACTATGAGATACTTACATTTATCATTTATTTACAGCAGGGTTATAGTGGGTTGCTGCCCGGGCTGTTTTTTTTTTAAAAAATCCGGGATTTTTACAACCCTGATTTACAAGGACACACAAGAATTCAGTTAAGGTACTGTAATGATACTACGAGTGATAACTGTTGTACGTGTGATTTCAATTGTGGTATGAATTTTTAAATTTAACTAATTTTTGGAATATTACATTACATGGTGTATATAAATTCTATAGATCCAATACAGGGCTCCACAAAAGAATTCAAGTACATTCCAATTTATTGATGGAAATTGATCAAGAGGAATCTACAACTGTGTTACATGTATCCTAACTGCACAAAATTTTAGCATACTAGAAGAATTAACATATACACAAATCGATAGGACTGCAAAAAAAAAAAAAAAAAAAAAAAAAAAAAAAAAGAATTTAGTTATTTTTCCCGATTATAGACAGTAACTGCTGAATTAGGCATTTTCAAATGTGTTATGCATTTTCCAAATTGTATATCACCTTTCACATTACTAAACGGTGAAGTTTTGCTACAGTATTCGGAATGCATTTCATAATCTATGTTTGACGTATGATTTTTTGTTCTTGTTCATTTTCAATGACTGAACTTGCTAAACTCAGCCTCTCAAATGAGGTTTCTTGGGTCTCCATTTTGCAAAAAATAAAACTATGTAAATCAAAGTTCAAATCCAGTCAAAAGAAAAAACAAAAAAAAAAGGTCTTTGCAAAAACAAAAAATGGTACTTCTCTATTATCCCGTCGACCACTTTTCATAACAAAAAACTATCGCCAAACTGTAACGCCCAATAAACGGAAGAACGTTGCCATTCGAATATTAAAATAAATAAATAAATAAAACATAAGAATTTAAGGACACTCTTGTTACTTTAATTAATGAAATAACTCATAAATCAGTAAAACATAATGAAAAACACACGCAAATGTCGAATTAAAGACCACTTGATGACAAAAACAAACACGTGTAATGCTTCTGACATCCAGTCAATGGGACTGCATTTTTGGCATTTAATCTTACAGTTTGGCGATAGTTTTTTGTTATGAAAAGTGGTCGACGGGATAATAGAGAAGTATCCCAAAAATATATATTGAAGAGAGTTTCACAAGATTAATCAGCAGACTTGATACTGTTTACACAAGTGGTGACAATTTCAGTTACAATAAAAAACCAAAGCAAATTAAGTTTGCAACAAAATTTTTTTTAAAATGCATGGGGGAAAAAAAAAAGTGTGTAATCTTTAGCATTAGACATATACATGCATATTTACCTCAGTAATAGAATCCATTGACCACTGGTATCAGATAGTTTTCCCCAGCTCATCGTCATTTTCGCTCAGTAACAAATTGCTACAAACAGATTGAAAAATAATGTTACAGGAATTAAATGTAAGAAAAAAAAATTCTTATCTTATCAAAAGTGATTTGAAAATATTGTAAAATAAATAAATCTGTTAGTTTCAAGCAACAAATGAATTAAATTCATTTCAGATAAAAAATAAAATAACCCATCAAGATTTGCCCACTCAACTAATGAAGCGAAATAATTTTAAGCTTGTAATTTACATCCTATTATGTAATGTAGCTTGTAATTTTATCCTATTTTTTGCGAGAGTTTAACTAAAAATATTAATTGAATGATTTATTTTAATTACTAGTCTCATTTTTTATTTATTTTTTTTAATTTCAAATAACTTTTTTTTAAATTGACATCTTATATTGGCCATACCCAGGGCTCGGAAGTAGCGCACTACAAGTAGCGAAACTACAGTAGCCGCTACTTTTTCCAGTAGTTTGTAGTGTAGCGCGCTACATTAAAAAAATTGTAGTGTAGCGAGTAGCGCGATACAAAATATCAGTAGTTTGTAGCGAGCAACCACGCTACTTTAGGAGGGAGGAAAAAAGTGGCAATCTTCAAATCACGTGAGAACAATTCGTTTATTTTGTGCGAAATATGTTCTCTGACACAATTTGTGAATGTCAGCGACAAATCTCAGTTGCAGTGTCATAGATTATTCCTTGGACGACGGGCACGGTCACAAATTAACTGGCATTTTCACAGTTTGGGTGTCAGAAATTTAGTGTATTGTCATTTAAATCCATAGAAATCTTTTCAGTATAATGTATTTTTATACGACTACGACTGTTTTTATCAAAATATAGTCGTCTGGCTATGTTAAGTCTTTTTCTGACTCCAATTTCTTTTTCCTTTTGCCTCCCACCCCCATCAAGCAAAGAAATGTAAAATATTTATATATTATATATATATAAAGAAAGAAAGAGAAAAAGAACGGATTCATCTAAACATAAATCATCTAAATTATCTCTAACCTGTCAAATTCACGCTGCCCCCTAGTAGCATACAAAGAAGTTTAAAGTATTTTTAAATCTTTATTTTTATACAAAAATAAAATCTTTCACTCCATTTATTGCTCTTGAATGACAATAAATAAAAATTATTTCCTTGTCCCCAAATTTTACGCTGCCCTTTTTGCACCTCCACCAGCATACAGTTTCAAATATTTAAAACTGTTTATTTTTAAAAAAATGGCCGCTTTCGTTTCTACCTAATAATAATATATAAGTAATCATCTAAATTGTCCCCTAACCTCCCATAATTTACTCCCCCCCCCTCTCCAGCATATAAATAAATCTAAGATCTTTAAGTTATTTTTATTTTTATATATATATATAAAAATCTTCTGCCCTAAATAGTGATCTGTTGTGACGATAAATAATCAGTAATATAAATTATCCCCCTTCCCTTAAAATCTTCCTCACCTCTCCCTATACAAAATTTAAAACTCTTCTTTTTTTAAGTTCCGTATTCTTTGCTGTTTAGTAACATTAAATAAATAATCAATCATCTAAAATATTAATATTCCCCTTCGAACAAAATTTCTGCTCGCTTCCTGCCGATTTAAAATCGTTATACTCTAATTAATTAAATATATATACATATATATATATATATAGTATTCGAAAAAGCAGAGAAAAAGAACAAGTACATCATTTTATTATTAGAGAAAAGTTAACTAGGAAGGAATGATTTCTGCTCTTCAAACAAACTAGCAGCTGAAAGGTAAAGCTTCAGCATGCCCGGGATCTATTATTTGCTGGATTTGCTGATAAAAACCGCAAAGTACTCACTCATCAAAAAAATTTTCTTCCTGGCAAAGATTTGTCTTCTTACTCATTATTCGATCTTGGGATTCTTCTTTTGAGATTGGTGTAATAGAATGACAGACAAAAATAGTATAGATCTGCCCTGGTCGGCATATAATGAATATTCTGAAGTTATAGAACAAAAAGAAAGTGGTAATTATTCTGTAACATGTAAACTTTGTCCAATTAATAAGAAGTTATCAGTATCAAAATTATCTGCTTACAACCTGAAGTTTTACATGAAGGTGAGTTAGCATTTTCCTTATTAATAATAATTACTGGATCGCATCTCGCACCGAATATCTTAATCATTATTCATTAAAATTCATAAATCATTCAAAAGAGTATTTTCGAATTAAGATCCGAGGTTCAGAAAATATTCTTATCGAATTGTTTATTATCGCAGAAAAATATTTTATTAATATGTGTTTTGATTGTTGTGAAATACTTGTCCAATGTATGCATACAAATTAATTTACTGCATTATTTCCTTTTGACGATTCCAATAGATAAAACAAAGGTGGTTAGAAATAGAAATATATTATTTAAAAAAATACCTAAGATTGCTTAATTTTATTTTTATGACTATTTATTTTTACTTCAGCTGCCCAGGTTTTTTATCGCTAAAATAATTGATTTGTAATGTTTTATATTTGATTTGATATTGGTTAGCTTGGTGTTTTAATGAAATATATTTATCTTTGTCTCCAGAATGAATCTAAAGCCCTGTATGTTGAAATTCGGATTTTCAAAAGGAAACAAAAAAAAAAAAAAAAAAAAAAAAAAAAAGAGAGAGAGAGAGAGAGAGAAAGGAAAAGAAATGCTAGGATTTAACTTATGCAAGTCTATATAATCTTGTTCAGTTTTTAAATTGCTTTCAGGAACATTATTTAAATTGTAAAGAAATATGACTATTTAGCTCTTTAAAAAAAAAATAATGTACATTCAAATTTACCAAGGGCTATCCGCTCTTAAGGTTGTTCTCAAATCCAAACTGGCTACTTTATGACATATTCTTTAATTCATTTTTGTTCGGAAACGCATGAAAATACAGGTGTTCTTATTTAGAAACTTAGTAACCGAAAGACGTTTTCCATTATTTTTTATTTATTTTTATTTTTTGGTAAAGACAGGAGAATTTTCAGAAAACACTGTCAAAGTCGGCGTTTTCAACTGAATTTCCGATGCCGCAGCAGGAGAAAGGCAAAAACGTGACACGAATCGCTTATAACCCGATAAGTAATTTATTTATATAAAAAAAGGAAAACTCACTTCGATTCCAAATCGCTTCCATAATAGTCAGGCCTGCCAATTTTATGCCTTTATTTTTAAAAATGAGTCAGATAGTTTCGCGTTGTTGAGCAAGGAATTTGAGAACCATCTTAACCGCTACAGTGCTATATCACCCTCATAAATTTGTAATTATTACAATTTTTGTTTTCAAATTTCCTCTTTTTAACACTTTTCAACATAATTAAAAAGTGTCTATAAATTCGATTTGTCTGGCTGTCCGTGCTTTAACTCTCTCGTAAATATACTGGGGTCACCATGAAAATTTTATATGTTATTGAAGTTTACCACAAAATGTTCAGTATTGAAAATGAAGTGTGTAGCATTTATATCTTCGCTTACAGAGACATGCAAAAGAATTCTGTTACATTGTGGTCTATGGGGAAAAATCGTTTGCGGCTCATTTAATTAGCTTTAGGATATTTCAAGCATAATGAGATTGGTTTATATCAATAATGTGGACTGCAACATACTTTCTCGGGAATATGAAATAAGAAGCAGTAATACAGTTTACAGGGACGCACATAAGAATTCAACTACATTATGATGTATGGTGAAAAATGATTTGTTATGCATTTTAATAATGTTATGAATGATACTTCAAACATAAGGTAGTTAAAAAGGATCACTGAGGTGCAGTACAACATTTTTTCTACAGATTAAGGAGGGTGTTGCAGTTATCATTAATTTACAACAGAGATGCAGAAAATAATTCAGTTACAGGAACTATGATCGATTTCATTGTAAGAAAAAAATGAAATTTTTTAGTAATATTCTGTTAGTGTTGGAAAGTGTTTAATTAATTGAAAGTGTTTAATTATGCTGCATGCACAATTTTTCATTCCTGTTCTGTTATAAACTCGTATTCATTCATATGTACGTTTTCGTACTTTGTTTTTAACTCAAACTCGTATTTATACTTTAACTTCTGGCTCAACCTAGTAGAATTTATAAACACGCTATTTTAAGGCGTGAGATTTTAAATTCTGCTTACCAATGTTCAACCTATGGACGTGTGATGCATTCGTATTTTTAAAATATCTTCTTAGGAAATTAATAATTTTAACTTCTTTTTTCTGTGTACACTTCTTAAAGGATGTCTCTTTTTTGTTAGCTGCCAAAACATTTCTAAAATATATACTTAATTTTATTTAAAGTGCTGAAATAATATATATATATATATATATATATATAAAGGAAACATCCTTTAAGAACAGTACACATAAAAAAACAGTTAATGTTCAACAGTAAAATTCCTATGGAGATATATAATAAATACTAATATATCAAATGCCTATAGGTTTAACATAAGCGAGGGGAATTGGAGGATCTGAGCAATTGAAATCTTCTGAATCACTTTGGCATATAATTGTACCAAAAAGGCCTTCATTAAAACCAACATTCCTGTTCCTTCAAGTGCATCTGTTGAAAGATTATTTTCGTTTGCATCTAATATATTATACCCAAATCGATCTTGTATAACGGATTCCAATTTTGAAAGTCAACTTTTATTAAAAATGAATAAACATGTTTTTTAATTTAACAATTTTATTTTGGACTAACTTTGTCTTTTAGTTTCAGAAAAAAAGAAAAGTGGTTGAGTTTTCAGTTCAGGTGATCATAATTTTGCTAAGTTGGGGACATTTTTATTCAAAATATCTACCAATATTACAGAACAGTAATATTCGGCTTATTTAATGACAGACGTTATGTAATTAAATAAAGCGATGATAACTAAAGTAGCGAAGTAGCGACTACTTTTGAAAAGTAGTTTGTAGTCGCTACTTTTTAAAAAAAGTAGTTGTAGTTGTAGTTAACTACATTTTTCACAAAGTAGTTGTAGTTGTAGTTCGCTACAAACAAAAAGTAGTTTTTCCGACCCCTGGCCATACCAAATACAGCAAAAATTGTAGATCCGTTCAACTTATTTAATCGATAATTACATGCACAATCTTTTACTTTAAATACTTTTAATATAAAATTAGTAAATTCTCTTCCTGAAGTAAAATATGACATTAAAATTAATTATTGCAAAAAAAAAAAAAAGTCTTTGGAGTGGGTATTGAACCAGCGATCAAAAGAGAACCACATCAAAAACACCACATCCTTAGACCACTCAGCCACCCTTACTTTGTTCAAGTGTGCGATAAAACTGGATATGTTCTAGATTTAATTTGATGCATGTGCAAATAGGTCAATATTCTGTGAATCTTAACAAAATTCCTTTTCATTTTAATATATTGAATATTCACATATGGAAGGCTTTCTATAAATGGCAATGCAGTTTCAATATTTTCAAAATTAAAGGATTCTGCTATTAAAAAGAAACTAGTCGTATGTGCCAATCCCAAAACTTTCTTCTATCACATACATGCTAATACTTCAAAATAACAGAATATGAAATTTGGTTAATTCATTTCTTGAGATATGACAATCACAGGGTTCGTACAGAATTCAGAAGAAAAAATCCAAGGAGTATCTAAGGAGTCCAAAAATTTTAAAGAACTTACCATATATATTTTTTTTAGTATTACTGTACCTTGCACTGTAACATGCACAATTTTTAATTAAGAAAATTAACAGAAAAGACTTTCAAACAGATCTTATACAATTAAAATCTAATGGGTCAGTGTTACAACTGCACAGTATTCACAACGTATTGCTTTCGTTTTAGAATGGTAAGAAAATCACCTGTAATCACTTTAATTTTTCTTTTGTAAACATAAAATTTTATTTTTATTTTATTTTGCTTCATGCCCTACCTAAGAAAGATCATTATATACAGGCAATATTAATCCTCATGTCTCTATTTTCTAATCTTGTGTACTTCAATTAAGAGCATGAAGTCACTTAATTTTGCTTCTCAATAATTCTAAGGAGTTTATAAGGAGTATTTTGTATATCTAAGGAGTTATAACAGAGGTGATTGTGGGTTGATTAAAAAATACCTGAAATTTTAGTGAGAAAATGTTTCTGTATGGAAGGGGGGGGGGACATATAATTTACTACAGGGTGGTCAAATTATAAATTTTAATTATGTTTAGCAATCATATGAAATTGATATTTTAGTCTTATTTTATGAATTTAACTACCAGAAAAACCATAATTTCAGTACTAAAAAAAGAAAAGATACCTGAATTCAGGTATATAACCTGAACACAATCACCTCTGTTATAAGCACTGCTTAGAAACTTTTTCATTTCTAAGGCGTTTCTAAGTAGTCTAAGGAGTCTCTACGAACCCTGCAATCACTGAACTGGTTTAAATCTTAAAAAACACAGTATAGCAGCATCACCTGCAGGGCTATTTACGCCAAAACTTAATCAGCAACCACTTATGTCAATGTCTAACTGAATCTGAAGTTTGATGAAAATCCATTCATTAGTTCTTGAGGTATGAGTTATTGCAGAAATTGTGAAAAATGCAGGAAAGCAGTGCCATCTGTTGGGCAATTTACACCAAAAACAAACCAACACCCATTTATATCAAGGTCTAACTGAATCTAAAGTTTTATTAAACTCCATGCATTAGTTCTTGCACCCACAAAATTTGTCACATACATACAGACATTTTCTGATAACAGTCAAATCAGGTTCAGGACCTTCTAAAGCATATAAATCAGTCCAAAATTTTCCACAAATCTTCTATCTTTACAAGCAGAAAATATTGTAAAGAAAAATGGGGGCACTAAAAGAGCACAATATGAAATTTATCTAAAAATGGATAAATAACGATGATGTAAAAAATTATGACAAGCAACTATCTTAGTTAAAAATGTACATGGTTAACACCTCAAAAATTACATTTGTGACTGCACTAATGTTTATTTACTGTTGTTAAAAATAATAATTAACATCAGTTGAATTTCAAAAAGTACACAGTAATTGATTGCAATAATTATTTAAAAGCTGTTTGTACATTCTGAAGAGGTATTTGAATTAAATCATGCTGTTTTGTGATATTTTGATTACTATCCACATACCTAGCTGAAACCTTAGAAGCGGCTTGTCAAAAATTAATCAGGGTTAGATGAAATCATAAGAGATATCTTCTGTTTCTGAGATCACAATGTTCAGTGACAAATTTTCACAAAAACAAACACAAGTAACTTTCAAACTGTATAACTAGCTTTCAATGAAAAAATCTGTCATAAACAAGAAAATGTTCGTTTTTTTATATATATATATACTGTCAGATAAAAACAAACAAAAAACAAGAATTAACCAATACAAATCCAATTACTAACAACGTAACCAATACTAATAAACATTAAAACCACCAGTAAATTTTGCTCAATTACCTTGACATCTGAGCGTAATTCCGACCATTCAGTTTCATTTAATAATGGTCCTATTGACATAGTCCTATCGACACGTCTTTTAAGATCTGTGGCCAAGTCCTGACAACTTTTGAGAAGATTTACTAGAAAAAGAAAAAATACAGTGTAAATGCATAAGAGACAAACATTACTAAATACAATTCCCAATTTAATCACTGGGGGCAATTGAAACATGAATCTGAGAAAGAGAAGAAAGCAGTAAGCATTCAATAAAGAGAATATATATATATATACATTCTCTTTATTGAATATATATATTCTCTTTATTCACAGTTCATTATATTATACACTAATATTTTTAATGCATCTTCATTATATATACACTAATATTTTAGAATGATGTCATGCCTGATGATTGCACTTGCAAGAATCCTATATGATTTACATAACCTGATCTGCAAAGTGAAGTGTTCAGCGATTACTTTTACATTGCAATAAAAATTATAAAGTTAAACTGATGTATCCAAAATACATTGTTTTATTTATTTTGAGTCTTAAATTTTTATTTAAGTAAGTGTAAAATGAATGCTAATATTCATGCGCAGTGAACGGAGAAGGATTGAACAAAACAAATGATGCCACAGAAGAAAAGAGAAAATAATTTTTTACAAATTAATAATAAAAAATAAATAGATCAGACAAAACATGTTGCATGTTGTTGTAGTATAAGTTAGGACAAAAATCAAACACTCTGCTGTCTAAATTGACAATTAGCAACTGTTTCTGCCATTCCATGCCACCCTATCTCATGTTAGAATAAGTGCATAAAATTTCCATCGCTGACATATTTTAAAAATTAATTTCAATACTACTTAATGGATAACATGTATACCAGTTTTAAAATTTTATTACTCAAATAAAATTTCTTTCAATAATACAAAAGATCACCCAATTTTAAAATGCAAGAATTAAAAAGTTTTAAGCATCTTGCAATTATAGTAACTAGATAAAACCCAGATAAAAATAATATTCTTATAATTTGCATATTCACAAATTATTATTACACACAAGCTGAGTTTCTCCCAGACAATAAAGATACTGCATCTTGCCTGTTCCTTAGTCCATCTGAGATTTAAAAAAATCTCCTTTTATCACCAGCAGCATACTATCTTTTTTTAAACCTGGAGAAGACTCCACACACAGGTCTGGTATTACAGTCGAACCTCGTTAACACGAAAGAATACCGAGGTCCCATCAGATGAGTCTGAAAATCAATGTTAATTAATTCGTTTAACATGAAATGGAATTTTGGAAAATCCTGCTTAAGGCAATTTTTTTTTTTTTTTTTTTTTTTTTTTTTGCTCCAAAGTAAAAAAAAAAAAAAAAAAAAAAAATTCTTACGCAATGGTTCAGATATTTCAAACTTACATGTCACATACTCTTATTAAAAATAGAATTTTATCATGGTTTGAAAAAGATATAAAGTGGAAACTGATTTCATAAAATGGTGAAATGCTAAATTCCTGACTAATCCCTGCTTTTCTTTGATCTCTCATGTGCGTAAGTGTTCCCACATTAAATATATGAGCTATGGATCAATCACAATGAAAATAGGGTGAAGGAACTTCTTTTTTTGAAAGTGATTGTTCCATTACCCGGTTGACTGTATTGACAGTGACGTAAACCAGGTTTCCGAATTCCCCCATGCGTGAGGGAAAGAAGTAACAGTCCTTACTTCACTACCTGAATAACATAATTGAAACTCTGTTCGCAGTTGCTCTGTAGAATTCTGTGAAAGATAAGTCGAAAACAAAAAGCTGTATCTTTAGAAACCAAGCAAAAAATTTTAAATGAAATTGGCGATAAAGTGCTGAAAAAATCAGAAAATGCAGCGAAGTATGGTATACCTGCAATTCTTCAACAATTGGTCCTCTCCACAATTTTAAAGAATCAGGAAAAGATTGAAGCGGCTTATGGTGTGAGTCAATTTAAACCAGTAAGAAAACAAATGAGTAGAAGAAAGAATGAATAAATTGAAATTGCTCTCTTGCGGTGGATAAAAGAGGCAAGAAGCCATAATATTGTTTTAATTTTAACTTTTGCACGAGAAAGCAAAGGCTTTGCTGTTGCTCTCAGTGAGAACCGATTTCATATGTTCTAACGGATGACTGACAAGTTTAAAGAGCGTCATAGAATTGTCTACCAAAAGATATGTAGCCAAAAAACAGGAAATTTTTTCTTAGACATTGTTTTTTCAGAGTACATTTGCAAAGATGAAGATGTGCGGACTTCGGATGTGACGACAGTCGAAGAAATAATTGGTGAAAAATAAAAGATGACAACATTGAAGTGTCGGACGAGGATGAAGAAATTGACACCAAACGGAAAAGTTTAGTGTCATTAAAGGAATCTACTACAGTATTGAAAACTGTACGTTTCCTTATGGAACAAGAAGATGCTTCCTGAACTTTGAACAAATTAGATGAGGTCCATACGTTAATAAAATAACTACTCTGCAAAAATTGAAGCAAAATCCAATAACTGACTTTAAAAAAATGATTAGCAAGTAAATAAATTTATTATTGCCTAAAAAATTATGATAAAATTGCTAATGAAATTCTCTATATCTTATTAATTTATGATTTTTTGAGCAGGGATATATTTGTAGGTTAATTTATTTAGTTTTTATATCAACATAGATGGCCCCACTATTATGACGGCTAACACAAAAAAAATTCGCAGTCCCTTCAATTTCGTGTTAACGAGGTTCGACTGTAGTATGTTTTAAAAATATCAACAAATAATAATATAAATCAGGGGCCGCGCGTCCTTCGCCAAATACGAATACATCATGAAATTGGCGAACAAAAAATTATTATGGCGAAAAGACTGGCAAATGATTTATCGGGAGTTTTTCGATGTAATCATGTTTTGAAGCTCGGATGAATTTTTTCTTTCTTTCTTTTTTTAAAAGTTTGTAGTGAAAAATACGTATTCTATGCCCATTAAAGTAACAGTAATAAAATGGTACCGAGTTCAAAGTTAATCAGCAGTTTTTGGGTTTTTTAGTTGGCGACGGTTAATTTTAATCTTTACTTTAAGGCACAACTACCAACTCTTCCAATTTTTAGATACCACTAAAATTTAATAGAAAATTTTGCCTTATTTAACCCCAGCATTTCAACGATTAAATAAAGCAAAAATTTCCATTAAATTTTATGGTATGCAAAAATTGGAACAGTTGGCAGTCATGCTTTAAGGTAACACTTTTATTTTTGGATGGAGTATAACTAAAAAAAAAATTGAAAAGGAAAAAAATGGGCACAATTTTTGGATACACAGCAAATGTAATAGAGCAAGAAAATTCTTCTTTACCCATTCAATAAAGTCAGGGGTGAAAGAGTTAATCATAAAAAAAAAATTTATTATATACTTTTGGCTAATTATAGAAAAAATTGGCTAAAAATATTTTAATTTGGCTAATTTACTGGCTAGCATTTTGAAAATCTTAGCGTGGCCCATGTAAATTATAGTCAAAACTGACTCATTGTTGTAACTTAAAAGTATTTCTGCATTAATTTCATTAAAAACAAAATATGCTATAAAACAGACAAAATAAGACCTTATTTTACAGAACTACTATACTAAATAATCCAAATTATGAAAACAAGAACTCACATGCATCTTCCTTAGTTTTAGTTAATTCTTCTTCCAGCTGTTCTTGTCTTTTATCCAATCTAGAGATTAAAAAATAAATGCAACCATATATACAATTAAAATCCATAAAGATACAAATAAATGTAAATATATTTCTCGAAGGTGCATAAAACATAAATAAAAATCATTTAAAAACGCATTAAAGTCCTTTTAAAATCAAAACGTTTTCAACCGAAACTCACTCAGCCTTCATCAGTGAAACATTAATAGTTTTTGTCTCTTTGCGTCTTCTAGCTTGCCCGGAACAAACCATTCTACCTCAAGGGTGTGGAATATAAGGTGGGATGGGAAAGGTCATTCAACATTTCAAAAACAATTACAGGTTAATCAATCATGTATTAATTCTTTCCAGACTGTGTGGGTATTGTATGATAATACATCGATACAGACTTTCTTTTTTAGATATTATTTTCCGAGAGTCTTATGATAGCTTCCTGGTTATTACTTGAGCGAAATAAAATTTTGGATCCATTAAAATCTATTTTTATAGATTCAGTTTGTGCTAATCTTGCAGGGTCTATTTAATCTCAGATCTGCTTCATGTTCTTTTATTCTGTCCCGAAATTTCCTCAGTGTCATACCTATGTACATAAAATCTTTATTCTTTCTTGAATGGTATAATATATTCCCCTGATCTATTGATGGCCTGGATTGGGTCAATTTTCTTGTTTGACAAAACTTACAACTTTGGGGGAGGGACTGCGATTAATGTAATGCCAAACTTAAAGAGGAAATGAGTCATACTCTAAAAAAAAAAAAAAAACCTTGGGATGTAGTTAACTTTACAAAATTTCAAACTTTTAATTGGACCTGTGCTTCGTTTTTCTCCATCTTTCACTTTAAATTTGTTTATGATTTTTTCAATGAAATGGGATGGAACTGAATTCTCGGCTGCTATTTTTCTAATTACATCTATTTCTTCATTAAGGAAAAGGCATGAACAAACTTCAAACGTTCTTTTTATATAAAAACTAGCTAACCCGCCCGGCGTTGCCCGGGCCCGAGATAATTACAATCTCAGAGAAAAGCGTTAACCCCCTCCCTCCCCATACCCGCAAAACTCCAGATATACGTTACCTGAGTTGTATGTTTCCTTTAGTTATACGTTTCAACTCAGCGGTCCTGACCGCTTGCTATTAAAAATTAGCTGAGTTATACGTTTGAATTACACATTTCCCTTAGTTATACGTTATGTTTTTGCGTCCCCGGATGAGTTTTTTTTCTTCATTTATACATTTTGAAACCGGAAACACTGACGCATCCAGGGAGTCTGATTTGAAAAAATCCACTCAAACATCAGAGCTACTGAGAGCTTTTGACGTAGTAAGGCGATTCGTCAGTAGTAAAAGCAGTAATAATAAGGCGGCTGCATTATTAACAGAAATGCAAAATCTGCTGTTCAGTGTCGGCTCTGCCGGAAAGAAACAATTGAAGATTAATGATTATTTCAACAAGATTCAGTAAACTACTGAAATGTCTTTTGATAAATGATTTATATACCAAGGCGATTCCAATGATTTCTTTTAAGTACTCTATGTGTTGGCACGTCACTGTTTGACGTCACGTACCACGTCATTTTGTCTGCCCACTCATAATCGTTTCATTTGTTTCATCATCAGTCTGAGGTAGATGTAACAAAGAAACTAGATACTTATAAAGAACGGAAAGCTCCATAGGCCGTAATGGTAAAGCGCATTCCCTCCGATTCCCCTCCTTCCTCCCACCCTTCGGATACCCATGCTGTATGGCAGTAAAGCAATTTTACAGGATGAAATTGGCAGTGGGTGCTTGGCGAAAGCTGGCGAATAATAGTAGCGATAAATAGCCAAATGTTACATTTTTTTCACTGAATTCGAAATCGCTGTTCGCATTGTATAAAACTTTATTTTTATTTCATTATTATTATTTTGCACGAAAAAGATGTTGCATTAAAAACATTCAGACTAAAATGAGTTGCTTCCTTTTCAATTTATTTAAACAAATTTGTTCTGAGAATAAATGTATTTTGATTCAAATGATTTGATTTCAAACACTTTGAAATTGTATTTTTTATCGTTTACCTCCCCCCACTCCTCCTACTAAAAAAATTATTAAGAAAGACCACTTAGTAAGCAGGATAAATTTTAAAGAAATAAAACATCTGAGTGTGTTTTTAAATCTGCTAATAAAACTTATAAACAAAAGACGAAAGCTATTTTTATTCAAGCACAAATTTTGCAAAGGCTTTTCAGTGTTTCGTAATCTTAATTTTTTAGATATCTATGTAGTTTTCAATTATTGTAATACAAAGAAGAATCAAGTATAGTTAATGTCTACTTTTAATTGTTGTACAAAACTTTTCTTTTTTTCATAAAAAAAAAAATCTTACATTAAAAATATTTAGACTAAATTTAGTCAATTCTTTTAAACAAATTTGACAAGAAAATAAATGCTTAAATTTCTATCAGTCATAGAAATATGTTTATTTATTATTATTATTTAATTTTTTTATTATTTTACTTTAAGGTAAACATAATAGCCGTTTTTTTTTTTTTTTTTTTAAAGGTATGAAAAATTCATATGATGTTAGCTTTATAGATTATAATTGTATATATACAATGACAGTCAGATTTTCTTTTTTATTTAAATATAAATAATAATATAAATAACAATTATTATTTTTTATCATTCTAAAATAATATCCATGGTTATTTGTTATAACTTGATACTTTCACATAAAAATAAAAAATACATTCTGTGATATTAAACACTCTTCCCCCACCCCCTTCTTTTTATTATCAGAAATCAAATGAAATTTCAAAAGTGAAAATTGTCATCTTATTATTTTTACTTAAAGTATAATACAAATAAAATTCTTTTTAAAATAAATAACTAAACTGAGCTAAATTTTGGGAAACACTGATATTAAAGTCACTATAATTAAAACCAAGCATTAACTAATTTTGCTTCTTTGTATGTATTACAATAGTTAAAAACTACATAGGAGTCTAAAAATTAAGACTTTTGTGAAACACTGAAAAGCGTATAGGTATACACGTGTTTTACAAAATTTATCCACAGATTTAAAACACACATAGATTATATAATTTCTTTAAAACATAAACTACTTACTACGGGCTTGTGTACTTAATATGTTGGTATTGTACTTTTCTATGTTTTCATGAATCAAACTAAAAAATCTTGTAATACTTTCTTTTCACAAACTACGCTAACATCCACGAACGAATAACGATAACGAACTCCATTTGAAAGAAACCGCCAAATAATTCTTTGCAACCCCGGTGGACCTTGTCCATTCAAGTTGCGGGGATGTGGGAAGCAGCGTTTCCCCAGCAAGTTTTTTTCTCCTGTACACTTTTTCGTCACAATTCAGCAGAAAACGTCGACCGAGCTTTCCGTTCTTTATAGTAATTCATCTTCTTTGGATGTAATCTTGCCGCCAAGGCATTAAGTAAATCGCAGCTCTCTGAGCACCGCATAAATAAAATGATACAGTCCATTACGAAAATTTGTTATTGACTAAAGTTTTTTAAGCGCATTTATCAAAACGCAAAGACCAAACATGGTCCTTACCGCCGGAGAAGCAACTTAAAATCAAAGAAGGATATATATTAAGAAAAAAAATATATATATAGTGAAATAGAGAGTGAAAGTTCTATTTATGCACAGATTTTGGATATCGCATGCATGATTCATCTTATCGGATCGGATATCGTCAGCTCATGAATTAAAGTAGGAGGATTTTGCTTATTCATTATATCTTATTAGTTGTTTAATAAAATGGAGTCTTTGGAAAAGCTAAAAAAGAAACGCGCATCAGTACGAACCGCGACAATGAAATTAATTAGTAAATTGGAACTTTTAATAAAAGATAAAAATAAAGAACTAGATGAATATTCCGAAATTCTGGATCAATTAAATGATAAAGAAGAGTCATTAAAAAGTTTAAATGAGGAAATAGAGGCGGCCATAACTGTCAGGAAAATCACATGCCTCCAGTATATATGTTGGTCTTATTGACTCAAGCAACACATTTATTTAAATACTTTTCATAAAGTATTTCATAAAAACTATCATTCATTATCACTCATACACTTTTAGCATTCATCATATTAAGTAATAAACATTAAAGTTTCACCTTTATTAAATGTAAAATACACTTCATAAATATACTTTATTTTTATGAATACATCGTTTTTACTTACCTTTTTGCACATTGCTGCTTTGATAAATTGAGCTGGTTTCATGACCAGATACTTTTATTTATTCCATCATTAAAACATCGTAAGTACAGAAACACAAGCACACTTTTACTTCTGACGAGGCCACGTTGCATCGTGAACACCGTAAGCACATCTGAGATAGTGTCTCTACTACTCGCTAGATGGCGGCACACGTAGGCCATTCGGATTGGGTAATCGAACGTCGAATCAACAGTGGCACGTGTATGCAAATTACAATAGATTGTTCTAGTGAAGTGGGTGTTTCTTGTGATTAGCCGACATTCTGTCAGTATAAATAGCTGTTGAGTCTTTACATCGGAGTGTAAATTGGAAATCGATTGCTCAAGCAATCAGCGGTGTTCTTTCTAAAGATATCGCCGTAGTGTTGGGATACCTGGCTTATTGATGTAGTTTAAAAGTAAACGATGTGTGTTGTATTTGATGGTGATGCATTTAAACTTAAAGCAGCTTAGTGCAATGATATAAATATATATAATATGTTGAATAAGTTTACGCCTTGGTCTGTTTACATCTATCTGCTAAATATTCATGTTCTATGCTCATTGAAAGTGAAGTGTTGTTGTCTTCAAAAGCGAAACTGTATTATCTCAAGTTGTTAATGTCACGATGCTGATATATAATATGTGAGTACCTTTTACTTGAATAAATCTCCTATGTTTTGAATAACTTTGTTTTCACTGAAGTCTACATATACATATTGCATTTTCACTACTTAACTTTAAATATGATAGCTCCCTTTTAAAACCAGCAAATGCGTTTCACTATGTGATAACTAAAAGTTATCCTCTGCTTACTTCAGAACAAACATCTGCATTATTTTCACAAACGGTTATGGGCAAGGAGAGCTCATATAATAAAGCTATTTATGATTTGAAAAAGTGAGAATGCTGAAAAAAAATGGAAGATTAAAAGGTAAACAAACGCTCCCGATAACGTTAAAGATTGACCTTGAATCTCCCGGCAACGAAAATAAGAGAGGGGGGGGGGGCGGTTTGCCTGTATTATAGTATGAAATAAGATCGTTGAAGACATGAGCGAAAGAAATATGCATGAAATATATGTTTAATTAACGTAGTAGTATTGAAAAATAGGTGAAGAGGTTTCTATTTGAAGTATATGAAATTTTTTTTTTTACAAGATAACTGGATTTTAACTTTGAATTTTTAAGAAATCTACACTAGATTTTTAATTTATACATCCTTATTTTTGCAGTTGGAGTTTTTAATTATGATAAATTTTAATATAACTTAAATGAAATTTAAGATTTTTGTCAATTTTTTTTAACCATATATATATATTTTAACATAAATACGAGGAGGTAGAAAAAAAAAAAAAAATGGCTAATATATTGATTGAGAAATTGGATTCATCAAATTATAGAAATTGGTGTAATGATACAAAATACATTCTATTGGATAAAAATCTCTGGTTTATAATAGAAGATAACTTGGTAACTCCAGCTCTTTAGCTGGAGTTACCAAGTTATCAAGTTATCTATATGTATCTCTGGTTTATAATAGAAAAGGTAAAAAAAAAAAAAGGTGCTAAGTTATAAAGGTGAAGTGTTGGTAAAAAAAATCTCTGGTTTATAATAGAAGATAACTTGGTAACTCCAGCTCTTTAGCTGGAGTTATCAAGTTATGCAATATGTATATGTAGACTTCAGTGAAAACAAAGTTATTCAAAACATAGGAGATTTATTCAAGTAAAAGGTACTCACATATTATATATCAGCATCGTGACATTAACAACTTGAGATAATACAGTTTCGCTTTTGAAGACAACAACACTTCACTTTCAATGAGCATAGAACATGAATATTTAGCAGATAGATGTAAACAGACCAAGGCGTAAACTTATTCAACATAGTCCAAGTTAGCTGGAGTCAAGAAAATCCAACTGCTGAGGAAATTGAAGCATTTAAAGCAAAATCTAATCAGGCTCTATCCATTATCTATCTGAATATCAGTGTGGAATTTAAAAGATTAATTGAGAACTGCAAAAATCCAGTTGAAGCTTGGAATAAGTTAAAATTAAATTATTGTCCAGATTCTCGTTCCCACCATATGAAGATATTTACAGATTTAATGGAGTGCAAAATTAAGACAAATGAAACAATAAATCTTTTTGCAGCAAGATTAGCACGAATTGCCAAAGATATAAAGCAAATAGATGATGGGTTTAATGAGTGTTATGTAAATTTTCAACTTCTTCGTTTTCTTCCCAGGAAATTCGATGCAATAGTACAAAATATTTTGCGATGGGGAAAATCTGAATTTCAGTTTTCTAAAATAGTAGAAGAACTAGTAGCTGAAGAAACACGTTTGAATGTGAGAGATTCAGATTCCGGTAAAAGTGGTCTCCAAGCAAACCAATTGAATTTTAGAAGAAAACAAGAGAATTTCAGAGGGTTTAAGAAAAGAAAGTGTTGGAAATATGGTCAATCCGGTCATTTACAGAAACATTGTTTAGGTAGGGCCAGTAGTGTGAATAAGTATGAAAAATCCGATTTTTCAAAATTTCGCTTCTCCTCCCCAGTTTACAGAAGGAATACACCGAATGGGAACTCTCTTCGAAGAAATTCCCCGTCTTATCATGCACCTTCGCCGTCTCATCGTGCTAAAGTACCTGACTATAGAAGGGTTTCACCATCATCATCCAGGTGTCAATCAAGAAGCCGCCGATCTGAGGAAGGAAACTACTCTCCTGGACGGAACATGCCTCGTAACCGATCCCGATACCGAAGGAATAATCAAAGGTGGAATGAGTCGCCAGGACATTCAGAGAGTCCAGTAGATTTTTGTAAGTCCTCTAATATTTTCATATCTAATGTTAATGTAAATTGTATAAATGTAGAGGCCAGGTGGATACTGGATACGGGTGCGACGCACCATTTCACTAATGATAGATCAATTTTTCTAAATTTTTCTCCTTTAATAGATCAAGAAATGACTGTTGCTGTTAAAAATATTTCCTTCCCGATTGAGGGCCAAGGTGATGTAAAATTGTTATTTGGCAAACGCCAGATTTTACTTAAGAATGTTATGTATTCGAGTAAATTACGTCGTAGTCTTATATCTGGTCCTCAACTGGATAAAAAAGGAGCAACTTTTATTGGTGGAAAAGGGAAGGTAACCGTCTCGAGGGAGGGACATTTCCTGTTTAATGCTTATCTTAAAAATGGGGTGTATCAGGTTTTTCCTACGATTCCAAAATCTTTAAAATTTGAAACTAATTCTCTTTTGAAATCTTCAGAAATGGAGATTTGGCATAGACGTTTTGGACATATAAGTCCAGCCATTCTAGTGCATACCGGTAATGAAGAGGGAGTCCGGGGAATGCCAAAACTTAAAGATCTTAAGTTTAAATGTGAAAATTGTAAAATAAGTAAACATAAAAAGGTATCATTTAAGGCAATAGGTCAAAGACGCTCACAGTACCCTTTGGAACTTCTTTTTGCCGATGTCTGGGGTCCTTGTCAAGTACAGGGTAGAAATGGCGAAAAGTATTTTCTCACTATTATCGATGACTATTCCCGCCGTGTGTCCATTTATCCTATAAGAATGAAGTCAGATTCCTATGAAATTGTTCGTAATCATATTACTAGAGCTGAAACTTTCATTGGAAGGAAAGTCAAAAATGTACGGACGGATAATGGTGGTGAATTTGTCAATGATGAACTTGATGAATTTTTTAAATCTAAGGGTATTATGCATGAACTCACAAATCCATATACTCCACAGCAAAATGGAACAGCTGAACGATTTATGCAGACTGTCGTAAATGGAGCCCGTACCTTACTATCAGAAAGCAACCTAGACCTAAGTTTTTGGCCAGAGGCTGTAAAATTCTTCGTGTACACCTGGAATCGAGTGTGTCCCAAAACTTCAAATAAGACCCCTTTTCAGTTGTATGGAGGTAATAAACCTTCAGTTAAACATTTAAAACCTTTTGGGTCTGTAGCTTTTGTGGGAATTCCAAGACAAAAGCGGGAGGGGAAACTCGGTCCAAGGGCGAAACGTGGAATTCTGGTTGGCTATGCTTTTAAAACTAAGAGTTATCGAATTTGGATACCTGAAACAGATAGTATTGTTATGAATTTTGTAAATATTTCATTCTTTTTAATTTATTTTATTTTATTATTGTGAAAATTGCAGTATTATTAATGTATTTCCTATTGAGCATCATGTAACTCAATGCTGAAGGCCTCAGGTGGTTTGCAAGGAAAACAACCTTACAGCATCGGTTTTTATAATGAGTTCTATTGGAAAATCGCCAAGGAATGGGTTTATCGCCAAGTTGGCGATGGTTTTGGCGACTTATTTTTGTCGCCAAATTTGGCGATGTATCGCCAAATGTCGCCAAGTTGGCGACGGATTTGGCGACTTTTTGTGCAACCACACCCCCCTTATACCTATACATTGGGATCCTTTCTTGCTTGGGTTCTCTATCGAAAGTTTTCGAAGTTATCGAAAGCATCAAGCACTTTCTGGTAATTTCTAGCATCTGAAGGCTCTGGGGCGGAGGTTTCCAGATCTTAAGAAGCCTCATTTTCAAGTATGTGAAATTTCTGCAAGAAGTTGCGGCGAGAACGGAGTTTTTCTAGTCGGAAGTGTGAATGATTTGCCCTGTAATATGATCATCGATACAGGAGCCAATGTGACCATCATTCGGAAAGATCTAGCTCAGCGGCTGAAAGAAAAACTCTCCTGGACCCCGCCACGTGTAATCCTTCAAACTGTGACAGGAGATAAGATCGACATATTTGGAAGAATGACACTGGAAATAAAGTTTGGGAACGCCGCTTACCACCATACAGTCTATGTGGCCGATATTTCAGACCCTTTCATACTCGGACTGGACATTTTAAAAGAGCATGGATTTACCCTGGATTTTAAGAATAATGAGTTACGCTCTGCTCAAGAAGATGTCACTATTTTCAAACTTGGAAATGAGTCCGGGTCTATTCAACGGATCACAGCCAAGGCAGATGTTATCATCCTCCACGGACCGAAATGATGATACCTGGATTAACTGGAAACGAAAGAATTTTCCAGTATGGCTTGACTGGATATCCTGAGAAGAGCCCAAAGGGAGTGCTAATAGCATCAGCGCTGGTAGATCTGTTGAGAGATGTGATACCCGTGAGGATTGCTAACGTAAGTGAAAAGTCTAGAATTATCCAGAAGGGTGAAGTGCTTGCTACCTGTGCTCCAGTCACCTGTGTTTGCAAAGACCCGAGCTTGACGTTATCGGAGCCGCCTACAAGTTTAACACCTGTAATTGGACGAAATGAAAATTTATCTCCTGAACAGAGACATGCCGCAGAAAGACTGTTCCAGGAATTTAAGGATGTGTTTTCACAAAACGAGAATATAGGTCGCACTTCTCTGACACGTCATAGAATTGATACTGCCAACCATCCACCGATTAAACAGCATCCCAGACGCTTGCCGTTCGCTAAACAAGAAGAGGTGTCTAAGCTCTTACAAGAGATGCAGGATAGTGACATCATCGAACCGTCATCAAGTCCGTGGGCTTCTCCCATCGTGTTGGTCCGAAAGAAAGATGGCTCCACAAGATTTTGTGTGGATTATCGTAAACTTAACGATATAACGAAGAAGGACAGCTATCTTCTACCAAGAATAGACGACACGCTAGATACTCTTTCAGGACATAAATGGTTTTCCACGCTGGATTTGAAAAGTGGATATTGGCAAGTAGAGATCCATCCTGATGACAAAGAGAAGACCGCATTTACTACTGGACAAGGACTTTGGCAATTTAAAGTTATGCCGTTCGGGCTCTGCAATGCTCCAGCAACGTTCGAGCGTCTCATGGAGACAGTGTTAAAAGGTCTGACTTTTGAAGCTTGTCTCATCTACCTAGATGACGTCATCATTGGTGGCCGCACGTTTGAAGAACATCTAGAGAATATTCGAAAAGTGTTAACGAAACTAAGAGCGGCGAATTTAAAGCTGAACCCTTTGAAATGCAAGTTCTTCCAACGAGAAGTAAACTATTTAGGACACATCATCTCAGCTGAAGGTGTTCGAACAGATCCTGAAAAAGTGTCTGCAGTAAAGCACTGGAAACGTCCGGAAAATGTCCATCAGTTGCGAAGCTTTCTGGGACTATGCACTTATTACAGAAAGTTTGTACAGGGGTTCTCCAACATCGCAAGACCCTTGCATAGGCTCACTGAAAGCAAACAGAAGTTTCTATGGACACAAGAATGCGACAATTCATTCCAGCGGCTGAAAGAAGCTCTCACATCCTCTCCAGTCCTTACCTATCCAGACCCCGACAAACAATTCATTGTGGACACGGATGCCAGTCATGAAAGTGTCGGCGCTGTACTTTCCCAAGAAATAGATGGCCAAGAACGAGTCGTAGCATACTGGAGCAAATGTTTATCGAAACCAGAGCGGAATTATTGCGTCACTCGTAAGGAGTTATTAGCTATAGTGAAAGCCATAGAACACTTCCATCACTATCTCTATGGCAGGAAATTTCTCCTTCGTACTGATCACGCATCCCTAACATGGCTGATGAATTTTAAGAACCCAGAGGGCCAAGTAGCCAGATGGATACAACGGCTCCAGGAATACGACTTTGACATCAGGCATCGCAAAGGCTCATCGCATGGAAACGCCGATGCCCTATCAAGAAGACCGTGTCCCGAGAGCTGTCGCTATTGTTCCAGAGCGGAGAGCAAGTATAATACCGAATATGTCATACGCCAGACGAAGACTTCACTATCAACGCCACCAGATCCCTGGAGTGATGAGAAGATTCGAGAAGATCAAATGGCAGACTCTGAGATCAAACCAATCTTGGAGTTATTAGAATCTTCTAGCACGAAGCCCAGTTGGAAAGACATCTCGACTTACAGTCCTACGACGAAGCAATATTGGGCTCTTTGGAACTCTCTCCACGTCAAGAATGGTGTCCTGTTCAGAAAATTCGAATCGGAAGATGGGAAGACATCTCGGTGGCAGTTGGTACTTCCTCGATCTCGAATCCCAGAAGTCCTCGAAGAATTACATGGCAGTCCCACTGGTGGCCATTTTGGAGTCATGAAAACATTACACAGAGTCCGAGAGCGCTTCTTCTGGGGAAAAGCGAGAGCTGACGTCGAACAATGGTGCAAATCTTGCGATGCATGTGCAGCTCGGAAGGGACCAAAGAAACGTAGCCGAGGAAGACTACATCTCTACAATGTAGGAGCACCTTTTGAACGCATCGCCCTTGACATCCTAGGTCCTCTGCCAAGAAGTGCTGATGGCAACAAATACCTCCTTGTTGTCATGGACTATTTCACGAAATGGCCTGAAGTTTATGCCATCCCTGATCAAGAAGCTTCTACGGTTGCGGATGCCTTGGTACACCAGTGGATATCAAGGTATGGAGTTCCCCTTCAAATGCATTCTGACCAAGGGAGAAATTTCATATCTGCTGTGATTGAGGGTCTTTGTCAACTTCTCGGAATAGACAAAACTAGGACGACGCACAGTGGGGCAAAACCCCGAAAAGCTGGCCAAAATATGAAAATGTTATTCAAATTGCACGAAACTTTGTGCACAGGTATTTTTCAGGATGCTAATTATGATTCCAAAATTAAATTGCAAAAAAACAAAATGGCGGACCCAATATGGCGGACTAAAAATTTAAATGTTTTGATATTTTTTCAATTTTTATGAAATCTTGTATACGGGTGCTTTTGAGGTTGCTAAATTAAACTATCAAAATTAAACAATGAATTTTTGTTTATGAAATACAATTAAGTACATTTATGGAAAGTAAAATATCACAGTATTTAATTGTTATATTATTAAAATAAAACGAAAGGATATTCTAAACTTCATCATCTGAATCATCTGTAGTATAAGTAGATTCTTCAGAAGGGGGGGGGTGTCGAAATAGTTTACAGAACGTGTTGGCGGTATTAGAAGTTGTTGTGCCTCTAGGGACAATGATCTTAATTTCTTCTGTGGTAATTTACGTAAGCTTGAAATGAAGGGGTCTGATGATATTAAAAGCCGTAAAAATACATCTTCCATTGTTTTAGTCCTACTGGATTTTCGCGAGAAATCTTCTCGGTACCTTTTGATCAATTTGTTGCACGATTCTTGCGCGTCTTCTGACATTTGCCCAATTGGTAATAATGAGGAAGCTATTATTTCTTTGCCATGAATAAGTAGTTTGTGCACTGAAGTTGGCATATAGAACCAGGGATATAGTTCAACGAATTTATGATCTGTTTGTAAGCAATAGTGCTCGAAATTGATCAAATGAATGTCATGACCACAAGAGATTTCTTGTAATATGACGTGGAATCGTTTGATCAGATCTTCGTCTACGCCCGTTATGGAAGCAGAAATAGTTGCGTTTTCAAAGAATCGACGAGCTGTATTGCCATCATTTGTGCTTCCATATCTGGGCTTTGGTTTATCGACGATAAGTCCTAATTGTAAGCGAAATCCTTTTTGTATATTTTGTTTTGCAATTTCAGTTTTCTTCTTCTCATCTGGAGTACGCGCTTGCCATTTTTTTACATCCAGTTTGTATGCCAGATGCAAGCAACATTCAAAACATCTTATATAGGCATGTAATGTGGATATCCCGAATTGCAAATGATCTTCATTCAGTTTCAATTTGAGAATGTCATCCAGGTTATTAAACTGTTTTGAAGTTGCCTGACATAGGTAGCAACGCTGAGTTGACAAATTACCAGCAATGGCATTAAAAACTTTACCATCAATCATCGTTAATGCTAGTTTGTAATTAACGACTATTTCTTTTCTATCAATGATTGTTTTAAAAGGAATAAGTTTAATCACCTGATCTTTAATATAATCAGTTTCATTGACAGTAACCTCCTTATTTTCGTGCAAAAATTGTATTCTGATGGGCCTACAAAATCGAGGAGATGAAGGTCTCGGATTTTTCCAGACAACAATTTCTGCATTATTCGCAACACTTACGAGTTGTAGTGGCACAAGAGAGGTGAAAAAGATATTTTCATCTGATTTGCTACCATCATCATCGCTAAACTTTTGTTTAAAAGTACTTTGACCAGATGTGCCATCACATCCCCACTTGCAAATCAAATTCAAATTACTAACATTCTCGGACGTCAGATTCTTAAGAACGTCTGTTTGCATTAATAAAATACGCTCAGCAGTATGATATAGCAAAGATTGCAGTTTCACTTCGGCAGCAGTTTCGGTTATGGTTATGTCTGATTTATGGGGATAACATTTTTGCTTAGCTGTATTTTGATTTTGATTTGCTTTTTGATAGATGTATCCACTTTATACGATGGATACATTTTACAATTATTTTCTAAACTTATACTTCTCAACCCTTGATACTGATTTCTCGATAATTTATGCTCAATCATAAGGGAAAGAGCATAATCACCTGAAAGAGTATTTTCTAGGACGAATGACGTAGATCTTCTGTATTTCTGAGCTTTTAACGGTCTCCCCGTGGTTACATCCTTGACAATGCTTGCAGCATCTAATTGTCCAGAAGCTCGAAGACTCATTTGCGTGGCAAAACATAACTCCTCCCTACTTGATTCTGACCGCATGTCTTCAGTTTTTCTTCGTTTTGTTCTTTCGCTGGCAGCGTTAAAATCTAAAGAAGGTCGACCTGATTTAGTTTTTTTTTGCGTTTCTACAAACTGCTGGGTTTCTTCGAAAGAAACAAACATGCTTAGCCAATTCTCAATTTTTTTTAAAAATAAGTCCTCAACCCTTCTAACCTCTTGCCATTTAGTACGAAAACTGGTCATCAACTTCCGAATAACTGGTTTGATGTCTTTCCGCAGAGTGAAATGACATTCAAGTCGACCAGACATAAATATTTCGATATCTTCATAAACCACGGATATACTATCACTTAAGTGACTTCTCACTAAGAGAAAAATTTCCTTCCATGATAAACCAATTTTATCACCACTGCCCATAGCCATGTCAGTAGATTTTGTAAACTAAATTAAATCTGATACAATCGAACTCATTATTTTAACATATTCAAGAATATAATATTTAGTTAATTAATATTAATTAAATAAAAATCTTTATATTAAATAAAATACGAACTCAAACTAATTCGAACACGTATTGAAGAAAAAAGATAACTGTATCACGCACTTTAATTAAACCCTCTTGGTTTACAAAATTCTTTTTTAGAATAGAATAATGCACGTCAACAAATCAAAAATGCTGCCATTTTCAGAAAAAATAACTTTGCTCAAAGAATTGCTGGCACTCAGCTTTAACATACGACAACAACATCGCAGACGATAAACTAAATTTCTAAAATACACACTCCTTTTTTTACAATTTCATATTTTTTGAGGCGATTAAAAAAGTGACAGTTCTACTTGCTGTTGCAAAAACCTGCACGAAACGTAAAATGGCAGTTTTTAGCAGCTGTTTTTTTTATAATTTATTATATAATAGTTCAGGCTATTATCTCCTTAAATGTCATTGCGGAACACCGTGGAATTTTTATACTTTTTGATGTTTGAAAGCACAAAAATCATATATTTATTAAAAAAATTATCAAAAATAATCATGAAATTATTATTTTTTATATGCTTAGAACAATTTTTGTAACACATCCAAGTAATGTACACATTACTATCGTGTGAATCCATTTTAAATCATTAAAATCGGATTATATGGAAATATGTAGCACGTGTTTAAAGAAAGCGTTGTTTTGCGCTTTTTGTGTGCCTCAGATGACACTCGCCCAAGCATCACTTTTGAAATAATGCAGGTTGTCAAGGAAACGCGAAAACCTATTTGTAAATATAGATTCTGACGCTCCAAACATTATTCTATCCAACTGTATAATAAAAATTCCCGAATTAGTAACTTTATTTTTCGACTTTTGGCCAGGTTTTTGGGATTTTGCCCCACTGTGCGACGCCTTTACATCCACAGTCGGATGGCATGGTTGAGAGGTTTAATCGTACCATCCTCAACAACCTCTCACTGCTAGTTTCAAGAAACCAACAAGACTGGGACCAAAAACTTCCCTTGTTTCTCCTCGCCTATCGCAGCGCCGTCCATGAAACGACCGGCTATTCCCCGTCTCAGATGCTTTTCGGTCGTGATCTTCGTCTACCTTGTGATCTGCTTTTTGGTCGCCCTCCAGATGCGCCTTCATCGCCAGAGGGATACGTGCAGAATCTCCAGGCACGATTTGAAGACGTCCACAACTTGGCTCGAGAGCGGATCAATATACAGACGGAGAAGATGAAGACCAGGTACGACACGAAAGCCACGGGACATCAATTCAAAGAAGGTGACAAGGTTTGGTTTTATAATCCGACTCGACGTAAAGGACTTTCTCCCAAACTGCAATCGCACTGGGGCGGTCCTTATACAGTCCTAAACAGACTGAACGATGTCGTAATTCGGATCCGAAAGTCATCAAGTGCGAAGCCTAGAGTCGTTCATTACGACAGGCTGGCTCCATACTATGGCCATAGTACTTAGTTCATTGATTGTAAATAGTGTAATGTAAATAATGTAAATTAGTATGACCATGGTCTTGTATATAAATTAATGTAATTATTTATTTTGCTTAGCATTATCATTATTATTGTTATTATTATTTAAATACTTGTATGTAATGGTGTCTATGCTTTATAATTCAGCATTATGAATGTGTTTAATTGTTTGCTTTAAGTGCTTTGAATAGTATAGCATTTGTTGGTAACGGGTTTGCTTTCCGATCAAATGTTGAACTGCCCGGGACGTGCAGTCCTTGAGAGGGGGGCAATGTTATGAATTTTGTAAATATTTCATTCTTTTTAATTTATTTTATTTTATTATTGTGAAAATTGCAGTATTATTAATGTATTTCCTATTGAGCATCATGTAACTCAATGCTGAAGGCCTCAGGTGGTTTGCAAGGAAAACAACCTTACAGCATCGGTTTTTATAATGAGTTCTATTGGAAAATCGCCAAGGAATGGGTTTATCGCCAAGTTGGCGATGGTTTTGGCGACTTATTTTTGTCGCCAAATTTGGCGATATATCGCCAAATGTCGCCAAGTTGGCGACGGATTTGGCGACTTTTTGTGCAACCACACCCCCCTTATACCTATACATTGGGATCCTTTCTTGCTTGGGTTCTCTATCGAAAGTTAAAGCACTTTCTGGTAATTTCTAGCATCTGAAGGCTCTGGAATAATCTGGAAAGATCTCTGAAACCTATATAAGGACCTCCATCAGTTCAGTTGAGTTAGTTGTCTGTCAACTGCGATTGAATTCATACGAGAGGCTTTGCATTGAGAACTGTGTTACTCGGATCGATTTTGTCGTTGATACGTCGTATTGAACGCATTGTTTCTGTGTGAAATTTTGCTGCGCTTTTATTGGATTTGAAGATTACTGAATATCTTGTAATTTACAGAAGATATTTGTGATCGTATTGCACTGTTTATAGTGAATAAAGCCTTTTTATTGTTCTTATATATTGGCATCAGTCCTTTCGAACCCCGAGCTCACAACAGTATAATAGAATACATTGACGTCACATTTGATGAAAAATCTAGGTTTGATCCAGACAACAGTGGAGCTGTGATGGGCCCGGAGGAGGTTGACCTTTTTCCAGATAGCCTTGTGAGTAATCAAAATGACACCGTTGTAGAGGTAGAACCAGAGGTCATCCCTGGTCCCTCCAATGAAATAAATGATCCACAGGTGTCTGGAGAGGGGGAATCCGATTCCGAGTCCATTGACAGTTCCAGTCCGGCTATTCCCTCACTGAGAGATGTTAGCTGGACCCGTAAAGCAGTACCTAGGTCTACCGGGAAACGGGTGGATATTTATTATTACGAAACTGGGAAAACGGATCGTTTGAGATCAATAATGGATGTTGAAAGATATTGTGACAGAAATCGAATAAAATATAATCCTGACATATTTGATTTTAAGGGAAATAATCTTTATTCTGGTCCTCTTTCAAGCGTAGACAACTCTGATGGTGAAGATGAAAACTCTGATGCTCCTGAATCTAATCAGATAAATCCTGATTCATGACTATATGGCCTGACTATACCCAAAACATTTAAACAGGCGATGGAGTCCGTGCAACGTGAGTAATGGCTTGCTGCAATGCAGAGCGAACTCAGTGTTATGCGTGAACGGAAGGTTTGGCATTTGGCTCCTTTACCTGCCAACGTAACTCCAGTGGGATGTAGGTGGGTTTTCACATTCAAGAGAGATGAATTAGGGAGGATTGCCGGCTTTAAAGCTCGTTTAGTTGCCCAGGGCTATAAACAAATTAAAGGCGAATCTTACGATGAGACCTTTAGCCCTGTGGTCAATTTTGGTGTAATCCGATTCTTTTTCTCTCTCTTGGTATCGTGTAGCGGATGGCGCCACATTCAGTGTGATGTAACCAGCGCCTACCTTTACGCTCCATTGAGAGAAGACGTATATATGCTACAACCGCCCGGTTTCACCATACCTGAGAAGTCTCATTTGTATTGCAAGCTGGATCGAGCTTTGTACGGACTACATCAAAGTGGTAGAGAATGTTTTTTTGAGATTCACGAAGTCTTAATTAATATTGGTTTCATCAAATTAGATAGTTGTAATCAAGGGCGGATCCAGCCGTCGATTTAGGGGGGGTCACAGTCACAACTCTTTATAGATTTCTTAATGAAACAGTTTTCAAATACAGTAAAACATGTGAAAATGGAATCTGTCTATAACGGAATTCCGTTTTAAAAGTAAAATTTCATGGTTCTGGCAAAAAGAAAGAAATACAGTCGAACCTCGTTAACACGAAATTGAAGGGACTGCGAATTTATTTCGTGTTATCCGAAATTTCGTGTTAACCGTCATAATAGTGGGGTCATCTATATTAGATGTAAAAACTAAATAAATTAACCTACAAATATTTTCCTGCTCATAAAATCAGAAATTAATAAGAAATAGAATATTTCATTAACAAATTAATCATCATTTTTTAGGCAATAATAAATTTATTTACTTTCTAATCATTTTTTATAGTCCGTTATTGACTTTTGCTTCAATTTTTGTACAGTAGATATTTAAGGAATGTATGGACCTCATCTAATTTGTTCAAAGTTCTGGAAGCATCCTGTTGCTCCAGAAGGAAACGTTGTACAGTTTTCAATGCTGTGGTAGATTCATTTAATGACACTAAACTTTTCCGTTCGGTGTCAATTTCTTCATCCTCGTCCGATACTTCAATGTTGTCATCTTTTTTTTTCAGCAATTATTTCTTCGTATGTTGTGACATCCGAAGTCAGAACATCTTCATCTATAGAAATGTACTCGGAAAAAAACAATGTCTAAGAAAGAATTTCCCGTTTTTTGGCTATATATCTTTTTGTAGACAATTCTATGACGCTCTTTAAATCTCCGTTCAGTCATCTGTTAGAAGATATGAAGTCGCTCTTTCCGACAGCAATAGCAAAAGCCTTTGCTTTCTCTTGCAAAACTGCAAAAGTTAAAAGATTGTTCTAGATTCTCGCCTCTTTATTCCACCGCAAGAGAGAAATTACAATTTATTCATTCTTTCTTCTTCACATTCGTTTTCTTGCTGGTTTGAATTGACTCACAGCATAAGCGGCTTCAATCTTTTCACGATTCTTTAAAATTGTAGAGAGGACCAAATGTAGAAGAATTGCAGGTATCCCATACGTCGATGCATTTTCTGATTTTTTCATCACTTTATTGCTAACTTCGTTTATCATTTTTTGCTTGGTTTCTAAAGATACAGCTTGTTGTTTTTGACTCATCTTTCACAGAATTCTACAGAGCAACTGTGAACAGAGTTTCAATTATGTTAGTCAGGTAGTGAAGTAAGGATTGTCAGTTATTTCACTCACAGATAGGGGAATTCGGAAACTTGGTTTATGTTACTGTCAATTCAGTTAACTGGTTAATTGAACAATCACTTTCAAAAAAGAAATTCCTTCACCCAATCTTTCATTGTGGAGGACTTAATGTGGGAACACTTACGCACATCAGAGATCAAAGAAAAGTAAGGATTAGTCAGAAATTCAGTATTTCACGATTTTCTGAAACCCTTTTCCACTTTATATCTTTTACAAACCATGAGCAAATTCCATATTTAATAAGAGTATGTGACACGTAAGTTTCAAATATCGGAAACATTGCGTAAGGAATTTTTCTTTTTTAATTTGGAGGAAAAAAAAAATTGGCCTTAAGCGGGATTTTCCGAAATTATTTCGTGTTAAACGAATTAATTAACATTGATTTTCAGACTCATTTGACGGGACCCCAATATTATTTCGTGTTAAGCGAAATTTCGTGTTAAGCGATTTCGTGTTAACGAGGTTTGACTGTAATAAAATATGTACCTGCTAAAACGGAAATCAATCTAAAGCGGAATCTTTCCTCGTCCTTTTTAATTCCATCTTAGCAGGTTTTACTCCATTATAGGTTAATATTATCTTTACAGTTTAATTAATCGGACAACATTGCAATAACAGTTAATCCTTTAAAAAAATGAAATCTATATTCATGGCATCAGGACCTGCCTTGTACTATCCGCATCGAAATTTTCAGACTTCTACGTGTGGTAGATTTCGCTAGCCATCGCACGCAGACACTACACTACACACTAGAGACACATACACTAGAGATGTGACTATGTGACAGGCTCAGCCCGAACCAGGCCCGATCCGGGCCCGGGGGGTCATTCTTTCTGAAACTGACAATTTTATTTATTCTCATATTGAAAAAAAAAAACTTTTTTCCCCCTAAAAAATGACATATTCCATTCCAAGTCATTTTAATGTTATTTTAATCAGAATGAATAGAAGGGGGAACAGAAATCTTATTTTTGCTTATAATGCTACTTTAAAATAAATTTACGATATGTGCGACGCGACTGATTACTAGGTGATATGGCGCCAATGGCCACGAATAATATCTATTGGTAGATTTTCGTTTGTGACAGTAGGATATTTTTTAATTGGAAAGTTTATTTTATTTATTTATTTTTTTTTAGAGATTTGACGAAAAATTAATATCTTTTTTATCTTTAGTCAATCAGCATTAGCTTAAGTTGCAATATTTTTAGTATTATATTGTGTGCGAGTCATAATCGCTCTTCATATGAAAATAACGTTAATGATTCTATTTTTAATCATGATATATGTTCTATGCCTCAAAAAAGTATGTTAACACAGTTCCCTTTCTGAAAAAAACGTATTTTTAAAATAAAGGGGGAAAAAAGTAGCAAATTACCCTTCGATGATTATATAAAAATTATCATCCAGCAGCGAAGTTCGAATGTGCTTCAGCGGAGTCGTCGAAATAAGAATATTACTAACTGATCTTTTTCACCGTCCCTTTTGGACTGTGGGAAACACATATATATTTATTATTTTAATAGAGGTTCAAAAGATTCTCTTTTAATGAAAAGACTCGACCAGAGCAAAAAAAAAAAAACTCGCAAGCGTGAAATCAGAAGACATGTTTTTTTTTTGTTTTTTTTGCAACTTCCTAAAACACTGGTTTTTCCTTCTGGGATGAGTGTTAAAAAAAACGTATCACTTAAAAAAAATGACCATTTCGCGTGTTTGATTGAATAAAAAAAATACTTAAGATATCACAAAGCAATGAATTGCGGCAATTTGTGCGCAGGTTGTTAAAAAAGAAGAGGGTCGTAAGATATTTTACAGAGAGTCATTAAAAAAAAAAAAAAGATACATCAAAAGCAAATCAAAGCGACGCATTAAAAAAAATGTATATATATATATATATATATAACGACAATTTATTCAATACTGACCTGTTTGTAAAAAAAAAAAAAAAAAAAAAAAAAAAAAAAAAAAAAACGCTGGATTCTCGAAAATTAAATAAAAATCACTTTTAAACAGAGTGTCATTATTATTTTACGCATGGTAATTTTTGAAATTCAATATTTGAAAAAAAAAAACGCGCAACAGTCAGGAATTTTACTGTAGACGTAATAATAATAATAGCACGCGCCATGCCTGTAAAAGTCGTTTCTCCTTCTGTTGAGTATGTCTGCAGTGCAGAGATCAGATTTTTTTTTTTTTTTTTTTACAAATGACTGAATTTTTATGCTACACCAAATATATATATTTTTTAAATGGGTGGGGACATAGTCGTTTAAAACATAATGAATGAGGTTTTTTTTTTGGGGGGGGGGGATCCCTGTCGGTACGAAGCGCGTCATATTTCATGTATTTGTACATTTACGCAAATAGATTGCATTAAATGAAAGTTGTGATATGTAGTTTATAATGACTATTAAAAACGCTGCCGGTTGATGCGACAGGGATTGCCAAAAGTGAATTGAACTAAATTTCATTCTGTTAAAAAAAAAAAAAAAACATAATAATAATTCGAGACTACTTTTTTTGGACATGACTGTGTTTTTCATAATCTATGCTTGATACATTATTTTACGTTTGTATTGTACTAAAAAACTTGTTTGTGTAGTTAAAAAAAAAATTCCTATATATATATATATATATATATATATATATATATATATATATATATATATATATATATATATATAT
The DNA here is from genome assembly GCA_963931845.1 of Maratus michaelseni. Classification (NCBI taxonomy): domain Eukaryota; kingdom Metazoa; phylum Arthropoda; class Arachnida; order Araneae; family Salticidae; genus Maratus; species Maratus michaelseni. The sequence continues at coordinate 280,066,700 of OZ007598.1, read as the reverse complement.
GCCCCCACATAAATTTTTTTGGTCTACCAGACATATATAATTTCAATCTCTATTTATACTTAAAGTTTCAAATTTTTTTTAAATAAAAACTCTTTAAATTATTACGTATTAAGTTTAAATTAAATTTACAAAAAAAAAAAACCCATTTATTCTTCTACCCATTCTTTTGACGTTGTGGAAAAGAACCATAAAAAATAGCACCAGTCGGCGGGAGATCACGCGTTTTTTGGCGACCCCTTCATTTTTACATAGACTCGTTCCAAAATGAATGGCTTCTAACGTGACTCATGGCATACGAGCTCAATTCGCAAAGATCTCGGTGAAGCATTCGATTTTCGAAGGTTCCAAAAAAAAAAAAAAAAAGAACGAAGATTTGACCAAATCAAGTCCTTGGAAACTTTTCAAAAGAGACGAAATGAAATACATATAAAGGTCGAATATTTTATTTAAAACGTGGGGGACATATTATAAAAATTTTAAATGTTTTAATAAATACTCAATGTATAATATACTAGCCGCGCAGAGTCTCTTTTAAAGGCTATATGAATACACGAATTTCAGCATTATAACCAGAGGACTGAATATTTTTTAGGCTATCGCCAAACTTTTGATGCCAGAACGTGTTTGTTACGTGTCATTATGATTTATTAGTTATTAAAGTAAGAATTGTTCTTATATTATTCCAACGTTCTGGTGATATGTAAGATCTAAATAAAAAGTAAGTATAAAAATATCTGCATTTAGTTTTTATTCCATCACTGATCCACGCTAGAGAAGAACAATCTTATTTTGACTGGGTGTTTCGCTTTTTAATCAGAAATATAAAATAAACCCGTTTATAATTATTGCTGATGAAATCAATGCAGATTTAATTTTTAATTATCAACAATTTTTAATCGAAAATCATGTCGTTTTGCAAAAAAGGGATACATGAAAACTTTGAAATGACCATTTAGAGGTATTTTTTCACTCTTTAAAATTAAAAAAAGTGATCTGCACGGAAAATGTCACAATTGTAAATTTCAGAGCTCTATTATTAATTTCAATTGGCTTTAAGCTTTTGAGGTTACTGAAAAGTTGCTGCACGCATATTTTCTGTAAGTTGCATAATCTTTTCTTCTTTATGCAGTGACTTTAAAAATGACACTCATTTATTTATTTGTTATTACTCAAACTACATTATAATCCGTATCATACGGACAACAATGACTGCATAAGGTGGAGTTAATGTCGCACTTTTTTTTTCCTTTAGCTAGTTTTTTTTTTTTTTAATAACGGGACAAAAAATGTATTTTCGGATGCAAAATTCTACATATGTTTGGGGATATTCGCAAATTAGTGAAAACATCGGCAAATGATAAATAATCGCGATTTCTGTGCCGCGTGTAATATATAGATGCCCAAAGTTTTTTTTTTTTTTTTTTTGAACCAGCGGAAAAAAAAAATCGCTGGCAATGAATAACTTCAAATTCTCGAAATTTAATATATTTAAACAGGGTGTATAATATATATATATATATATATATATATATATATATATTTTTTTTTTTTTTTTTTTTTTTACGCGTTGTTGTGGTAATTTTTGAAAATCAATATTTGAAAAACGAAAAAAAAAAACGATCTAACAAGCTTTTCAGAAATCCGAGACGATGGTCATAAACAGGACGCAACTGTTCTGGTGCTTTTATAAAAAAAAAAAAAAAAAAAAAAAAAAAAAAAAGCGGCTGGGAGAAATTCCGCCGCCTCGTGCCTGTAAATGTCGTTTCTCCTTCCGTTGACTGTGTCTGCAACTAAATGTGCAGATTTTGCTGAACTCAGTATAATAGATTTTTTTTTTTTGCAAATGACCCCACTGGGGCTACACGAATACCAAATACATATATATATATATATATTAAATGGGTGGGGATATAGTAAAAAAAAAAATTATAATTTTTTTTGAATGCAATTTAGCGATGTTTCAAACATAATGAAAATTATATGAGGCGGTCCTCTTCACAGTGCGTTATAAACTCGAGTTGACAATTCGTAAGACTGAGTGAAAACTTCTTTAGGCGCGTTTTTTTTTTTTTTTTTTTTTTTTTGAGATGGGACGCGATCCACTGTATGTACGTACATGTCGGTACGAGGTATTTCATGACGCAAATGTTCGCGCATTAAATGAAAATAATGTTTTGTAGATGATGATAATAAACACTCCCGACGTTAAAGTTTATTATTTTTTTTTTCAACTGGCCGAACCTTTGTGGAATAATAATAATAAAAAAAAACCGTTGCCGGTTGCTGCGAGAGAAAATTGCCACAAAGTGAATTGAACTAAATTTCATTCTGTGCAACAGAAAAAAAAATCATAATACATGCTTAATACATTATTTTACGTTTGTAGTTTAAAAAGAAAACAAAAATCCTATATATATATATATATATATACCCCCCCCCCCCCTGTAAATTTTTGGTCCCAATACTGAACACATCTCTATTTATACTTAAAGTTTAAACATTTAAATAAAAAAATTTTGTAAAAAAAATTTCAAATTTTCTAAAAATAAACTCTCAAAATAATTCAATTATTACGTATTAAGTTTAAATTAAATTTACAAAATGAATGGCATTCTTTAAACGTAGCGTTTACTTGTGGGTTCGAAGAGGCCATAAAAAATAGTTAGTCCTTTTTCCAACTGTGTGCCTTTTTTATCGCTATTGGCCACACGTTTTTTTTTTTAGCGACAAAATAGATCTTGTTGCAATGCGTTCATTTTTACAGACCGCTAAAAGATTCGTTCCAAAATGAATATAATTTTGGAAGTTACTTCTAACGACATACTTGATTAAAAAAAAAAAAAAATCAAGAAAAACTGCATTCAAGATTTCGCAATATGAGTATAGTCATAAAGGTTGTTCCGAACGGTTTCATTAAAACTCCTTCTACAAACACGACTGTCACTAAAATACCCATAAATGAGGACAGAAAAAAGAAAATCAAGTGCGTGATCGATTATCGCTCCTTTCTTTAATAAATCCAAATAAATTTCATTCAGCAACCACCGGTTTTTAATATCTTAACAATCGGACTAAATGTTATATTTAAAAAAATAATTTCAAGATATGCGAATATTTCCATAATCACGATGTTTCTCAAACTCGTATATTCTTTATTACTCACATTGTCTCAAATATTTGAAAAATTCGTTAAACTTCCAATAGGATCTGACGTGATACCTTGTATTAATGATAAATCTTAGAAATTTTCCGCTTAATTTACTATGACGACGTCAATCAATTTTATATCATTTTTTTTTTCAATTAGTGGAAACTTTTTATTTCATTCACGTGAAAATCGTCTGACTATATTTATTAAAATAATACGAATTTTCAGCTCTTCACAGCTGATATTCACAAAGTTTTCTAAAATGGCAGTGGTCACCAATTATTTTTCCCGTGGGTCCGTTTGAAAACATAGTCAAGCTTTCACAATCCGGAAGTCTCCCTCCATTATTCCTCACGCTACCAACCTTTTACTAATCTAGGCCACCTTAGCAAAACTTTTCTTTGAAATTATTTGTTATCTTAGGTGTTTAACATAATACATACCAGTGAATCAATAATTTTTTATAATGATTTTCAGAACTCAATACAAAATAGTACATATTAATTCAAAAAGATTGTTCATTGTGATTGATGTTCAATGGCACGTTTATTTTGCAGAACTGGCCTGAAATTTGGAGTCAAGTTGTTCCAACTGATTCTCATCAAACGGTTAAGATCTGTACCGATTCTTAATAAAGTTAATTTTTGAGAATTCACACACCCCAATTTTATAGCTAAAGCCATAAAATTGTGCCATACACACATTTTTAATTCAAAATTTGTTATTCCCAAACTTCATCAAAAGTGTTCTTTAAAACATCCTTTTGGAACTCAATTATTTCCAACTGCTTTGTTGCTCTTGAAAACATCCGCCGTTTCACTCGACCAGGATCCAAAAGGCACGTGAAGCAAATGCAAAATATAAAGGGGCTCCAAAGTGACCCATTTTCATTTTTTTACATTGTATTTTTAACTATTTTTGGAAAAGAAAGTTTGCTTAATCCACACACTAATTCGTTTAAAAGGGTAAAATGAATGTCTTCAATAGGATGTTCATTAATCATATAGCATTCTGATGCCCACCCGGGTGGGCTATATGTACTAAATATATCTGACATAAAAAAGCTGTTTAATGTAACCTCCACTAAGCTACTCCTGGGAATAATATTAGTATCATTGATGCGTTTCATGAATGAAGAAAACTTTTGTCAAATGAAAGGGATGTTTCCCCCCATATTCAGAGGTTACTGCATACGGCATAAGTGAAAACCAGCTTCTTAATTTTTTTTCAAAGTCAGAAAATCTTCCTTAAAATTCAGATTTTTTTTTTCCCAAACTTTTTCGATTTGGTTGATTTCAGTACTGTCACACACTGACTTAAGGTGTGAATCCTCTAATATCATCGTCAATCATTTTTTGAAAAAATTTTTATTTCTGAAAGACGCCTTTATGTGCGGTTTAAGAGATGCCGATCAGTCAAAAAATGCGATTTTTGCCACATTTTCATCAAATCCTAAATGTTCACTTGCTACTTTTTGATCATTAGTTGAAAGAAACTCTTTCATGTCATCCAGTACGGCAAAGAATCTTTCAAGCACCTCTCACATTGTTCACGTAAGTCGTCAAACTGAGTCGTGATTCTCTCATGCAGTCTCTTCAAGAAGTTTTTTTTTTTAAATTGACGGTGGCCTTTTATTATTCGTATCCATTTTATTCTCAAGACTGGGATTCAGACTTCAACGCAACACAATTTAATGAATGGTAGCACATAAAATTTTCATTGCATTTTTTTTATCACTGTCTTTCCTATTCACAAGCATTGGCGGTTGTTACCGACATAACGTTTTTTCATGTCTAATTGGTTGAAATTCTCTGTACAATCCTGTCCTGTTCACTGTCCAGATAGCGCAGAAAAATAATTAGCTATCTGTAATATCGCAAGATTCGTCCAAAGCCAATGAATAGCAATCTGAGGTTGGTTTCAAAGTCTTTTCCTCCAAGCAGTTTATGGAATATGTCAACGATATCCGTTCTGTTCTTAAATAACGCATTTCCAATATCCAGCTTTTACAGCATCTGCATTACTATATGGCTTCATTGTATGTTTCCATCGGGCTTTGGGCGATGAGCCCGCCTCATCTCTAGAATTTACCCGTTTCGGGCCGCGTCCGTGATTACCGCCTGTATATTACGCGTTGTACGCAGAAACATTAATATTTTCAATTATGCGCAATCTCGCCGCGGTCCGCCATTTGGTGACCACTGCAATAGGGTTTCGTGAGACTAAAAAATAATAATCCTGACGAAGTGAAGAAATAGAGAGTGTTTTCTTCTAATAAATCATTATTTCAAATTATTTTGTATACACGTTGACGAGCGCCTATAAGTTGAAAGGTTTTTTTTTTTTGGACCAATTGGGTTACAAAGAACTCCTTTGAACAAAGAAGGTGTTATTGGGAGATTTTAGACATAATGCTGATGATATATATACTTTATACTATTCTCATAATCTGAAGATCCTATAAAAGGTAGTTTTTTTTTTTTTTTTTGTCATTCACACTTCATTGATCTGAGTCTAGAAGATATTGGGCGTCTTTAAAAACGACTATGGTTGGGGAAAAAAAATTGACTATCGGCAGCAGCCCTGCTGAAATGTCCCTTCCTGTCTTCAAAATGTCTCCAAACTGGAGATCAATCGCGGTGGTCTCAGATTTGTCTTTTTTGTTTTTCACTCGCAGTTTCACTTCGAATGTTGCTAGCAGGGGAAAAAAAAAAGAACGGCCGTGGAAGAAACGATGTAGTGATGAAACATCACATTATTAGATACATGGGCCGGTCGCATTAAAATGACACAGTGATGAGAAACTTTTAAAATGTTGCATTGCTGAATCTCATTTTTTTTTCAATGATAAAAAAAAAAAAAAAAAAAAAAAGATTTTATGATTGAACCATTTTTTTTTCACACATTTTCAACGCCAAATATGCTATATTAAAAACTCAACAACATAGTATAGAAATTGCATGAGAGCACGGTGTAGTAAAAAAAAGTTAGTTTGAAATTTTGGGATTGGCAACATATTGTCATGTCCTCGTATTCAGATATTTAGACTACACAATTCGGACTGTTCATTTATCATATATTCTAATACGAGCAAATCTTGTGTGTGTGTGGTTATATATATATATATGTAGATATTTGTTATGGCCGGTTGTCTAAATGGGTATTAATAAGTCCAAGGCAGATTTTTGTTGAAATCTTACACTGTTTAATTTTCTGGATTATATCAAATATTTACAAATATGTACAAGTTAAAATATAATTAGAACAATCATGACAACTCGTAAGCTCGTAAAGGCCGTTTGCAGATACCATTTCTCAGCTCAGCTCGTAAAGGCTGGCCGTCGCCGGAGATTTAAGAGCATCTCCCGAGTCCGTCTTACTCAGTCTGCATCTCGACTCATTCTGTCTACTTCGTTCTCACGCTGTAAAAAAATTACTGCACTCATCAAAATTTATATTGTTCGCGAGGCATCATTCAACTTCACAAGCCCCAATAAAGTATTTGCTTGTGTTTGCAGTCTAAAGTTCAGATGAGAACTCCCGCGACCACAACTCGGCCGTCCTGACTGTGCTGTGTCCACACAGTCATTATCTACTAATTTCACTAGGTATAGAACCAGTCGACTAAAATCTAAAATTATCAAATATACACAAAAAATATATATACAAACAAAACAATAAACAATAGTAAATATTGAAACATACAGAGTTTCCTAAAATATAAAAAATGAAAATAACACAACAAAACTTGTTATAACGTTGAAAATTGCTTAAAGTTCAGAGTTCACTCATAATGTTCAATAAAAGTAAAAAGAATATTGTTTCAAAATATCAATCTGTCCAATTTGTCCATCGTTTCATAAAGTCGGCAGCACTCGATGTAATGTTTGGACCATCATGGTAGCCAATTTTCTTTACGTTGTATCGATCCTTTCCTTTCACTTTGGTGATTTCATAGGGACCGAGAAATTTAGGTCTCAACTTCATGCCTGTACCAAATTGTGTTTTTTGTATAGCTACTAAATCACCGAGTTTATAAGTGTATGCCGTTTTTCTTTTTTTATTAAAGGTTTTGCGATTCTCTTGCTGTATTTTTAAAATGTTCTCTTTTGCAATTTCCCTATTGAAATTTCTCTCTGACATAATCGAATTTACATGTTCTTCGTCTAACAACTCTTTTATTTGCAAATCGTTTTTATGTCGCAATCTCACTCCGGTTAGAAGCTCAAATGGTGAAAATTTTGTGCTTCTAGATATAGTGCTGTTTATAATTCGCTGTACCGATGCTACATATTTGTACCATTTAGTGGGGTCATCTATGCTAAGTTTCGCTAATATTGGTATCAGGATTCTATGCATCCGTTCTATCTGGCCATTTCCTCTTGGAACACCTGTCGTTATTGGGACATGTTGTATTTTTTGTTCGTTACAATATGCTTCAAAATCGTCGGATGTAAACGCGGGTCCTTTGTCGGTTATTATTCGGGACGGGTTTCCGAAAATGTTGTGTTGTAATTTTAACTTATCTATAACTTCTACGGCAGCAGTAGTTTTAACTGGGTATAACCAGACAAATTTTGTGAAAGCATCTACGACGGTAAAAATATGATTATAATTTTTGTGAGTGGATGGCATTGGTCCAATATGATCAATGTGATAGGTTTCAAGGGGGATATTTTGTTTTGGAATCGGGTTCAATAAACCTTCTCCTTTTCCTTGCTTTTTATTACATAAAATGCACTCTACGCAATTCGCAATGACGTTTTCTATTTGTTTCCTTAACTGGGGTATAAAATAGTTTTCTTTTAGAAATGTTTCGATTTTTGCTACCGCATAATGACCTTTATTATGAACATTTCGTATTATTTCTTTTTGCATATTTAAGGGAATCATTAACAGTTCCCTGTCGTTTTCATATTTATACAGTATGTCGTTTCGATTAAAATATTCCGAGCTTTCACTTTTTTCTATTAATTTTTTGATGGTTTGAATATGTTCATCTTCTTGTTGCGCTAATTTAATTTTTGCTGTTAATTCGTCATAAGAACGTGTTGCTACCAATACTGTATTTCTGCTTAATGCGTCGACATGCTTCATTTGATTTCCCGCTCGATGTACTATTTCATAATCAAATTCTTGTAAGAATAGCGCCCATCTTGCTACTTTTGGCGTAATGTCTTTTTTGTCCATAGTCTTTTGAAACGCGGAACAATCTGTCACAATTTTAAATTTCGTGCCTAATAAGTAGTTTCGAAATTTTTTGACCGATTCTATTACCGCAAGGGTCTCTAATTCGTAACTCGAAAATTTTGCTTGAGTAGGTGTAGTTTTACGGCTCATGTAATGAATAGGATGTAAGTTTTTGTTCTCATCTTCTTGTAGTAGGACACTACCAAAACCTATGGCGCTTGCATCGGTGTGCAATTCTAGTCTAGCGCCTCGTCGGGATACATGCAATACTGGGGGGTTAACTAATTTTTCTTTAAGAGTTTCAAAAGCTTGCTTTTCGGGTATTCCAAATTTAAATTTATTTCCCGCTTTTAATAAATCACTTAAAGGTCTCGCTATAGTTGCATAATGTGGGATGTACTTTCTGAAATAAGAAGTTAGACCCAGAAAACTGTGTAGTTGTTTAAGGGTTCGGGGTTCAGGAAATTTCTTTACTGCCAAAGTTTTGGCTTCCGAGGGTCTAGTAGTTCCGTTTTCGATAATATAGCCTAAAAATTCAATTTTCCGTTTAAGAAATTGACATTTTGCAAAATTAAATTCAAGTCCGTAATCCGATGCAACTTCCAGGACGCGTTTCAGTTTTACCAAGGCTTCTTCCTCAGTTTCCGCAAGTATTATGACATCGTCTAAGTAAATTAATATTACCTTTTCTTTAATTAACTGTTTAAAAACAGCTTGAATATATCTTTGAAACTGTTGTGGTCCAACCGATAATCCGAATGGGAGCTTTAAGTACTCGTACTGCGAGTTATGCGTGACAAATGCTGTATATTTCCTACTCTCCTCTGCTACGTCTATATGAAAAAAACCATTTTTTAAATCCAATGTTGTGAAAACCTTTGCACTTTCAATGTTATCTAAAACATCTTCTATTCTTGGCAAGGGAATTATTTTTTTATTTAGCAATCTATAGTCTACGCAAAGTCTCCAAGAATTATTTTTCTTTTTCGCTAACACTATAGGAGATGCATAATTAGAGTTACTCTCCGTTATAATTCCCGTTTCCAACCATTCCTGTACTTGTTTGTCCACAAATTCCTGCTCCGGATACGCTAATCTACGCGGTCGTTGCGCAATCGGAATATCATCAGTTAATATTATATTTACTTTTAACTCTGTGTCCTTAACCTTGTTTGGCTTATAATTAGTAATCAATTCCGTTAACTCTTTCTTAATAGCGTTGTTTGTAATATGATTCAGCTCAACTTCCTGAAAATTAATTGAATTGGCTGTTTCAGCTAAATAAATATCTGTGGTTTTCGCTAAGTCTGACTGTGGGATAGAACACGGTTCACTTTCTAATAAACAACTTTTTGCAGTACTTAATTGCATGTTTACTTTTTCACTAAAGTTAAAAGCTGTTTCATTTTGATTAGTTTGTTCCTTTCTCACTAATTCAGCTGTCGAAATCATACTTCCTATCGTGGGATTGTTTTGCTTTTCTGACCGCAACATCGCATGAAATCTGGGTGTGACATAGCTGACGCGTTTGATTTTCGTCATGGCTGTTTCTTGTGGGAAAGCAGTGACGTAATTTATCCTAACTTCTTTTAACTTCCGTTTTCCCATAATTTGCAATCCTTTTTCCGAAATATTGAAATTTAACTGTCTCAAAAAGGTATTCCCTAAAATTATAGAATGATTCAAATTTTTTACGATGTATAAATCTGAGTTTACTGTATAACCATCTATTTCAATGTTTACGGTCGTAAATCCTATGGGTGTTATTTGGTTTCCACCAATACCTGACAAAACCAAGTCATTTTCATGTAATTTAGGGCATCCCAGGGCAATATAAATATCGTTATTCCCCATATTTACGTCGCTCCCTGTGTCTATCAAGGCATCTATATTTTTTCCTAAAATCCTCACGTTCTTTATTATTTTATCTGCTGGATTAGAGTTGTTGCTTATGGCGGCATTTGCATTTTTAGGAGAATTGTTTGTACACTGGTCAGACCTGTGGCCAGGAATTTTACACTTCCAGCACACTGGGCCTTCTTTTTTTCGGGGACAATCCCTCCAGCGGTGCGAAAATTCATTGCAATTAAAACAACGGATTTTTGTATTTAAATTCTTTTGGGGGGCATTCGCGTAATTTTTTTCATATGGTACGCGGCTAACATCATTTCGATGGAACGCTCTATTATTTTCAAAACCTTGACGTTTTCGGAATTCCGTATTTGGGGACTTAATTTCAGCCTTCCGTAAGTTAATTCGGGCAGTTTCAAAATCATCCAATTTATTTGTCAAATCATCTATATTCGTAATTTTGGGTAATTCATCACAAAAGTGTTCCTTCATTTCTAAAGACAATTTTCTCCTGATTTGATCAATAATTAAAATATTTTTTAATTGTTCGTACGTCGATATTTGCAGGCCAGATAACCAATTATCCAAGAAATTTGAGAGTTCAAACGAGAAATCTTTCCACGAATCCGAATTTTGCTTTCTATGCAAGAAGAATTTTTGCCGAAATTGCTCCGGTGTAAGTCTAAAGCGTCTTAAAAGTATTTTTTTTACATAGTCGTAGTCGCTGGACTGTTCCTCACTTTCGCGATTTATTAAATTAACTATATCGAGAGGTAATAATGCGAGAAGATAGGTTACCCATTCATGTTTGTCTATCTCTAACCGCTTTGCCTGGCGTTCGAAAAGGGTTAAGTATATACTGATTTCCTCTTCGTTATTGTACCTATTTAATAATTTTAAAACATCGGAACCTTTTCCGGCGATTGTAGGTACAGAGTTATGTAATTGGGCTTTTTGTGTATTTTCCAATTGTAATCGTTTTAATTCAAACTCGCGATTCTCAGCTTCTTTTTGCTGTAATAATCTTTCGGCTTCTTCACGCTCACTTACAATTCCCTCTAACAAATTTTTCACTAAATCTTCATCATACCCTTTGGATTTTACAATTAAATCAGTTAATTGAGTTTTATTGGTCGATTCTGGTGGATTTAAACCTAATTCGACAGCCACAGTAATCAGATCGATCTTTTTAGACCTTATTAAATGTGCCATTTTTATCATAAACTAATTAACACATAAAAATAAAATATATCATTAAATAAATCAATAATATACGTATTTTCACCCGATAAATCAAATATATCAATACATATAATAATACGTAACAGTTATAAAAATACACTTACTTTCATATCTTCACCCGATAAATAAAATATATTTATACATATAATAATATTCAACAATTTTATAAACACTTTCTCTAAGTATTCTAAATCGAATATATATTTTGTTTCCTTTCCCATAAAAATAACAAGATACAAAAAAAATATATATATCTTTGTACTACTTAACTCTATTCTAGAAAAAAAACATTACTCAATCAAACATTATTCATGTGAGGAAGCAAAAAAAATAACACCTTCCTCTATCTATACGAAGAAAAAGAGAGAGAGAAAAAAAAAACCTTTAATCGTTTCACTTTTCACTTTTCCCAGTCTGCAAAAAAAAATATGCACGGCAGACGTTTATATTTTATTTCATTCGAGCGCTCTGACTCTGGGTCGCTTATTTGCTGATAAACGAACAACACATTTTCCTCTTGCGTACACTAAAAGCAGAAGAAAAAAATATCACCAGAAAAAAAAGAAAATCGCTTTCCGCCACCGCGAAAACACGACACTTATCTTGCACAGACGGTCAGTGGGTCAAACTTTCTACACCGATACTCGAAACATTTCCCTCTTTCTTTACCGAAAGGACTTTATCTGTTAATCAGTGATTCATCACTGAACTTAACCGACAAACGATCGCACATCTCACGGATACGATGCACATATCACATAATAACCACTCACACACTTGGATGTGTAGTAATACACAGATGAAGAAAAAAAAAATCGGAAGCACAAAACACTTTTACGTGAAGACACACGTGAACATCTCACAGGAACTTGATGCACAAATCTTTTTGCTTCTTTATTCGAAATTCACGTAGATCCCGATCATTCAGATCACTCACAAATCATGTAGATCCAGTTCGCATAGATTCCGTTGATCCAGGCCGTGCCTCCCATTTTGTAGATATTTGTTATGGCCGGTTGTCTAAATGGGTATTAATAAGTCCAAGGCAGATTTTTGTTGAAATCTTACACTGTTTAATTTTCTGGATTATATCAAATATTTACAAATATGTACAAGTTAAAATATAATTAGAACAATCATGACAACTCGTAAGCTCGTAAAGGCCGTTTGCAGATACCATTTCTCAGCTCAGCTCGTAAAGGCTGGCCGTCGCCGGAGATTTAAGAGCATCTCCCGAGTCCGTCTTACTCAGTCTGCATCTCGACTCATTCTGTCTACTTCGTTCTCACGCTGTAAAAAAATTACTGCACTCATCAAAATTTATATTGTTCGCGAGGCATCATTCAACTTCACAAGCCCCAATAAAGTATTTGCTTGTGTTTGCAGTCTAAAGTTCAGATGAGAACTCCCGCGACCACACATATATATATATATATATATATATATATATATATATATATATATATATACATATGCAAATTTTATCTTAAAAAAGGCTCTAACGATTTTTGACGAATCCTACCGGCAACAGAAAACCATTGGACGTGTTCGAGAACTTTCGATTACTTAAATGTATCTTAAAAACGTTTCATACGATTTGAATTAAATTTAGTATTCTACGGTTTTCGGGAACGAGAAAGCTAATGGGATAGCTCGTATGGTCGAGAAGTTTCGATTAGCGATTCATTTTTTGGATTTGATCAAAAAACTAATTGAATTTTGTATCTTACGGTTTTCGGATACTGGGAGGTCATTGGGCAAAGTCATATTTTCTGGAGGAAAAAAAATCAATTAGTGGATCATTTTTCTGTCATTATACGTTTCGATGGAAATGAAGAATGTAACAGTTGTTGAATAGTTGGCAGTAAACGAAGCTAGAAAGCTGTCATCGTTTTGTCAAGTTTGGAGAAATGTTGTGTCTTTTAAGGTTATCAACGACAAAGCACGTACTTGGATGCAAATTAAAGATATTTTATGAACTCAAAGCTAATTTTGACCGAGCACAGGTCTGTCTTTCCTGCTCGTATTTTGTTATTAAAAAAATTTAATGCTTTTGTTTTTCAATATTCAAATGCATACATAATTTTGTTATAATAAAAAAAAACTCTGTGTAATATTAAATCGGTCATTACGACAAGTGAAAATAAAACCAAATCACTAACTGCTCTAATTATTTAAACACATGAAAGTAGAAAATTAACATGAAATATTCAAGTCTTATCACGGTGAATTCTTTAGATACGTAAAAATAATTTTGCGTCAACAGCTTTTGATTAAAAAAAATGTGTGAAAAAAGAATGGTTCAATCATAAAATCTTTTTTTTTTTTATCATTGAAAAAAAATGAGATTCAGCAATGCAACATTTTAAAAGTTTCTCATCACTGTGTCATTTTAATGCGACCGGCCCATGTATCTAATAATGTGATGTTTCATCACTACATCGTTTCTTCCACGACCGTTCTTTTTTTTTTCCCCTGCTAGCAACATTCGAAGTGAAACTGCGAGTGAAAAACAAAAAAGACAAATCTGAGACCACCGCGATTGATCTCCAGTTTGGAGACATTTTGAAGACAGGAAGGGACATTTCAGCAGGGCTGCTGCCGATAGTCAAATTTTTTTTCCCCAACCATAGTCGTTTTTAAAGACGCCCAATATCTTCTAGACTCAGATCAATGAAGTGTGAACGACAAAAAAAAAAAAAAAAAAAAAAAAAACTACCTTTCATAGGATCTTCAGATTATGAGAATAGTATAAAGTATATATATCATCAGCATTATGTCTAAAATCCCCTAATAACACCTTCTTTGTTCAAAGGAGTTCTTTGTAACCCAATTGGTCCAACAAAAAAAAAACTTTCAACTTATAGGCGCTCGTCAACGTGTATACAAAATAATTTGAAATAATGATTTATTAGAAGAAAACACTCTCTATTTCTTCACTTCGTCAGGATTATTATTTTTTAGTCTCACGAAACCCTATTGCAGTGGTCACCAAATGGCGGACCGCGGCGAGATTGCGCATAATAGAAAATATTAATGTTTCTGCGTACAACGCGTAATATACAGGCGGTAATCACGGACGCGGCCCGAAACGGGTAAATTCTAGAGATGAGGCGGGCTCATCGCCCAAAGCCCGATGGAAACATAAAATGAAGCCATATAGTAATGCAGATGTTGTAAAAGCTGGATACTGGAAATGCGTTATTTAAGAACAGAACGGATATCGTTGACATATTCCATAAACTGCTTGGAGGAAAAGACTTTGAAACCAACCTCAGATTGCTATTCATTGGCTTTGGACGAATCTTGCGATATTACAGATAGCTAATTATTTTTCTGCGCTATCTGGACAGTGAACAGGACAGGAGAATTTCAACCAATTAGACATGAAAAAACGTTATGTCTGTAACAACCGCCAATGCTTGTGAATAGGAAAGACAGTGATAAAAAAAATGCAATGAAAATTTTATGTGCTACCATTGCATCATTCATTAAATTGTGTTGCGTTGAAGTCTGAATCCCAGCCTTGAGAATAAAATGGATACGAATAATAAAAGGCCACCGTCAATTTAAAAAAAAAAACTTCTTGAAGAGAATGCATGAGAGAATCACGACTCAGTTTGACGACTTACGTGAACAATGTGAGAGGTGCTTGAAAGATTCTTTGCCGTACTGGATGACATGAAAGAGTTTCTTTCAACTAATGATCAAAAAGTAGCAAGTGAACATTTAGGATTTGATGAAAATGTGGCAAAAATCGCATTTTTTGACTGATCGGCATCTCTTAAACCGCACATAAAGGCGTCTTTCAGAAATAAAAAGTTTTTCAAAAAATGATTGACGATGATATTAGAGGATTCACACCTTAAGTCAGTTTGTGACAGTACTGAAATCAACCAAATCGAAAAAGTTTGGGGAAAAAAAAATCTGAATTTTAAGGAAGATTTTCTGACTTTGAAAAAAAATTAAGAAGCTGGTTTTCACTTATGCCGTATGCAGTAACCTCTGAATATGGGGGGAAACATCCCTTTCATTTGACAAAAGTTTTCTTCATTCATGAAACGCATCAATGATACTAATATTATTCCCAGGAGTAGCTTAGTGGAGGTTACATTAAACAGCTTTTTATGTCAGATATATTTAGTACATATAGCCCACCCGGGTGGGCATCAGAATGCTATATGATTAATGAACATCCTATTGAAGACATTCATTTTACCCTTTTAAACGAATTAGTGTGTGGATTAAGCAAACTTTCTTTTCCAAAAATAGTTAAAAATACAATGAAAATGGGAATTAGAGGGTCACTTTGGAGCCCCTTTTGCATTTGCTTGACGTGCCTTTTGGATCCTGGACGAGTGAAACGGCGGATGTTTTCAAGAGCAACAAAGCAGTTGGAAATAATTGAGTTCCAAAAGGATGAGAACACTTTTGATGAAGTTTGGGAATAACAAATTTTGAATTAAAAATGTGTGTATAGCACAATTTTATGGCTTTAGCTATAAAATTGGGGTGTGTGAATTCTCAAAAATTAACTTTATTAAGAATCGGTACAGATCTTAACCGTTTGATGAGAATCAGTTGGAACTCCAAATTTCAGGCCAGTTCTGCAAAATAAAACGTGCCATTGAACATCAATCACAATGAACAATCTTTTTGAATTAATATGTATTGAGTTCTGAAAATCATTATAAAAAATTATTGATTCACTGGTATGTATTATGTTAAACACCTAAGATAACAAATAATTTCAAAGAAAAGTTTTGCTAAGGTGGCCTAGATTAGTAAAAGGTTGGAGGAATAATGGAGGAAGACTTCCGGATTGTGAAAGCTTGACTATGTTTTCAAACGGACCCACGGGAAAAATAATTGGTGACCAGTGCCATTTTAGAAAACTTTGTGAATATCAGCTGTGAAGAGCTGAAAATTCGTATTATTTTAATAAATATAGTCAGACACGTGAATGAAATAAAAAGTTTCCACTAATTGAAAAAAAAAAGATATAAAATTGATTGACGTCGTCATAGTAAATAAAGCGGAAAATTTCTAAGATTTATCATTAATACAAGGTATCACGTCAGATCCTATTGGAAGTTTAACGAATTTTTCAAATATTTGAGACAATGTGAGTAATAAAGAATATACGAGTTTGAAAAACATCGTGATTATGGAAATATTCGCATATTTTGAAATTATTTTTTTAAATATCGCATTTAGTCCGATTTTTAAGATATTAAAAACCGGTGGTTGCTGAATGAAATTTATTTGGATTTATTAAAGAAAGGAGCGATAATCGATCACGCACTTGTTTTTCTTTTTTCTGTCCTCATTTATGGGTATTTTAGTCGTGTTTGTAGAAGGAGTTTTAATGAAACCGTTCGGAACTACCTTTATGACTATACTCATATTGCGAAATCTTGAATGCAGTTTTTCTTGATTTTTTTTTTAATCAAGTATGTCGTTAGAAGTAACTGCCAAAATTATATTCATTTTGGAACGAATCTTTTAGCGGTCTGTAAAAATGAACGCATTGCAACAAGATCTATTTTGTCGCTTAAAAAAAAACGTGTGGCCAATAGCGATAAAAAAGGCACACAGTTGGAAGAAGGACTAACTATTTTTTATGGCCTCTTCGAACCCACAAGTAAACGCTACGTTTAAAGAATGCCATTCATTTTGTAAATTTAATTTAAACTTAATACGTAATAATTGAATTATTTTGAGAGTTTATTTTAAAAAAAATTTGAAATTTTTTTTACAAAATTTTTTATTTAAATATTTAAACTTTAAGTATAAATAGAGATGTGTTCAGTATTGGGACCAAAAATTTACAGGGGGGGGCATATATATATATATAGGATTTTTGTTTTCTTTTTAAACTACAAACGTAAAATAATGTATTAAGCATGTATTATGATTTTTTTTTCAGTTGCACAGAATGAAATTTAGTTCAATTCACTTTTGGCAATTTTCTCTCGCAGCAACCGGCAACGGTTTTTTTTTATTATTATTATTCCACAAAGGTTCGGCCAGTTGAAAAAAAATAATAATAATAAACTTTAACGTCGGGAGTGTTTATTATCATCATCTACAAAACATTATTTTCATTTAATGCGCGAACATTTGCGTCATGAAATACCTCGTACCGACATGTACGTACATACAGTGGATCGCGTCCCATCTCAAAAAAAAAAAAAAAAAAAAAAAAAAAAACGCGCCTAAAGAAGTTTTCACTCAGTCTTACGAATTGTCAACTCGAGTTTATAACGCACTGTGAAGAGGACCGCCTCATATAATTTTCATTATGTTTGAAACATCGCTAAATTGCATTAAAAAAAATTATATATATTTTTTTTACTATATCCCCACCCATTTAAAATATATATATATATATATATATATATATATATATATATATGTATGTATTTGGTATTCGTGTAGCACCAGTGGGGTCATTTGCAAAAAAAAAAAAAAATCTATTATACTGAGTTCAGCAAAATCTGCACATTTAGCTGCAGACACAGTCAACGGAAGGAGAAACGACATTTACAGGCACGAGGTGGCGGAATTTCTCCCAGCCGCTTTTTTTTTTTTTTTTTTTTTTTTTTTTAATAAAAGCACCAGAACAGTTGCGTCCTGTTTATGACCATCGTCTCGGATTTCTGAAAAGCTTGTTAGATCGTTTTTTTTTTTTCGTTTTTCAAATATTGATTTTCAAAAATTACCACAACAACACGTAAACGAAAAAAAAATATATATATTATACACTCTGTTTAAATATATTAAATTTCGAGAATTTGAAGTTATTCATTGCCAGCGATTTTTTTTTTCCGCTGGTTCAAAAAAAAAAAAAAGTGCGACATTAACTTTACCTTATGCAGTCATTGTTGTCCGTATGCTACGGATTATAATGTAGTTTGAGTAATAACAAATAAATAAATGAGTGTCATTTTTAAAGTCACTGCATAAAGAAGAAAAGATTATGCAACTTACAGAAAATATGCGTGCAGCAACTTTTCAGTAACCTCAAAAGCTTAAAGCCAATTGAAATTAATAATAGAGCTCTGAAATTTACAATTGTGACATTTTCCGTGCAGATCACTTTTTTAATTTTAAAGAGTGAAAAAATACCTCTAAATGGTCATTTCAAAGTTTTCATGTATCCTTTTTTTGCAAAACGACATGATTTTCGATTAAAAATTGTTGATAATTAAAAATTAAATCTCATCAGCAATATTTATAAACGGGTTTATTTTATATTTCTGATTAAAAAGCGAAACACCCAGTCAAAATAAGATTGTTCTTCTCTAGCGTGGATCAGTGATGGAATAAAAACTAAATGCAGATATTTTTATACTTTTTATTTAGATCTTACATATCACCAGAACGTTGGAATAATATAAGAACAATTCTTACTTTAATAACTAATAAATCATAATGACACGTAACAAACACGTTCTGGCATCAAAAGTTTGGCGATAGCCTAAAAAATATTCAGTCCTCTGGTTATAATGCTGAAATTCGTGTATTCATATAGCCTTTAAAGAAACTCTGCGCGGCTAGTATATTATACATTGAGTATTTATTAAAACATTTTAAATTTTTATAATATGTCCCCCACGTTTTAAATAAAATATTCGACCTTTATATGTATTGCATTTCGTCTCTTTTGAAAAGTTTCCAAGGACCTGATTTGGTCAAATCTTCGTTTTTTTTTTTTTTTTTTTTGGAACCTTCGAAAATCGAATGCTTCACCGAGATCTTTGAGCTCGCATGCTATGAGTCACGTTAGAAGCCATTCATTTGGAACGAGTCTCTGTAAAAATGAAGGGGTCGCCAAAAAACGCGTGACTGGTGCTATTTTTTATGGTTCTTTTCCACAACGTCAAAAGACTGGTTTTTTTTTTTTATAAATTTAATTTAAACGTAATACGTAATAATTTAAAGAGTTTTTATTTTTAAAAAAATTTGAAATTTTTTTTACAAAATTTGAAACTTTAAGTATAAATAGAGATTGAAATTATATATGTCTGGTAGATTAAAAAAATTTATGTGGGGGCATATATATATATATATATATATATATATATATATATATATATATAGGAATTTTTTTTTAACTACACAAACAAGTTTTTTAGTACAATACAAACATAAAATAATGTATCAAGCATAGATTATGAAAAACACAGTCATGTCCAAAAAAAAGTAGTCTCGAATTATTATTATGTTTCTTTTTTTAACAGAATGAATTCCCTTTTGGCAATCCCTGTCGCAGCGTTTTTAATAGTCATTATAAACTACATATCACAATTTTCATTTAATGCAATCTATTTGCGTACATGTACAAATACATGAAATATGACGCGCTTCGTACCGACAGGGATTCCCCCCAAAAAAACCTCATTCATTATGTTTTAAACGACTATGTCCCCACCCATTTAAAAAATATATATATTTGGTGTAGCATAAAAATTCAGTCATTTGTAAAAAAAAAAAAAAAAAAAAAAAAAAAAAAAAATTTGATCTCTGCACTGCAGACATACTCAACAGAAGGAGAAACGACTTTTACAGGCATGGCGCGTGCTATTATTATTATTACGTCTACAGTAAAATTCCTGACTGTTGCGCGTTTTTTTTTTCAAATATTGAATTTCAAAAATTACCATGCGTAAAATAATAATGACACTCTGTTTAAAAGTGATTTTTATTTAATTTTCGAGAATCCAGCGTTTTTTTTTTTTTTTTTTTTTTTTTTTTTTACAAACAGGTCAGTATTGAATAAATTGTCGTTATATATATATATACATTTTTTTTTAATGCGTCGCTTTGATTTGCTTTTGATGTATCTTTTTTTTTTTTAATGACTCTCTGTAAAATATCTTACGACCCTCTTCTTTTTTAACAACCTGCGCACAAATTGCCGCAATTCATTGCTTTGTGATATCTTAAGTATTTTTTTTATTCAATCAAACACGCGAAATGGTCATTTTTTTTAAGTGATACGTTTTTTTTAACACTCATCCCAGAAGGAAAAACCAGTGTTTTGGGAAGTTGCAAAAAAAAAAACATGTCTTCTGATTTCACGCTTGCGAGTTTTTTTTTTTTTTTTTTTTTTTTTGCTCTGGTCGAATCTTTTCATTAAAAGAGAATCTTTTGAACCTCTATTAAAATAATAAATATATATGTGTTTCCCACAGTCCAAAAGGGACGGTGAAAAAGATCAGTTAGTAAATATTCTTATTTCGACGACTCCGGTGAAGCACATTCGAACTTCGCTGCTGTATGATAATTTTTATATAATCATCGAAGCGTAATTTGCTACTTTTTTTTCCCCTTTATTTTAAAAATACGTTTTTTTCAGAAAGGGAACTGTGTTAACATACTTTTTTGAGGCATAGTACACTTGTATCGGTTCTCTGTTTTGTTATATGCATCAAAATAATCTTCAAGTGGATGAGTTGCCACATAGAGAGATATTAGCTTAATTTTAAAAGATAAATGCATTAAAAGAATCTTAAAACATGAATGTTCAACTTATTGACTCAAAAATGAAATCTTTCAATTGTGAGGTATGCAAAAAAAGTTTTTCTAAGGAATCAAGTTTTGTTAGGCACCATCATACTGGAGAGAAGCCTTTCACCTGTGATATGTGCAGCAAAGGATCTTCTGATAAATCCAATTTGAATAACTACCACTGTATTCCTACTAGAGAAAAACCTTTCATTTGTGAGATATGCAATAAAGGGTTTTCTTATAAGTGTAGTTTAAAAATTCACCTCTCTGTCCATACTGGGGAGAAGCCATTCAGGTGTGAAATATGCAACAAAAAGTTTTCTCGTAAAAGTAATTTAAAACATCACCTGCTTGTCCATGCCTCTCATTTGTGAGATATGCAACAAAGGATTTTCTAGTAAATCTGAGTTAAATAGTCACCTCTTTGTTCATACTAAGGAGAAGACATTCAGTTGTGAAGTATGCAATAAAAGATTTATTCATAAAGTAACTTTAAAAGTTCATATGCGTACTCATACTGGAGAAAAGCCATTCAGTTGTGAGATATGCAATAAAAGATTTGTTCATAAAGCTGGTTTAAATATTCATATTCGTGTCCATACTGGGGAGAAGCCATTTAGCTGTGATACAGGCAACAAAAGATTTTTTCAGCAATCTCATTTAAAACAGCACCTCCTTATCCATACTGGGGAGAAACCTCTCACTTGTAAGATATACGTAAAAAGATTTTCTAGTAAATCTATTTTGAATAGGCATCTCCTTGTTCATTCTGGAGAGAAGCCTTTTAATTGTGAAGTATGCAATAAAACATTTTCTAGAAGATATTTCCTAAATAAGCACTTTCACACAGTTCATGCCAATTAAATTTATTTATTCTTGAGGCTTGCAATAAACAATTATCTGAGAAGCATCTATTAACGTTATGTGCATACTAATTAAAAAGTCTTTCTTTGCACTTTAGAGTATGTAAGAGAAGATTTTTATGACATATGCGATAAATGAAAATAAGAACTAATTTACTCCTAAAGAAGCGTTTCAGATATAGTTTGATATATCCTCATACTCAATCTAAAACTTGTGCCAGTAAGAAACCTTTCATTTTTGAAGTATGTTGTCAAGGTGAAATTCGTCTGAAGGACATATTTCAAAGCACGCCATTGTAATTATATTGGAAGGAAGCACTTGCTTATGATGTGTTTGTTGTGAAAAATGTGCTTCAAAGAATAATTTAAAGAAGTGTATTTACATTACAATCTTTTTTCTTTTCGAGAAGAATGGTTCCGCTAGAAGTCGAAACTGTTTCCCTATTTGAAGAAATTTTCACAATTGAATAATTTTTATTTGTAATAATTTTTTATAATGACTTGAGTAGTGACTAATATTTATATTATATATATGAAATCTAAGACCTTTAATTTTTACAGATACTTCAATGCTAAATATTAATTTAAAAGTTATGCATCAATATCTGTAAATATGAATGATTTCTTTTGTCATCAAAACTCTATTTTTACACAAAGTTTCATGTCATGACAAGGTTATTTTTCAGAATTTACTTACAGATTATAAGACATAACTTTCTGAAAACACAGCTGCTGTTACAACTTTTGACAAGATGTTTATATTAGTTTCTGTGTTAACTCAGACATTGTTATGGTAACGACAATATCCATAAAAATGCAATAACACAAAATACCACACAGCACGATGTAATTATATCAAATTTTAGAAAACTATTTTGCCAAGTAATTCAACAGAATTGACTGGCTGAAAACGTAAATGTCAACATTCTTGTAAGAGTATGACTTTAAATTTATTTTTGTACTTATAATAAATGAAGCTCCTGTGTTTTATTCTTTTTTTTACTTTAATTCATTCTCATATTCTAAAATCACTCTAAAATATGAATTTCTCTGGGAATTTATACGCACTTGATATCTTACATAGTTGAACAATAGTTTGACACAGTTATCCATTGTAAATGTTTACCATATTTACCAGATATTTGATTCACCCTGTGATTGATTGGCAAAAAATGAAAAAGTAATTATGTCTCATGCTTAATGCATACCATAGTATATCTTGGACACAAAATTCGAATTTGGAAAAAAATCTATAGACATACTGACTCAAAAAAATATGTAGAGATTTTGATTAAAAGTTTCAAAGTGATAAGAATATGAAAATAATGGATTGAAGTAATGATTATATGATGTATGCAGATACAACTTGTACCAGCAATGTTGACAACAACCATGTGCTTGTGACAAGCTTTGGTTAATTGGGAACTGTATGTAACGAATTTTGAAAGTATGCATATTTTTATTTTTATACTGTTTTAGTTTAACAACGCAAGTCTAATAAAGATATATGATCTACTTTTACTTGGTAAGTTTTGAATTTATTTATTTTCAGTTATGTTAAATTAAGATCATTGCTTTCTTTTTTCATTTGTGAAGAAATCAATAATTACTGTATATTTTCGCATAATAAATAACTGCAGTATTCTAAATGCAATTACTTTTCTTATTTTTCTATAATCGTAGAAATTTACAGCAATAAAGGAACATGTTATACTTAGTGACTTGGTGAAAGCATGTATGACTTCATATAGTTGTTGAAAGTAATCCATGTATAATGCCTATCAATCTGTTAAACCATAAAACTTTGGAAAAAAGAGGACATTGTATAGAAGTAAACAAAGTATACATATTTTGTTTATCCTACACATAAGATACTTCATGTTAAATTTAACTGTTGTGTTTAAATATACATTTTAAGTAGATTAAAACAGCATCGATTCAAAATTAAAAAATACGCAAAATACATAAAACCTGGATAAAATGGCGCATATGTGTACGATACATTAATGGAGATCTATTTCTAAGTTATTATGGCTTATTAAACTCTTTTCTGAGTAAAATTAAACAGAGTATATACATAAAGCGAAAATTGTCTTTAACAGAACCGTTTTCACCAGAAATAATATCGTTATTGGCTTTTACAAGGACCAATTGTTGAACCAGAATAAAGTATTTGTAGCACATGTAACAAAAGTCATGTGATTCCTGCAAAATTTCGAAACATTTACTCCCCACTTCCCATTAAAAACAACACGTGTTCTTTTCCTACTCTGGGTCTGCAAGTCATGAAAATAGTGAAAATAGTAAAAGTTACGAATTTTGTCAATCGATTACGAAAATCATGCAACAGCCGAATTTTCGCCAATTGGTCACGAAAATCCGAAAGCAGTATGGATTTCAGCAACTATATCAATTGCCATTCGGACCAATGAGCACTCTCCAATCTTTCTGCATACAAAATACGAGTTAAAACTTCTTTCCTTAAAATCTATAACTTAAAAAAAGACAAACACCAGCCTTATATTTCTTGTACTGGATGATCCAAAAGTGACAACGGCAATAGAAATTTAATGATTTAAAAATTATAGACAGCGCGATAGGAATTCCCCAAAATTCTGTAGAAGATATGATTTTTTCTTAACAAATACATTTTTATTTTCAGAATGATTACATTTTCTGTCAATTAATCATGTTTCAGTTGAGTCAGCAATTTGTACAGCACGATTGGGAAAGCAACTGAGATTACAAAGGAATCGGTTTTTTTAAAAACTGCGTAAGTCCAATATTTAAGACTTTTCAGCAATAAATAAGGAATGTGCTATACACAAATGCTAGATATTTTAAATACTTTTTTTTGTCTATCATCTTTCTTAGCTCTTTAAATATATATTTTTATTATCAATTATTAATTTACAAAAAAAAAATCACTCTGGACTTATACAGTTTTTGTTATCAATGGGATCTTTTTTATTAGGAATTTAACAAAATAAGCATAAATCATTTGCATCTGCATTCTAACCCTTATATACTTGCACACATTGACACAACAAAACTTCCCGTGTGGTATATTTTGTAAGCAATTTATTTCTAAATTTCTTGGGAAAACATTTATGTTTATGAGATTAATTTTACGTCAAATACAATTTCCATGTACTATAATATTATAAAAATCCCTTAGCAAAGACATATTTGAAAATACAAGGCGTGTTTAAGTAAATGCCATTTTTATATTAAAAAAAACACAATTCCATTTTTTAACAATTTTATTTTTACATGAAAGCATGGACTTTAATCTACTTTTGAAATAGTTTGTGCCAATATTAAGACACTTATTGTATCATACGACCAGCTTTGGTGTACCATTTTGAAAGGAATCTGCTGGATTCTATGTTAACCCACTGCATAACAGCTGTTTTTACGTCGTCATTGTCGTAAACTGTTATGGAATCTAAAAAAAGGTATGGCATGCTCATTAGAGGAATCATTTTGCTTCATGACAATGCTCGGCCACACGTGGCTCATCGAACCCAGGATCGCATTGTGCCATATGGTTGAGAATAACTTTAGTGCCTTCCGGAAAGCCCTGACCTAGCGCCGACTTCTAGTTCTTGTACTTAAATAAGCCCTTTGGCAGTCAGTACTAACATCAAAACAGCGGTGATGCAGTGGTTAACATAGCATATTTCTATAAGGATACAACATCTTGTGATACAACATGATAAGTACTTTAATATGGACGGACATTATGTTGAAAAGTAGATTAAGGTCCAGTCTTTCATGTAAAAATAAAATTCTTAAAAAAATGACCTTGTGTTCTTTTATTATCAAAACGGTAGTTACTTATTAAACATGCCTCTTATTTTCGAACAATAAGCATGTGTAATATGCGTATTTAAATTTGTGACATCCAATTGCGCACAACGTACAATTTGCGAAAGTAATTTAAGGTTAAGGATTGACATTAAGTATGTAGCTGCCAAATATTACGTATTTTGAATACCTCTGTTTCCAAATAGTAATATTCCTCTCCTTAATCACAGAGTTCGAAAATTATTGTATTTAATATTCTTGGCACTTATTCATTAAAGCACATAAACAAAATTCACCGTAGTGTTTGGTCACGTTTTCTTGTCCTGTTGTTGGACATTTTAATATATCGTATGTAATATATTGTATTGTATTTGACTGATCTTGTTTTTTCAATAAATAGCAATTTTGAGTAAAAACGAATACAACAAACCTATGTAATTTTGCCTACACATTTGGGACAACCTTCACAGATACATTTGCTACAAAAAAATGCATTTTTAATAAAAGTGGACATATTTAGTTTGTAAAGTCACTGATTTAAATGTTCAGTTTTATGATTGTCATTAGTGCGAGTAGCTGTCAGACGTAGCTACATACTCTACAGATCACCGTTAAGGATTTCTGCTGTGATTTCTGTCACACGATGGCTTAAATATCACCTGACAGTAGCTTTGGGACCACTTTAGTGCTAACTGTTCAAGATAAATGTACATATATATTCTGGCAGTCATTTTTTTTTCAATCAAAAATATCTGGAGTCTTTGCATTTATGTTAAACTGCACTGTGTTATTGTCTGTACTTTTCAAAATTATTGAATTTGTATGACTTTTGGTTCTCCCGATGTATACATTGGATGAACCAAAAGTCATAAAAAATCAATGATAGATATTATTTCTCCAAGTATCTCTTTTGTTGTGATAAACGATCATTTAAGTTCATCACTAAACTGATTAAATCTGCTGCTTTATTTCAAATTAAAATATTTCATTTGCATACAATATGTCGTATTATTAGCTTTTCAATATGTTTGGAGATGTTTTAAATCTCAAATCTCACATCGCTGCTCCAAGTGCTTTTTCTACAAAATTTATTAATATGATAGTATTAGTTTATTTATTTGGGCTTCATGGCATATTGAATTCGTTACCGCAATACCTCCATTTGGAGCTAAAGGAAAATTCACTACTTCAAAAATGGATATGTGGCAGGAATTTAGACCAGAAAAATAATCAGAAAACCATGTACATCACATTTAGACATATACAAGATTTAAATCAAAATATATAGATAGGCAATGCTCAATTTCAAATTCAAAACACTGACAACTGTCCTATGTTAAAAAAACAAGACCCTTAAAGCCGACATTTTTGCTGTATTCTAAATTCAGTGTGCATTGTGAAAGTGAAGTATTAAGAAAGTAAAAAAAGTGTTGAAGTGAAAGTAGTATTCCATGGCATCACAACGTCGCACAATTCAATTACCAGAAATGGCTGAAAAATAGCAAAAACTGTTAACTTTGTGCCGTTATATTAAAAAATAAATGATCAATGTAAAATAACACAAATAAAAATATGTAAAATGGTAAACAGCTGTTTTGGAGCCCCTAAAGCTCCATCATCAGTGCCAAGTTTAAAAGATTAAACAACGATTCAAATGCTTAAGCCATGTAAATATGCTTGCACACATTTGTTCCTTGATTACGCTGTTGTTTTTGAAAAACTCGCTGCCATTCAATCTTGGGCACATGCAGGAGACGCAAGCATATTTACATGGCTTGAGCTTTTGAATCGGTTTTTAATCTTTTTAATTTGGCACTGATGATGGAGCTTTAGCAGCTCCGAAACAGCTGTTTGCCATTTTATATATTTTTATTTGTGCTATTTTACGTTGTTCATTTATTACCTAGCGTTGTTTCATAGTTTTAAAATAAAAAGTTATTTTTGTCCAAAATCTTTGAAATCGTTATTGGTGATAAAACAGTTTTACAGCCTGTGTAAAAATTTGGGGAAAAAGATATTGTTATCAAGTTTTAAAAGAAATGTTTTCTTCTCACTTTTTTGTTTGTCTTTGCGTCGGCTCCTTTAACATAGCAATAAAAAAAGATTTTGCATCTTCTGAACTCTCTGATATTTGAATCTGTTATAAATATAACTGTATCCAAGCTTCCTTTAGAAGTTTGCAAAAAAATATGCATATTTAGTAGTGAAAACTTGAGTTCTTAAAAAAAACTTTGGCTTTCAACCTCAGAGCAAAAATATATTAGAAGGTCTATGCTTTCAATGCAATGGTATGGCTTCATGCTTCATCCATTTTCAATCCCCCTAGGCTGAACAGGTGAGGGTTGGGTTAATCTATCAGGTTTCCCATTTCTGAGGGTAGAAGCCTTAAAAAAATGTTGACACATGCGCAAAGAGACGATTTTCATGTGGATTTGATAAAATGCACTTTTAATTTTAAACATATAGATATTCAATAAATGGCAAAAACATATTTTAAAATATCAGCTTTGCAAAAATGTTATATGAAATCTGAAGGTCTCCAAAACTGGAGACCCCAGAGTCATGGCCCATTCGACCCATGTTATAATCAGATTTTCTAAAAGTGTTTGTAGAGAGAGGGAGGAAGAATAAATATTCATTTTCTATGAGGTTTAATTTCTAGTAAGCAAATAATATTAAAAGCTTCATTGGGACTATGAATACTAAATTCCATAGCTGAACAATACCACACAGTTGTATGACAGATAAATTGAATAAAATTGACCCACAAAAATAGAAAAAAAAGTATTCTCATTTATATTTCTTACTGAATTTGAATATACTTAATGTTATTCAAGTTGCTTAATAGTTCAATAATGTAAATCAATTCGGTTCTTTTTTGTCAATTTATAAACATTCCAACATGTAGTTTTCAATTTTCGAAATCCTGAACAACTGACCTAGAAGTTGCACAAGCATGCTTCTATGCAGTTCTTGAAATCAATATATTTTGCAGAATGAACAAGAACTTGGTACTACACGCTTCCGAGCCAATAGGAAAATCAGGTTGAAACATAATGGAATTATTCAGATGATAAATTAAACTAAACATCAGTTATGAAATTAATTTTTAATGAATTATAAAATTACGAAAAATGTTAGTATAAAATGCTAAGGTATATGGTAGTGAAAAGCAGTTATTTCTCTTTTGCTGGTGTCAATAAGTGATTTGTTTTCACTAATTTGCAAATAAGAAAAATATTTGAGGTATCGATTTAAAACTTACCACAGATATGTAGAAAATGTTTCTGTATCCGAAAAACTTGTTTTTGTAAAAATCTATTCGTAATTTTTCTTAATTTTCACAAAAATCTGACCAAGACTTTCTGAAAAGGAAAGAAAATAAAGTACAAAGTCAAATAAAACAAGAACGAAAAATCATGCGTCAAGCATAGATTATGTAGCACTTTCCAACGCTTCCAAAATAATTTTACAATTCATACCGTTTAATAAGCTAAAAGATAACATCTAAGTAAACAATTTGGAAAACGCATAACATATTTAAAATTATAATTTCAGGATATTCCAACATATACAATATTCGGAAAAATATCCGAATACTTTTATTCAGCCCTGTATAGGATCTATAGATTTGTATATATACTACATAGGATGATAATTTTAGTTCAGTTAGGAAACGCGTAGCACAGTTTAAAATTCTCCGTCTGGAGTTTGTCAATAAACGGAAATGTGTTCGCGAACTTTTGTGCTTCCCTGTATATGATCTACAGAATTTATACACACCACGTAATAAACAAAAAGTGAGTTAAATTTAAAATCGCGTTCAGTAACTAAAATGCACTTCCAGGAATTATTGTTAACAGGCAGTAGAGAATTCTTTTGTGTGTCCCTGTAAATGAACGATGACTGCTATGTACACAATATTCTGTAGTAAGCCTCTTGTAATGCACATTAGTGATATATATAAATTTCAGTGCGTTTAAAATAGTGAAACATTACTTAAAAAAACCGCAGACGATTTTTCTCCATAGACGTAATGTAACGGAATTCTTTTGACTGTCCCTGTAAAGTAGCTATAAGTGCTATGCACACCCTATTCCATATTAAGCTTCTTCTAATGCACCTTAGTGATATATATAAATTTCAATGCGTTTAAATTAGTGAAACATTATTTAAATAAACCGCAAATGATTTTTCCCCATAGAACGCAATATAACGGAATTCTTTTGAGTGTCCCTGTAAAATAACTATAAGTGCTACACACTTCCATTGAAATAGGGAACATGCTATAGATGGCGACAATAACATATAAAAATTGCAGAGCAATCCGAGCATATTTACGGGAGTTAGAGCACGGACAGACGGCAGACGGCCAGACAAACCGAAGTCATAAGCACTTTTCAACTAGGTTGGAAAGTGCTAAAAAAACGGTGCTATTTTATTGTTTCAAATGCATTATTTTGTTTCTTCTTCAAAAATTGCCAATATTTGTTAATGTTAAAGGTCATTGGTTAAATTTTGAGGAGAGTTCGGTCGTAATTAAAATATCGCATTATTGTTAAAGGTATATAGATCTGGCACCCCCTGGAGGTATAATTAATTTACTTTTGTAGCATGTGCACTAGTGATGGGCCGATTCGAGATGTTTTAAGAATTGATACTTTAGTTTTCGAAAACTTTTGAGAATCGAAACCAACATTCGAATACTTTGTATCCAAATGTTGTAGCACTGAAAACTACTCCAGACATTGTGCAATTGAAACTAGATGAGGGGTGACATTTCGTCTGTCTTACCCTTCTAATGTTTGGTCTACGTAAAATTGCTTGTCTCTCTCTCTTTTTTTTTTATGATCACGTTGCCCGTCACAGCATCTTTTTTTGTTTTCATGTTTTTGAGTTCGGATGAAAGTTCAGATTGTCATAATACTTTCTTTTTCGTATAATTTTTCAATGATGAAATTTTCCTTAGAAAATTAAATGGTAACCCTTTAATGATTAATCATCCCAGAACTTTATGAAGAGTGCAGGACAGGAAGCAATTTTTGTTTAATTGTTGAGAAAATCAAGAGAAAATTTCTTTTTTCAAATTGTACAATTTTACTTTCCAACATGAGAAATTGTTTGTTTTATTACTGTTTATATTTTAAATGTTATATTTCAATACAAAAAAAAAGTACAGTATTCAAATGGGTATCATATTGCATTCATATGGGTACCATATAGGGTTCAAATGGGTGCCATTGAGCTTCACTATTTCGAAACTTCCCTATTTAATGGCAAAAATTCTGCGATCAAATAACGCGACAGTTACGATTCAGTAATAATAGTACCTGAAATTGAAGAATTGTGGGGAACTCTGTAATAAACCTTGTTATTTAATACATAATATACTTGATAACCTTAAGTATGGATATTCTAGAAAAGTTAGTATGGGCGTAACGAGAATTTTGTTGTTTTTTGGGGTGGTGGTTGGTACATTTTATCATAAGTGCCGGCAAGGGTGCAGAGATATGGAAATTTAATTAAATGTTCTGTCTCTGATTATTTTAAAAAAGAAAGAAAATTATTATAATAATTTTAATCAAAAAATATTTTCCCGAAAAATTTTAGAATAATTAAACAATAAGAGAAAGAAAGAACTAAGAATTTTTCTTCAGAAGGGCCCCATCCCTTAAATTATCCCCCCACCCCTTAAATCATCTCCTTACCCCGAACTCGTGCAGGACAATTTGTAATTTAGTTTTCCTTTTAATGTTTCAAACTTATCTTACGCAGGAATTCAGGATGGAATGAAAAAAAAAAATAATTGTTTCATTTCTCTATTTTGAAAAACATTGATAGATTTATTTTTGAATATTTAGTATTTTCTAATTGGTAAATTTATCTATTGCTTTTCATGTTGACAGGTAAAAATTGTCTTGAACTATGAGTTCTGATAACAAAAAAAAAAAAAAATCTTAATTCAGATATTTTCATGTTTTTTTATTATTATTATTATTATTTTGTACTAGCTGTCTGGGCCCGTGATAACAGCCTTAAATTTACCTAACACTTTACCTCCCACCAAGTTTAATGATATATATTTTTTAAAGAAAATAAATCCAAACGTACATCGAGTCACTATATTCGGCCGCAAATACCAAACATGCTGTGGACGCTGCGGCCAGTCTTCAGACAAAATAAACCTGGAATTTGTATATTATATTTTTAATCAAAAATACCTCCAAACGAACATAAGTGTACTCTGGGTGTGCTATCCCGTTCGAAGGTTATGGCTATGCACGCTCTGGTCTGCTCAGGTTTTATAAATTTTTAAAAATGTATGAAAACGAATTTTTAAACAAAAATTCATTCAAACGTACCTAGAGTTTGGGGCTCAAAAATCGCTGTAGGAATTCAGAATAAACTTTATTATTAAAAGGACAACATTTACTATATCAGAGTAAAAGTTTGAAACTTGATTCCTTTTATTAATGTGAAAAAATCACGGCAAAATTTGATAGAAAAGGCTTTAAAAAAATCTGATTAAAAAATTTAAAAACTGGTTTAGGTCAGCATAATTTCATATATTCAAGTACCTTCCTGCCAAATTTTGTTACTCTGGATGTAGCGGTCTCTTTAGAATACAGCACACAGGCACACAAACACCAACACACACACAAACTTCCATTTTTATTATTATAGTTTTTTTTAAAAAGCACGCTAGGCTATCTTTTAATGAATCGGTTATCGTTATTTCTATAGTTAACTTCGTAAATTTTGAAAAATTAAAAAGGGTGGAGACGTCCAAGAATAGATTTTTTGTTATTTTGTAATAAATACTTTTACAATTTTGTAATAGAAAATTGACACTATTTGAGAGAAAAATCAAATTTTCTGTTTGTTCCAGATATTTAAAAAAAACACCTTTTAGTCAATGTATTTATATTTTTATGTTCTAATTTTTTCCCCATAATTTTTTAGTCTTAAAATGATGTTTTATAAAATCTAAATAAATAGTTTTCAAATCGTAGTTATTGAGTTACAAAAATTTAATCATAATCAAGAAAGAAAATCTTTTTTGAATTGTACAAATTATTTTTTCACTATGAGTACTTATTTTCTGTTATATTTTAAAAAATCATAAAATCTGATATTTATGATGTTTAAATACAAATTTACAGAATTTTATGTAAGTTTAAATTCATATGCTCTTTTACTTTAAAAAGTGTACTTTAGGTATACACTAGGACTGGGCAATATTAGGATTTCTACATCGCGATACATCATCGAGGCTAAATCGCGATTTCGCGATGCATCACGATATTAGACTTTTAGTATTACAAACATGGTCTTAATTTTAATATAAAATTTAAGAGTATTTATTATACATACACATTAAGCTTATATTATGTTTTAAAAAACCTTTTTTCTTTAGGCTTATGTTTACAGACAAAAATGCAAAATATAATAAAACTTGCTGCAAAAAATAAATAAAAAATTTTAAAAAATGTTATAATTAATTAGAAGATTCTTTTAAAAATGAGCTTTAATTCTTAAAATATCAAAAACCAGAATTTGATATTTGGATATATTTCACTTAACTATTCCACCTTCATATTTTTATGGAATTAACTTTAATATGAACGATAGTATTAATTTGCGGGCGTAGCCAGTCTCCTGTACTGGACAAAATTTAATTTCTGATACTGAAATAAATGACACTTAACTATTCACACTGAAATTTTCATGCAATTATGTTTAATATTAACGATTTTATTTATTTGCGGGCGAAGCCTGCATTTCTATACTGCCCAAAATTCAATTTCTGATAATTAGATAGGTAACATTTAACTATTCACCCTCATATTTTCATGCAATTATCTTTAATATTAATGATTTTATCAATTTGCGGACGTACTGGCCAATATTTAATTTCTGATATTTTAATGTATTACGCCAGTGGCAGAACTATCTTCAAGTGCCTGCAACGCTAATAATGTTTTCAAAAATAGTCTGCATTACGCAATATATCATACAAAATTCGCGTTTTTTCCTCGATCTTCCGACGAAATTTGCCGTTTTTTCGAGGTACTTCGACGAAATTTGCCATTTTTTTCGAGATCATTCGAAGAAATTTACCATTTTTTCACGATCCTTCGACGAAATTTACCGTTTTTTTGCGATCCTTTGACGAAATTGACCGTTTTTCCGTGATCCATCGACGAAATTAAGTTTTTTCCACGATCCTTTGACGAAGTTGGTGTTTTCTCTGTAGCCCTTCGGCAAAATTCGCATTTTTACGTGATCCTTCAACGAAACTGATGTTTTTTTGACGAAATTCACGTTTTTCCATGGCCTTTTGACTAAGTTTGTGGTTTTTTTTGTGATCTGTCAACGAAATTAGCCATTTTTCGCGATCTTTAAATGAATTTCGCGTTTTTTCCGCGATTCTTTGACGAAATTCGCCGTTTATTTCGCGATCCTTCGACAAAGTTTGCCTTTTTTTCACGTAATTTACGCACTATAGCGCGTCCGCGGCATCACTGTATGTTTGTAGTCTGCAGGTATCCTAAAAAGTCTAGGACGCCCGTCGCGTACATTCTGCCACGGGGTATTCACTCTCAAATTTTAAGCAACTATCTTACATATTAACGATTCTATTGATTATTGGTGGGCAAAGCCCGCGTTTCTGCACTGCCCAAAATTCAATTTCTGATATTTAGATAGGTTACACTTAACTATTCACTCTCATATTTTTATTCAATTATCTTTAATATTAGCGATTTTATCAATTTGCGGGCGTAGACTGTAATTTTATCAATGCGATTTTATCAATTATCCGTACTAGCCAAATATTAATATCTGATATTTAGATGTATTACACTTTTAATTCTGACCAATAACTAGTTCCTAAAGACATTCTAAATAATAGAACAAGCACTATAACCCATAATATTTTACTGCTCTGACTTTGAGAAAAAAGAAAATCATTTTAATTTCAGATGAATACCTAAAATGAAAATTCATGAAAATCCCCCTTGGCCCTATTATATCTCTTAAACTTAATGTGAAATAATTCGCCCAAAATTCATACCCCCCCCCCCCCCCCGACAATTGAAATTTATCAGTTTTTGAATGCTTATCGCACATGTTCTAAGTGACTAATTCATGGAAATATATATACTTCACAAATCGCATCGCCGATTTTTCTCAAATGAACATCGTGGTGCTGCTAACTGATCATTTATGCAGCTAGAAAAACAGACTTGTAATTGGGCATCGATTTTGGATAATCCCGATGTCCACTAAATCAACGATGCTTCACGGGAGCGTTGTTTATCCACTTTGGAAATGCCAGACCTGCAGAGGAGAAACGAAATCGCCCTTTCCCACCGGTCTCGTTCGCGCATGCGTCGTTATGCACATCAAAGATCGGAGGGGAAAAAGATCTCTGACACCGGTCTAGTTCACGCATGCGTTGTTGCGTTTTGAAGATCGCGGGAGAAAGCTTTGCCCTCGTTCATCATAGATCTGATGTGAGTGTGATGCATCGCAAAACGAAAGATCAAGAAACCGATTTGACGATTTATGATTTAAATCGATTTTTCGCGATGTATCGATGCATCGCCCAGTGCTACTATACACACTTGAAAAAAATAAAACTGATACAGCGCCGATTATCGTAACATCAAGATTCCTGGAGAAAAGTCTCAAACAGCGCCGAGTAGTCTACTATTTGAATACTAACATTCACTGACGCAGTTTATGAAAACATCGAAAACTCCAGCTATGAGAACTGAATACAGTCGAAAACTGCAGTTTTCGTTTTCGTGTCTGACACAAATGCCAGGTGGCTTGTATTCGAATACTTTTGTCCGAATCGAGATCACTCGAGAACTTGGCTGAATCAAGATCACTCGAGAACTTGGCTGAATCGAGACCTCAGACATGGGGTGATGGGAGTATTCGAATACTCCCATCAGTAATGTGCTCAGCATGTCTGCTATTCGGTTCTGTAGGCAGCGAGGACTAGTGCTGGATGTTCTTTTAAAATAGAATGCACTCCTGGCAGTGGAAGATGGAACTAAAAGATTTTGCAGCTCATATACAGTGCTGTAGGCAGCGGGGACCCATTCCAAAGGTTCGTTCAGAAAAAAGGTTTGTTTATAACAGAATGAACTTCCCTGGCAGTGGAAGGTGGATCTAAAAGATGTTTTAATCATTCAAGGTTCGTTTGAAAAAATCAACCAGCAAAGTGGGCGAAGCCTGTTAGTTCTGAATTACAGCTAGTAAATCTGATGATCAGAAACTCAAACTCAAGTGTTCAAATTGTATGTTATTTTAATAACACTTCACATAATACCTAACGCCCATGCAAATTTTTTTTTAAATATATAAATAAGATTTGCCGGAATATAAGATTTTTGAGTATAATAGAAATGAAACTCTTAAAGACTCTCATGTTAAAGACGATTTCACATGATAATGTTCTTGTAATTTTTTCTTGGCCAAAAAGTATCCTTTCTCTAGGAGGCTTTGCCCTTTTTAACACCACTGTCTCATTTAATTTACAATTCCCTATTATTTCTACCTATTTCAAACTTTCAGCACATCTACAGTTGCATTTTACACAGTTAATTTATAAGCATCTTTTTGTAAAAGAAGTTTTAATCTACCTTAATAACATTTACATATCAAATACAATACATCTGCAGCTATTGTACAAATTTAATAACATCTCACACAACAAAGTTCTATGTCATAAAAGGAAATGGTGTAAACAACTGCTACAAAACTTGAATCTGATATACATATTTTAAATATAAGATTAAAAGTTAAATGTTTTTACAATTTTTGTTTAAAAATGCAGATTTTGTGATTATCGTATAACACTTTAAAATAACAGCTCTTATTTAAATAACTCTTAATCTATTTTGACAGAAGTAAACTAAAATCACTCCAAAATGAGCATTTATAAAAATGAGCAGTGCAATTTTAATTTAATTTTGCCAAAATATAATTATTTTTATTATCACATAAAATCCTCTGAATTTATGTTATAATTATATATTGAGAGCTCATATTGGGAATTGTTATCTATAATAACAAATAAAATTTTAAATAATTTTTATTACACTGTAAAAATTAGATTTTTGATGGCAACATAACTATTTATTTAAATAATGCACTATTTTTTCCTCTATTCTTATTTTATGTTGCTGTGATAAAACATTAATTTTCTTTATTCAATTTAAGTATTATTTGAGTATTGATAATAGAGCAATTTTTCACGCAAATTATTAAATTGACGAAAAAGACAAATTATGTCAATATTCATATTCTACATGCTTTATTTTAAATGTAGTCAAATTATAAGATACTTTATAGATTTTTTAAATATAAATTTGACAAATAGTTGCCAGACATCTGCTAAATAAAAGAATAAATAGAAATATAATTCAGAAATGTATCCTATAAAGAAAAATATAAAATGCTATATTATTTTGGAATAAATAAGCAGAATTCTATTAAAAATTGTACAGATAAATGCAAATGTATTGACAAAATTTCAAACAGATCTTATGTTAGCATTTGAAATTTAAAACCTAAATGAATTATACAAATGTGCCCTTTTTTTAGCAAATACTAAAATGGCAATTCTGCGTAAATTCCCATAGAAAAATATTATGACACAGTAGAAAATTAACTATATATTTCAAACGAATCAACCAAATTAAAATAAAACTATACAGCTAATTTAGAATACTTCATAAATATTTCTATCAAGTTTCAAACTAATCGCATTCATTTTAAATCAATTATTGCAAGACAAACACCAAAAACATTTTGTCTGCTCACAATGAAGCCTCAATTGACATTTTGGCAATTATTAAAAAGTATTCTTTCATTGTGAAAGTTTATCAGAAAATTTGATTTTAAATATATCAGAATCACTGTGAATCAAATCAAGCTGGATAACATTGCAGTTGTTGGTTAGAGACAGGGAATTCTTCATAAATTTGCAGCATTCATTTTTAAGGCCCATTACAACTGTTACATATTGTGTACAGATTAATACAAAGTTTTATAGGCTCTGATAAAACACAAAACTAGAATTCGAAAAATGAGTTCAAACTTACTTTGAATATAAAAATATAGAAGCCCTGATGGTGTCAATAAATTTATTTAGGTTTGGCTTAACTAATTTCATGTTATACCAACAACTTCTTGTAATTATGTACAAGTGGCAGTTACAATATTATCTTTCAGTAAACTACAAAATTATTACAAAATAGTTTGAAATAGCAGTTATTGTGAAATGACTTTAATCGTCACAGTTTTATATAAATAAAAATGTTTTTCTTCAGATTCAAGTTTATGCATTTTTTAATTTTTTGATAGATTTCACTAGAAGCTCATTCGCTACCGTAGAATTGCTCTTTAGAAAAGATTGCCATTCCACTATTTGTATTATATCTAGCAAATTATCTGAGAAATATCCAGTGGCATGTTCCAGCAGATCAGAATCGCTGTGATTCAAGGCCAGCTGAATGACGTTGCATATGTTGGTGAGAGACAGCGATTTCTTGATGAAGTTGCAGCACCCTCTTTTCAGGTCCATCATTTCATACTTATCTGCAACGTAATACAATCCAAGCATGTTACTGTCGTCAAGTGATTCAATTTCTCCACAGTACACATATGAAAGAAACAGTTCCATGGCATCTGGATGACAATCTGGTACATCGATGATGCCACTGTTTTTCTCTTTCATGTCATGATCCAGCATGGACTCGAAAACCCTTGATCGAGCCCTCAGAATATCTTTGTGGGCTCGAAGTTCCTTGTCACCAACTTTGATGATTAAATCATGATTGTGTCCACCCAACAGCACTTTTTTATAATCTTCACATACAGATCCAGCATCTAAAATAATAATAAAAAAAGAGTTCTTTATCTGACAAAAGTAAATGTTGCCTTTTACAAAGAATATCTCGCTATAAATAAATAGTGTCACAGCTAGGATCTTCACGTAAGACGGATTTTGAATCATTATTACTAATAAAATGAACAATTATTTTGTTTTACATCTTCATAAAATAGTTTTTAATAAATACCAGACATGTTAAAACTGAAGTAATGAATAGCATGAACAGCCAAAATAAATTCTGCATTCAGATCATTTAAGACTTTGTAAAACAGTCCCTTATCCAATCTCCACATCACAATAAAAGAAAGAGAATGAGAAAAAATAGAATATGTAATACATGCCCATTGCTCCTATTTTTTTCATTCTCTTTCGTTAAATGTGAACTAAATAAGTTGCTCTTATTATGAAGTCTTGAAGCAATCTAATGTTCAAATATTTTTTAGTTTTTATTGCTTTTCATTTTATTTAATTTTACACATCATGCTTTTATCTTAACACCATCTTATCAATATTCAAGAGACCTAGGAGCGGTTTTAATCCCCAAGCAGCGATGTATGCCATATAAAATGTCAAAGATAGTTACACAATACATTCCTACATAGAAAAGTTTTATATTGATAAATTTAATATATCTTTTAAAATTTAAAATTATCAGTTGCAACTTCGAATGTAATCT
Source organism: Maratus michaelseni (assembly GCA_963931845.1). NCBI lineage: Eukaryota > Metazoa > Arthropoda > Arachnida > Araneae > Salticidae > Maratus > Maratus michaelseni. Next base: position 280,027,491 of record OZ007598.1, on the reverse strand, counting down.
ACATTGTACAGATTTTATTTAAACTATGTCTGTTTATGAACCTAATAAGTATTGTGTAGTGTCTATTAAAAAAACATCAACTTACTGTCTTGTTTTTCAATTTGAGTGTATGCATCTACACATGCCTTTTTAGAATCTTCTTTATGTCCTTTCATTGCTGTAATAAGAAAAAGAACAGTTACTCACTTGAAATAAGATCAAATTAGAAATATTTGGCCATATTTCTATAAAAATTTCATACAAATCAGTCGAAAAATGTAAAATGATTAGAATGTCAAGAATACACAGGCATGCATTTTAAATAGATCTGATATTAGAAGCGTATGTAAAATTCAGAAGACCTAACATTAGGGCATGTTAAAGCTTCCTGATTTTCTTGCCAGAATCCTATCTATTAAACATGTGTTTTATTCAAAACTCTTAATTTATGAAAAGTGCACAACATTTACATGTCTTTTTAATCAAAATGTGTTTTGTCAAAACAAACGTTTCTATTTCTTCCTTTTTCTACGAAGTGCTAAAAATATGAGTAAAAATCTAACAGAAAATCTGTCGATCACTCTAACAACATTATGAATTCTAAAAGTTTGAATCGAATTCTGAAAATATTTCAATGTGAAGAAAAGCACAACATTACCACTACTGAAAAAAGTCACTAAAACAACATACCTTTCAAAAGATCATGTATATAATTGCTACATATTATCTTTTATGAGTTTTATTGATTGAGAAGTATTTAATTCCACTTATTTTTCTCAAAACAGTACTGTATTGTGGTTCTCAGGTAGAATGTTAAAAACTATGCTATGAAAGAAGATCCTGTAACTATAACAGATTTAGTCTTCAAATTCATTTATTATCTAAATAGGCAATTTAAAGATGTATAGTATACATGCATAATATCCTGATCGTAGTGCTCATTTTAATAAAGATAGAGCATGTAAGAAACTGCAAAATATTTTTTCCTTTTCTATTAATCCAATAAATAATGAAAAGAAATTTGTTCTGTAAAATGATCATAAAGTACAGATAGCCTAATTTCTGATACTACAGGGTAAAACTTTAACAACATTCTTCTGCTACCTACTAAAGACAATAAGTATTTAATGACCATTGACAAAATAAAAATAAAAAGTAATAAGTAATCTTAAGTAACTGAAAAATTAAGAGTAAATTTTTACAATAAGAAAAAATGATAATGAAAAAAACAAAGTATTTTATTTTGTTAAATAAAGTAAATGATCAGGACGTTCTATCTTTGAACTACAAAAAGTAAACAAATAGAAGAGTATTTTTATGTTGTTTTGAAAACTCAAGGAAGATTTTAGATTTAGAAAATGGGAATATTATTAAATTATGACATTTTGCTATACATGAACAGAATGTGAATAGTACCTTCTGGTCTTTTCTTTTGGCATTCATGCCCGTCCAACCACTTCTGCAACACAACAACCTCCAAACAATCTGGACACTTTATGGGTCTTTGCATGCATTTCTTCTGGTAGGAGGACAGGCTGACAGCATCAAAAGCTTCTTTGCAATGACAATGCTCTACAGATGCAGTTTTACCTAACATAGACATGATGTTTATTATGAATTCAAAATACACTAAAATACTAAGTGCCAGAAAAGGGACTGACACTTTTAAATAACATGTTTTGAATAATAAGTAAATCACATACATTAAAGTTATTCTTGCACAAGATTAATGTGTTCAATCGATAATTTCTTAACTATGCTTCTTTGTTTAAGTATCCAAATGACACCAAAATATGGTGCCGAAATCTCAAACTGTAAAAATGCTCAAAATAAAATATCGATAAAGTTTACTCAATTTTTACTCTTCATTCTGCTTAACTTTTAAAACATAAAAGAAATAACAGTAAATAACTGAAGTTTGCATATTCAAGAAAGTATTGAATTTTTCATAAGTTTATTTGCCATATGTTGGTGACATTTCGTACTTTAACAAGGAAGAACACTAAAGAAATTTCTGACTTCATCAATGAATCTCCTGCAAGAATAATGTTAATAGCTGTCACCGTTTGCTTTTTACTCCATTTTTTAAAATGATAGTCGCTTTTAGGAGATCCTGTATAGAGGTAAAAAAAACCTGCATAGACTCACCATTAAATATTTAAAATCTAAAATGAACAAAATAACTGTATGTATATGTAGTGTACATGTTTAAAATCAATGCAGTGAATGCACATCAATTAGGAAATTGTATAATACCATAAAGAAAAATAAATAGTTCAAAACTGATTGTAATTAATATACTGACAGTAAGTTATCGACATTCTTAAGAGCTTATGCTAGTAATATAAATACAGATACATGCTAATGTCAAAACAAAAGAAGCATCCTTTTCAAATTTCTCATTTACACATCAATATTTTTAAATGATTTTATTTGAATAGGATATCTGAGAACAGTTTCAGTTTTGGAATGAACCAGTTCTGAAAGTAAAAGTGTCCCCAGAAAAAAGAAAATGCAACTAAAATAAAAAAAAGTGAAAATATGCCTGATCAGACATGAATCTCAGATATCCTATGAAAAAAAAATTAAATATTAAAATGCAAACGATAAATTTCTAAAGAACACTGCCATTGGTTTAACATCAGTTTGCATTACTAGCTTTGACATTACTAGCTTGCTCTCGTAAACAGTGTTAATAAAAAGTAGCCTGCTAAAGAATTTTTTTAAGTACAAAGTGAATGTCATATCACACCATAAAAATTATTCACTTGGCATTTATCAAACCAGCCATTTAACAAATATGCTATGCTAAAAAAATAAAATAGTACGCATGTTAAGTTTTTTTTATGCAGTAAGTTAAAAACTCATTATTTATGACGACTATCATCAGGAAACATGTTGTAACTCAGATTCCCTGTCTGCATGTAACATGTTTACATTTTATCATGATCTCAGCATTTAAAATATAATTATAGCACTGAAGAAGAGACAGAAATCCGGAACTTTTTAGACCGACAGAAATCAGGAAATCTGCTGAGAGGAAACCTGTGCTAAAAATAAAAGCTGATATTTCAAACATTTATATCTAGGGCGTTTCTTTTCATATTAAATTGACCTAACTTTCATGCAGAGAAGTTCCATTTAGGCTAATTAAAGTGAATAATAACAGTAAAAATCAACATAAATCTCTAAGGATTGTTCTCCAAAATTTTAATTATTTAAATTTGTCAGATTTAATGGATTTACATTTAAATTGAAATACGGAACTTTAAATTTCTACTGAATTTTAACAGAATGAGAAAAACAGCCATTACAAAAAGGTATGAACAAATGAAAAAGGAAACACTCAAGTTATGTTCTAAATAACAAAAATTTCTATTTTCGTTCCTTTTACAACTTTTAAATGATAAAAAGAAATTGAACAATTAGCTTATATTAATAAATCTCTGCTTTAATTCAGCATAGATTATATGTACTTAGCATTAACTAGACTTCCCTTCAGTAGAAAACTCTCCTTGTTTCTCTTCACTACATCTGGAGTTGTGAAAAAGAAACTGTTTCATTGTATATTTAAAAATATTATTCAGGAATGAAAAAATGTCATTTAATATCCAAAAATTTTATTCAGGAATGTTAGAAAATATATCGCTCAATGTCAAATAATGATATTCAGCAATGACAGAATAAGATATCCCTTAATGTCAAAAAATGATATTCTGGGAAATATTGGCCAAAATTGTCAGATGTCAAAAACTAATATTCATGAATATCATTTAGAGAGGGGGTCACATTGGCCAATATCAAAGTTTGATATTGGCCGATATCACATTTTCATATTGATCAATACCTTTGTGCTACCTGCAACAAAAGAAACAATGGTAACTAGCTAAAGGTTGCATATTGAAATTCTAAGATTATTTTCAGTTTATGGTTAGGGACAGTGTAATGCTATCTGTTGTTGACATTTGGTACTTTAACAAGGAAGAACACTAAAGGAATTCCTAACTTCATCTATGAATCTCCTGCAAGAATCACGTTAGTATCGTCCCTGTTTGGTTGCTATTCCATTTCAGAGTCACTAGTTCATTTTAGGAGACCCTGTATATATGTGTAATAATCTGTATAGACACGCAGGAAAACAGTAAAAATCTAAAATGTACAAACTAACTATGTATGTAGTGTACATGTCCAGAATCAATGCAGTGTATGTTCATCAACAGGGAAATTGTATATAATACCATAAAAAAAATTAAAACAAGAACATAAAAACATGCGTCACGCATAGATTGTGTAAGACTTTCCAACACTTTCAAAATAATGTTACAAATCTTTACCAATAAGGTAAAAGATGATATCTAAGCAAAAAAATTGGAAAACACACAGCATATTTCAGGCATTACCAACAATATTCGGAAATATATCTGAATTCTTTTGTGCAGTACTGTATATGATTGATAGATTTGTATATACACTACATAGAATACTAAATTTTAGTTCAAAATAATTAAGAAAAGCACTGCATAGTTTAAAATTCCCCTTATGAAATTTCTGTCAATAAATAGAAATGTACTCAAGGATTTTGTGCTGCCCTGTATATGGTCTACAGAATTTTTATACACCAAATCCCCACCAGACATACACCAGACAAAAAATTAGTTAAATTTTAAAATGTGTTTAGCAACTGAAAACGCATTTCTAGCAATTATTGTTAACATACAGTACTGAATTATTTTGTGTGTCCCTGTAAATGAACGATGAATGTTATCCACAAAATATTCTACAGTAAGTCTCTTGCAATGCTCCTTAGTGATATACTATATCAATTTCAATATATTTGAAACAGTGAAACATTGCATTAAAATAACCCCAAACATTTTTTCTCCATAGACCATAATAGAACAGAATTCTTTTGAGTGTCTCTATAAAGGAACTATAAGTTCTATGCACACCCTATTCTATAGTAAGTCTCTTGTAGTGCACCTCAGTGATACATATCAATTTAAATAAGTTTCATATTGTGTAACAGCATTAAAATAAACCTCAAATGATTTTTTCCCCATAGACCATAATTTAATGAAATTCTTTTTTCCAGTAAAAAAAAACTATAGTTGCTACACATATCAATTTCAATACTGAACATACCATAGTAATTGTGCAATCGATTGCATGACAATCTGAATATATATATACACAGGTTAGAGCACAGACAGACTGCATTCATAAACACTTTTCAACTATGTTGGAAAGCGTTAAAGTTAAAAAATGATTGTAATTAATGTACTGACAATAATTTATCGATATTTTTAAGAGCCTATGATAGTAACGCGAATACACATACAAGTGCAAGATAATGTCATAATAAAAGCAAGCATTCTTTACATATTTCTTGTCACATATCAATATTTTTAAAAGATTCTCTTTGAATAAGATATTTAATGTCTCCAAAAAAAAAAAAAAAAAAAAAATTGCAACAAAAATGTAAAAAGTAAAAACATACCTGATTAAACATGAAACTTTGATACCCTATGAAAATAAAATTTGAAAAATTTGAAATACGAACAAGAAATTTTTAAAGAACAGTGCCAATGGTTTCACACCAGTTTGCAAGTATCTTGGCATTACTGCTGTGTCCTCTTAAGCAGTGTTAATAAAAGGAGCCCGATTTTGATTTCTTGTGCTAAAGAATTTTTTTGTCATATCACACCATAAAAATTATTCACTTAGCATCTATCAAACCAAACATTTAACAAATAATTTATGCCAAAAAATAAAATTACACGATTCTTAAGCTTTTTCATGCAGCTCATTAACAACTCTGATTATTTGTAACAATGACAATCACCAGAAAACATGCTGCAATTCACCTCCACTACAAGTTTGCATTGTAAAGTGATTTCAGAATCTATACGATAATTACAGCACCGACGAAGAGACAGACAGACAAAAATCAGGCACTTTTCAACTATGTTGGAATATGGGAAATCAGCTGAGAGATGAGATATAAGATGATATTTTAAACATTTATTCTAAAGGATATCTATCCATTTTAAATTGATTCAAATTTAAAGCAGAAAAGTTACATTTAGGCTAATTAAAAAGAATAATAATAGTGTAAAAAATAAAAAACATAATACTCTAAGGATTATTCTCCCAAATTTGAATTAATTACAATTATTAGATTAAAGAGATTTCATTCAAATTGATATAAAGAACTTATAGTTTAAATTTCTACAGAATTTTAACAGAACAGTATCTAACAGAATGAGAACAACACCTATTAAACATGAACAAACGAAAAAGGAAACAATCCTGTGTTGTGTTGCGAATAACAAAAAAATCCGTTTTGATTCCTTAAACAGCTTCTAAACTGATGAAATAATTGAACAATTTAGCATATATTAATAAATCTATGCTTTAATTCAGCACATATTATATATAAATATTTTATATTTATATTAATTCAATGGTGAATAATGAAATTTGTATGAAAATAGGCCAGAAATCATATGAGAAGGAAAACTTATTCATAGAAATCAGTAGCAGGTGAATTATAAGTAAAAATGTAGATTTAAAATCTGTTAAACAATATTCTTTTACTAACAAGTTTATCAGATAATAGGAAAGAGCTTGATAGGCAGTTTTAACTTACACTCAAAAACCATACTTTAAAACACAAACGCATACTTTGCAACATAAAAATATTGTAACAGCTTGCGAAGATTTAATAGGCGAAGATAAATTTTATAGCTAAACATTTCAGTATATAGCTAAACATTTCTTTAAATAAAAGATCATCTCTGCACCCTAGGGAGAAAAGAGAAGCAACTTTCAAATCTGAAATGATACTCCTTTTTTTTATTACAGATTCAGACGATACAGGTAAAAATACATGCTCAATATTTTAGAAAAATGGCAACTTTGATATCCCCAAATAGATTTTTCTAAAATATTGAACACATATGTGTTCCTTTTTTAATGCGATGTATATTTCTTGAGTTATTAGACCATTTTCAGACTTTTATTGGAAGCGATTATCACTATATTTTACTCAATTACAGCGCCATCAACTATTTACCAAAGAAAATGTTAAATACAAAAGTTATGTATTTTTCCCATAGAATCCGAATCTACAATAAAAAAAGGGGGTTATCATTTATGATTTCCTCTTTCTCTCCCAGGGAGCAGGGTTAGGAGGGCAACTTTGATGTCCCTAAATAGATTTTTCAAAAATATTGAACACATATTTTCTGTTTTTCAATCTGATGTATATTTCTCGAGTTATTTGACCATTTCCAGACTTTTCGGACACCCTGTATAAACACTAAGCGAAACTTCAATAGCGGATTAAAAATACTTTGCTAAAATCGGATTTTGCCAGTGACTAGTTAAAATTATAAAAAATATGATGAATGGTTCAATATGGAGACAGCCCTCAAAGCTTCATTTGTGTACACTATGAATAATTATTCCTATTCGATTGGCTGTAGACTTTTCTCCCCCTTAAGATTATGTGCATAAGAATCAACAGCAGATGTTCACTTTTAAATTTCTTTTTATCGCAAAACTGTTAAAAGAAAGAATGAAAAAAACTAAGAATTTCTCCATCAACAAGATAAAGGTCTTATATTGTGGCATTTATGTTTAAAAAATACATTTGATTTAAATATTTTTTATTGAATTTTAAAGAAATTAAAAAATATATATCAAGCTAATATTTTTTAATGTTGCTCCACTCCTGTATTTATTTTATTCACTAAAAACCAAAATTAAATCTCTGAGTAAGTATACCTGAAATAATGAGCTTTTTATAGTGTGACACCGTGTCCAAACATTTTCAGGGAAAGTAGAACAATAAAAGAAATTAGTACTAATTTTGAAATACTGAATATTTTTTAATTCAATTTTAGCCAAAAGGCACATTCTTTACAATTTTTATCACAAAATTTAAAATGCAATATTTCATTCATTCATAACTTCTTAGGACAACTGACATCAGTTTCATTGATTTCTCTTAAACATAGATTAGTTTTTAAATTGTCTTCTTTAATTCCATAAATATCTATGAATTAATAAAATTAGTCAAAAATATAGATACAGGTATTAAAGTTGTTATAAAAGTAAAGAACACAAGTGTAAACATGCATGTAATAATAGTGATCACCCCATCATACAAATACTTACTGTTACTCCCAGTAGACATGTTCTTCATGGTGCAAATAATCGTCAAGACACCATGAGGCAGAAGTTTGGACTTTCTCTTTGATAGTTCCGATCTCAGTAGGAACCGATTAAATGCATGATAGCCATATGACTCAAAGAGTTTTGTACAGTGTGTTTCTTGGTATTTTTCTGCTTTCACAGTTTTGATCGAAAGAGAGAGGGCTTGTCTGATGGGAGAACCTGAGAATCTTCTAAAGAGACCCAGATCAACATATAAAGATGCATATCGTTCATCCCGACCATTTGGGAATATCTCAAATTGCCATTTTTTACCACCAAAGGAGATGTGAGGACTGTAGTAGTATGTGCCCTCCATCTCCGAAAGAGAGAAATAATTCTCGATCCTCCATTCGAGGATGATACCCACACTATTGGAAGATGTCCAAATTGTTCCTATCTCTTCAAACCGGTTGGGGATCATGATATATATAATTTCTTCTTCGAAGAGAAGGACTTGTTTTCCAAAAAGTTACCTTGAACAAAGAAAAATAGTGTTAAGAAATTGACTATATTCCCTGTATTATTTATGACATAGCAATGATTTGTACACATTAAATTCAATCAACTGAAAAAGTAGCAAGATGCATGGAAAATTACACAGATTATTATTCATTACAAAATGTAACTATCAATATTGAAGTTTCACCAACAGAAAATGGACACCTGATACCATTATACTGCATTTTAAAAATCTGTTATTAACATTTTAACTATTTTAAAAAATGCAATAAATTTTTACCCATGAAAAATTTAAATTACTAGAGCACAAATAAAAATTTTTGTTACTTGATCAAAATATTCAAAATGGACCGACTTCTTAAAAATAAGTAAACAAAGAATTACAGTTTTTTAAGAAAATAAAAACACAGTATGTCTGTACAGATATTCCACTTCCAGATGATGAAAACTGTATTTCTATAACTGTGTAAGGTAATAAATAACTGTCGGCTTAAATTTCCACATAACACATGAGTTTTCGTGAAAGTCAATCAACAGTGAAGACTTGACTGCTCTGAAATGAAAATTGGATATTTTCTAGTGCATTCTCAAAATAATTCCATTCACCACAACACATAGATTTATTAATATTTACTTACCAAGAAATCATACAGTGTTTCTCATATTTTCTGTATAGGCAAATAGGAATACAAAAACAGTTTCAATAGTTGACGTTTTAGGCCAGTAGACATACCAAAAAAAGTGCAGCATGAGATTGCGACCAATAATGAATCTAAATGTACCAAAAATTATAGCAAGAGATCGTCGATTAATTATGTCACATTTCAGAAGGAGTAGGGTTATCAACAAAGTGTGACACAGTGAGCGAGGATTGGAAGTGTAGATGGGTTAACACGTTTTAATGTCACATTAAATATAAAACAATTAGGTTGGCATTATTTGAGAACAGCATAATAAAGTTCATTTCAAAAATATGTATTTTTATTCAGGTAATAGCTGGTATACTTCAAATTACAGGGCTGCCACTCCATAATGGCATCAAAAATAGTTTCTTTAGTAGCCTACAGTCAAAAAAATAGTAGCCAAAATAGTAGCATTTGTACAAAAATAGTAGCCAAAATAGTTGCATGCTTACTTCGTAAAAAGGAGGCGGCAAGAATCCTTATTTGCCATAAAAATAATAACATCATGAAAATCCACATATTTCTCTACAGTTTATGCTACCACCCAAATCTGCCACTTTTTGTATTTTTATTATAAAATCACACATACAAAAACGGAAAGAAAGAAGAAACTTTAATCAAAAAAGGATGCATTTGATAAAGAGAATGTGTATACATACTAATCTATTCTTTACAAGAAATTTATGTAAAGTAAAATAGCAAAATCAGCATAAATAAAGTGCAATTTTATAGACAACAATAAACCAAATAAAGCAATCTAAATAAGTAAGAAGGGCAATATTCTAAACGTTTTTCTCAATATTTTAAATCTATTATTAAATTAAAAAATTGCGATAGAAAACAAGATTTTCTTATTTCTATAAGTAGCATTTATTTAAGCTCGTTTATTAATTCAAATTTCTAGTACGAAACACTTATACGAGGTTAGAAACAAATACGATTCACACAGCACAGTGAACAAATCTACAGTTAATTGTTTGTGGTTCATACGGCAGTTAAAGGGTTAAATACCTTTAAAAACAATAAAAAATTGGACAAATATAGTGTAAAGCATAAGGGTTATGGATGTAGATAAACCAAAAATCAGTTTCCCACCAAAATTTGAATGATAGGTATCTTTACACTATATTTAGATTGAAAAAGTATTATTATTTTTTTTAATTTCAAGTTTTTAGATATTTTAAAAATTGAATAAAAAACTTTAAAAATGTATACGGAAATATTACGTCGAGATATTGAGTTAAAAAATTTGCAATTCTAAAACTGATGATTTTTTTTTTTTTTTTTTTTTTACAACAATAGTAGTGGAAAATAGTCTCCTTTTTTCTGGTTTTCCTCTAAAATAGTTGCTTTTGAAGGTTTTTGGGCTAAAATAGTAGCCATAGTTGCCTGATGCTGAAAATAGTCGCTTTTAGTAGCATTTTAGTTGCAAATGGCAGCCCTGAAATTATGAAACATTTTGATATTTGTAAAACAGACATATCTGATGAAAATGTTGTAAGAACGAGAAACACTTTTCTACGAAGCCCAAAGAAATCGACTGTTTGTGCCGGTATAAAACTGGACACTACAGGACACTTTACGTGTCTGACAGGAATTTAAATACCTTCTTTACATTATACGTGTAACTAAAGGAAGTTATATCGAACACTTTATTTTCTACCTCTTCTTTTTTGTCTTGTGCACTGTTTGCAGTTGTTTCCTATACAGCAACCAGTAGTAATCTGCTAAGATAATTATATTATTAGCAGTTTCCCCCAGACCGATTCAGAAGGGTGCTGCACCCTGCCTGCCCTTTGGTTTACAAAATAGCACCCTTCTTGCTCTCATAAAAAGAATTAGTACCCTTCTTGCCTGAGTAAATAGTGTCTTTTCTTCTTTTTACATTAAAAAATTTGCTTTCATAGTAAAAATTGACTCAATGTTGTCTTGAAAAGACTGCCCAGATTTTTAAATATTAAAAGTGGCTTTAAAAACCAAAACAATGCTTTTAACAATAAAATAAAGTGCCCTTAAGAATCCAAAAAGGGCCCTTTTCTCACCAGCAGCACCCTGTCCTTTTTTAAACCTTGGGTAAACTCTGTTATTAATGTCTGGTGTACACCAAATATATAACTTTTGTATTGGAAATCCTGATAGTCAAAGCACAAAATTTATAATTTAGCAATCATACACAAATTATCGATCTGTGTCAAAACTTTACATAATAGAAATTTTTGAGTATTTTGCGTTAAATGAGCATAAAAAATGATTCAGAAAATTCTTTCATTTGAAAGACTTTTTTTTTTTCTCAGACTGTTTTATTCTTTAATAACTCAGCTACAATACAACAACAGCAACATATTACAATTGCTTCTTAACCCCTTGAAAGGAGGTGGTTCATTTCTGGACGACTTAATTTTATTTATTAAATTCCACAATGGCACCAGAATTTTTGAATGAAAACTTTCTTTTATTCAGTACATGAAGGCTGTTACTTACTTTAAATAATTATTTTTTGTAAATTCTGGTGTCACTCAATGATTTCGACATTTTATACTTTGTCTCTGAGAGGGTTAATGCCAGTACTTACAAATACCACTTCATAAAACACTTTAAAAGTAAAGCAAAATAACTTATATGTTTAATTAAACATATAAATATTATTTCCCAGACTTTAAAAAGTAAGTAAAAAATATACAATGGTGTTACCTACAAATGTTGAGATGTTTCACAGCAGAAACTTAATATTGCATATCACACAAGAAAATGGAGGGTAGAATGAGATACATGAAGCAAAAAATTATCCTTCTAAAACATTTTTTGCTTCACAGGACTACTAATGCTATCTATCAAAGATAGAAAAGTATTTAACATTGACTCTGAAACATACCATAGGTAATGGAAGAATCAAATATTTTGTATAGTATTAGGATTCAACTGCAGTACTGTTAGAACATACAAGGGTTAAGACAAACATTTTAAACCACCCAGGTAAATGTGATGTATAGAGTACTCAGAATCCTTAGTTATTCTTGCCAGTTATTTAAACTGGAAGATCACAGAATAGTAATTCCATTAGGCTTAACGATTATGTCAGCCATTAGGCAAAAATTTCTAGTCAAAATTACTGATGGTAAAAGATTTAAATGCTGTAAAAGATGTTCATCATAAAGATGCACTTGAATAGTTTGAATTGTAAAAGTTTCTTAATCTGACACATTGCAGAGTGAATGAAAACAAATACAAGACTCAGAAATTCGTCACAGAACACCAAATAAACTAAAAATCACATTAAAAAAATTTGTGAAAAATTCAAAACTCACTGTAAGAACCCTGAATAAACTTTATTATTTATATATATATATATATATATATATATTTTTTTTTGGGGGGGGGGGGAATGAGTCATGAGTTTAACAAATATTGAACTACTAGTTTTAGGTATTGAGATTAAAATTAATTTATTGTTTAACTAATACAGAACCTAATAGATAGAAAATTTATGTAGAATTATGTAAATTTATGTAGATATTTTTAAAGAATGGAAATCTGCCAAAATGTGGAAGATTCTATGACTAAATATCGTACTTTGTCAAAAAAATTATAATAATTTATGCATGTTTTGAATTTTTCTAAAGCGGGAAAATTTTAGGAAAATTAGAAATTTAGGGTAACATTTATTTTGAGCTTATTTAGGGTAATAAGATCGATGATGAATTTTACTATTTATTAGCAGGGCAAAAATGTTGTCTATGAAAATCAAAAATATATATGCAAGAAATGTGGTGAGGTTTTAGTTTCGTTTTGGTTTTAGATTTTAATAAAATAAATTTAACAAATTCTGATAGTCATATTGTGAATGCAGAAAAATCAAACATTATAAGCCTCATTGGGACTTTTGCTGGCATTAAATCATTATAGATTTTTCTTTAATACCTATGGCAAAAATAAATTGAAATTTTCGTGACAGATTGGTGATTTTTGTCTCAATTGTTTGATGAAATTTGTAATTTTTTTTTTTCCAAAATCATTTAACGAAAATTGCAATTTCTTTTCTGCAACCGATTGCTGAAATTCACTGTTTTTTCGAGACTAATTAATGAAACTCACTATTTTTTTCTATGTTAGATTAACAAAATTCATGATTTTTTTTCATGACTGATTCCTGAAATTCGTCATTTTTTGCGTAACTAATTGATGGAATTGACAATTTTCAGCAGTGATCGATTGATGAAAATGGAGATTTATTTTCAGGTCGACTGATGAAATGGGAAATTTTTTTGGCAATTGTTTGATAAAATTCACAATTTTTTTCCATGACAGATAGATGAAATTCACATTTTTTTTCAACAAATGATTGATAAATTTAACATTTTTCTTTCATGGCTAATTTATGATTTTTTTATGAGTGATTTACAAAATTTATGGTTTAAATTATCGAGCGAACGATGAAATTTACAGATTTTTCTGCGACCATCTAAAAGAGTGAAATTCACAATTTCTCTTAGTGACTGACTGATGAATTAATTTTGCGAAAAATTGCAAAAGAGAACAAAATCAAGTAATTTTGCTAATTCATGGAAGAATCTCTCTGAATAACCTCACAGCTACATATTTAATGAGTGGGACTCAAAATTCTCTTCTCAGCAGGAATTTTTCTGCACCACCAACTAAATGTGTCATGTCACCGTCACTGATTTCATCCGAGGCACTCACCATGATTTTTTCTTGATTCTGTTGTAAAATGAAATATATAGTGAATGCATATTTTAAAATTATGGACAAGAGAAAAAAAAGAAGCAGTAAATTTTGCCGAATTATGGCAGAAATTACAAATTTGATTTTAAAAAATCGAAAATCCACCATTCGGTGGAAAAATAGCATTCCTGTATAACTATTACTATAAAAGATGGCATTACGAATATTAAAAATAAGGAAGGAAGGAAAACATTTCTTATCTCCACCAAACTTATAAATGTATTTACAAAATACATTGTTTTTACTTAAACTTCAAATGTTATCACCAATTAAAATTATTTTTAATTGTTTTATTAATCAAATTAATATCAATGAAATACAAATTAACATTCTGTTTTTAGGTCGTAGTTATATTATTATGTAAAAAAAAATATTGTTTGTAGTATATTTTATAATCCTCCCATTTTTCCAGTTCTGCTACTGTCCTGGAGAAAATACCATTTTTCTGGCAAAATGACCAACCCTATTCGAGATTACAATAAAAAATGCAAGGGAAAGTTATTAAAAAAATCTTAGAATAGAACATTGATTAATAACTTTAATGATTCGATTCACTAAACCATATTTTGATTTAAAATGTATTCACTTTTTTATCCCAAAAAGAGATTTTTAAAAAGTAAATTAAAAATATATAATTAATATTATTTATTAAATATTAAGATTAACTCATTCTGTATACTGTAGTATGATCGGAAAATAATGCCACCTGTACCAGTTTGACTTGAAAGCTCCTACAAATACTACTTACTTTATGTTTATGACTGGTAAATGCGGAGAGTAAAAACCAAATTTTAGATTGGCAACACTGGCCATTGCTCATTGCTGATTTCCGTGTTCATACTGTTTGATCTCAGAAGCGTTTCTTTTTTGAAGTGGCTAGACGTCCGACCATTTAGTCTTTTAGCTATTTAGGCACAATGTCTGCCCATCGTTTGTGCATGCACGAATGTTTGTTTACTGCTAGAGACGTGTCAAGCGATCAGATGTTTTTTTAGAGTTTGTGAAATTGTTAGGCAAGAAATTTTCTTAGTTTCATCAAAGAATATGAAGATTAAAAGCGCACTAAAGAATAAATATAATTATTAACAATAATGAATATTATTAATAAAAAATAATTTGTTAAATAGTATGAACATTTATTATTTATTTAAAATAAACTAATTGTATAATATAAAAAAATTGCAAACAGTTTATAATTAATATAATACAATCACTTGTTAACTTTAAATTAATGTCCCCTAATGCTTAATGTGATAAAAAAAACATAACACAGAATATTTAAAATACCTGTTTTTTAATGTAGATTACATATGTTTCATTCACAAGTATCGGTGACATCTTCAGATCTTAATGATATCAAATGTATAAGACATTCCGATCCAGCATTGATGAAATGTTATAAATAATATAATACAATCACTTGTTAACTTTAAATTTAAATTAAATCTAGGTTGGTTATTTAAAGTTAACAAGTGATTGTACTATATTATTTATAACATTTCATCGATGCTGGATCGGAATGTCTTATACATTTGATATCATTAAGATCTGAAGATGTCACTGATAGTTGTGAATGAAACATATGTAATCTACATTAAAAAACAGGTATTTTAAATATTCTGTGTTATGTTTTTTTTTATCACTTTAAGCATTATGGGACATTAATTTAAAGTTTATAATTATTAGAAAGTAATTATTAAATTAATATATTATCATTAAATTAATACTATAATAAATAATAATTATTAAAATAATATAAATAATTATTACTAAATAATTAACATAATAAATAATAAATAACTATAATAATTAATATAATAAATAATAAAAAACTATAATAATAATGTAACCCAAATAATAATAACAATATGAAAATAGAACCAAACCATTAAAAATTACCAAACATGCAAAATCTTAAATATATATTTGTTTAAATGCACACTAAAGAATAAATATAATTATTAAAAATAATGAATATTACTGATAGAAAATAATTTGTTAAATAGTATTAACATTTATTATTTATTTAAAATAAACTAATTGTATAATATAGAAAAATTCAAACAATTTTTAATTATTAAATTAATAATATAATTAATAAATATTTATTATTAATAATATAATTAATAAATAATTATTAAATTAATAATATAATTAATAAATAATTAATAATATAATAAATAATATAAAAATTATTTTTAAATAATGATATAATAAATCATATAAAAAATTATTTTTAAATAATGATATAATAAATAACTATAATAATATAACCTTAATAATAAAACCAATTTGAAAATAGAAACATAATTAGTACACTTAATTATAAATTAACTGCAGTTAAAAATGCAGTATCAAATTTGTATAAAATAAATTTATATTTTAAGAAACTATTTAATAAATAAAAACAATATTGAGTAACAATATAACGTTAAAAAAATTAACTAAAGTAGTTAATTGAAGACAAATATTACTAAATTAGTATTTATAAATATACAAAATACATTGAATAACTTTCTTCTAAAAGCAAATGAACCCAATATGGCACAAATTCATTTAATGTGTATTAAAAAGAAATTAAATTAACAAATTTATTTTAAAAAGCGAAGTATATTTATAAATAATAATTTAATAATATTTGTCTTCAATTAATTATTTTACATTGTTTTGTTAAACGATATTGTTTTTATTTATTAAATAGTTTCTTGAAATAAGAATTTATTTTATACGAATTTGATACTGCATTTTTAAATGCAGTTAATTTATAATTAAGTGAACTAAATATTTGTTTCTATTGTCATATTATTATTATTTGGGTTACATTATTATTGTTATTTATTTATTATATTATTAATTATTTAATAATAATTACTTATTATACACTATATTGCCGAAGGTGACCGGTCACTTGCGATTTTAGACGTTTTGTTAACTATCTAGAAAAATACATGAGGAATTAACCTGAAACTGCAAGTGTGTAAACAGTATAGTGTAGGTTATATATTTCCGCGAAGATATTTTCTCGAAACCCCATATGGGACTATCAACAAATTGAAAAAGATCGAATATCTTTTGGATTACCCTGTAAAAACTAATGTAGCAAAAGCGTTCAAACTCGAGATTATTAATAAGTGGCTTATTGTAATATACTGTGTTAATTTTTATGAGGATAGCATGTATACTCGTAGAGAAATTAAGGTTTTTATATAAACAGTCCCAAATTTCACCTAGTTTTTTGCTTATAATTTGCAGAGTTCTTAATATAAAAAAAAGTTCTTTTCAGAAAATATGACAAACAACATTGTACATAATACTCTGCAATCAGAATTAAAAATTAATAAAAATTGGATGAAAAATGAGCAGGTTTGCTAAAAAATGTTTCACTGTGCATGCATGAATGCAATCGAAATATAATATGCATAAAGTATTATCTAAGTATATAGAGCAACTTTTGTGAAAGTCTCAAGATCATAGCTTGAAAATTCTGAAAATTATCGTTGATAGAATAAGCTCGAAATCTGTTGTTCCCAAAAGGAAGCAAAAATATGAGGGGTTGTATCTAAATATAGTAGTACGTGCAATATTGTGTACGCTATCTTGGCACTAATCAACAGATATTTGATACAACCCCTCATCTTTTTGCTTCCTTTTGGGAACAACGGATTTCGAGCTTATTCTATCGACATATTCTATCCAGTACATTTCCTACTTTGTGTGTATGAGGTAGACGATTGCATGGAGATAATGAATATATATATATATATATATATATATATAGATAGATAGATAGATAGATATCAGTATGCCCACTAAAGTCCCTTGCAACCCTCTTAATTTAGGAACGGCTGCTGCTATATTCATAAAAGTAGTGTCTAGGTATAGTAAAGTGGCCATGCACTACTCAATGAAACTGCCTATGGCGCCACCTGGTGGAATGCTGCAGAGTTAGCATTCCTATCTCAAAAACGGAAAGAGATAGAGAACAAAAGTGATTTATGACGTTGTAGAGCATCATTGATTTAGTACGAAAAAACACCTTGTGGTCATTAATGCGAAGAATAGAATGGTTAAAATACAAATTTGTTTTTTGTGATTTCCTACACTGTGACGTAACAAAACGATCTTAGAAAGAAAAAAAACAACTAGTTATAATAACATACCATGATTTTAGATGTTCAAACTTCTCACCGTCAGCTGCAATGCACATTTGGGTTTTTGTTTGAATTTCACGTTGCACGCATTGGAGCACAGAGGGTGACACATTGGCACAAGCGCCCACAATGTGTGGTTTACGGTCCTGCAATGATTGTGGAGGGGTCGCATACACCTGCTGTTTCATAACAGGTTGTGTCTTTCTTTCTAAGATCATTTTGTCACGTCACAGTGTAGGAAATCGTGAAAAAAGAAATGCACATTTTAACTGTTCTATTCTTCACATTAATGTCCACAAGATGTTTTTTTAACTAAATTGATGATGCTCCACAACTTTGTATATCACATGTTTTCTCTATCTCTTTCTGTTTTCAAGATAGGAATGCTAACTGTGAAGTCCTCCACCAGGTGGCACCATAGGTGGTTTCATTCAGTAGTGCATGGCTACTTTACTGCACCTAGATACCACTTTTATGAATTTAGCAGCAGCCGTTCCGAAGTTAAGAGGGTGGCAAGGGACTTTAGTGGACATATTGTATATACATTAAAACATCAGAAAATGAGTACAAGAAAAACTAGTTGTTCGGGGTCACCGTAATACTTACCCATCATGGATATGCATAATATAAAATACGAAAATAAAACATGTGTAAACTATTTATAAAATGCATTGCAATTTGAATAAAATTGTGGCTTGATGATGTCATAAACTTTCAATGCTCTATTACTGAATTGCATAAAAGAAACATCCTCATAACTAAAAAATGTTAATCCTATTAACTAACAGTTTACTTCGTCGGATTAAGCGTCTCATTACCAATTAAAATATATCTTTGAATTGCAATTTGGATGATATACAGGGTCACAAAAAATCGAAGACTGTAGAAAATAGGATTCTAAATATCTCTGAAACTAATTATTCAATCAACTTCATTATTTATGAAAAATTTATATTTTTTTATTGTCTTTTATATTTACTCCTTAAAATAAACTATTTTGAAAATTTTTACATACCTATTATCAGAAAGAATATTTTCAAGAGTCCGAAAAAAAAGTTCCAGATAATCGAGGTTACTGAAACTTCCCATTATTACATACTAAGTACATGTCAAATTTCTAGTCTCTATCTCAATTTGTTCGGAGATAAAGCGTTTATAGACACACACACAGACAGAAGACAAATTTTTTCCCCAAAAACTATGTTTTTCGGGAATTTCCAATGTCTGAAATGTATAAATCAGTCTTTTTTTTTTTTTTAAACAATTGCAAGACTTACCCTATGCTACGTAAGATGGGTACGTAATAAACAAAGTTTGGTTACAGTTTACACTTTTGAATAATGTGCAGAACCTACAATATGGCGAATTTTCACTATAGATACTCTTAATTTATAGCAAAATGAAAAGTAATGTAATTTTATTTAATAATTAATTAGCTATAATAGCAAAAAGAGCATGATTAACAAAAAAATAGGTAAAAAAGAACATTGTGATTGCCACTGATATCACCGCCATCTTGAATTATGTTCCTATAACTTAACTGCAAGTTTCACTATTTATATCACCAACAATATGCAGATTTTAGGTGTTTGCAGATTTAAGAGAGTCTACTGTACTAATAATGCAGAATGTCAAAGGGTACTTAAAGTCCCTATTTCAGATATGAAAAAAAAAATAAAGGTAACAAAAGTGAGTTTTGTATTTACTTCAAAAATAACTTCTTGGTTGTGCCTTTCATTTATTGTTGAACACCCATTATACAAAAATCCAGTCCCTATTGTCAAATAGCCAGATTAATGTCAAAATAAAAAGTAGAATTTGCCGTGCATTAAAACCTTATTGAAATGCAAATTTATGTATTCATTAGTAAAATGAAAATTTCTTTGAAATTTCTTTATACAAACAATAAGATTTTTGCTTAATCAGAAATTTCGTAGTCTAGTACATTTAGATAATTAGTCTGTATTTATGGTTTAATGAAGAAAACCTTTTTTTTTTGGACAAGTTCAATTAACACATGAATGTATGCAAGTATCTTATTTTCAGGTAAGCTTTGGGATTCGCCTACGGTCATTCATCTTGTTTTTTAAATCAAAACATTTTAACTTTTATTATTAAATATAAATAAATTAGTCAATAAAATTAAATAACGTGCTTATAATAAGCAAATATGGATGAAAATTACTTTGGAAATGAGAAGCAAAACAAATATGTTTTGAAATATAGATAATTACTTAAGTATTTAATCTATATTTTAATTATAATTAGTAATCTTATGTGATTATGTAACATTTCATCGATGCTGAATTGAATCACTTAAGCATTTTATCTATATTTTAATTATAATTAGTTAGTGATCTTATGTAAATATGTTTTGATTTAAAAAACAAGATGGCAGACCACAGGCAAATGCCAAAGCTGTTCCTTATTTTATTTTTTTATTTTACTGTTTGTAGTAGCGAGTTTTTTAAAAGTAATTTGAATAAAATACTCCTACTTTTTTCTTTAAGAAAAAAAGTTTTTTATATACAGGGTATCCACGTATAACCTGACCGACCTTTATTTTCGCAACCGTTTGTCCTAGATGCATACTTCCAATTACAAAAATGGTTTAAATAAGGTAAAGAATTATTTTTAAAGCGATTTGGGTCAAGAAAAAACATTTATTAAAAAATTACAAAATTTTAATTTTTATATGGTCTCCCGGTTCTATAAGTGATATTTAGTAAAAATTTACCGTGACACTAACAAGTAAGACAAAAAAAGTCCCATTCATCTAACATTAAAATTGACCGAGTTATGAAACTTTGAAATGCATGACTTATACCACTTTTTTGCATCTCATAACAGATGATTTCGGCTATGGTTTTAGGGGTCGTATATAAAGTACTTAAACTTATTTCAAGGTATCTGCGCTTTGAAAGAAATTGTACAACTATTAAGATTGCGTTAACTTTTATTAGTTAAGATTCAGATTAGTTAAAATAACAGTAATTTAACATATGTTTTATTTTGTAAGGATTTGAGGCTGTGATTTCTTTTAACTAAAATTGTTATTTTCATAAGGTTTTATGTAACTTGCAACGAACGCCTTTCCAGTTTAAAATTTGTACTCTAACGTTAACTCACTTTCAAATGTCGGAACTAAGTTAAATTTTACATACTGAGTTAAATCCGATGACAATGTAATATTATTATGATTTTCGACCCTTACCATCTTATACATACTTATATTAGAGGATAACACAAAAAAATTCGGATAGATTACCGTCAACAAATTTAAGAAAGAGTTTTAGATTAGATAATATAAACCTGCGATGGTTGTGTTTTTTAAATTTTATAATTACGTTTTATGTATTTTTTAACACTGAATAAAAAAATTATGTTCACTTTTAATCATCATGTCAGGAATTTTCTCAAATCGTAAATTTCAAGGTTTAAAAATAGCAAAAAATCTGATACTATAAGATAGATGTAAGACTTTTTTATTCAGTTTAAATTTATTTAATTCAACAATTTATTCAATTTTTTGGATTATACTGGGTTTCTCAGGCAAACAACTCAGGGATCCGATGAGGTTGGAAGGGGAGAGGAATCAATTTTAACTTTGAATTATTATGATTTGAGAAAAATCCTGACGTGATGGTTTAAAATGAAGGTCATTTTCGTATTCAGCGCTAAAAAAATACATAAGAATCAATTTTCTAAAGAGCTAAAAAACATGGTACAACCCAAAATTTGAAAGACAGTGTAATCTAACAGCATTTTAAAATCGGTATCATTTTGTAAAGAATTGAGGCTGTTGTTTTCATCCTTTTATTTAACAAAAATTCTGTTATTTTTACCCTCTTATATTTTCAGTACAAATTGTATATTTTTCATTAATATGTCAGAATAATTATAGATTTCACATTTATATTAGATTACATTGTTAATTTTGCTCTCAACTATTTTTTTTATATATCTGAAGATATTTCTACTACATTTGTAAATGACAACTATTTCACAGCAAAAAATATACTTCATCTTTAAACAGCTATTACTCGGACAGTTTTAATGGTAGATGAATGGGACATTTTTTGTCATACTTGTTAGTGACACAGTAAATTTTTACTAAATATCACTTATAGGACTAGGGGACCATATAAAAATTTAAATTTCGCAATTTTTTAATAAATGTTCTTCTTGACCCAAATCGTTTTAAAAATAATTCTTTACCTTATTTAAACCATTTTTGTAATTGGAAGTATGCATCTAGGACCAACGGTTGCGAAAATAAAGTTCGGTCAGGTTATACGTGGACACCCTGTATATATTTTTTTCTTTTTAGCATAACCTATATCTCATGATTGTTTGAATTGTATCTTATTTCTATTTTCTGGATTATCTCCAGAACATGTTAGTCTAGATAATTTGAGGTTTACAAAATACATTATTTCTAATTTGATTGTACATCTAACATTTAACAATTTTAAAACATTGTTTTCATTTTAAAATAATTTGTTTCAATAACAGTGAAAAAATACAGTAATATTGCAGTTGTTTTACCTTGATTTATCAAGAGATGTCCCACCGTAGTTAGTACACTATCTGCGGATAATGGTCAGTCGATCAAATGGTAAGAATGATGTATTGCTTAGCTCACCACCAGGCAGTAGAAAGAGGACAGGATCTCTGAAAGACAAATAAATACCAAGATGAGACTATGTGCCTCCTTAATCATGGGCACAGAATGAACATGTCATTATTTAAGGCTCTGCATCAGTAAGAATTGAAATTTTCCCCTGCCATGTTAAACCAATGGTCACGGATTCCATTAGTATTTGTTCAAAATCTCATTAGGAAATTAATATTTTTGACTTATTTTTTTAGTATTCTCTTCTTAAAAGATGCCTCTTATTTTCTGTGTTGTCAAAATATTTCTAAATTATATATATATATTTTTAATTTATTGCTAAAGTCTTAAGAAGTCAGCGAGATGTGAATAAAACTAAATAACTCCAAAACTATTTGGAGTTTTAAAAACTGGAAAACACTGAAATAAAGTGCATGTTCTCATCTATTCATATAAATAAAAAAAAATTCGTTTAAGTTTATTTAAACTCTAGATTTTAGACAAATAAGCTGAAAATTGGTGAAATTTTCATCCCCCCACTAAGCAATAAATAAAGGCAGGAGGAGGACCACAGTTGACCTTTGACATCACACAGGTCAAAAGTCAAGGGGTCGGAGAACGGTGATATCTTGGAAACACATGGGGATTCATTCCTTTAGTATGCTTCTAATTTTTAATACAGAACAGTGTCTGATATAGTGAAGATTAAATTATTTTAACAAACTAAGAAAAAAAAAAATATATATATGTGTATACAAGTATGATTATATATATATATATATATATATATATTTTCTGTGAGGGCTTTTTAAACTGATTCATATATAAGTTTTATCTTTATTGTATAGGATTCCCTTCTTTATTAAAAAGTATAAAAAATCCCAACTGAAAACTTTAAAGATCGGCAACATTTTAATTGACGTAAAACATTTCGTTAAAACATGGGGGGGGGGGTTAATTAAAAATGGCTGTAATTAAAAATTAAATCGGCGTTGTTTTCATAAATTAAATAAAAGGTTTTTCTCAAATTTGTGTTGCTACAAAAATGAAATAACACATTATATGATGCTCAACATGATTATAAAAAAATAAACAGTACAAAAAAGATAATGTATGATTTCTCAGCACGGGTTTATTTCATATTTATGGATAAAAAAGCAAAAATGAAATGTTTAGAAGAAAAATATATCATCAATCGATAGAAGCAGTGGTATTTCATGCATAGAATAAAAGGTATGCTTTGTTATATTAGATTAAATTTTATTTTAAATGCATTCAATTTAGTTTTCTTTGTATTAATATTCCTGAATAATAAAATAATGAAAATTTACAACAAATTAGCGTCAATTCGACCTGAACCACGGGTCGTAAAATCTGCGTACTCGACCCTATGCAGGACTTTGCTACGGGCTATTTAATAATTTATGACATGATACTTTTGATACAGTGTTTTTTTTCCCCCCACAGACACACCAATTTTAAACTCTTGCTCTTTCCTGGATTTCGTTCAACCGGCATCCAATGGAACCGGCTTCTCCTCACAGATCGCAAAATTATATATTAAATTATGATGAAATTTAAAAGCATGATTACCTGTAACACTTTCAAAATTTATTTGAGGGGATCGAGGCAAGAGAGTGCCAAGCCACATTTGTGAACTTCTGAGATTCATCCAATATATTCAATAATTTCATCCAATTTGAAAATTGGATGAAATACTCAAATCAAGATATATAACCTAAAGTTTTTTCGCCAATGTTTTAGTAACATTTGAGATATTTTGAGTAACACTAGGGCATTAGTTTAATAATATTACTATTACGTTTTTTGTAAATTAAGGTACCTTCATTGGGGGCATAAACATTTGGGGCAAAAACGAAACCTGTCATATAATCTGCCACCAAGTGACATAGAAAAAAATGATATGTTGGATATTATAATTTACATTATTAAGCAACAGATTACAGTGTTAGATTTGTTTCACCAAAAATGTGGCTTGGCACTTTCCTGCCCCGACCCCCTCATTTTCACTATAAAGAAATTTACACCCACCCTGTACTTTCAAAAACTTTTTTCTTAAACCAAATATTATTAATTATTCAAATTTTAATTGCTTGATAGGCGTATAGCCAACATAGTGAAATAGTACCCAAGCCGGGACTCGAACCCGGGTCATCAGATTAGCGCACTGACGTTCTACCAACTGAACCACTTGGGAACGATACCCAGCTTGGAACTTTTTCACCATAACATATTGGCAAGGCTACAAATGCAGCACAAGATGGAATATTTTCCGTGAGCCGCCAACACTGGGGCAAACACGAAATCAAAGAGAATCCAGCATCGACAATTGAAATAAATTCATATTTTTAATACTTGGAAATTTTTCCAGAGAAAATTTCTCACGCCTTGTATTCATAATTATTCAAATTTTAATTGCTTGATAGGCGTATAGCCAACATAGTGAAAAAGTACTGCAGCACAAGATGGAATATTTTCCGTGAGCCGCCAACCCTGGGGCAAACACGAAATCAGAGAATTCAACATCGACAATTTAAATAAATTCATATTTTTAATACTTGGAAATTTTTCCAGAGAAAATTTCTCACGCCTTGTATTCATAACTCATCAGTACTTTTTCACTATGTTGGCTATACGCCTATCAAGCAATTAAAATTTGAATAATTATGAATAAAAGGCGTGAGAAATTTTCTCTAGAAAATTTTCCAAGTATTAAAAATATGAATTGATTCCAAATATTATTAAAAAGCCAAAATCTTATTTCAAAATTTAATCGCCTACTGGCAGAGTTATAGCAAGAACCCGTTTTTTTTTCCTGAAAAGTTAAAATAATAAGTTTTTTATTTGATTTGTTTGAAAAGTTTTTTTTTTTTAAAAGTTAAAAAAATTAATATTTTAACATTTTGTTTCTGTTTCTTTTAAAAAATAGCAAAAAATAAATAATAAATAGTTAATTACATAGTTTTGCTTTATGAGATTTTTCTTATAAAATAG
Organism: Maratus michaelseni; assembly: GCA_963931845.1. Classification (NCBI taxonomy): domain Eukaryota; kingdom Metazoa; phylum Arthropoda; class Arachnida; order Araneae; family Salticidae; genus Maratus; species Maratus michaelseni. The sequence continues at coordinate 280,001,629 of OZ007598.1, read as the reverse complement.
AATTTGATAAAATGTTTTACATTGTTATCCTACAAGTAATTAGCAATATTTTGCTGTTAAATTATTAAGATAGATTTTATTTGATTAGTTATATATGAATGTGTTAAATAGTAGATTTGTTCATGTAAGCTAAAGTTTTCTTCATATTCATATTTACTTATATGTAGTTGCTATTTATAAATATTTTGTTTGTTTAAAAATCTATGCAATACAACAAAACTTTAAAATAATTAAATTATTACCTGCGAAAAGCATTAAATGGAGAAAATTACGTCATATTTTAAAAAGCCCAAATAGTAATATTGCCAAACACTTTCAACTGAATAACATAAACGTGATGATACACGTGAATAAACGAGACAAAAAAACAAATTAAAATAAGTAAATTATTACAAGCGAAATGCAAACGCACTTCCAGGAATTATTGTTAACAGACAGTAGAGAATTCTTTTGCGTGTCCCTGTAAATGAACGATAACTGCTATACACAGACTATTCTGTAGTAATCCTCTTGTAATGCACCTTAGTGATATATATAAATTACAATGCGTTTAAAATAGTGAAACATTATTTAATTAAACCGCAAACGATTTTTCTCCATAGACATAGACGTATAATGTAATAACGGAATTCTTTCGAATGTCGCTGTACAGTAACTATAAGTGCTATGCACACCATATTCCATATTAAGTTTCTTGTAATGCATCTTTGTAATATATATCAATTACAATGTGTTTGAAATTGCATAACATCATTAAAATAAACCGCAAATGATATTTCCCCATAGACCGTAATGTAACGGAATTCTTTTGAGTGTCCCTGTAAAAAAACTATAAGTGCTACACACTTCAGTTGAAATAGGGAACATGCTACAGATAACGACAATAACATATAAAAATTGTAGGGCAATACGAGCATATTTAAGGGAGTTAAAGCACGGACTGGCGGCAGACGGACAGACAAACCGAAGTCATAAACACTTTTCGTTTTCAACTAGGTTGGAAAGTGTTAAAAACAAAATTAAAATGGAAAAAAAACTGTTTTTCAAAGATTGTCTAGATTTGTCAAAATAACTTCATTTTTTCCTGATTGTCTTTTAACAATTTATAAGCAGGAATGTACAGAACTCCCTTTTTCGAGATCGTCATATTATTTCATTTTTATTTATTTTACCTGTAAAGCCTTCATTGGTTTACATGGACAAAGCCACGTGGTTCTGCTAGTTACTTTTATAAATTTAGTTTTTTTTCTAGTCAAAGCTTGTATTTGAAAGAAAAAGTTATTTGATTAATAAGATATGCCAATATTTAAAAAAAATTATACATTTACTGCTGTAAATTTATTATTAGTTGTTACATACTTTATCATTCCAGATATATGGACTTGCATAGAGAAAGGTAATCAGCACCACACAGTTTATTATAAAATTCAATTAAAAATTCATAAGATTGAATGTCCAGTGGAGATCTTCTGTAATCGGATTGCCATTCATTTCCATTTAACTGAAGATTTTTTGGTTATCAAGACTGCATTCACTACGGTCACGACAATATTGACACCTTATTTTGTGATTGATTATGTAAGTTTAACCACACATTTAAAAATCAGCAAAATTTAAAGTAAAAAATGTCGCTGGCTCCGTACATTTATAATAACGTCTAGAAGAAAAGTTTTCTTTTCAGACGCTATAAGAAAATCGTTTTAAATATGAGATAATTTTCTTATTTAAGTTGCTGAAGGCGATTTTAAATTTAACTCACTTTTTGTCTATTACTTGGTGTGTATAAATTCTGTAGATCATATACAGGGCAGCACAAAAGTTCGCGAACACATTTCGTTTATTGACAGAAACTCCAGAAGGAGAATTTTAAACTGTGCTATGCGTTTTCTAACTAAAGGAAAATTTAGCATCCTTATATACAAATCTATAGGTCATAATACAGGGCTGAATAAAAGTATTCGGTTATTTTTCTGAATATTGTATATGTTGGAAATATATGTTGGAAATTCCTGAAATTACGTGTTTAAATATGTTATGCGGTTTTCGAAATTGTTTATTTAGATGTTATCTTTCAGCTTATTAAACGGTAATGATTTGTAAAAATTTTTTGGAAGCATTGGAAAGTGTTACATAATCTATGCTTGACGCATGATTTTTCGTTCTTGTTTGACAGTTAAAACTGTTTTGGCCAATAATTGAAAAATATTCATAAGCATTTGGGGGCCCCTCAAAATCGGGGGCCCTAGTCTCGTGCCCCGAATGCCCTGCCGTAAATCAGGCACTGCAATTATCTCGATCAAATAGTGCTGCTATTATTTTTCAAAAAGTTATTCAATTTTTTCGAATTTAAAGTACCATAACTCAGTATATTTTGATCGTAGCAGAATGGAATTTTTACTGTTGTACTTGTAAGAGCATTATCCCCCCTCTCCATTAAAATTACTTATAGGGTCTAAAGTCCGTATGAAAATTTAAAATGTTTAATGTTTTGAAAAATAATAGCAAGAGTTTATCATCAAAACAATCTTAATCCCTACCCTATTTTGAACAATTTGGCAATTTACATAGCCTGAAGAAGATATGAAACTATGAAATGAAATTTTGGCTAGTAGCCACTGACCAGTACATAATATTTTTAGTCGCCAGTTTCTGGCCAATAATCTATATATTTAAAACGAAAAGCGCATTCTGTAAAGTTTCCACCACGAATATCGTCTTTTTGCGCATACGACAACGTTTTTTGAAGAAGTCCCCTCTCAGAAAAGCGAAACATGGTGGATTAGCTCTCACCTGTTTAGACTAGGGGTATTGAAAAGAATCACCACTGGTCATCAGAAACCATAGACCTTCTAATATATTTTTGTTCTGAGATTGAAATCTAAAGCTTTTTTTAAAGAACTGAAAACCAAACACTTTCAACTGAATAACATATTTACACGTGAATATTAAACTAGAAAAAACTTTAAAATATGTAAATTATTACATGCGAAATGCATTAAATGAGAAAAATTACGTCATATTTCATACTATTTTCTTATAGCGCCTGAAAAGAAAACTTTTCTTCTAGACATTATAGTAAAAGTCCGGGAGGAAGCGAAATTTTTTACTTTCAGCTTCGCTGATTTTTTATAAATGTGTGATAGAACTTACTTAATCAATCCCAAAACAAGGCGTCAGTTGTCGTGACCATGGTGAATGTGGTCTTGGGAACCAAAAAATCCTCAGTTAAATGCAAATGAATGGCAACCAGATTACAGAAGATCGTCACTGATCGTGATAATATCATTCAGTCTTACGTAATAGGGAAATATTTTAAAGACAAAGCTAATTAGTGTGTCTTTAGAACCTGTGGGGTCTGGACGGGGATTTGTAGATTGTAAGGGGCTAAGCCCCCCCCCCCAAAAAAAAAAAATGTCATTATGTAATTCACAGTTTAAATGAAATTTTGTTTGATTATTAAAAATACTTTTTGAAATATTACTCACGTGTTTTAAATAGTTTAATCTTGGAATCCATTTGAACATGCCACTACACACTTTTAAAATTTATAAACATTCTGAAGAATAAATTAGAAAAATTCATAATTAAACTGAATGGATGGGGATCCATTCAATATGATATTTAATTGCAACTAACATATCTTTAAAAAAAAGAAAAAAAAAGAAAAAGAAAGTGGGGGAGAGACAGATTTGAGTTTAATAAAACCAGTTAAATCTGAACATTTTTGAGCTATAGCATATATATATATATATATATATATAATAAATTATGAAACTGTATTTTTGGTATGGTGATACATTTATGGGGATTTTGATGCAATGCATTTTTGATGCAAAATATTTATTTTGATCATCATGCGTAATGTGCCTTTATCTTTCTTGAGTTGTTTAAATTTTTTTATATGGATATTAGCCTTATACTGCATCTGCTGCATGTTTATGCTGCAGCATCTGCTGCCTTATACTGCAGCAAAAAAAATCAAAGAACAAATATAGTTAAAATGCCTTATAAAACAGTTCATAAACTTTGCTAAGAATTTATTCAGGAGAGAGTTTTTAAAATCTATCTTCATTATTCAAATTGTGCGTTCGATCATGATTATCAAACAATGAGTTGCAATGAAGGAAAAAAAAAAAAAAAAAAAATTCAATTTTACGAATGCTGAAAGAAAAAGAAGAAATGATTAGCAACAAATGTTCAATAATTTTAAAGAAGGATATGCAAATATTTGAAATTATATATATATATGTGCATATATTAAAGTTATCCAAAGAGCTTGAGAATCAATGGAAATAACATTCCAAGTTGTGTACGATAAAGGCAAATTACCGTATATACTTGCGTATAAGTCGACCCCCTAACTTTTAAATGCAAACTCTGCGAAAAATAAAAAAACCCGCGTATAGGTTACGACCCCCTAAGTTTTTACTTTAATTTTGCATAAAATCAAGCCAAAGATTTCCCTTTCTCCAATTAGTAGGAGAGATTCGCCAATGCGAAAAAGTGATAAGTAAATAGAAACAAATCTATTAAATATTTTTTAATGATAAATTATTATTATTTGTATATTTTAAATATTATTTTATTATTCTTACACATAAAAAGTCAGAATTTTGGCAGTATTTAAGGTTTTTTTTTTGTTGTTGTATTTGACTCATGTATAAGTCGACCCCCCCCCCCCCCCAATTTGCTCGCCGAAAATTGTCAGAAATTCCTCGACTTATACGCGAGTATATACGGTATTTAAATCTGACCAGAATCCTCTTTGAGCTCTAGAAAAGAACTTCAATTTAAAATATGCAAAATGCACATAACATCAATAAAAATATTAAACCTAATATTGCAAGATGGTAGAATTGGGAACGATCATAAGATTGATTTAATGGATTTTGAGAAATAAATATTTGTTTTAAACGATATTTAATTTATTACGTCAATAAATATATTGCAGTTTTCAGTTGCTAATCACTTTTGTAATTTTCAATATAAAACAGAATCTGGTAGAGTAAAAATTAAATCATTTTGGCAAACTAACAAAATATATAACTTTTTCTATTTTCGAAGACTTCATTTAAAACTGATAATCTTCTATGCGTTGAATCGAAAGAAAGCTTCTGTAAAACCAATTTTACTTCTTGTCTCCCAGTATACAAGAGGAGACTGACCACAAGCAATTTACACCCCTTAGCTAGGTCCTGGATCCCTTGCTGGACCCCTCACTGCGTTGACAGCTTTATAAAGACATGGGCATGTTTAAAAAGGGGGAGAAGAAACAGCAGACTGGAACAAAAATCTGGAAAAAAAGTTACTGTAAAGTACTAAGTATCTAAAGATTCAAATGATTCGGCACTGTGTAAATTGCAAAATACATTATTGGATAGATGTCATGATTTCTTTTCTTTTATGCTAAACAAATCAGAAAAACACTTCATCTTACATTTAGATAATTCAAAGTCAGTATTTATGGTTTAAAGGGAAAAAAGTTAAGGTTTTTTGGACAAGTTCGAGTAGCACACCTAAATGTATGAAAGTATCTTATTCCTTTTTTTAAGTAATATTGTTTATACTAAAAGTGCGCTTATCTAAACAGGGTTTGTATACATTTCTTTAAATAAAAATAAAGGACATGAATGAATTATAATATGCATTTAATAGAAGGGTCCATTTACACAAATAAAACTTTTAAATATTCAAAAAGCTGGAGGGGAGGGGGTCTGCATCGCAGAAGAAATTTAGAAGACTGTCACTATCAGACTATTTTTTATTTCAAAAGAAAAAATACAAAAGAAAAATAGAGGAAATTTAAACGTAATAAACTCAGTGTGCATGGAGAAAAGTAAAAGAGGGGAGGAATCCAAAATTAAGATGTTGATGGTTATTTAAATCTTTGGTAAAACGGGGAGAGGGGAGAGTAAAGGAGAAATGTCAATTTCAGAGGGGCAAAAATTATTATGATCAATTATTTATTAGAATAAAGTGACAATCAGAAAATCTTTTTAAAAATTACAGTGTTTTAAAGATTGTAAACTTTGGGAGACAGGGGATGGCAAAAGAATGAAGCAAAATTTTGTCAGGGGGTAATTTACATGAAATTTATATGTATAAAAATACTAAGAATTTTATAAGATTTTAAACTTTGAGGGGGGGTGGGGGTAAAGGTAAAAATAAGCACTCGCCAGTCGCCACTCGTCGATTAAACTTGAAAAACTGGCGATTAAAAATATAGAAAGAACCGGCCAAATGTAGGATTTTCCGATTATTTTTTCCCCTACAATTCATGATTTTTCACGTTCTTTCAACGAAATTCATAATTTCTGCGCACCCGTTCAACGATATTCATGACTTTTACGCTGCCGATCATCAATATTCATGATTTTTACGCTCCCAATCGACAAAATTCATTATTTTAATGCTCACTATCGACGAAATTCATGATTTTCCCGCACCTAGTCAACGATATTCATGATTTTTATGCACCCGTTTAACAAAATTCATGATTTTTACGCGCCTGATCGACGAAATTCATGGTTTTTCCGCGTTCGATCGACAAAATTCATAATTGTTACGCTCCCAAATGACGAAAATCATGATTTTTTACGCTCCTCATTGAAAATATTCATGATTTTTATGCACCTGATTGATGAAATTCATGATTTTTACGCACACGATCGACGAAATTCACGATCGACAAAATTCATGATTTTTAGGCTCCTGAATGACAAAATTTGCAATTTTTTAAGAAACTAATTGGCGAAATGCACACAATTCCTAAATTTCTGGAGATTTTGGCCCGCTGGCCACAGGTTATGCATGCGTAATGCATATCATGTTGTGGGTTATTATTTAGTGCATAAACATACCTATTTTATTATTGTCAGACCTTAATTCTAAACAAATATATATATATATTTTTTTAAAGGTACTTAAATAGTTAGCTACACAAGTACCTAAGCTTAGTTTGACTTACGTAGTTAGCTACAAAAGCATATGCTGTGTATAACTTTGCTGTTAACTTATTTTAAAATTTAAAATAGATTGGAAATTAGTATCTCAAGTTTATTCAAAACAATATAAATTAAAATATTTTTATTTAGTACATAAATTACTTGTTTACTGAAAAGTCATTATATTTAATATATATATATATATATATATATATATAGTACTTATTTTATCATTATTTTTGCTGCTATTATTTTTAATTTTGAAAGAAAATTGTTAAAAATTTGTTAATAAGTTAAATATTTGTTCAATTCAAAATTTTTAATTTATCTGTAAAATTACAAGTAATGCATATTGAGAACACATTATGTATATCTTCATTCAGATGATTCTAAACTCTTATAAAAAAATTACATTATTATTTGAAATGCTATTTGATTGAGAAGATAAATTATAAAAATCACATATATTATTATTTAAATTGCATATGCTATTTGATTTTAGAAAGTTATATTCTATGAAATAAAAAATATTTATGTAATTCTAAGTAGTGAAATTTTGGAAAAAACAAGAAAATTTTAAATAGACATTTTTTGTTAGAGAACTTTATTTTGATAATCTTAAAATTACATTTGATAAAAGTTTGAAAGTTTTACAAATTAATCATATTATTAAGAACAAATTATGTGATCAGAACTGTTATTAAATGAAATTGTTAATTTTTAATTTATGCATGGCTCTTAGAGATTAACTAAGTTTTCACCAATCATAAATATCCAAAATTATAAAAGACATGGTAATTTTATCTCGAGTATTAAATAAATTATCAAAAATAAATATATCAATATGATAGAGATGTTTACTTTGCAGTAAAACAAAGAAAAAAAATGTCTTTGTATTGAATTATTGTTAATTATATGATTATGATTTTTTAAGTAATATGTTCTGTATCATTAAGCAATTCTTATTTTTATTTTTGTGTAGATGATGTGTCAGTGTCACTATCCAGTATTTCAAGTTCTTTGGATTCAGCAATAACACAAAGAGCAACAAGTGAAATTGGTTCTTTAAAAAGGAAAAGAGATACTATGGACTTTTTTGTCAGTAAATCAACACCATCTCAAAAGCAAATGTTTGATGAACAAGTTGCTAGGTTTATATATGCTACAAATACGGCATTTAGCACTGTAGAGCATCCTGAGTTTATTAAAATGGTTCAGAGTTTCCGCCCAGAATATTCTCCACCATCAAGAAAACAAATTGCTGGGGATTTATTAGATCATACTTACAGCAAAGAAAAAGAAAAATGTGCAAATATATTAAAAAATGAAGTTGTCACATTAGGATTAGATGGATGGTCAAACATTCACAACGAACCTGTGATCTGTGTTACTTTAACAACAAAAGACGGGAATACATACTTAGCAGACACTATTGATACATCGGGAATTGCTCATACAAGTGAAAATCTGTATGATATTGCGACTACAACCATTAATAAATGCCAATCGGAATTTCAATGTTTAATACAAGCATTAGTGACAGACAATACTGGAAATGTCCGAAAAATGAGGGATATGTTTGATGACAAAGAAGAGTTTAATATTATTACTTATGGATGTGCAGCCCATATTTTAAATTTACTGGCAAATGATATAAGTTATCCAAATGTAAAAGAACAAATTTTGCATGTAATCAAATACTTCAGAAACAACCAATATGCAAATGCGTGCTTCAGAAAAGATGCAAGTACATCAAAACTAATAATGCCTTGTGAAGTTCGCTGGAACTCATTTGCTGACGCTTTAGACAGCTATCTGAAATCATGGTCAGTTCTTGTAACTATATGCGAAAATAATAAAGACAAAATTGATAAAAATATCCAAAGTCTAGTTTCAAACATTTCATTGAAAAGAAATGCTGAAGACTATTTTCAACAATTAAAGCCAATTAGTGTAGCTTTAGATAAAGTACAAAGCCAAAATTGTACAATTGGAGAAACTGTTTTTCTTTTTAAAAATTTAAAAAAACAGATGGAAGATTTGAAACTGAATAAAGACATTATGAAAAAACTAGATACTCGTTATAAAATGGCAATAACACCAGCCCATCTTCTTGCTTATCTGTTGGATCCAAGAACCAAGGATGCTGATCTCGAATTGTCATCGGAGGAAAAAAAAGAAGCATTGGAATATGCTAAAACAAAATTTCCCAAAAACAATTTATTATCTCTGATACTAAAATTTTGTGCCAAAAGTTCTCCATTTCAAAGATATCTTTTTGAGAATGATTTTAGTAAAGATGTATCAGCTATAGAATGGTGGCATATTCAAGAAAATGAAATCAAAAAGTTCAATGATGGTGTGTTGAAAGAAGTTGAAATGATTCTTACTGCAAAAGCGACTACTGCAAATGTAGAGAGAATTTTTTCTTCATTTGGTGTTGTACAATCAAAGTTACGCAACAGACTGGGTTTACAAAAAGCGGAAAAACTTGTTTTTTTGTTTAAAACATTAAACCCTAATAATCCTGTTTATTAACATAGAATCTTTATAGACATGTGTCGTACTTCCATTTTCTTAAAATTTTGAAAATTTATTCAATTTCCATGTTTTTAAAATGTTTCTTTTATATATATTTTTAAAATATATTTCAATTTAATTTTCTTACTGAAATTCAATTTGTTTTTTTAAATTGAATAAAAAAGTAAGTCTCACTTTCTTTTCTTTGCATTATTTTTATTTTAAAAAAAAATTAGTATAGCATACCAAGGTAAAATTCTACATTATATCTTTATATTCTTATGTAACACAACTAAGTGTTGCTTATTAAAATGAAAAAATATAGGAAGGCAATAGATTAAGTCTTTAAAGAATTTAATATAAATCTTGCAATTAAATACTATTAAAAACTTTTAAGTATCACCATTAAGATACAGAATCCATTCTATGAATGCAATATGAAATACATAAACATATTAATATGTTTTATAAGTGTGCTAAATCATTTGGTAAACATGAATTACAGGTTGCATTTGGAAATATGTATATATAAAACAGCAATTATTTCTTCAACTTTTTTAAAAAGTAATCTTTAAAAATTATTTAAAACTTATCACCATTACTGTAGAACCTGACGGCACAAGTGATCATGTTCTATGTATTACATAGGAAACTTTTGTATATATATATAACTGTTTTGAATTTGAATGTAAATGATGTTAGCTCAGCTCTAAATAAAATTTAATGATTTGAATTTGTACATAATTAATAACAATTGTTTATTTTGTTTAAGCTGTTTTCAGAATATATATATATATATATATATATATATATATATATATATATATATATATATATATATATATATATATATATATATATATTGTTATTGTAATATTAATCATTCTTGTCAATGTTAAATTTTATTTACTGATGTGCATATATGTAATTAAAAAAGATAAAAAAACCCGGTTTAAACCAAAAAAAACCTGGTTTAAACCAAAAAAAACGGGTTTTTTTGTTTTTTTTTTAAAAACCCGGTTTTTTGCCAACCTTGCGTTTCACGAACTATTTTATTAAATTAATACAAATATATACTTAAACGTCCTGAAATAAAACACATAAAAAGCAAATTGGCGATTAATCAAGTGAATCCTCTATCCTTATCTTCTCTCTAACATGAAAAATAAAGCAAAAGCTAAAAAACAAATGAGTATATGTTGGCGTAAAAAATTTACTCTAACAATGCTCGAAACTACTTAGTGAACTGAGCTGTTATTTTGGATTAGTACATTTGAAGATTCTAGAAATAGATTTTTTAAAAATTCCAAAGTTAGAATTATTTTTCTCATCAACTAATCGCCAATAAACAAATGCAAGAATTGTAATTTAAAAAATGTACAAGAAATTCGGAGAAGTCCATCTCACTAATGCTAAATGTCACTAATGCTAAAAAAAATATTTTGTATGCAGCACTATGCATCTGCATCGTAACATTTTTTTCAATGCTTTCTCTATTTTAATATCATCATGTCGATGTTTAATGGTGTAATTGTTATTTAAAATAACGAAATACTTAATAAATCAGTAAAACATGATAAAAAATGCAGATAAATGTTGAATTAAAAATCACTTGATGACATACCAAACACATGCATTTGACTTCAATTGAATGAGAAGCCAAAATCATGCATTTTTGGTGTTATATCCTGTAATTTGTCGATAGTTTTTTTTAATATAAAAGTGATCGACGGGATAATGAAGTACCATATTTATTTTCTATAATTAATATTGAAACTATATACATTCAGATGAAGGACATTTTAAGATCAGTTCAGTCTTGCTAAACGGTGTTTGAATGCCAGCAAAAGTAAATGCATTAGTTCAATTTGCTATAGAAACTTTTGACGGCTTTCTCTAGCCTTTAGTTCAAAATTAAACCTGACCCTGAGAAGTTAATTATCACAAATTTTAGTAAAATAATAAATGAAAGATATCTTACTTTATTTGTACATCAATCCTTGCCTCGTTTCTTCATTACCAATTACCAATCACATGGAGACGAGAGCCTAAAATGAGCGTCATTCCATCTCATGCGCATGCGTCAGAAGTTACCTTTTCTGGGAATTCAGAGCCTGATTCCAGCGAGGTATTACCATTTTTGGCGGTAAATCGCTTGCAATTTAGCAAACAGTTGTAGTGAATAAGAAAATATACGAATGCAATATTTGGCAGTTAATCGCTTTCAATTTTGTGTTTTACTTATGTTTGTTTTGATTTTTTTTAAATGATATGGCTATGTTAAACTTCATTTTATAATTTATAGTAATTGAATCAGTGTTTGATTGTATTTAGCAAGCATTTTATAAAGCCTTATTTTTCTTATAAAATTATTAATCATTACGTGTAATAAATATTCTATTTAAAAGCATATAGCATATATTTAAAAATCTATTGAAGAAACGCTAATACCTGTTTAAAAGAAAATTTATTCGCTATTTTTATGTTTATATTCATTAAGTCTGAGCGATACAGTTTATACTATTGTGTTATTCGTGTTTTAGTACATATGTTAAACTTTTCTGTAAATATTCAAACCTGTTTACAAAACTGCGGTATGAATTCAAATAATATTTCGATTTAAATTTCAGCAAACAATATGACACAGAATGCAAGCTTTTCGGTTATACATTTAAAATTATTTCCTTGCAATTCGGAATAACTTTCATATTTAATGGTTGGATTCCTGTACTATTTATTTGAGTTCTGTAGTGTTTATTGTGAATTATATGTCTGCAATAGGTTTTATGTTAATATTCTAATTCATTTACTATTCTATAACATCATAGATTTGTTTATTTTTTGACATATTTAAAATTTATTTAAAACATTCTTTATTTTAACACTACAGGTTTACTTATTTCTTTGTTTAAGGTAGTAATAATTAATTTTGAACAAAAAAATACTAGATTTCAATAAATTTGTTTATTTGTAGTAGAAAAACTATTTTTAATCTGAATTGTAACACCACACCTATTTTTAATGCTTTCTATTCTCATTTTATTCAGGTTGGAAATGAGCATGCAAATCATTTAAAAACATAGAAGATAATTCATAAAATCTGATAATCAGGTTATAAATAAACAAATAAATCTTCTGTTGAGGCATTAAACTGTTGATGTGATGTTTAAAAACACAAAAAATTTTTTAAAAATGTATCTATATTTTTAAGTGTGTAATTTATTACCATTGGTAATTTAAAATTATTCAAAATATTTGTTTTGAAAAATTAGAGAAAAATATTGAATTTACCAAAAATGTTTCAAAATGCTTGGAACCAAGCTTAATTCTAATCATCATATTTTAATGCAATTAGATAGATTACAGCACTCTTTTCTAGATAAAACATGTACTACTAACAATGAAAAAAATGTAAATCATTATTTCGTCTTGAATGTTTAATTAAATAAAATCAGCTTGGATATTTGTAATAGTTGACAATTTTTTTTCCTTAATATATATAATTAATTTCCACATGTTTTCTCCAAATAAGAATTTTTTTTAATATTCAAATACATGTGTCCATTTCTTTTTTGTTTATTTTTCCTTCTTAAGTAATGAAAACAAGCTGTTTACAAAAGTATCTAAATGAAATATATTATTGTGTAAAAAATAAATTATTGTATTTATCATGTATCTAAAAGTTAAATACCAGTAGTAATTGATGTCAGTGTTTTAATTCCTTTTATTTGAATTTTTTTAAATGGTGTTTACCTCTTCAGGGACTAAGAAAGTAATTTATGTTCAATTCTGATTTTTGTTTCATTAGAAATAAATGTGTTAATTATTTAGCTGGGTATAGGTGATAAATCACTAAATGTTGTTCCCATCATCAATATTTCTAATGCATGTATTTCATTTAAAGTATAAACACCTTATACCATTTAAAGTACACAACTTTCATTTAATTTATTTCATTAAAAAAAAAGAAGAAGAAGAAACAATATAATTAACCAAAATAATTTATTTCACCATCAAAATATTGTTTCTAATTTACACACACAATACATAAAAGCTGCTATTGAAAAGGGGGGGGGGGTGCTTGGTAAGATTTGCACCCAGTTAACAAAAGGGCCAAAATAAGTTTTTATTTTTTAACTTTGGATTGGGCTTAAGCTTTGATAAAACACAGTAAAAACTTAACTTTATTGATAAAAAATTAACTTTTTAAATAAACAGTAGTAAGTATCCAATTCATGTTTCAATTTAGTATCAGATTTATAAAGTTGGCTGAGAATCATGCATATTACTTCTAGTATAAACAAATACGTAGAACAGTTAATAAATTTTTCTCTTCTTAAATATTTCTTATTCTCTGAAAACGAAAGCTACAGCTTTCAAGAAGTGTTTTATGAGTTATGTTTTAACTTAAAATCTTATTAAATTAGTTTTATAACCATAATTTCACTTTTCCTGAAAAATTTCTCTTTTTATCAAAACAGAACATTAATGTAATCAGAATTTTTAAACTGTTTTTCAAGACTACCTTTTTATTTCACTGAATAGCTTTTGTTTATGAATCTTGTTTTTTTTTTTTTTAATTTCAAAACTGCAGAGCAAAATATTAATATTAATTCTCTTAAACTTGAAAAGTACATTGAATCTTTGTGCTCCAGTCTCCTCATCAGATAGCATCATTATTCTTATCTAATTAATTTATGTACACAAAAGCTTATAACAGTGCCTAAAACAGATTTTTTGTTTTGTTTTTAATTGTCAAATATAATTGCAATAAAAGCTGCTAGGATCGAATCACTATGTACTGGAGAATTTTTTTTTTACTAGTTACACCTTCTTTTGTAATTGTATTTCATTTTCTATTTAACATAGGATTTAGTTGTATAGGCTCAATTTTCTTGTACTGTACTTAACAAGGCATACTTAAGTACAAAAATGTATTTATTTGTTTTTCAATGCATTAATCAAACTCCAATCATCCAAGAATTAAAATCACCCTTATCAATATTAGGAAATAAAAAGTAGCATTTTCAAGAGAAAAATAATCATTGAAATGTAAATTGTATCTATTTCTTCCTAAAAAAATATATTTTTTCTTTTTAAAAATATTTCTATTTAAAACATTAAAATTTATATAACAGCCCCTCGATATATATTGCGCTACTAGGGAGATAAGAGAAAAGCGCGAAAAACTGAAGGGAGTGAGAAGAGTGTTTATAAGTGAAAAATAAAGAACCCTTAATTAAACTACTATGTTTCGATTTAATACTTGTTCAAAAAAGCTACAAGTTCAACACAATGAAATGGTCAAACGTTAAAAAAATACAAATCCGTACACATACAGTATATGTTTTTACTTACATGTATAGTATTTTTTGAAAATGAGTATCCAGAGTTGTTTGTTTTTTATTTTCTTTGATATTTTCTTTTCTTGCCACTGGAAGTTAAAGAACTAAAATGAACTAATTGCATTTCATTTATATGCTTGGATATCAACGTTTCAAAAGTTTCATATGCTTTTGTCAAGAGACTGAACAGCTTCTGTCATCGAAGCTACTAAATCCTCGTCAGATACTTCCTCTTCGTCATTCTCTTCTTGGGCCATAGAACTATTATCTTTTTGAACTGCAGAAATAATTTCTGCTTATACAGAAATGCTGCTGACTATTCCGTATATTCTTTTATCAGCAAACCAGGAATTTATCAGGGACAACTAAAAAAGAGCAAAATAGCCGAATGTGTGATATAACCATAACGAGGAGTTAGTGTATTTAATTGGGAATTTCAAAGTTTATATTTCAATAATTCTAAGTCAGTATTTCACCAATTTCAGAACTACTACACAGTACTTCTTATCACATCTGTTAATAAAATTCAGTGTTACAGTCTAAGTATTTTTCTTCACATATTTATGCGTATAGTATGTTCATTTATATAAATCCACATTAGGTCATCAAATTTCCAAATGATTCAATAAAATTAAATTTTAAAATTTTTTATTTACATATGAAAAATATAAAAACATCAATTAAATTGACAATATAAAATATAAGCAAAAAGAATTACTAACAATAAGATTATGAATAAGTAATTTGAAAATATCTTAACTTCAGGAGTCTTTTGTTATTCAGCTGCATATCACAATTTGATATGATTGAGTTTCAATTAAAAAATAAATAAGGGAAGATTTCATATTCACATGTGTCAGTCACACTGTGTCATAAATTAAATGTGTGACTGGCACATTTAATTTATGACACAGGTAAGCTCATAAATTAAACATGTCAGTCATTTCATTAAGTATTAATTTGACAAAGAATGAACTAATTATTTAATAACTGTAATTAACTTATATATAAAAAATAACTTTTGAAAAACTATACAGTTATTAAATAGTTATTCCATTCTTTGTCAATTTAATGCTTACTTAAACTACTGATGCATTTAATTTGCTTTATGCAGTGCCAGAAGTTTGACATAAAAATGACACTAGCTGCTGTTGCATAGGCCTTCAACATCTTGCTCATATATGTCATAAAAATTATTATAGTTAGAGATTATTATATTTATTTTAATGAGGTTTTTTTTAATGAATGTTATATCACTACTCTATGTTTTATATTGCATGTTATATGCAAAAAGAAAAACTCACGACGATTAAACAAATGCAATGTTTTATGTTTTGTCTACTTTTTTTCAGGTTAACAATATTATTTTACACTAAGAATTATAAGGATAGTTTTTATTGTATTAAAATTAAAGACTGATTATAAGGGTATCCGTTATGAAAAGTAGTACTAAATGTGATTGTAATAACTGGGATGAGCTGCAAAGATTTAGTATATGTGGTTTATTTTTAAAAATTTAAGTTAGCAAGAAAATTGCTTTTGTTGTTTTATTTTTGGTTGTAATGTGCAGTGGCGCAGCCAAGGGTGAGGAGGGGCGTTCCCTCCCCCCCCCCCCCCAGAGCTAAAGAAATTACTATAATTTCCGCTTATATGAATCAAAACTAAAGTTAAAATTAAACTTTTTGGCCTTTCTGCCTTGACGGAATCTGCCGCTTTGTTAAATCCAATGTGATTCAATTAAACGGCGAAAATTCTACTTAACACTGTGAAAGCGCATATTCATCGGTTATGTCAAAACTGGTTATTTGGACTGCGTCCCTTTGTCAAGATGTCTTATTGTAAAAGAAGGGTCATATACTGCCACACAGATGCATTGAGTTATATATAGTATACACTGGGCCGTTTCTTAATTGCATTTCTGTCTTTGTTCCATGTTCAAAACACTAGCAGACCATCGAATTCCAGGGAAAAATAAAACATACACTTTGTAAGTATCTCTCAGTTTCAAACGGCCTTTTTTTTAGGTTTTTTCTGTCACTTATATCTAAGACGTATAATATGTGCGTACCCAGGAAAATATCTTTACAAAAGTAAGAATTAAAATAAAGTACTTTAAAGTTATAAAAAGCTATTTTTTTATTGTGATTCAACAGATTTTCGCAATCAGTGTTTCTTTCGAATCATTTGTTTCGTAGAGGGTCTGTACACAAATTTAACCCTTAACCGGAAACGTGAAAATTCAGAACACAAACAGAAACGTGCCGTCTGTGAGACTGCTAAATTTTAAAAATTGCTATAAAATTTAAAAAAGAAAATAACTCATAATAATTTACTAAATACTGAACTTAAACGTGCATTCTTTAACAGTAATGCATTAACAGGAACAAATCTTTAATATAACAGCATAAAAAAAGTTTTGAATGTCGGATAGAGCAAATATTTCAAAATTACACACTATTATTCAAATATTTACATTTTCGCCAAAATGATGAAATAAATGCAACTATTTTTATATATATTAGTAGAATATGAATTAAAAAAATATATTAGACAGTAAAATTAACAAAACATTTAATAGTAAATATTGCAGCATGTTCTAAATATCAGCATTTTTTATGCGAGCATTGCATTTAGGTTTCGGACATTGCAGGGACACAGGCTTCCGGCACTGTACACACAGGTATTTTGTCATTCTATGGTTAGTTCTGTGACACAAAAAACATACTTTGCCTTTGAGAAGTATTAAGTCATCTACCTGGGGCAAATTTTCAACAGGTTTTTGCAGAATGCGAGCTATTATAAAGCGCAATTCCCGGGGTAATTGGGGATTTTCTAGTCGCCTTTCCATATTACTTTCTTTCATATTACTGGTCAGAGTATCATATTTCAGTCGCATTTGAATTATTTTATGGTTTGTCCATTTCACTGTATGCACTAACATATCATTTGTAAACAACAACTGCCAGAAAGAGAATGGATCTAGCTTTTCTCCGAGATCTCAAGCTTTTCCTCTTAAAACTGACACTTTTATAATATTGTGTTTTTTTGTTTTTGACGAGGGGCAAACTTCTGAAACAGACCATCGGTACCTATTTTTCCATATATATATTTCATATCTGCGTCTGCTAATTTTTCATCATTTCTTATATCTTCATTTTCGTTGTCATTAGAATTTTCTGACAACGTTGAGTCACTTTCGTGTTCAGAATTTATATATTCATCATCTGAAATACTTTCAACATCGCTTATGTCACTTCCTACTTCATCAAACCATCGCAAAATAGTCTCTTCACAGTCTTTACCACCAAAGCATACCCGCTTTGACGGCTCCGCCATCTCGATATCCCAAAGCAAAAAATTACATAAACGGAAACACACAGTCTGACAGACTGCGGAGAAAAGAAATTATTTTTTTTGTCGACAACTAAAAAAGATCAGGTGTTGCAAATGGGTCGGGGGGGAGAGGACCAATAGCGTAACGATTAGATGGCGTGATAATATTGAGGATACATTCATTTTTGCATAAAGGGTAGATATGTGGATGCCACCGTCTCACAGACGGTACGTTTCCGGTTAAGGGTTAAAGACTGTATTTCATTTGTTGGTAATGTAGCAACGACGTCTTGCTCTCGGGGAGGTACTGCATCCTGTCCCTCGGAGGAAAAAAGCACTGATTGTAAATTCATTGACTTATAGATCCATGCCTGTGAGCGGCGATTAATTTGCGCGATAGCTTACCGGAGCTTGACTCTGATCAGGGGTCAATGCAGGTTTTTTTTTTCTTGGGGCCCATTTTGTGAAAAGTAAACGGTATTTTGTGAAATTTATTATATTTTTGTGAAAAATAACATTTTGTAACGAAAATTGAAATCCAGTTATACTCAAATTCGAACCAAGCATTTATAAACAAAAACTTTTTTAAATCCTTTTGCTGAAGTTTTCTTCTCTGGTGAACTTGTTTGTTTACAAATTACACATTTTAAAATATCATAAAATAATAAATAAATAATAAATGGTAAGTTTTTATGGAACAGAATTTTGCGAAAGGACCCATTTTAATAAAAGGAATTTTGTGAAGGGACCGATTTTATTAAATTGATTTTTGTGAAGGGACCTCAAATAGGCCCCAAATTTTGCCTGGATTGACCCCTGCTGATACTTCTTTGTTTTTAGTCAATGTTTAAATATTGGTCAGACTTCACCGGAACTCATAAACATTGCGTTCCGGTGCTCAGCGGAAGAGCATTTCTAAAAAATCGAAGCTTAAATTGGGTTTTCCTTTTTCTCCCATACCAATACTTTGCATCCTTTCCTACTAAAGCGATTACATACGTGACGTAGCGTGTCACACACGTTAGAGCATGTATCAATCTAGTGATCGCAGATGTAGACTCAATTGTTTTTTGTCTCAATGGCTTTCGAATAGCGATGCGAAATGCCAGAATTAACTGTACCGTATCCACAATTTTTACTCATGGTATTGTTATATTTAGTCCCTGTAATTTGCTCGTGTTTGTAAAACATTGTAAATTTGCGATGAAGTTCACAGGCACACAGATCCAGTTTTATCTTTTGATAGTTTATATAAAGAGATCCTAATAACCCCTGTTGTATGAATTCTATAAATTTTTCATCAGTTATAAATATAATGGTTTTACAGACCGTGGAAAAAAAATTATATCTATAGCCTGTTCAGGGAAAGGAGATAACGAAAGTAAACAAACGGGTTGCAGAAAAATCGCCAAGGAACCACACATTTGGTACAAAAAACGTAAATGTCGTCAAAAGATCGCAGGAAAAACGCATATTTCGTCAAACGATCATGAAAAAACTGGAAATTTCGTCACAGGATCGCGAAAAAACCGCACATTTCGTCAAAGGATCGCGAAAAAAATGGCAAATTTCAAAAAAGGATCGGGAAAAAACGACCAGTTTCGAAAAAGGATCGGGGAAAAACGCATATTTCGTCAGAAGATTGTAAAAAACGCAAATTTCGTCAAAGGATCGCGATAAAACGCGAATTTCGTCAGAAGATTGCAAAAAACGCAAATTTCGTCAAAGGATCGCGAATTACGTCCACCGGCCGTAGAGCATACAGGAACTCTCCTGGTCGTGCTCGTCCAGGGATGATTCTGTTCCGAATTTTCCGAAAAATTAAGGCAGCCATTTACGAAAATTTAAAAAAAATCTGTCATAAATTCGGACATAGAATATATCGCGTTTTTCAACAAATGGTCGACGAAAAAATTCAATTTCGTCAATCGTTCGAAAAGAAATTGCTAATTTCGTCAAAAGATCGCGGGATAAACGCAAATTTCGTCAAAGGATCGTGAATTTCGTCCAGGGATTACGAAAAAAAGACTTGAATTTCGTCAAACAATCGCCGAAAAAACGTAAATGTCGTCAAAAGATCGCGATAAAACGGCAAATTTCGTCAAAGGACTGCGAAAAACCACATTTCGTCAAAGGATCGCGAGAAAACGGCAAATTTCGAAAAAGGATCGGGGAAAAACGCATATTTCGTCAAAGGATCGTGAAAAAACGACAAATTTTGTCAAAGGATCGCGAAAAAACCGCATATTTTGTCAAAGGATCGTGAAAACACGGCAAATTTCGTCAAAGGATCGTGAAAAAAAGGCAAATTTCGTCAAAGGATCGCGAAAAAACCGCATATTTCGTCAAGGGATTGCGAAAAAAACGGCAAATTTCGAAAAAGGATCTGGGAAAAACGGCAAATTTCGTCAAAGGATCGCGAAAAAAAACCACATATTTCGTCAAAAAATCGCGAAAAAACGTCAAATTTCAAAAAAAGAGCGCGAAAAAAACGCATATTTCGTCAAAGAATCGCGAAAAAACGGCAAATTTCGTCAGAAGATCGCGAAAAAACGGTAAATTTCGTCAAAGGATCGCGAAAAAACAACATATTTCGTCAAAGGATTGCGAAAAAACGGCAAATTTCATCAAAGGATCTCGAAAAACGACAAATTTCGTCAAAGGATCGCGGAAAAACCGCATATTTCGTGAAAAGATCGCGGAAAACCGGAAATTTCGTCAATAGATGGCGAAAAATCGCAAAATCGTCAAAGGGGTGCGAAAAAAAACACATAATTAGTGCCGGGAGTGGATTCCCCCTTCCCCCCTTATTGTATACTTTCAGAAAATTTGTTTTGAATTTCGGAATTTTTTTTACTCAGAATCACCCCTGAGTTTCTTAGAACTTGGGTACGGCAGTTGACGTGCCTGACAGGTGATCTCCGGCACCTGGTGGCACAGCTCAATTTTACCCAATTCACCTGCGTTCGAAGCAGTCGGTATTGCAAGATCATGTATTAATTCTCTTGTTTACGGCATGGCACACTCTTGGGTTTCCAGCCCTAAAGCTTCTAGAGAATTCTGGTAAGTCCCCAAGTGTTCTGTGGAAGCTTCCTCTTTACATAGGCTCTGCTACTGTAACGACCTTCATCAACTGCTTCGGTGCAGGGGAAGTGTACGCAGGTGGCGATGTTCTCCTTGGCCGAAGAGCACACCTGTGGGGTCATTTCCCTGTAGATAACTCATTTGGGTTCACAAGAACCTTGAATCAGTGGTGAGTACGCTTGACGTCAATTGCAACTGCTCAGAGGCTAACGAAAAAGACATGGATAGGATCATGGATAAAATAATGATTCTGATGTCACAGGGTCCAAACTCGAGGCTAACGAAAAAAACAGGCTACCGTGGTGCATTCCACTTATCTTTTTTTACAAACCGCTAGAGTGAAGTGATGCTCTTTTCGTACACTTGCATTCGAGCATCACGTGACTCCCGCGGTCTGTAAAAAAAGATACGCGTAAAGTACCGCGGTAGCCTTTCTTTTTCATTAGCCTCGCAACTGCCCTACGGGGCTGTCCATAAATGATGATACACTTTTTTTCAATATTTTTCATCCCCCTGCCCCCCCCTTAGTCACAAAGTGTCACACTTCACCATACCGCCTCCCCCCCCTTGTCACATGTCACGCTATATTATATAGACATATACTTGGAGTTCAGAAACAAAGCACTACGTTATAGATCATGTTTCAAATTTTATTTTTCAACTTTAAGTATAAGTTTTAATGACATTTGTGAGCATAACAGTAAATTATTATTCGTGTATTTATTTTGTATAAAATAAGATTACGGTTTACGACAAAAACATAATTAATATACAATAAAGTAATACAATTAGTAATAAAATATTTATATGTTTTTTTGAAAAGAAAGGAATATAAGTGAAAACAAATCACGTGAAAGTTGTTTTAGTCCGATCAAAAAATACACTCAAATTCTGGTAATTTCAAAATTTGATCTGCTGATTTTAATGATTTTATTTTAACCAAAGTGTGTGATGTCACACTTCTTCTTACCCCCTCCAACCCCCTTGTCACAATTTCATGAACCCCCCTCCCCCTCCAAACGTGACATCATTTATGGAGGCCCCTATAGAGCTAGGGGATCAGCAGAGAGGTTTCCAAACCCGGTAGCAGAATGGGCCGAAAATGGAGCGTTTGGAAGGGACAGCTGGCAAACAAGGAAACTGAGTCATACAATGGATCCGGCTGTCCATGGAAGTAGCATTCGCCTCACGGCGAAGGAGTGGGATAAGCGCATAATTTCCCTGTCCACCGCCGATCGACGATTGGGACTTTAACGCTTTCTGATTAATTGTTAAACCGAACGCTTCTTAAGTCATTTCTGGTTGAACTTTGTTTCTTATATAATATGTATTAATTTCTATATAATCTAATTAATATATAACTGTAATATAATAAATATTATAGTAATATAATCTAATTAATTTCTAAATAATCTAATCTCTATATAATATAATATTTCTATATAATCTAATAATATATATTAATTTCTTATATCATATCTTCTTAAATCTTCATAATCCTCCAAAATACCGGAAATGACTTAAAAAGCGTTTTATTTTATAAATAATCAGAAAGCGTTAAAGTCCCGATCGGCGGTGGAGACGGAAATTATGCGGGATAAGCGTACACTTTGGAAGACCAGTGGTAATATGGTGGGCGGCATTGTAGTGAGAGATGAGAGAGGATGGACTGACATTGACAAAAAGGGATGGCAGGCATACTCTAGGCGGTTGCAAACAGTAGAATTGGCCAAGCTCAACATATGGACACTGTTTACACTATGACTACACGGGCAACCGCCTTCAGATAATTTAACGTCTTAAAAGTCTTAGCTCATATGGATGAGAATTGTGGTTTAAAAAGAGGGATCTACTGAACAATACTCCTCAAATGTCTTCTACAGAGCTCCACTTGAGTGTCGTACCCCAGAGCATGGCCGTAGAAACAAAAGATCGGTGACGAAAGAAATCGATGGCGACGCTTTTGTCCGGTGAAACGGAAAGGTGGTAAGCAGTGCAATGTAATAGCAGCATGTCTATGCTGTTTTATGGTTTTGCAAAGGTGCTTGCTGAGGGGTCTTCTCCCAGCGTGTATAAGAGGATCAGGATATGGACTCTAGGATCTCAAAAATATGTTGGAGGAAAACCATGAATAAGAACGGGGAGAGGACGCTTCCCTGGGGCCCGCCTCTCTTGCACTGCCGACTATTGGAGTAAACTGACTTCCAGCGGATGCAGATGGAGCGGTCAGTCAGAAAATGTGCGATCCAGCGTCTAATCTTGCCCCGTACGCCAAGGACAGCGAGTTTGTAAATCAGCCCGTTGATCCAAACTGAGTCATATGCCAACCGGATGTCTAGGCATATTGAAGGCCGCTTGACGGGAGTTACGAGCACCAGAGATGTCATCATAGAATTTACTGAGAAGCGATGTACAATAATTAAACGGCATAAAGCCATAGTGAGAAGCAAGAAATATGTTATTATTGCCAACCCAGTAAACAAGGCGATGAAGTATAAGGCGTTCGAAGACTGGAGCAGACAGCCATCAGTTCAATCGGACGATAAGACAATGTGAAATGGGCTGGTTTCCCTTGTTTGCGAATAGGAACTATGATGGGAAGGTTGTTGTAGAGAGCCAGTAACTTTCCTGTACTCTCTAGGGAGACGCTGCAGAAGTTTGGCTGAGATCCCGTCTCTTCCTGGGGTCGTGCGACGAGGTCTTCTGGATCAGAAGCAATAGCTAACTTTTCGTAAAGGGTGCGGTCATACGGCATCGGGTATTGGGGATCGTATTGACTGAAGGCATTGAGGAAGAGCTACGAATAAGTAATTTTGAAAAGAAAAGAGTTACTTCAATTTAGCATTTTTTAGTTTACGACATACAATTGTTTAAAAAAAATCGTTATTAGCATTGCCTTTTTCTACTACTAACATATTACGTAGATTAAATTGAATGTGCATAATAAGAAGGCAACACTAGTCACCAGACTGGCTCATTCTTTCTCAAAACGTTACAAATAGTGGCTGGCCGCGACCAGAGATTGGTACAAAGTGACGCGTCCATCGTTTTGTGCCAATCGCTGTATGTCTTTCGTCGCAACCGGCCACCTTTTGTGACGTCATGATAATGAATGAACAAGCCCAGTATCTAGTGTAGCCCTGATAATAATAAAGGGTTTCCATAACTGTGTTTTGCAAAACTACACTCGCACATGTACTCCAAGTTGCGCGCAATAAATAACCTCTATATGAAAGGGGTGACATACAG
Source organism: Maratus michaelseni (assembly GCA_963931845.1). Lineage (NCBI taxonomy): Eukaryota > Metazoa > Arthropoda > Arachnida > Araneae > Salticidae > Maratus > Maratus michaelseni. The sequence goes on along the minus strand of OZ007598.1, from coordinate 279,977,154 downwards.
GATATTAAAACGCAATCGGTCTGCCAAGTCATATCTTGGTGGAAAACACCTTAAAACTCGATTTCAGCAGTTGGCTCGTAGGTTTACCATTGTGTTTTCCTGCACCCAAAGGTATGAAAACATGGAGGACTGGGAGCAGGAAAACACAATGGTAAACCTACGAGCCAACCGCTAAAATCGGGTTTTTTCCACCAAGATATGACTTGGCAGACCGATTGCGTTTTAATATGCGAATCAAGTTTTAACTAATTCTATAATTTCAGCCGTGAACTCGATGAGATGATTGTCTGTGCTGCCGCCTCCCGGTCTATCTGTAAGAGAATAGAGACATACGTGAAATAAAATTTGATTAGCTATGACGATTTAGGACGAATTGCCAAGCATCTAGGCCAGTTTGTCATTATCGCCAAGTTAGTCACGTTAATGCAGTGCTTAAGGAGTGGCAACCTGGAACACTTTACCGCCGCAAGTAACCTCCATCGAAAATGAAAAAACATAAAAATGAATCTGATGTAATCAAATGAGTTTGATCGAATGATGATTTGGTTCACCTTTAGCTCTGATCACAGCCGATATTATTCTTGGCATGCACTCAACACGTTGCTCATACAGTTGCAGAGGAATGTTGACCCATGCTGACATAATGGCAGCTGTAAGTTTGGTCAGATTGGATAGAGGCGTTCGACTTTGTCCCACAAATGCTGAATAGGATTGAGGTCAGGGTTCAGGGGACAAAGCTGGCCATGGAAGCAGACTAAACTCTGATGTTCCTCCAACCAATTTAAGACCGATCGAGCGCGGTGATAAGGTGCATTGTCCTGCTGAAAGTGACCATCTCCATAAGGGAACATTATGGCCATAAACGAGTGCACGTGATCTGCAACGACGTTGAGGCAAGCTGTGCTGTTCAGAGTTGTGTTCACATATATCGACGGATCCAGTGTACTCTAGCAAAACATTCCCCACACCATAATTCCACCGCCACCAAAATGAAGAATTGTCATTTGGCAGGAGGCGTCCATGCATTTGAGCTGTTTGCGCCATATTCTGATTCTGCCATCTGCATGATGGAGCAGGAAACGAGATTCATCGGACCAGGCTACACCCAAGGCTTTCCAGTACTCAAGTGACCAATTTCGTTGTTTCTTTGCCCATAACAGGCGCCTTTTGCTATTTTTATGTGATACCAAAGGCACTCTTGATGGTCTCCTGCTGCTAAAGCCCATCCTTTGCAAAGTCCGTCTTGTTGTGCGTTGGGATATGTTTTGGGATGCACCTGCACTGATTTCAGCTGTAATTTGACGTATTGTTGCCCTTCTCTTGCTGCGAACTACGCGTGCTGCTCGCTTTTCCCCTTTCTCGTTCACTAATATTTTTCGACCGGAATGGTGCTTATCGCTTGAAGTTTTTTTTTCAACTGTCACTCAGTAAACACTCCATATACTGTTGGATGAGAAAATCTTAAAAAAAGTCGTAGTTTCACTAACTCTTCTTGCACCGACGATCATCCCTTGTTCAAAGTCAAATTAAATCTGTCGTCTTACCCATTTTTACAGTAACGGCCGTGCTTATTCCCAGGTAGCACAGCAATATTGGCCTATATCGGGAACAACGATTTCGCAATATCGACCAATATCGGTAAACACCGGACCGGCCGTTATTGCATGGCTAGCTTTTTTTCCAATATCGGCCTATATCGGGACCCAATATTGACCGATATCGGTGAACGCCGCACCGGCCGATATCGGTGAACCCCGGACCGACCAATATCGGTGAAGCCCGGACCGACCGATATCGGTGAACGTCGGACCGACCGATATTGGTCAAAACTGGATTCAGCACTATAAATTGGCAAATCTTTTTTTTTCTCATATAAGGAGATATTGATTACTTGTCTTAGCAAAATATTAGAAATCAATAACTCTTTACATTTGGAAAAAAAAAGATTTACCATTTTATATTGGTGAGTCCAGCTTTGAATTAGCTAATCCATGTATATATAAGCATCTGAAATGTCACATGGATTAACTGTTTTGTTAAAGGCCTCAGTTTTTATTATTACATCCATTAGATATAATTGTAATATTAAAGATTATGAATGAAAGAATACTAAAAAAGCATTTTATTAAATTTAATATTAATAAAATAATTTATTCAAAATTTATAATAGCTACATTTTGATATTTTTTTTCTTTTTTTCAGTTTCAGTGTTCTATGTGAAAATATTAAAATGTAAAAAAGATAATTAAATGTTACTTTTCTCATTAAAAATAAAAAATCATATTATATCCATAATAATAATTTGAATTTGTGGAAGTGGTCCTACGAAGCAGAGAGTTCTTTATATAAGCAATTCTGCGTTGTTAAGTCATTGTACATCACTGTCGGTCTGGTTTACTTTCAAATAAGAGGTGTCTCTAATTTTTTGGCCACTCAGTGTCTATAAGGAAAGGACAGATGACGTCACTGTTGGTTAAATTACTGTTGGTTTGGAAGAAAAACCTGTTCGTTCTTTGCGACTCCTACCGTATACATGACATGGAGCGATTTGATTGGTCTACGTTAAACTGGTCTATAATATGATTGGCCTACGTCGCCATGACGATTCCTGCAATGATAGCTGCGACAAAAATGCAGTGGTAGACTGATTGCTGGAACTGTTTGTTTGTAAACATGCCCTTTCCTTATAACCTCGGAGAAGTACGCGCGTATGAAGATAACCCGAACATTATTTAAGTTCAATGGTCAATCTCTTCAATGATTGTAATGCTCTCTTTTTTTAGTAGTGTGGTGACTAGAGAACATTTTATTGGACATAAAGGCCACATTTCTCTTCCAAACTCTACTATAAATGATCAAATAAAAGGGAATTGCTTCTTAATAGCCCGAATTTTGTCTAACGCATCAGATAATATAATAGTGCAATGGCGTTCGCATTGTATTAAGCATAGGGCAATGTATTAAGCATACTTTAAAATACAAGGTCGAATTCACCATTTCATTTGATTTAAGGTTCATTTGTAAAATGGACCAGTGCAGTGGGCTTAGCCTGCTTGTTTGATATATAATTGTAGACTACATTTTATAAATCTATTAAAATATGAATTAATTTTCTTTCATCTCGGTTACAGGTGAATAAAGATTTTTTTTTGTTGGGTTTCGGTTTTACTTCCAATGGAATTTTCGTGTTTGGGTCGGGACAACGCGATCCGCGCAGGACTCTGGGGGTACAAAATCAAAATTGTAAGAGGAAAGTTCGAAAAGCGGTGTTACTTTAAGTGGGATTTTTGTAGGGTCTCAAAAGTTTCGAAGCGCGCTAAATCTTTTAAGAGCTCTAATTAGTCATTTTTTTAAAATTATAATATAAGGAACTACAGTAACCTCTAAGAAGGGATTTTAAATTTTTGAATTGCCCTGCGCGCTTAAAACCCAGATTGCGCTACTGGCATGAAGCATCCAAGAATCTTTTTATGGTGCCCTACACTAGAGGTCTGCACGACCACAGGCCTCTTTTCATTCACGAGACTTGCACCGGGTCTGGTCTTCACTCTTTCAGGGCCGGTCTCGGGCCGAACTTTTAGCTTTTATACTGGAGCAGATTTGGGCCAAGATTTTAGCTTTTATACCGGACGGGCCGGGCAAAAAGAAATTGTACGAGCCAAACATTTTGCTTTTATACCGGACCGGGTCGGCCAAAGTTTTTTGTACGGATTGGGCCGGGCCTGGGCCTGTAAATTTCGGCCCGTACAGACCTCTACCCTACACTTCGTAGAGAAGTCTAAGTCTGGATTTGACAAAATTGGAAGAGGTGAAGTGAGTAAGTTACCAAGAGTAATTGCAAAGCTGTAACAACTGGTACACTAGAGGACCAATAACCGAAGCACAATACACAAAGAACCTCTTAGGGGGTCATACTGCTCACTAATTTTGATTCAGACACTTCAGGCTATTGCCTATCCCAAGTGGAGGTTTTCAAGAGTTAGCTCGGGTTGGTCAGCCTTGAAAAAGGCCCTTTGCTGCTTTATAACTGATCCACATACGGCTGAAAGACAAATGGCGCCAGCTGGGATCTAAAAATTTAGATTAAATGAAATCCCAGGCCATGGTCAGAATATGGCACAGGCCGCATTTGGATTTACGCCTTGACACCCGCGTTTTAAACGTTATGAATCAGACGGTATTTCGTTGGTCTCGGTTTAATACGAATATCTCCTTCCGTGTCGCATACAATCTTTCTCCTGGCGACGTACGACCTGCCTCCAAGCTCTTATTCGTTGACTTGTCTTATTCGATCAGCCGTGTACCGGCACGACCAATGAAATACACTGCCGGTTCATGACGTTTCAAAAGTCATGAACCGGCCATGTATTTTGTGTTAGTCACGGTACCAGCAAGTTCTGGAATCCATGGAATGTAAGTTTGGACAAGAACCTCTGTCTAAGCATAGTATGGGCATCTGCACTGTGTGTAAATCGTTGCTCTCATATAAAGACATCCTAATTAAGATAGACCTTTTAGAATTAGACGATGCTTTGTGGGCCTGGTACTTGTTGTCAATTATGAACGTTGTTTCCCAACTACAGCTAGGATGTCACTATAAAACAATGGCGACATACACACACGGACACGGCGGATGCGCTAATTTCCACACTATATCTCAGGCTAAAAATGTATGATGTATCGACTACTCTGATCATAAGAGTAGGCGAAGTTTTGAATGAGAAGTAGTTTTTGTCCACTAATTGTCCATGTGCGGTAAAGTTGATCAGGGCTACCTTTCTTTAACTTTCGACGAATGAATGTGAAAACCTCGGAACTTATGAGTTTCTGCTTTTCATCGATATTTATGCAAATTTTCACATCTGGTCAATCGATGTTTTAAATAATATATAAGCTTCGGAATGCGTTGGGAAATTGGAACTTGGGTGGAGTTTCTACTCTTTGTGAGTTATTGTGAGATCCGGCGATCGTGCTCATCTAATTCGAAGCTGGAAAGGAGAATAGGGCAGTTGCAATTGACGTCATGTTGGAGGTCACACTCTACAAATAGGCAGTTCTGATTGGTGGAAGTACCCTGACCTCCAAGTGAAGTACAATGGTTGATCAGCTGATTGCAACTTCTCTATAACAGTGGGTAAGAGTTTATTGTCATATTTCCTGCTAATTCAATAAAGTTAATTTCGGGGTGCCATTTTTAGTCGTAGCCTAGGCGGACATCTTGAAATCAGTGTTCGGCGAGCTTGCATATTGGAGATTAAGTCTGGCTGAAAGCATCTTGGTTTGCTACGTCTTCAAAGCTGTAAAAGTTACGTTTTTGAGTTCATTATAATTGACATTTGAAGTTGTATTTCGTTGATTGAAGTTTTGGGGAAGCTGATTTATCTTGGTATAATGAATATTTAGTGGTGTCTTTCTCAAAATCCTAGCCAAATTAAATTTTTAATAAATTTGACTTTGAATTTTACATCTTGTTCTTGTGCTCTCTTTTACGACTGACTAGACTGGTTCATTATCTCTAACAGCAAAATGGCTGTTTCAAATGTTTTGGCCAAAGTGTGGTAAACAATATTCCAGAGCGTGGCGAAACTCACCGGGACGAGTTCGACATGCCAACAAACATTAGTTTGGCGATAATGGCAGACGCATTAAGATATTGGCGATTCGTTTTTGTCCACAATCGTTTTTGCTAATCAAGTTTTATTTCCCTTATGCCACCATTATGTTATAGAGGCACCCTAACTACAGTTGGTCGAAATGTGCGATTGATGAAGATCGGATGCCTCTATAAGAGAGTTGCGTTCTGACTACATTCTCAGACTGAATATTTTGTCCAAATTATGGCAGCCTACATTCCATAACTTGGAGATAAAGTTGAAAATAACCCGCATATTTGGTAGCTATAGGTCTCAAAGCAACACTCCTTCAAATATTCCTCTATATTGATTTGTTTGCGAGTTGCATTGTATTTTTGCATTGAGTTCTTTTAAGTTGGTTTATTTTATTTTTGTTTACATTGGCTGATTTTGATAACAGGAATGATGAGACAAACAGCCCTGTAGCTTATAGGTCTCAAAGCAATCACCGTCAAATGTCAAACAGGAGCTTATATTCATGTCAGGCGAGATCTGCCTCTCTCATTTTTTACTTATAGACCGGGAGGCGGCAGCACAGATAATCACCTCATCGAGTTCACGGCTGAAATTCCAGAATTAGTTAAAACTCGATTCGCTTATTAAAACGCAATCGGTCTGCCAAGCCGTATCTTGGTGGAAAAAACCCGATTTTAGCGGTTGGCTCGTAGGTTTACCATTGTGTTTTCCTGCACCCAGTTCTCCATGTTTTCATACTTTTGGATGCAGGAAAACACAATGGTAAACCTACGAGTCAACTGCTAAAATCGGGTTTTAAGGTGTTTTCCACCAAGATATGACTTGGCAGACCGATTGCGTTTTAGTAAGCGAATCGAGTTTTAACTAATTCTGGAATTGCAGCCGTGAACTCGATGAGGTGATTGTCTGTGCTGCCGCCTCCCGGTCTATTATAAATAATTTGATATTTTAATTTTTCTTAACATTTTTGCTGCTGAAGCGTACATTTTGTTAGTTTTCATGTGAACTGTGCAATATTTCTGTATTTATGTTTTGTTTACATTAGTTATCGCAAATATTTTTATTAGTCAATCATTAATATGCAAAAAATTGTGAATACAGATCTATTACAGTTGCATAACAGCTGTAAATTAGATTATTCTATAACTGAAACTTTCTGAAAACTCCCGGGAATTTTTTTATTTATGTCCCAAAACACACGATTTATTCCCGGAATTAAACCCGTTTTTTTCATATTTTGCAACGCTACGTAGAGATAATCTCTGAAGGAGTTCGATTAAATGAGTGAGATATCAACAAACGTTACCTGACGACTATGTTTTTGTCCAAAATCGTCTACACCAATCAAATTTTAATTCTCGAATGTCACCACTCTGTGAGGAACCCTAGTAGAGATGTTTTATCAGTTTTGTTTTTCATTATTGGAATTAGATCGTTGATCTAATCCAGTTACGCTCATATTCACCATCTACCTCAACTGCCGGTTAGCGCGAAAACCTCGGTCGAACATTCAAATGATATTCACCATTAAACTGATTTGACATGATCGCAGCTGAAGTCCAATCAAATTAATCGTGAATACCATTTGAGCTTTCGCGCTTAACCAGTATTTAAGGTCGAGGGTAAATACGAGAGTTAATTGTAACGCACAACTGATGTTTTACTACAGCTGATATAGACTAAAGTGTTGCCATGCTCAGCCTAAATCTAAAATGTCTATGGACGAGCCTGCTGTTTTCACCAAACTATTGTTTATTGCATTATCTCACCAGGGTGCATCTATATGAGACTGGGGACATGTCCCCAGTCGCACAAGACACGTGTTAAGACAGAAGTTTTTGTCTAAACCTAAACTATTGCAAACTTATATCCCAGAACTCGTCAACTCTCGTCTGGACGAGTTCGATTAGATGAGTCAGACTAATTAACAACAATTAGTTTGGCGATAATGGCAGGTTCTCTAAGATGCTTGGGATTCGTTTTTCCCAAAGTTATCTCAATTAATTAAATTTTATATCGCACTAGGACTAGGAGACTCTGCCCCCTGCGCCAATCTCCGGAATTTTTTGTCTGACTCTCTTTCTAAATATCATCTTTCCATCTATATTCATATTTCTCTATCTTTCTATGTCCATTTCCTTATCTCCGCCTATCTATCTATATCACTCTATCTCCATCTATTTCTCTAACTTCCTCTATATCTATCACTCTATCTTTCTATATCTCTATCACTGTCTATCTCTATATCCAGCTCCTCTCACTATATATTTCCCTCTAGTTCACTCTCCACCTATTTCTCTATCTCCATATCTTACTCTATCTCTCTATTTCTCTATCACTTTATCTCTGTAACTCCCTAGTTCTCTCTCCATCTATCACTATATCTCCTTCTCCCTATCACCGTCTATATCTCTATTTCCCTCTAGTTCTCTCTCTATCACTTTCTATCTCCATATATTTCTCTATCTGTATATATCTCTATCCTCTATTTTTTAATTCTCTCTATATCCCTGTCACAATCTACCGCTATATCTCCTTCTACTTCCATTTATATCTCCTTCTAGTTCTTTCTCCGTATCTAGCTTTGAATCTCCATATCTCACTCTATTTCTCTGACATTATCTGTCTTCATATCTCTCTATCACTATATCTCCTTCTATCTCTCGAACGCCCCCTTGTTCTCTCTCCATCTATCACTATATTCCCCTCTACCAATATCCCTTTATCTACCTATCACCGCCTATATTCCTCTAGTTCTCTCTCCATATCTATCACTATATTCCCCTCTACCTATATCACTTTATCTACCTATCACCGTCTATATCTCTATTTTCCTCTAGTCCTCTCTCTATATCTATCTATCACTATATCTCCTTCTATCGCTATTGCCCTCTATCTCTTTATATCTCACTCTATCTCCTTCTATCAATGTATCTTCCTGTTTCTTTCTATCTGTAGCCAGGGATGGTGTCCAAATGCTCTGGATACCAGTAATAATGCAAAGTTTTCTTTGCGTTGATTATCGCTGAAAAGTATTCTGATTAGAAAAGTCAAAGAAAACTTTACAAAATTAGTGGTATTCAGAGTATCTGGATTCTGGACCCCCACCCTGACTATGCCACTGTTTGGAGCTATCTATCTAACTCCCTCTAGTTCTCTGTCCATATTTAGCTCTCTTATCTTCCTCTATTTTTTTTTTTACATCCGTGCATCTCTCTATCCCCATCTAACTCTGTCTGTCTCTCTATCGCCTTCTAGTTCTGTCTCTGTATCTATCTCCTTGTATATGTTTATCTCTCCCCACTCTCTCTGTCTATCTCTCTATGTAACAAAATTTTTTTACAAACCATGAAGTTTCATTCATAAATTCGTTTCGTATATTCAAATCACTTGCTAGTCATTTCATAAAATCGTTTCATTAGGATTTTATATATATAGGATATGTTGCACACTCATATAGAGGCACCCTTGTTTCACAGGACATTACCCACAAATAGCAACAGCCGCGTCTCTGCAGGTATATATATCAGAAAAAGACTGTATAGTGGTAATCAAGGAAGCAGAATTCAAGTATCCTTCACGTCTTTTGGTGTTTATTTCTATACAACCTTAGCTGACATGACATGGACAAGTCTTGTCTAATCATGGCAAGAACTGTCAAGTTTTGGAATGTGGGTTGTGATATTTTTAACAAAAATTTCCAATCTCAGCATACGCCCTTTGCATATGTTGCCACTATCCTATTTATTAAGGCACTCTACTAGTGACAACATAAATTATATTGAATGTGGATGATAATAAAATTTGTTACAACCACTCTTACTAAAATACACCTACTGGTATTCTCTGACACAGTTATAAACTATTTTTATTCTTACCTACACTTCTTCTCCTTGCATTTCAATTAACCCCTTGAAGGGCAGTGGGACATATATATCCCACTTAATTTTAATTCCTAAATGTCACACTGACACAAGGCTTTTGAAATATTTTTTTTTTTTTTTTCATGAGCGTGAAGAAAGGTTTTTACTTATTTCCTAATAAATTTGTTTCTAAATTATGGTGAAAATGAATGAATTCAACATTTTAGCAACAGGAGTACTTTGCCACTGAAAGGGTTAAAGCAGCGTGATACCGAAACCAGAGAAAATTAGAGCTAATTTCTAGCGTTTTTGAAATTCCAATATTTGTACGCTGGGGAGAGGGGGGGGGGGGAGGCATTAAATTAGACCTCACAGTTTCATTTTTATAAAAATAAATAAAACGCCAACCCAAAATAGGCTCAGAGGGGTTTGGGAGAGAGAAGAAGAAATAAGACGCCTGGCCCAACCCGAGTCTGCAGGCTAAGCTCGTGCAGACCTATTGTCCAACCACTGCATACCTCTACAGCCATCATGGGGTCGTGTCACTTCTTTGTTCTGCTTTCTTTTGGTACGCCGTTATGTTGGTGGTTCTAGTGGGAATACGAAAGATCTTTACTCCATTTTCGCATCTAATTTAAGAGAATGGAGTTATACCACAGAATATTTGTTATAACCTACTTTGTGTGACATCATTTGTCATTATGGTGCATCCATGGGTGCAAGAAATCCATCTATGCCAAGACTGAAAACTTTTAGGAATAACCAAATGAAAATGGTTTAGAGGATTTCTATGTTTTGCATTATGGCTAAAAATTGATCTCTTGCAATAAAAGAAAGCGATTAAAAATTCCTGAGAGCAAAATTGCTATAATTCAAGTAAATAAAGTAAAATGTACAATCAGTCACACAAAAAAATCTCCAAGACTGAAATCAGTCCTGTGACTGAAGGTCTTGCATCCATGGGTGCATCTTTCGAGTTAGACTGTTAGTAAATAATATTATTTCAAGGAGGTAAAACCATACCTCAGAATATGCAAGGAGCTTAGAAGTTGATCTTTTAACCAAAGAGTGATTAGGAGTTAACGTAAAAGTCTTTTGGAAGTTTGACTCTCTAGATGAGTACAGCCTGTGTCTGTTGTGGACCCCTGTAGCATAGGGGTACCAAACATTAGGTTCGTTTTCCCTATTTTACTATGTTTATTTGAAACCACCCTGCCCATAAACACCTTCAAAACAAAATCCAGGGAGGGGCAAGATTTTGGAACAGAGTGCCTGCAGCCAATGCAAAGGTTGCAATTTTATTTATAATGATGAATATAAATATGAAATAAATTAACTAAGAGTTTTTCATCACAACCCCATGTGCAAGGCAATTTTTATCACATCATCATAATCAGAAGAATAACAAATAACACATTAAAAATCCAAAAATAAACTTCTACTGCTTTTATTTAAAATGAAGAATTCAGAGTTTGGTTTTTTTTCATCAGATCAGGGAAACCCTGAACTCCTTTTTAAGCACTATCTCCATAATACTAAATGCTTAACACTTTCGCTGTTTCTCCATATAGAAATTAGAAGTCAATTTTACCCTAAAGTGCGGCACCAGTTATGGGTGACAACTGACATAATCTTAAAATATGTACTGGTAACGTAAACAAAGGCTGTATTAAGAATATGTATATGGATTTTCTTCTCTTGAATTAGTTTTAAAAATAAACTTTGTTTAGAAAAATATCAAGTTATAAATTTCTAGAAATTCACATTTTTTTTTCATATTTTAAATATTTTTTAATATTTATATTAATTTAAATTGCTGTAGTAACTGATATTTTAATAGAGAAAGAAATTCTAGACCCTTATCTGTTTTATTATATAAATGTTTAATTTGTCTTCTTTTTTAATTACATTATATAAATTAATAGCACCTACCTTCTATTTGCAAATAGGTTTCCAACTTCCAACAAAAAAATAAAGGAAACAATGTTTATGGAGTAAAAAATATTTATTAACACTATAAAAGTACACATAAATTTTATTAATAGATGAACAACTATGAGGGCTTCAGCTCAATGAGCCCCTCTTTTTCTTATGTCCTTGAACATTATTCTCTGCCCCCCCCCACCTTTCTTTCCAAAATAAACTTATAAAGAGAAGTTTTCAATCAATTCCCTTAATTTTAATTTAAAATATGAAATAATTGTTAGGAAGTATATTAATCTTAAAGGTTAACCTATTGTGATTACTTTGTTTTATCTAATACAAATCTTGTCATCACAATAAAGTTTGAAATACTGAATGAATTGAAATCTGACTGGAGTCCAGGGAGGGGCAATTGCCCTGCCTTGCAGGTACCCTTGAGTCACTTATACTCCATATAATTTCAATTGGCTTCTCAAGGACATCTATGATCTATCCTCCCCAATTCATCCTTTTATTGTCATGGAAAATAGGGCAATCAGTCATTCAAATGCTGTATTACGAAAGTTACTGACTTAAGGACCAGGACACTGACTTTGTGAAGTCAATTTAAATTATATATAGTTAGATAACACTGAGGTCTGTCCACATTTTTCAGACAATCTTTTTTTTTCTGAAAAGTCTAGTCATAATTTTGTGAATTCGAAATTATCACTATATCCCAGTTCTTGTTTATACATTTTAAAGACATACGTATGTAAAATACATATATTTTCTTTATATATGGAAACATGACATCTAAAATTTTACTTTTAAATGGTTCAATTTGGAAATGGAAAAATTTTATGCAAGATCTACTTTTAAGTTACTCTTTTTTAAATAAAAAGATTAAATCAAAGTTAGCTCTTCCATCCATCAATAAATGAATCTACATGCCTGTACATATAAAATACAAGATTTATGAAACCCTGTTCAGACCAGGGTTAAATATTATATTTTTGAACTAACAAAAATATCTGATACTTTTTATATCTATCTGATATTTTCAAAATAGTCAATTTATTGATTATTAGAAACATTTCCAGACTCAATATAAATTAGAAACTGAAACATATTGCACTTAGCATGAAAACTTAATAAAACAATATTCAAAATGTATTTTTTTTTTCATTTATGTAACAAAATTGAAGATCAATTAATTGAAAACAGACAAAATTTGCATCCCCCCCCCCGCAAAAAAACCCCCCTATAGGATTTAGCATCAAGTTTTGAGAAAATTTTATGTTTTATACAACAAAATTTTAAATACGAAATAATTTGTTTTTGTTGAAAATTTGAATATAAATGTTTGTCTGCTTTTGCTTTTTCATTCCTTAACCTGTTGTTTAGTTTAAATTAAACTGAACCAGAAAATATTATTCATAATGAAGCTGTAAATTTCTACATTTAAAAATTTAACCTCAACCTTGGAGAATAGTATATACAGTAGAAGATCTTTATAACGCACAGCTTCTCAGATGTAAACAATGAATTTTGCAGTTAAGAAGCACATTCATTCCACATTGTAAAAAAAATTGCTAATTTGCAGAGGATTAAATTTGATACATTTATTCATTGTTATCATCTTATTTCAGAACTTTTTAATGAAAAAATTGATATTATTACAATAAAAATTTTAGTATTATAATGAATGATTTGGTCCAGGCATATTTAGAACATGTTTATAAAGTAAATTTAACAATGTGTGAAATGATCTATATTATCTAAAATCAATATGCACAACTCTTGGGCCCAAGGACTGCAGTATAAAGATACTGTACTATATTTTGATATATTACAGACATATTTGGTCATGTTCACAAGGTATGCTTAGTGATGTGTGAAATATGATCTATATAATGCAAAATTCTATATAATGCACAACCTTGTGTTTTTAAGTTTGGTTATAAAGATCTTCTACTGTAGTATACATTTTTTTCCACTAAAAAAGTCACTGCCAGAGCAAAAGTTCTTTATCTGCAGAACGACACAGTCAATAACAGCTTTAAAAATTCATTTACACTTGTTTTGACTAAAAAAATCATGCACAATATTTTGTAAATAAATATCTAATGTATGAAAATATCAATAATCAGGGATATGTTTAGGAAATTTTTGAGTCCTTATAACGACCCTTCAACAAAAATTCCCGTCTTAAAACAGGACCCTTCACAAAATTCTCCACCTTAAAAATAGACCTTTCAGAAAACTTTTACATCTTCAAACTGAACTTTTCAGAAATTTAATCATTAAAGTTAAATCTGACATGTCTCAAAACAATTAAAGTCATCAAATTACTTAGCCTTTTTTATACATTAAGGATATACACAGGAACCTGAATATAGCTATATTTTCAAATTCACAAAATTATGACTAATTTTCATAAATATAGAAAAAATGTTCACAATTTCACAAAAACAAGACCCTGTGAGAAAAATCCGGACAGACCCCTAATATAAAAAATCATGATATTTTGAAAACAAATATCAGATATCTATCATGATATATTATATATATCACCAAACCCTGGTTCAGACATTTTTTTTTTTTTTTTTTTTTTTACCTCTCCAGTTTCAAATTTTCTGTGACAATCTGCAGCAAACCAAAATGTATCTATCTACTATGCTGAACCAAGCTTACTATCATAAGAAATCAAAGTAACCCATAAAATAAGAAAATCTTGTACTTTCAAAGGAATGGCAAGAACATAAAATTTACTTTTTGTCTCTTTTTTTTAAAAGCCTAGAATTCTTTTCAAGTTGTTAAGATTATTCTGCTAGCTACAAAGTAATCTACAGCATCCACTGCCATGCTGCACTGTTTCTACTACTGGGCTTGATCATAATCCTATTAGTGTTTATTTTACCACCTATTCCAAGAGCTAACTTTGATTAAATCTCTGATAATATATATATATATATATAACTCTTGCTGTCATAGTCTAATTTATTGTGATCTTTTGATTGTCTCGGTGGTACATAATAAAATACTATTGCATATAAAAACATGAAAACCGGTAGTTTTTAGCAATCATTTTTTAAATTAATCTAAATTAAGTTTTTTTTTCTTCAATATTTTCAATAGGTCATATAATGGTTATTCCTGCCTTAAGTAAGAAAAAAAATAGCTTGAAAACATCAGAACAATATAAAAATGCAAGTGAAGGTCATCTTCACATGTGAAAAAGTGTTTTATTTTGCAAGTTTTTTTTTTATGCACTGAAAAAAAAAATCCCCAGAATTATTGAAGTATGCCTAAATTTTTCTTTGTGCTCATTAAGAATATCTAATTAAAATTGTACATCTCAGTTTGTTAATTTTTTTGGGTATATAGGATAGATGTGCCAGTAATGGACACCCTTAAAGAATTTCTTTAAAAATTATATTTTAATTAATAGTTATAATTATTATATTCCTGTTTTTCTTTTTTTTTATTATTATATTAATCTATCAACAATATTTAACCATTCTCATAGTTACATTTTCCAATGTGAATAAAAATTTAATTGTAACAGAAATAAATCAAAACACCCAAAATTCCAGTAATTGACACCCTACAAAAAGTAATAGATAATTGTTTTTATAATTGTATTTAGAACCAGAATTTCAAGAAAGCATACTAATGAAACAAAGTCATTTTCAAATAAATTTAACAATTAGGATATCTATAGTATAACTAATAAAATATATGAGAATAATTCATGACTTAAATTATTGTCACTATCAATATTTTAATTATTTTAGGTGAAATATTAAATTTCAAAGTATCACATTTATCGAGACAATGGAATGTTTAGAAGTGTTAGTAAAAAAAAAGTTTTAGAGTACTAATGCATTAAAATCATAATTCACATTATTTTTTACAGTCTTAACTTTTTAAACTACTTGATATATTACTCGTAGTAATTAGTTATTAGTATTACAAATATGAAATAAATGATATTGCACGTTGAATAAGGGTTGTTACGATTTAACCCAACCCAAAAAACCCGGGTGGGTTTTTTCAAAATTTCAACTTTAAATTACATAGATAATATATTTTTAAATGTCAGTACACCAGTCGTAAAGTTTATCACCCCCCCCCCCCCCAAAGGGAAAAAAATGTCTTAATTCTCCCAATGACAATTTTTAAAACAAATAATTGTAACTTAATTTTCTATAAGTATGTATAACTATCACAAACACTAATTTTTTTCCCATTAAAATAAATACTTTGATATATAATCCTACAATTTAAACTCGTAACAAAATACCACATATGCTGAGAATCCTAATTTAATGACGTAGACACAGGGTTGGCAAGTTTTTGACAGTGTGACGGTTTTATCCGGTTTTAACCGTCATGTCAAAAACCCCTTTTTGACATAGTTTTTGACAATGACTGTCAAAAACCTAAAATTGAGTCCAAAAACTGATTAAAATTATTTTTACAACAACATTAAATTTACAATTTTTCATAATTTTTAGTGTTAGATACATGGGTAAACTTTTCGACATTAAAAAAGACCTATCTAGAACCCCTTTACAAAAATCGATTTAATAAATCAAGTCCCTTCACAAAATTTCTCTTAATAAAATTGGTTCCTTCACAAAATTCCATTCCATAAAAACATACTCTCCATTAATTATTTTTATTTTGTTAGGTTTTAAAATGTATAATTTACAAAGAAAACAAGTTCACAAGAAATGAAAACTTTAACAGAATGACTTAAAGAAGTTATCATTAAATGCTTGGTTTGAATTTGAGCAGCTGGATTTTATCTTTCATAACAAAATAAATTTCACAAAAATAATTTTTAGTTTTCAAACATAAGCCTCAAGAAAAAAAAAAAATCTGTGTCGACACCTGAAAACTCAAAACATGAGTTTGGTTTAACAAATTACTTTGAAAATAATTGTAAGCTATAAATATATAATAAAATAATAATTAAAAGTATCGTTACATTAAACTAAACAAACTATTAAATAGTACTTTACTTGTATAATTTAATGTATAACATTTCATATAAATAACATACTTATTTTTATATTGTTTTAATGTTTGTCCCCAAAAAAGGTACTAAAACGGAGGAATGTTTTTTTTCAAATAGGTAAATCATATTCAAAGGTTGGAGTAGCATAGTTGAGATTTATTCCAATAGAGCGAAAAATGCCGGGACCAGGACTCGAACCTGGGTCTGTTCATTATGACCTAATTACATGGTATACAGGAGTTAGTTTCTGCGTTGTATCACATTCATCATGTAAAAATGCTATAGTTATAGCTCATATGAATAAAATTAGCACTGCAGTTCACAGCCATGTCCAACAAATAAGAGTGAATTATGCCAACCAGGATATCGTTGGGATAGCTTAGTAGGAAGGGCGTTGGCACGGCAAGCCAAAGTACCCAAGTTCGAGTCCTGGTCCCGGCATATGTTCGCTCTGTTGGAATAAATCTCAGCTATGATACTCAAACCTTTGGATAAAAAAAAAAATACTATTTTATAATGTATAACAAATAAATTTAACATAAAGAAATAGTTCTAAATAATTAAACTGAAACTAACATAATAACATGAAGATATATTATGTATGTGTATAAAAATTGAAAATAACAACCCATTTCCTTTTAAGTTATTGATTTAAAGAACGTTTAATTATGTAGATTTTATATTATAATTAATTTAATTACTTAAAGAACGTTTGTGTTGCAATTATGGTTTATATTTAAAGTTTATGTACAACATAAACATTTAGAATCATTAAAAGTCTAGGTAGCTTATGAACAGTCATTGAATAGTGGTTACTTTAGCTTTACACAAGCCTTTATTTATTTATTTTCTTAAGTATAAACTAGATTGCTAATTTTTTTTATAATATACCAAATACTTAATTTAATAGTAATAAAGATATAAAAGGTACTTTGAAAAATGCATTTAATAGTAGATTCAATATTTTTAGCTATTTTTCCTAGCATGGCAATTGACAAATATTTTGAATAATGATACATAATTTTATTGCAACTTAATTACAGTATGACTAAATGAAAATTATTTATAATATATAAATTATTATTTAATCAGTTTTTAGCTTGATATAATATAAAATATCACTAATGATTGCTAAAAAAAATATGTATAAGGTTTTTGACACTTTTCGACAGTTCTTGACACTTTTTGACACTTTTCGACAGGTTATTGACATGTCATGTCAAAAACCCAACCCTGCGTTGACATGTAGAATTATTTGGTTTATTCTATTAATTAATTATAATAAAAAATACTTTACAGCAAATATTTTTTTTCCAGTTCTGCAAATTTTGTTCTATCCAGTTTCAATTGCAAAAAACTTTGATTAATTAAATATAAACTACCACCCAACTTAATTCAATAACAAGGAATCAACCAAGGAAAAACCAAAATTTCCTATTTACCTCGGGCCGAGGAAATGTTACTTACTGTGCCTAAGAAAGAATATAGCAACACATTTTGGAATGCAAACAACTCAAAAAGAAAAAAAAAATCTTGCAATCCATCATTAATCAATATGTTTCAGAATGAATTTTTACTAGAGAAAATATTTATTACATATAGGCAATCACTTCAATTAAAATGAATAAAACAGAGTTTCCCCCAGGTTTAAAAAAGGACAGGGTGCTGCTGGTGAGAAAAGGGCACTTTTCAGATTCTTAAGGGAACCTTTTTTTTAATTGTTAAAAGGTATTTTAGTTTTTAAAGCCACTTTTGATATTTAAAAATCAGGGCACTATTTTCAAGACAACATTGAGTCAATTTTTACTATGAAAGCAAATTTTTTAATGCAAAAAGGAGAAAGAGCACTTATTTTACTGATGGGCAAGGAGGGTGCTAATTATTTTACTGAGGGGGCAAGAAGGGTGCTAGTTATTTTTATGAGGGGCAAGCAGGGTGCTAGTTATTTTTATGAGGGGCAAGAAGGGTGCTATTTTGTAAACCAAAGGGCAGGCAGGGTGCAGCACCCTTCTGACACTGTCTAGGGGAAACTCTGAATAAAGGTTCCTTAACAAAATATTAGTTTAAATTAAAAGTTCTGATTCAGCACTAGTATTAGTATAGTACTTTAATGATAATTTCATTATTAAAACTATTACTAATAATCAATTTATCTAAAAGCAAAGCATAATTTTGATTATTGTCATTGATTTATATATTTTTGTAATCAATTAGTTACTTTAAATTGTATTTAGTAGTAAGTAAATTTTTTTTTCAAACATTCTAAACCACCTCTTTTCATATAAAATCCCTGATAAAACCCAAAGGGTTGGGTTTTTTCTGAAAAAACCCGGGCATTTAACAATCCTTGCGTTGAATGTTTTAAATACTAAATAAAATGGTTTCAAAATAAAGCTGTACAATTGCCATTTGAGGCACCTGATCTGCCGATTTACCAATTTCATTACTATTAATATAAATTTAATTAAAATTACACTTTTTTAATGTGCAGATTTGAATAATGAAAAATTTAAGATAGAAAGTGATAAAATTTTAAAACTTGTGCGACTTAAAAAATTGTCTTTATTTAAATGGAGAGGGCTTGATCACCATGAGCTCCTCCTGTTCCTATGTTCTCAAACATTGTTTGTTTCCTGACTGTGATTGATTGCCAGATTATTAAATATGCAAGTTATGGTTTTTTTTTAAAAAAACCTTAATTTCATTGCAACATTAAAAATTTTATTAATTACATGAAATTAATTAAAAGCAGCTATATATATATGTAATACATTCTGGTAAGTATAATTTAAAAATCCAAATTAAAGTAGCTGTTCCATTAAATATAAAGATTTTAAGCACTATTACAGAAATTGCACTTTTAGAAATATCCACATGGGGATGTCCATTACTGGAAATCAACTAATTAAGCATTTCAGCAATAGACACGGGTCCTAAAACTTTACAAATAAATAAAATATTGTAAATGACCGTTAGTATATAAAATTCGAAGTTTTCTATCACTATCAAAGTAAAAGCATATAATTTTTGCAAGAAAATAAAAAAGATATAAATAATTGAAGCCAGCTTTCACTGCAAAACATTATTTTCTGCCAACTGATTGGTTTGATTAATAGTGTCAACAGTAACATAGATTATAAAACATGCAAGGGGAAGTTGCGAAAAAATAAAAATAAAAAGCTAAATTTTTATTGGTTATTTTTTTTCTATAAACCAAAAACTTTGAAGGGTTGCCCATTACTGGTACATCTACTCTATCTATCTATATTTACCTTTGTTTTTAAAGATCATTAGCAGAACAACACATGATATAATCAGCTAAAGGCAAGGCATTTTATTCATATATTAATGGTTTTACACCAAAACATTTAACAAAATGATAAGCATCATTCTAACATGTTATATTACAACAAAGAAATCTCTGAAAGTGAAGAATTATGTATTTTTGGCTTAAATTCTTTGAAAAATGAACAACACTCCTTAGGTATTTTTAATCAATTGTAAATATTGTTTAGAAACAAGACAAAACAAAATAGCGACTCAAAGTATTCGATGAATTGCTGGTTTTTTTTCAGGTAAATTTCACAGATTTTTTTTTAAATTTTAAAAGAGAAACTTGAAATAACAGATTATTTAATCAACAATAATATTAAACAAAATTATACCTTTTATGCTGAAGTAGAATGTTGATTCCATTCTTCACTATTTATTCCTCAGGCATTCATTTTCACAGGCTACATTGAATTAGGATGTATTGAGAACAGAACTAGGTGTATAATTGAGCAAGTATTATCAATGATACGACATGAAATACTATCAGACCATATAGCAAAGACAATACTCATTCAATTAATATGCTGCGAGTTGCTGGTGCTGATGCTTGCAATGGTGGTAGGCAGGAATTGTCACTAAAAAGGAAAAAGAATACAATATAAAAGTTTGAAAGAACACAATTTCATGAAATAGTTTATTAGAAATATAATCTATGCTTATTTTTAAAGTGACGCTCAGATACTATAATATTAATCATGCAAATTATTTTTAAAATTTAAAAAAGTACACAATCACGACAGTGTTTTTTTTTTTTTTTTTCATTTATAAAATATGTAAAAAATTGCTGTAAAAAGGTGCACAGTACTAAATAATCACGATAGTAGATTTTTTTTTTGCAAAAAGTAGCATTTATAAAATGCTGAATTTTTATATTTGACAGATACTAGTACATGAATTTCTACGGGGTTAAATATTTACGTATGTATTAAACTGAGAACCAGCAATCTTAGTAAGAAATGCAATAAAGGTCAAACAAAACTAGTCACTCATTAAAAGTATACAATAATGAACCGCGATTAGCCATTTTTTTCCCTTATGCAACTATCATTTCGATCGATGTATAGGTTTAGAAAATGCATTTTTCCAACAGAAAACCTTATAAGTAGAAGTATAAACTACTATCATAAATAATAAATATTTTAAAACTTACTTTATTCAAATTGCTACATTTTCACAGCAGAAACAGAGGAACGAGACAACAAGGAACACAACACTAAATACAACGCTACCTACTAGGGAAATGAATGAGAATGGGATATCGCCAACTAAACACGTTCGAAGGGTTACTTGTATTGTAGAAAAATAAATTATGCCAAGCCAATCTATGCTGCCAAGATGCCAGAGGTTGCCTGAAAATGTCTTGTGACCCTTTGTCCAGACGCATGCGCATTATGTGGAATGTCGCTCATTTTAGGGTCCCCACACATGGAGATGTCTAGTGTAATGTCCAGTGTTGCCAATCTAAAATTTGTTTTTTACACTGCTCTTTTATAAATTAGAATTCAGTTGAAATGTTCGTAATCGCTGGTCACAAAGTTAAAATTTACGATTGGAAACAATCTCAAATGTTTATGGTCGCAAATAAAGACAGAGTCGTAAAGATGTGTTTTCTGTTACGGATATTAAAAAACGCTCAAATATAGTTTATATTTGTGGAAGATTTCCTTTCTAAGATCAACTGAATTAAGATAATATTTATTTATAATTGATGTTGTTAAGGAATGTTATTATATTTTAATTCTTTATTTCTTCTTTTGCATTATTTGGTTGTATTTAATTTTGTCTTTGAAAGAGTTCAGAACAACTAACAATCAACTATCCTGCCAACCAATCATTCAACAGCGCTGGTGTCGCATATTTGTATTTCCGAATCATGTTTTGCCATTGAAACGGCATTGCGTAATCTGATTAGTCAGAGGTGCCGTGACGTTTCTTGATGAAAATCCGAGGCTAACGAAAAAGACAGGCTACCGCGGTGCATTCCACTTATCTTTTTTTACAGACCGCTAGAGTGACGTGCTGCTCTTTTCGTACAACTGTATTGGTGGATTCGAGCATCACGTGACTCCCGCGGTTTGTAAAAAAAGATACGCGTAAAGCACCGCGGTAGCCTGTATTTTTCGTTAGCCTCGGTGAAAATCGAGGCTTACGAAAAAGACAGGCTACCGCAGTGCATTCCACTTATCTTTTTTTACAGACCGCCAGAGTGACGTGTTGCTCTTTTCGTACACCTTCATTGGTGCATTTGATCATCACGTGACTCCGGCGGTCTGTAAAAAAAGATACTCGTAAAGCACCGCGGTAGCCTTTCTTTTTCGTTAGCCTTGGTGAAAATCAAGACCGATCATTATGAAGATAAACCGTGGCGGAAATTGTGCTTGACGAAAATCATAGGAGCGTGTTTAGATGGCGAAATTGATTTGTACAGAAAAAGACAATTTACATTATTTATTGCGAAAGGAGGGGAGGGGGAATTTTCTACGTTTCGATTAGATTTGTTTTTTTTTTGCCTTTAATCTAATTTAGAGGGGAAGGGGTTTGTAGAAGATTATTTATTTATTATTACTATCGAATAAAATAGAAGGTAATATATTTTTAAAAAATACATATATAATTTTATATTTTACATGTTGGCGGAGCAAAAGGTGAAACAAGTGGGTGAGTGTGATCAAAGATCGCTCAAAGGGTTTCGTTTAATATTCCTTTCAAAACACTTTATACTTTCTTTAATAAATTCAAATAAATTTCATTTAGAACCCCCCCCCCCCCCCCCCAAAAAAAAAGACATGTTTTTTATAAAGTAAAAATTTACCGGTCTATTTTTCTCGTTTTTTTCGAAAATCTAAACCTGCCCGATAGCGGGCGAAGCCCGCTACTATATTCTGTCATAATAATACCTGTCATGTGGACTAAATGCGATATTTAAAAAAAATTAATTTCAAAATTAAACATGTTCTACAGCTCAAAATGTTAAAATATGCGAATATTTCCATAATCGGTTTTTTATCATGATTCAATACGTTCCTCAAACTCATATATTTACTATTCTCTATAACTCATATTGACACTCGCTTTGTATTATTCTGAAACATTTGAAAAATCCTTTAAACTTCCGATATGACGTCAGATTTTCTTTTTAATTCTCTAATGACGTGATATTAATCTGTTTTGTACACATACTCATACTCCTTGTGTTATTGAGAAATTTTTCTGTTTTATTACCACTATGACGTCAATCAATTTTATTTCATATTAATCTTTTTTTCAATTGGTGAAACTTTTTATTTCATTTTCATTTTTCACGTGGAAATCGTCTGATAGAAAATTAATTATTGTAGAAAGAATTTTATCGTGGATTTTTAATTTTTGGCATCTGCTATAGCGAAAAGTGTTTAAATTTAATAGGAAAGGCTGTTAGAATTTTGACTTTTTATCTCTATTTATTAAAATAATTCGAATTTTTCAAATTTTAATATTTTGAGCTCTTTATAGCTGGTATTCAGCTATGTACAGAACGTTTCAACTCTGTGAGTTACATAGTTTTTGAGAATGGCTCTGTGACAGACAGACAACGGAGCGGGAGTAATAGGGTTTCGTGAGATGAACGAAACGCTAAAAATGAAATTTCAGTAGAAGGGGAAGAGAGATTTAGATGATTGTTTACTTACTGTAACTATGAATTAGTGGCTCAATTAAAAAGATAGATTAGAATTTTTTCGAAAATAGTTTTAATAAATTTATTATTTTTTAGTAATTTTAAATTTGATATTTTTTTTATTTATAGTAGTTTTTTTAATCATTTCAAATTAAATAATAATTTAAATAAATTATTATTAAATTTTAATTATTGAAATTAATTAAAAATTTCCTTTTTTGTAATGATTTTAAATTTAATAATTCTTATAATTTTGAAACTCTGTAAGCTCAGTAATGGATACAAATGAAACGGTAACAGTAACAAACTCTGACGGTCACAAATCTGAAATTTGTTACCGGCATGAAAAGAGCGATACAAAAGAAACACTTGTGACCGTCACAAATGAAGACAGCGGCGTCACAAAGTTGTTACCGATTATTCGATTATTTTCAACGATACGCTTCAATCGGCTTCAATGATTGTTTCAGAAGTATTATAATGGCGGATTCGGGGATGTTGAAAAGCTCGGCAAATATGGAGATATTTCCATTTTTTTTAGATTTAAACCGATACAATTTATTTTTATTAATATTGAATTAACATATGCGAGTTTTAACGCTAAATTTTTGGTAGAATTCTGATCTAATATCAAGCAAAAGTTGTATAGCGTAATATTTATTTATAATTTATGTTATATCAGTTTGTTGTCAATGCATTATTTATTCTTTATCTACAATATATTTTTCTCCAATTCTCCCCCTCCCCAAAAATTTATTTAAAAAATGAATTTGTCGATTACTGTGACCTTTTTGTCACCTATTATTTCTAATCAGTATTTCTTAAAATTAATGTAACAAAATTGTAACAAACATAGCTGATTGTTTAGTTAAAAAAAAAAAAAAAAAACAGAAAAAAAACTTTTTATCTTTCCAAACTTTCATATATACAATTTCCTTTAACTTTATATTAATCTCATTTATATGGCCCCTTTTATTATTTATAATTGCAATATGTCTGTGTCATCTCTACATAAGATGTGTTGCATATTTAAAATATTCCCCCCCCCCCTCCTGGTTGTTTTTTATATACTAAATCTTCTACTGTTATGTGACTACTGGAATCTATTTTACTGTTGCTGATATTTGTGTTGGTCCGCTGGAATGCGTTTAGGAGGCTAGAAAGATTTATAATCAATCTTCGGTCTCTTAAATGCATACTTGCAGGCTAAATCACATTCTGAATTTTAAAAAAGCTACTCATGACTTCTGCACACTGAAACTTGTCAAAAGTAAGTAGTTTTCTTTCTTTCTTTTTTTTTCTTTAATTAATGTGTTCCTATAAAATTTAATTTCCTGCTCTAAAATAGAAATTGTATTTTCTTTCTTTTTTTCACAATATTATGCTGTAAAACTGTTTCTTTATATTTTTATACTCTGAATTACAAATATCAAATTTAAAAATAAAATAAGCAAAGCATCAGCATGCATCTTAAAGGATTTTTTTAATTTAATTTATAGTTATATTTGTTATATTACAGATATATATATATATTTAATATATTAATCTGGTTACATTTTTTAACTTTTTCAACATTAATATGTAATGAATTTCAGTCATATTTTCCATTGTAAATCAAAACACCCAAAAATTCATTAATGTTCATGAAAATGTTAGTAGTAAACAGAAAAACCCTACATTAATAAACTGAAACACTCTACACATTGTAATATATACATTTTTTTTTCCTGTATGTGTGTTTGTTAGAACCAAAACTTCATGAAAGCTAACTAATAAAACAAAATATTGAGATTACAAATAAAAAGTTTTTTCATCATAAGATTTATGATCAGGGTTGGGAAATCGCACCAATTTATTCATTAGTAGCAAGTAAATTTTTTAATGAGGATAGCGAATTTCTAAATAGTCTTTTAAAAACTAAAGGTATAGAAAATATATATCAAGTTATATTTCATGTTTCTACCAACTGCAGTAATGTGAACATAGCATTGTGTTTTGTTATCCCTAAACCCATCCCTTTTATATTTTTTTTCTTAATTTTGTTTAAAAATATATATATATATATATATATATATATATATATATATATATATATATATATATATATATATATATATATGTATTGTAGTAATGAATTATTTTTGGAGTCGTGTAAATTTTGCCACATCAATTTCATTGGATATTGCATCTTGCTAAATATTAAAAAATCCTCGGTGGTAAGATTTTCTGAAAACACATTCTTGTTTATCATGAAAAGTTTTACTATAAGCAAGGGTCGATAGTGGTGCAGACAAAATTTGAGCCTATTTAGGGCTCTTCACAAAAACCCTTAAAAAAATAGGGCCCTTTTCAAAATTCCTCTTTACAAAATAGGTCCTTCAAAATGTTATTTTTTACAAAAAGTGTAGTTATAAAGTTCTACTGAATTCTGTAAAATGGAGATAAAATTAATTAAAACACCTAATAAATTTGCTTTTGGTACTTGAAAAAAAAATCTGTTGTTAATAACAAAGCTACAATTCATTTTTACAGTGAATTTTTATTTTTTTTTAAAATTAAGATAATTTCAAATTTTAAAAAATGGAGGGGGGGGGGTGCATACAAAAAGTATGCTGCTCTGTGCTATTTTTATTGATAGAGAAAGGGGGGGCGACTAACCTTCCTTTTCTGAGATCCACACCTTTAAGTGGTTGTTTTTGATACAGGATAGTTCATTATAAATGTTTTTCTGAGTATTTGATTTAAAAAATTGACCTTCATCTGCTCAAAAACATTTAATTATTGAAAAACAGTATTTTATAAAAATGAAAAAGTAGAAAATAGTGAAAATAGAAATTCATTCAATATTGCTATTAAACACGAATTTAATGATAGCATTTCAATTATTCTTTTTTTTGATAAATGAAATCTTTAATGCAGTTTTTATTGTTGAAAACATGTTTAAAAGTATGATTCAATATATCCATGAAATTTGAAAAATCTGTACTGAATGTATTATTTTTTTATAAATGATATCTTAAAAATTACTGAAAATATGTTACATATATTAATTTGTTGGAATGTATGATATTAAACTTTTTCACAATTTTAAATAAATATGATTAATTTATTTTTAAATATCAAGATCATATATGAATTATTCACATTTATAAAACTGATATAATATTATTTAAAAATAGTTTTCTTTCAACACTCATTACAATGCTGAAATAATTTTATTAAAAAAATATTTTCCTTTCTAATTACTTTTTTTTATTTAAAAAAACAACAACATTTTTTTGTATCTGTTACATCTTGAATGTTTTATTTTATTTTTTAAAGTAAATTATTAAACAGATGTCATATCTTATACTTGTGGGTTTTTTAAATGAAATATTTATAAATATAGATTTGTGAAATCTATATAAACTATCATTTATTGATAAGAAATGATAAATGAAATATTTAATGAAGTTTTTATTGTTGAAAACATTTTTAAAAGTATCATTCAACATATCCATTAAATTTGAAAAATCTATACTAAATGTATTATTTTTTTATAAATGATATCTTAAAAATTACTAAAAATATGTTACATGCATTAATTTGTTGGAATGTATGATATTAAACTTTTTCATAATTATAAATAAATATGATTAATTTTTTTTTAAATATCAAGATCATATATGAATTATTTACATTTATAAAATTGATATAATATTATTTAAAAATAGTTTTCTTTCTACAGTCATTATACTGCTGAAATAATTTTAATAAAAAATATTTTCCTTTCTAATTACTTTTTTTTAATTAAAAAAAATATTTTTGTATCTGTTACATCTTAAATGTTTTATTTTATGTTTTAAAGTAAATTATTAAACAGACCTCATATTTTATACTTGTGGGGTTTTTAAATGAAATATTTATAAATATAGATTTGTGAAATCAATATAAACTATCACTTATTGATAAGAAATAGAAAATTATGTATTTTTTCCCTGTCTGTTTAGAGTTTAGTTAACAAATTTTTATTGGTAAATAAAAAAAAAACTAAAGTTGTGAAATCAATATAAACTGTCATTTATTGATAAGAAATGGAAAATTATGTATTTTTTCCCTATCTGTTTAGAGTTTAGTTAACAAATTTTTATTGGTAAATTATATATATATATATATATAAAAAAAAAAAAAAAAAAAAAAAAAAAAAAAAAAAAAAACTAAAGTTGTGAAATACATATATTATATATTTCAATTTCCGTATCTAAAAAACTTTCTTTCAATCTTTTTTTTTTTACTTTTATATAATATAACTTTTACTTAATATACTTTTAAATAATATATGGATGAAATTTTTCGAAAATAAAATCGATCGTTTTTTAACAGGGTTTAAGGGGGGGGAAAAAAAAAGTCCGTTCGGCCTGTACCGGGAGGAAAAGGTAGCTTTAATATGTCTTCGTTTTAAAATTTTAGCTAATGTTACACGAAAACAGCAAGCTAAGATGCAAAGAAAACATTTACAAAAGATTCGTTAATACTGAATTTGAATAAGAAATTTGTCCGAACGGCTGCAATAGGTAGCTTTATACTTTTTTGTATTGAAACAGGCCCGTAGCTAGGTGGGGGCCAGGTCGGGCAAAGCCCGACCTGCAAAAGATTTTGCCCGACCTAGCGTGAAACTTTACATCCCGATTAAAACAACATTAAATTTCTATTAATTTTTTTTATAATTTTTTGTCTAATCTAGTGTGAGACTGGACATTCCGATCACTTTATCAGCCACTATTTCACTTTAAATTCCCAATTTTTTCCATCTTCTTGCCAGATCTAAGCAAAGAGGATCCCCCCCCCTTCCTCCTCCCAATTTCGTTTTTAAACTGGAAACAAAACCAGAAAAAATTTCATCTATAAACCTTCTTTAACATACAACAGACTGTCGAAGATTGTCCCTTAGGACATTCCCCGCTTTGTTGCTTTGTAAAAATTACACCGTACCGCAGGATATTCCTGCCCGTACCGACCCAGCAACAATTCTGTATTGATTGATATCCATAAAGCTTACTTTCTTTGTAGGATTGTCACCATGTGAAATTTATCTTAAGAAAGCGGGGTTGAAACCAAAGGCTTCTGAATCTGAAAATAAAGCGAAACAGCCTACAATAATGTTTTTGAATTTGTCGTACATGACAAGTTTGCAGCTTCTTTCATGGAACTGGTTCCAATTCCATGAAACAGATTGTTATGTTTACTTGTTTGCTTTGGGAAGAGGGGACTAATGTCTTTCATTCTTCTGATGTTTCCTTACATATTAGTGAATGATAAGAATTTGTGAAACCTATGTCACAATAAAAAAATTATGGGAGGAGTTTTTCCGCATAAAGAAGAAATGGAATTACAATGAAAATATCATCTTTAACCAATAGAATATAAAATTTGTTTTAATTAAATGATATAAATTTAATTTATAAATAAGAAATTTACAGAATTATCTGTGAATTGTTTTGAATATACATGTGTCTTAAGTTATATATATATATATATATATGAATCTAGGAAAAAAAGTAATCGGAAAAAAAGTAAACGGAAAAAAAGTAACTGAGTCAGCAAGAGCGGAAAAAAAGTAATCGGAAAAAAAGTAAACGGAAAAAAAGTAAACGGAAAAAAAGTAAACGGAAAAAAGTAACAAGGTATTGATAAATATTGAACTTATTGATAAATAAGTGTTAAAAGCTAACGAAGTAACATATGTCTGATTTATATGACTCCCGTAGGCGGATATTTGCGAATACTATTAGGAATTGAGTAAAATCACCCCCGGAAAAAAGCACCATCGGTAAAAAGCTCCCTGATAAAAAAATGGGGGGGGAGGGGGAGGGTTTCACGTTAAGATGGGATAATACCACACATTTATGAATAACACGTGTTTGAATAAGCCAATTATAATTTCGGGTAAATCACGTGCAAACCACGTGCATTTACTAACCACGTGTACTACGAACAATCAGAGTATTATATACATCATTTTTTCTAATACGAGAGCAAATCTTGTGTGTGTGTGTGACGGTGGGGGGGGGGGGGGTTATATTAATAACAATATTATTGTGTTATTGTTTGTATTACTGTGTTGTATGTTTGTGGGGGGGGGGTTATATTAATAACAATATTATTGTGTTATTGTTTGTATTACTGTGTTGTATGTTTGTGGGGGGGGGGTATATTAATAACAATATTAATAACAATAATTTAACATATGCAAATTTTATGTTAAAAACGGCTCTATCGATTTTGACGAAATTTTGTATCCTACCGTTTTGAGGCACCAGAAAACCGTTGGGCTGGGTCACATGTTCAAGGAAATTCGATTAGTGGGTCATTTGGGTCACCATCGGTCAGGATCAAGCTAATTGTATCTAAAATACGGTTCAAACGATTTTGACTAAACTTTTATTACCATTTTTGGGCACGAGAAGACTATTGGGCTGGGTCACATATTCGAGAGGTCATTTTTGGGTCAACGCGTGTCAAGTTAATTTTATCTAAAAAACGATCTAACGATTTTGATTAAATTTTGTATCTTACGAGTTTCGAGCACGAAAAAATCATTGCGCTTGGTCACATGTCGAAGAAAATTCAATTAGTGGGTCATT
Source organism: Maratus michaelseni (assembly GCA_963931845.1). NCBI lineage: Eukaryota > Metazoa > Arthropoda > Arachnida > Araneae > Salticidae > Maratus > Maratus michaelseni. Next base: position 279,947,140 of record OZ007598.1, on the reverse strand, counting down.
TTTGGGGTCACTGTGGGTCAGGGTCAAGCTAATTGTATCTAAAAAACGGTTCAAACAATTTTGACTAAACTTTGTATCCTACCATTCTCGGGCACAAGAAGACTGTTGGGCTAGGTCACATGTTCGGGAAAATTCGATTAGTGGGTCATTTTGGTCATGGGTCATTATGGGTCAAGCTATTCTTATCTTAAAAAAAGCTCAGAGGATTTGAACTAAATTTAGTATCCTACAGTTTTTGGGAACGAGAAGAGTGTTGGGCTGGGTCACATGTTCGAGAACTTTCGATTAGTGGTTCATTTTGGGTCAACGCGGGTCAAGTTAATTTTATCAAGAATCATGATTCTCAAATCTTACATATATTTCAAAACACTGGGATAATTTTAAGTATTAATCAAAATAATTTTTAACCAGGTATAAAGTTGTTAAAACTGCACTGTAAACTGGAATGTCTGAAATTCAGACACTTAAGTGTCTGAAACGGATGGTTCAAAAAAGAGACACTTTAAAATGTCTTCATTTTTTAAAACACTTATTTGTGTCTGAATTTAAGACATTTGAAACGTCTGAATTGAGGCCATTTTCGTGCTCTGCTCTGTTAGCAGTAAGTAGCCATTTCTGACCACATTTTTTAAAGCATTAAATGCAGCCATATTTGACAACATTGCATCCTCAATAAATGGGACTATATAGGACCACAAAGCAGGGCTGGTAATTTTTTTTAAGAAGAAGAAGAACTTGATTAAAGCATGGGCAAACTGGCTCATGGCACTACCCCCCCCCCCCCGATTTATGGGGCCCAAAATTTAGAATGCAATTTTCGTAAAGCTGATATTTTAAATCTATTTCGACATTGAACTGATTATATTCAATGTTTTGAGCTTTTACAGTAAGATAAGATTGAAAACAAAAATTATATTTCTCTAAAAACAGTAAAATCTCTCAATAGTGGATACTTCGGGACCACAGAATTTTTCCGCTATTCGGAAGTGTCCGGTTTTAGAGGTAAAAGCGGATACCTCTATTTAGCGAAAAAACACCTTTTCAATCCACAACACATACATGTTTGAATATTTTTACATCAGAAATGTGGACACCTCCGAATAGTAGACAAATTTTGTAGTCTCGAAATGTCCGCTATTGAAAGGTTTTACTGTTTTTAGATAAATATATATATTTTTTTGTTTTTAATCTTATCCTACTCTATAAGTTTAAAATATTGAAAGAAATGTCAAATTTGGGAGGCACCTAAAATCAGAGGGGAGGGGGTCAAAGCCGTGGAAGAGTTTGCCCGTGCAATAATCAGGTCCTGCTTCTGGAAGCAACCCAATCCTGATTTATAGTTCGCTAAATGTAGGTATATAGAGAACAAACCCAGCAGTCCCGAGGTATCCGCTATTTAAATTTTTAACTGCATAAATTCATTTTGCAGTTCATTTTCTTAGTAGAAAGTACAAGTTTCTATCATTTAAGTATGCTTTAACTTATTTTAACATTTAAATAGAATAGTTTAATAATAATGAAAAATCAAGTTTTCATTCTTTTTCTGAATGTTTTATATTTTTATTCAAATATTAACATCCATAAAAACCATGCTGGTGTTATGAGACCTTCTTATTAAAATAAATAAATAAATAAGAAAGATTTTTTTTTTGTAAAAATGTTAAGTATATTAAAATTTGCTAAAGAACTTTTATTTTTATCTTGTACATAGCATACTTAAATAGTTATACAAAAAGAACCAATTTAATCTTAAATTTTAATACAAAAATGAAAACAAAATATTTGTCTCTTCCATGGGCCAAACATGGTTCTTATCTACCCAATTCCCCCCCCCCCCCCCCATTCCAAAAAAAAAAAAAACCACACCACCACTTTTTTTTTTTTCTGTTTTCAATTATCTTTTTTTAGTTCCACATTATCTTGATTCTTTATTTAGAATCTTATTCAATATGACTTTTTTAATTTTCCCAGTTCATATATGATTAAGTAAACTGATTTGGATTCTTTGTTTGTGTTATATTTTTTAAATGGCTGTGTGTCTTGAAATTAAAATATGTTATTTAGATGGAACATAGTAAATACATATAAATACAGTTTTTGTATTTTGAACAAGTTTTCATGAGGAAATATTGAAAATCATTTATAAAATAATCGAATTTTCTCAGACGTGTGACCTAGCGCAATGATTTTCTCGTGCCCGAGAGGTCTGCACGGGCCGAAATTTCCAGGCCCGGGCCCGGCCCGACCCATACAAAAAATAATTTGGCCCGGTCCGGCCCGATACAAAAATTAAAAGTTCGGCCCGAGCCCGGCCCGGCCCGAACAAAAAAAATATTGGCCCGGCCCGGCCCGATTTAAAAGTTAAAAGTTCGGCCCGAGCCCGGCCCGGCCCGGAAAAAAGTTAAAATCTCGGCCCGAGCCCGGCCCGGCCCGAGTGAATTTCTACAAAACATAATTTTTACGTCGATTTGGTTAAAAATTTCCCTCGTAGGAGGAGATCTAACCAAAAATTCCTATCGTAGCCTTTTTTTTTCATGTTTATAATCTTCATTTTTATAGAGGTGCCGCAAGCTCGAATATTTATTTTTTTAATAAATCTCTATTTGTTGTATGTATGTGTTTAAGTTATCATCAATATTGTTAATCCATATTCCATTTATTGAAGTGTTAAAAATCAGAAAAATGCTATACAGTAAAATCTTCTAAGATGGAATTGCATAGGGAAGAAAAAAAATGAGTGATAGACAATTTGCCTTCTTAGCAGGTGTAAATGTATTATATATTCTTTTCTTAAATATTAGTATATTCATTTTTAATGGATCAACACATTTTTCAATTTAAGACAGGATTCCATCATAAGCAGGTTCTTTTTCACACGTTTTACTATATTTTAATTTAGCCATATTTTAATAAGTGTATAAATCTACTATTCTTTAAAAAGAATAAATTTTAATGTTTAATTATAAGATAATGGCGATTTAAAAATGTATGCATGTTTTGAAAAGATTTTTATGCCAGATCTTATTTTACACCAGGACTAAAAATTTTGAGGCGTGAAGACTAGGAAGAATGAAACCAGTCCCGGCTCTGTACGGAAAAAATAATTTAAGGCACGGCCTTATCCTTCAGGAAAAAAGTAAGGCCCGGCCCGTAAAGAGTAATTACTAGGCCCGGCCCGAGCCTTCAGAAAAAAATATGGCCCGGGCCCGGCCCGGCCCGAGTGCCGTGAAGAAAAATAGGCCCGAGCCCGGCCCGCGGGCCGGGCCGAGTACGGGCTTCGGGCCTTGGCCCGGTACAGATCTCTAGACACTAGATCTAGTACAGATCTCTGTACAGATCTCTAGAAGCTCGTAAGATACAAAATTTAATCAAAATCGCTAGAGCCGTTTTTTAGATAACATTAATTTGTCCCGCGTTGACCCAAAATGACGCACTAATCGAAAGTTCTCGAACATGTGACCCAGCCCAATAGCCTTCTCGTGCCCGAAAATGGTAGGATACAAAGTTTAGCAAGGGTCGATCTAGGCAAAATTTAGGGCCTATTTAGGGTCCCTTCACACAAATATATTTAATAAAACAGGCCCTTTCACAAAAATATATTTAATAAAATGGAGCCCTTCACAAAAATCAATTGGCTAAAATGGGCCCCATCACAAAATTCCTTTTAATAAAATAGGAACTTACACAAAATTCTGTTCCATAAAAACTTACTATTTATTAAATATTTATTATTTTGTGACATTTTAAAATGTGTAATTTGTAAACAAATAAGTTCACCAGTGAGGAAAACTTCAGCAAAAGGATTTAAAAAAGTTTATGTTAATAAATTCTTGGTTCGAATTTGAGAAACTGAATTTTAACTTTTGTTACAAAGTGTTATTTTTCACAAACATATAATAAACTTCACAAAAATAACCTTTATTCTTTACAAAATGGGCCCCAAGAATAAAAACCTGCATCGACCCCTGTTTAGTCAAAGTCGTTTGAGCAGTTTTTTAGGTACAATTAGCTTGACCCTGACTCATGGTGCCCCAAAATGACCCACTAATCGAATTTTCTCGAACATGTGACCTAGCCCAATAGTCTTCTTGTTCCTTAAAACTGTAGAAAACTAAATTTAGTTCAAATTCTCTGAGCCGTTTTTAAGATAAAAATAGCTTGACCCATCTTGACCCATAACCAAAAATGACACACTAATCGAAATTTCTCGAACATGTGACCTAGCCCAATAGTCTTCTCGTTCCCTAAAACTGTAGGATACTAAATTTAGTTCAAATCTTCTGAGCCCTTTTTAAGATAAGAATAGCTTGACCCATAATGACCCATGACCAAAATGACCCACTAATCAAATTTTATGGAACATGTGACCCAGCCCAACTGTCTTCTCGGGCTCGAAAACCACAGGATGCAAAATTTAGTCAAAATCGTTTAAACCGTATTTTAGATACAATTAGCTTGACCCTGACCGATGGTGACCCAAAATGACCCACTAATCGAATTTTTTCTAACATGTGACCCAACCCAATGATTTTCTGGTGTCTCAAAACGGTAGGATACAAAATTTCGTCAAAATCGTTAGAGCTGTTTTTAAAATAAAATTTGTATATATATATAACCCCGCCTCCCCCCCCCCCCCCCAAACACACACACACAAGATTTGCTCTTGTATTAGAATATATGATGTATATAATGCTCTGATTGTTCCTAGTACACGTGGTTAGTAAATACACGTGGTAGCACGTGTAATTACATATAATTGGCTTATTCAAACACGTGTTATTCATAAATGCCTCCCCCCCCCTCTACCCATTCCTTTTTTTTTATCAGGGAGCTTTTTTCCGGGGGTAACTTTACTAAATTCCTAATAGCATTCGAAAATATTCGCCTACGGGAGTTATATAAATCAGACATATGTTACTTCGTTAGCTTTTAACACTTATTTATCAATAAGTTCAATATTTATCAATACCTTGTTACTTTTTTTCCGTTTACTTTTTTTCCGTTTACTTTTTTTCCGTTTACTTTTTTTCCGATTACTTTTTTTCCGATTACTTTTTTTCCGCTCTTGTTGACTCAGTTACTTTTTTTCCGTTTACTTTTTTTCCGATTACTTTTTTTCCTGTTACCATATATATATATTTTTTTTTTTCCCCACGGGTTTTACAAGTAGTGGTTAGTAGAGGAAATTATATTACCGCTTTACACGTTTGAATGTATTTCACTTAAAATAACTTTCATGTAACATAAGATAAATAACTTTTCATCTTAAAGTACAAAATCTTTAAGGAACAAAATAATATCAATCAATAATAAATCAAGGAACAAAAAGAAAAATGTAACGATATGATATTGTTAAGTTGTTAAGTATAATTAGATTTTATAAAATGTTTTATTTCGCGTAAAATATATTCTTTGAAGGAATTTATTAGCAGATATCGAAATAATATGATAAAAGCAGCTTAAAAAAGTTCATACTTTTGCTTACGGCTTGAAAATATTTATAATAATGAACAAGATAACAAATTAAATCCATCATAGGCGCCGACTACAAGGCCATAAAAATTCTCTGGAAATTTTTACAGGGGCATCGCCCCCCTCTGGAAATAAAAATTAATAGAAGGTCTGTCCCTTTATCTGTTCAAACTACTCTTCCCCGACGCCCCCCCCCTGAAATTTTTAAAAGTTGGCGCATCTGAAATAAACCAATCATTTTTTCAAATTTAAAGAATAAAATATGCCGGGCTACTTACGATTTTACAAATCCAAATTAGTTATCTTCTGACACATTCACAAAGTCATTCACTATTCTTAAATTCAAAAATTTTTCAGGTCCTCTTATTAAAAACAAAGAAATTAAATAGTATTTTCCATTTTTTTGTAAAGGCAAATCACTTTTCAGAAAATGACCGTCAAAGTTAACGATATAAACCAATTTTCTGGACATGACAGTCTGATAAAGTTCATAAGCGAGAAATCGATTACAACTCAAAATCTATAGAAAAGTGAAAAACGTTATTCGATTCTAAATCACTTTAGTAGTTAAAACTTGTAAATTTCATGCTTTTATGTATAAAAATGACAGTGCGAATATAGCAAAAAAGTTCCGTGTTGTTCAGCCGGAAAAAATTGTATATATATATATATATATATATATATATATATATACACAATTAATATACATATAATTTTTTTTTTTTTTGGAACCTCATGGAGGATATCTGATATGGTATTTAATTACGGGTAAATGTCACAACAGTCTTATAAGCATAAACAATATGCATAGCTCTTTTCAAAAAATATACGGCGATTGAAGGAATAGCGATGCTTTATAGGAAATGGACAGTGAAATAAATAAATTAAAAAATACATAAAAAATTTTATATTTGCACAGACTCTTCGACACTAAACATTCTGCATAAATAGTGTTTATTATTATTTTTAATGTAGCAAAGAATAAACAAACAAGTTGGAAATGTACGTTAAACGTGACAAATGAGGTGCGACCGTACTATAACTAGTTTTACAATGTAAAAAAATTATCTTTATTATTTCTGTGAAATGAATTATATCGTCTGTTACGAGCGAAATGAGCATGCTTTTTTTTTCTTATTAGTGATGCCACGTTTACAGATGCGAAGTTTTTTTCGACACCCGACTGCTGCAAAATTCAACATGAAATATTGCTTTATGAATGATTACCTCCATGGTTTAATATTTCTATGACTCATGATGAACGAATCTTTTGTGTTTATTTACTTTAATGGATTGAGATATTCGGCTATTAACCTAATTTCTACTGAAGTTATCTCAGAATCTATACATTTTTTAATGTAACTCATCTCTCGAGCAAACACTTTTTTTGAATGATCTTTCTAAAAATGTAACTTTTATGCAATTTTATTCGAAGAAATAATGTTGAATAAAAATGACCGCTTGGCATATGAAAAAAGAAGTGGTTAGTAGGTTAGCCCGTATTCTTTTTCCTCAGTCACATGACTTGTGCTTTTATTATACAGATTACGTATGATAGGATTTAATAGAATAAATAAAACTTTTTTAATATCTTTTTAATTTGTGATTCGATTTTCACAAAATTTGAAATGACTCGACAAAATTTTATAACGATTCTATATATTAAATTTTAAACCATTCGGTTGGGTAGTTTTTGTTTTTTGCGGACGGACCAGACGACGACTATAGGTGCTACGCATTTATATAATTACGAACGCACCTAAACTGGGATTGTTTTGTCTGAAACAGAGACAGCACTGAGTTGTGCTAATTAGATCTTGAATTATCTATGTTTAATACTTTAAACATAAATGATTCCGTGTTATTGTAGCAAGTGTTGATGCAGTGTAATTTACCATACAGTGTTAACAATATTTACATTAATTCTGTATTAATCTTAATAATCTCTCATAAAAATCCATTAAAAAGAAATATGAAAATATACTTTTTGATGCTATTTTTTTCCATAATTTACGGCTTTTTCAGAACTCGACACAGAATAACACATAACAACAGAAGCGTGAGAATTTTAAGACTTTATCTGTTTGAAAAACCGGAGCGTCCGTTTGCAATTTTGAATTTTCTGCCTCTTACAAGTTCCTTTTATTATTATTATATCTTCATTTTGTTTCATTTGTAATGCTTATAGTTAGGATTGCACGAAAAGTTTTTAACTTGACTTCAAGACTACTATTAAATCGAATGTCACAAACAAGCGCCATCAAAGCAGCCGAATTGCTCAGCACCCTTTAGTACTTAAGTGATTTTGGACTTTGACTTTCTGACACATGACTGGACTACCTGTGGTGTGAAATTGTGTTACCCGTCCTCTGAAATATAAATAGAGAAGTAGTATGAACTATTTTCTGAAAGAAAGATTTTGACAATTTTACAATGGGACGATATAGGTGCAATTTGTCGCTCCTGTGATTGTGCCAACAGCGGGCCTGTGTTTGTGCAAGACCACCCGGATGTTTTTGTGTCCCGTTCAACGATTTCGAGGAATAGATTTAGTGACTCTTGAAAATCCGCTTGTGAAAATAATGCATTCTGCCTTATTACAGTTTTGTTTAACCGTTGTGGTTTCCAGATGCTAACCAGTTTTTGGTGACAGTGAAAAAAAAAGGTTCTCGTTTTAAAAGCTGTATATATTATATTTGGATAAGTATGTATCTGTGAACGGAACGGATTACTTTATCTGTGAATACAAGTTATATTTGAAAATATGAATATCCGTTCATTTATGTATAAGAAGCGTCGACTAGAACAGAAAATAGAGAGTCCTGCTCCTGAATATTGTGCAAATAGTAATGATAAAAATTCATTATCATTAACTGGACCTACTACAAGTAAACCAGATTATTCTGGATCTCGATTTGCCTAAAAGAGACGAGCCAGTTCAACAAATTATTTTGAAGGAATTCCCACGAAAAAATCAACGTTCTTTTCGAGCGGCATGGTATAAGCAATTTGAATGGCTGGAATATTCTGTGGCAAAGGACGCAGCATTCTGTTATGCTTGTAGACATTTTAACCGGTTCGGATCCAAAGAAGCCGCATACACCGAACATGGTTTTAAAACTTGTAAAAATGCTTTAGACAATGGCCGCGGTTTTCCGAAACACGAAAAATCAGAAGCTCACATCCAAGCCATGGCAAAGTGGAAAGAAAAACAGATTCGAGTTAATTCCTCTACATCTGTATCGACTTTAATCAATGAAAATGTATTGGAAAAACATCGATGAAATGAAAATTTAAAAAAATATTTTTTCACTATCGGTAAAGACATCCTCGTTACTTGTTCTATTCATTTTATTCATTCTGTTTTTTCTTTCTCATATCTTTATTGCGTGATGTAAATATAACGAAACATCATTTAACCCTTTCCGGCACGGAGTAATTCTGTTTTTAAAATGATGAAATAATGGACTGACATCAGAATTTACAAAAAAATTTATTACAAAATAAAAACTTGCTAAATTTCCAATACTTTATAAAAGGAAAAAAATAATTAAATATTCTTGGTGCCGTTTGTCAGTTTTGGAATTAAAATTAGGTGTCCTTTTTTGTGACCATCGCCCACTAAAGGGTTAATAAATTGTACTTGAATGCATCTATTAATATAAACGAACATAAAACCTACATAAATTTAAATTACTTAATTAAAAGGAAACAACATTTTTTACGTTATGTAAATGTAAATATTTTATTTATGTGTCTTTGATATATTTTTATTGTGTCTTGGAACAAACATTAAAAAATTCATTCTGGCTTTGGAGAGATCTTACGTTTTAAATGAGAAAAAAATTACATTAAAAGTACAGTACAAACTTTTCAAGGTATAAGAGACGTGAAAAAAATTAAGAAATAATCTGCCCCCCCTGAAAAAATATTTGCCCCACCTAGAAGTAAGGTCTAGCTACGGGCCTGTATTGAAAGCTACCTAAAACATAATATTGACAATAGTTTTAGTTGGCGCTGTTTAAATACGATTATTTCTTGAGTATTTGGTGCTATTTGTTAAAAAAAAAGCCGCACTACGTGTTATGCTGACAAGCTTTATTTACGTTTCGGAGAGTTGTTACCGGCTTGTGACAGCTCGCGACCGCTTCCAAGCAGTAACAAACTTTTATGACAACAGTCACAACTTTGTGACGCCTGAAGCAGGATGGCGTTTCATTTGTATCGCGTTTGGCAGGATTTGTGACTGCAACCCGAGTTGTTACTGAAACCGTCTCATTTCCCAGCAAACACAGAATTGTCAGAAATGTCACGAATTGATATAAGAAATATCATTATTGTCAGATACATCGATTTTCATGTAACATTTTGGCATATTTTTCATGGCAAAACAAAGATTTATCAATAAATGGTGTCTGCACGGTAAAAAACTGGCGATAATCTTACGCAGCACCAAATCATTGTCAAATACTAGGCATCCATTAGCTATACTACAAATGATAACGTTTCGTCGCGCCACGAGCTTGTCGGATGCCGATTTCAACTTTACACCATGGATATGATAATATTTTAATACCCATCGATATACCACCGATATACTATCATTGTCGTCGGGACATTTATCTAAACCGGAATGGCAACGGCAACACACTTAATATGGCGGCGCGCGGGCTTCACTGTGTTGTGTACATTTGTATTTTGTTTTCCCCAGAATATCCCAGTCAAAGTAAGTTGTTTCTTAAATGCTTTAACTGTTTATGTGCAAAGTGTGTAAATTTTCTTTTTTTTTAAATGAATTAAGTATTGAAATCATCTCATGCATATAAATTAATCATACGCTAATGTATAAAAACAAATCAGTTAGTGTTACGTGTTTAGCACATGGTAATAGAATACCTCTATTTATATCTCCCTGGCTTAGCATTTGCATTAAATGTTGAAAAGAAAGTGACGTATACCTTTTTTACCATTGGCATTCAAATAGCTTAATTCTGTTTTCTTTCTCCCATTAATAAGTATTATTTAATCAGTTAATCGGGGAAAAAAAAAAAAGGATAAATTGCTTATTTTTGACATTTTTGTTGTTTTCGTGTGCAAAAGACCTGTTTTTACCAGTCAGCAAGATGTAATATAGGATAGATGTGCCAGTAATGGACACCTTAAATGGTGTAAAGTTTGTTTATAAAAAAATAACCAATAAAAATTTAACTTAATTTTTTTTTCATGATTCCCAATTGCAAGTTTTATAATGCATGTTACTGTTAACACTTTTAATCAAACCAATCTGAGGCAGAAAATGTTTCATAGTTCCACTGTTTTTGAGTGAAAATCTGAATTAACATGCTAAGATGTGGCTTGAATTAATTTATATCTTTTTTTTTTTATTTTGTTTCAAAAATTTGTTGATATTTTGTTTTTATCTTGATAGTAATATAAAACGGTACTTTTCGGTTAGCCGGGCGCCTGTGATATATGTACATGTATAAATATATAAATATATATATATATTCATACATATATTTGTATATATATATGTATGCATATATATGTATATGTGTAGATATAAGTGTATAAATATATATGTGTGTATATATACAATATACATGTATAATAATCACTGGCACCCGGCTAACCGAAAAGTACCTATAAAACTTTGAATATTATATATTAATGGTCATTTACAAAATTGTATTTCTTTTTACGGTTTTAGGACCCGTGTCCATTACTGGAATGTTTAATTAGTCTGTTTTCAATAATGTTCTTCATAGTCCTTAAAATGTTTTAATTTAACTGAACAGCTAAGTACTCTAATTTAATTTTTAAATTGTTACATACCGACCTTTTTTTTAATATATAAATAGCCACTTTTTATTAATTTCATGTACAGTAGACTCTGTCAAATCCGCACAGCTTGGGACCAGAGGTAATGCAGATTTTAGAATTTTGCGGATTTCTGGTCACTGTTTTGTTTACATTTTTTAAACAGTAATTTGAATGTAATAATGCACTCAAAATTATCATGAATGCTTACAATAAAGTAAAATATTAAAATAACAATGAAAAATAATGTAAAGGTTACATAAATTAATAATGCGTGGCTAAATATGCATAATAATAATGAGATAAATTTTTCTTGAATTATTCAATGAAACTTGCTGCATAAAGGTACACTAGTAGTTTACATCAAAACCATAAAATTACAACATTTTATTTGATGTTTGACCAGATTTAATAAACAAAAAAGTTTGATTAATACATAAATGTATTTGATTAAAAGATCAATCACCACTAATATCAGTGTTATCTTGAAAAAATTCAGAGATAAATTTATATAATATAAAATAGCTGCAACACAATTTTGCTTCTATTTTATAAACTGAAATTTGATATCACCTGAATTCTAATTACTTTCCCTTTTATTTAAATAACCTATTCTCCATATTTTATATCGTTTCTCCACTCTTTATGAATTTAAACAAAATATAATTGTACAGATTAAATTTTCTGTTCTTTTTAGCCTAATACAGTCTTAAACATTCGAAATTAAAGTGTAAAACATAAGAAAAATGAAAATAAGTTGCATTTAATCACAGTTTTTATATCATTTATTATATCAACAGAAAAAAAAAAGAGTATAATTGTGTCAGTAATAGTCTGAGGGAAAATTTAGTAACCATAATTAAGAAAGAAAAAAATACATTTTTTACCCTGGCTTAAATTTATTCCCCTAAAAATTAATTCTGAAAAGTAAATTTGGGGGCCTCTTTGTATGTCAGTGGGTAAGCTCTGGTTTCATGGGCCTATTCGGTAAACAGGCCCTGCTCGTAGTATGTGGCAATTTTTGTGACAGCAGTTAAGGGTTAAACTGCATAAAGTAAATCGAGCATGAATCAGATGCTTCTAAAGGAGAATTTCCACCTTTTTGAAATTAATTTTTAACATTATTGGGATTGATACAAAAATGCAAAGCAAATATTAGAAGCATAAGGGGGGGGGGGGGTAAATTTAATGATATTTAGTCTACATAAACCCTTGCAGTTTCTGAATCAATGTACAGAAGAGCTATCAAATCCAAAGTCAACTTATGTTATGAACATTTGAAATTATCAATTTTATGCCTCACATAGTAACCCAGTTATTTTGTTTATATTATTGTTTATTTACTTTTTTTTTACTGTATTTTAATTCTATAAATTATTTTTATTTACTTTTTTAAAATAATAGAAACTATTTCATTTATTACATTATTTTATATTTATATTGAAATAAAAAATCACGTGCTATTATTGCATGCTATTTGTAACTAATATTCAAAAACAGGTTTCACCAAATTGGCTGGGAGGGAGGAAGGGGGGGGGGGGAATAACGCCAATGTGGTACATATATGACATATGTGCCAAGTTTTTTTTAAACTTTAAAAGCGAAAGAAAGTTTGTATAAGGTTCTTTTTGAAATACAGTAGATTCTCAAAAATCTGTATAGCTTGGGACCAGAGGTTATGCGGATTTCTGGTCACTGTTTTGTTTACATTTTTTAAACAGTAATTTGAATGTAATAATGCACTCAAAGTTATCATGAATGCTTACAATAAAGTAAAATATTAAAATAACTTTGGGAAATAATGTAAAGGTTACATAAATTAATAATGCATAACTAAATATGCAAAATAATGATGAGATAAATTTTTCTTGAATTATTCAATGGAACTCGCCGCATAAAGGTACACTAGTAATTTGCATCAAATCCATAAAATTACAAAATTTTATTTGATGTTTGACCAGATTTAATAAACAAAATATCTTGATTAATACATAAATGTATTTGATAAAAAGATCAATCACCACTGATATCAGTGTTATCTTGAAAAATTTCAGAGATAAATTTATACTTCCTTTATGAAAAAGCAAGATTTAAATGATATTAAACCAGAATTACATAATAAAATGAGTACAGAATGATATAAAAATAAAAAAGCTTGAATTTCCTTCCTATATCTTAACTGTAAGTTTCACTGTTTACATCTGAAACAATGTGCGGATTTGAGAGAGTCTACTTTAATTAATAAAAATTTTATAATTGCAATGAAATTAAAGTTTTTTAAAAACCACTTGCATCTTTTATAATCTGTATATAAAGTTTTTTACATCATGTTTGAAATTTCATGTTTTTTTTAGCATTTAAAAAAAATTACAGTACATATTACAATTTTGCCTTTTTACTTGGCAGTCCGAGGGTTGCCAACCTCCAAAGTATGGCCATTTTATCGTGCTCTGTGATCACCGCAATCAGAGGTTACTTAAAAAGGTTCTTTTCGATTAGTCGGGCACCAGTGATATATGTACAATATATAAATAAATATGTATATACACATATATATTCATACATATATGTGTAGATATGTGTGTATATATGTATATATATATATCACTGTCGACCGGCTAACCGAAAAGTACCCTTAATAATTTAGATTATTTTTCCAGTTGTTTATTTGGCATTATAGTTTGGCGATATATATATATATATATATATATATATATATATATATATATATATATATATATATATATATATATATTTTCATGCTAAGGGCTAATTGCGAAGGATCCTATTTAGATTATGTAACACGATGAATATCAATTTTTTTTGTGTAGGTATATATATTTTTAATTAAAAGTTTTGGTTTTCTGGACTTTATGCTTAAATCAGGGTTGGCAAGTTTTTTACATGTGGCAGTATTAACTGGTTTTAAATATGGTTAAAACAGTCATATCAAAAATCTAATTTTAATAAACTACCATTAAAGGAATTATTTAGCAGAGCTGGATAGACTTTAATCTATAAATTCTAAAGAAAACTGCACAAATACATTCTTGAAACCTATTTGTGGAGGATATGGTAAACTGCAAATAAACTGCAGCATGATAATTTTTTTAATAAAACTTGCCTAGTTCTTTTTTGATGGATTATTTTATCGTTGTTAATGCATGTTTTTAAAGATAATTCATGCTTTTTAAATGAACAGTTAATAAATTCTTATAACTGGAGAAATCTTGTTTTAATTGGCATCTTTTGAATTGTAAACAAATAATGATTTATTGAACAATTATTTAAACAGCTAAAAATAACATTTTATAATTTCTAAATGATTTTAATAGATTTTGTGATTTTATATAATGTAAGTTCCTATTTTTGTCAGGGTTCGGTGATATGTATCCATCCGATATTTATTTTCAAAATACATGAAGTTCGATATTTTCACATATTTGATATTTATTTTCAAAATATTGCGTATAATATTTTTGATATTTTCAGTAAAAACAAGTGTAAAGGAATTTTTTAACTGTTATTGGCAATGTCGTTACTGTAGATAAAGAATTTTTTCTCTTTTATTAGTGGTTTTTTAGCCCCCCCCTTCCCCCGCCCCAAAAAAAAAAGTGTACTATATTTATGTTTAAATTTTTCAATAAAAACAAATTATTTTGTTGTATAAAACGTAAAATTTTCTTAACTTGATTACTAAATCTTAATAGTTTGTTTTTCATGAGTGTAAAAAGCAAATTGTGTCTGTTTTTAATTAGTTGATATTGAATTTTATGTGAAAAAAAAAATGTAGAAAGGCATTTAGAATATTGTTTTATGTAAGTTTTCATGTTAAATGACATATGTTTTAATGTGTAATTTATATTAACTCTGAAAATATCGGATATAGTATATAAAAATATATCAGATATTTTTGAAAATATCATGATATTTACAAAAATTACGACCTGAATTTTGTGTTTATAAAATAAGATAAAATGCTTTCAGTTTTAAATAAAATGTTTCTAGTTATATCAGTATTTTTCAGCAGG
Source organism: Maratus michaelseni (assembly GCA_963931845.1). Taxonomy (NCBI): domain Eukaryota; kingdom Metazoa; phylum Arthropoda; class Arachnida; order Araneae; family Salticidae; genus Maratus; species Maratus michaelseni. The sequence continues at coordinate 279,931,817 of OZ007598.1, read as the reverse complement.
GTTGGCAAAAAACCGGGTTTTTTTGAAAAAAAAAATGGTTTTTTTGGTTTAAACCGGGTTTTTTTTGTATCTTTTTTAATTACATATATGCACATCAGTAAATAAAATTTAACATTGACAAGAATGATTAATATTACAATAACAATATATATATATATATATATATATATATATATATATATATATTCTGAAAACAGTTTAAACAAAATAAATAAACAATTGTTATTAATTATGTACAAATTCAAATCATTAAATTTTATTTAGAGCTGAGCTAACATCATTTACATTCAAATTCAAAACAGTTATATATATACAAAAGTTTCCTATGTAATACATAGAAAATGATCACTTGTGCCGTCAGGTTCTACAGTAATGGTGATAAGTTTTAAATAATTTTTAAAGATTACTTTTTAAAAAAGTTGAAGAAATAATTGCTGTTTTATATATACATATTTCCAAATGCAACCTGTAATTCATGTTTACTAAATGATTTAGCACACTTATAAAACATATTAATATGTTTATGTATTTCATATTGCATTCATAGAATGGATTCTGTATCTTAATGTTGATACTTAAAAGTTTTTAATATTATTTAATTGCAAGATTTATATTAAATTCTCTAAAGACTTAATCTATTGCTTTCCTATATTTTTTCATTTTAATAAGTAACACTTAGTTGTGTTACATAAGAATATAAAGATATAATGTAGAATTTTACCTTGGTATGCTATACTAATTTAAAAAAAAAAAAAAATAATGCAAAGAAAAGAAAGTGAGACTTACTTTTTTATTCAATTTAAAAAAACAAATTGAATTTCAGTAAGAAAATTAAATTGAAATATATTTAAAAAATATATATAAAAGAAACATTTTAAAAACATGGAAATTGAATAAATTTTCAAAATTTTAAGAAAATGGAAGTACGACACATGTCTATAAAGATTCTATGTTAATAAACAGGATTATTAGGGTTTAATGATTTAAACAAAAAAACAAGTTTTGCCGCTTTTTGTAAACCCAGTCTGTTGCGTAACTTTGATTGTACAACACCAAATGAAGAAAAAATTCTCTCTACATTTGCAGTAGTCGCTTTTGCAGTAAGAATCGTTTCAACTTCTTTCAACACACCATCATTGAACTTTTTGATTTCATTTTCTTGAATATGCCACCATTCTATAGCTGATACATCTTTACTAAAATCATTCTCAAAAAGATATCTTTGAAATGGAGAACTTTTGGCACAAAATTTTAGTATCAGAGATAATAAATTGTTTTTGGGAAATTTTGTTTTAGCATATTCCAATGCTTCTTTTTTTTCCTCCGATGACAATTCGAGATCAGCATCCTTGGCTCTTGGATCCAACAGATAAGCAAGAAGATGGGCTGGTGTTATTGCCATTTTATAACGAGTATCTAGTTTTTTCATAATGTCTTTATTCAGTTTCAAATCTTCCATCTGTTTTTTTTAAATTTTTAAAAAGAAAAACAGTTTCTCCAATTGTACAATTTTGGCTTTGTACTTTATCTAAAGCTACACTAATTGGCTTTAATTGTTGAAAATAGTCTTCAGCATTTCTTTTCAATGAAATGTTTGAAACTAGACTTTGGATATTTTTATCAATTTTGTCTTTATTATTTTCGCATATAGTTACAAGAACTGACCATGATTTCAGATAACTGTCTAAAGCGTCAGCAAATGAGTTCCAGCGAACTTCACAAGGCATTATTAGTTTTGATGTACTTGCATCTTTTCTGAAGCACGCATTTGCATATTGGTTGTTTCTGAAGTATTTGATTACATGCAAAATTTGTTCTTTTACATTTGGATAACTTATATCATTTGCCAGTAAATTTAAAATATGGGCTGCACATCCATAAGTAATAATATTAAACTCTTCTTTTTCATCAAACATATCCCTCATTTTTCGGACATTTCCAGTATTGTCTGTCACTAATGCTTGTATTAAACATTGAAATTCCGATTGGCATTTATTAATGGTTGTAGTCGCAATATCATACAGATTTTCACTTGTATGAGCAATTCCCGATGTATCAATAGTGTCTGCTAAGTATGTATTCCCGTCTTTTGTTGTTAAAGTAACACAGATCACAGGTTCGTTGTGAATGTTTGACCATCCATCTAATCCTAATGTGACAACTTCATTTTTTAATATATTTGCATATTTTTCTTTTTCTTTGCTGTGAGTATGATATAATAAAAATTCCCCAGCAATTTGTTTTCTTGATGGTGGAGAATATTCTAGGCGGAAACTCTGAACCATTTTAATAAACTCAGGATGCTCTACAGTGTTAAATGCCGTATTTGTAGCATATATAAACCTAGCAACTTGTTCATCAAACATTTGCTTTTGAGATGGTGTTGATTTACTGACAAAAAAGTCCATAGTATCTCTTTTCCTTTTTAAAGAACCAATTTCACTTGTTGCTCTTTGTGTTATTGCTGAATCCAAAGAACTTGAAATACTGGATAGTGACACTGACACATCATCTACACAAAAATAAAAATAAGAATTGCTTAATGATACAGAACATATTACTTAAAAAATCATAATCATATAATTAACAATAATTCAATACAAAGACATTTTTTTTTCTTTGTTTTACTGCAAAGTAAACATCTCTATCATATTGATATATTTATTTTTGATAAGTTATTTAATACTCGAGATAAAATTACCATGTCTTTTATAATTTTGGATATTTATGATTGGTGAAAACTTAGTTAATCTCTAAGAGCCATGCATAAATTAAAAATTAACAATTTCATTTAATAACAGTTCTGATCACATAATTTGTTCTTAATAATATGATTAATTTGTAAAACTTTCAAACTTTTATCAAATGTAATTTTAAGATTATCAAAATAAAGTTATCTAACAAAAAAATGTCTATTTAAAATTTTCTTGTTTTTTCCAAAATTTCATTACTTAGAATTACATAAATATTTTTTATATCATAGAATATAACTTTCTAAAATCAAATAGCATATGCAAATTAAATAATAATATATGTGATTTTTATAATTTATCTTCTCAATCAAATAGCATTTCAAATAATAATGTAATTTTTTATAAGAGTTTAGAATCATCTGAATGAAGATATACATAATGTGTTCTCAATATGCATTACTTGTAATTTTACAGATAAATAAAAAATTTTGAATTTAATAAATATTTAACTTATTAACAAATTTTTAACAATTTTCTTTCAAAATTAAAAATAATAGCAGCAATAATAATGATAAAATAAGTACTTACCATTATCAACAGAATCAGAATGATGATGAGAATTATTACAAGTTTCAATGTGTTTCTTCATCCTAGCTACTTCACCTTCCATTTCTTTATTACAATTTTTGCATCTAGCTCTACAACCTTTCCCTTTATCATTTTTTACTTCATTAAAATATAACCAAACTAAATCTTTTCTTCTACCAAAATTAGACATTTTTTGTTCTCAAATGCTAACTCTTGGACCATTCATACACAGGTGCAACTATGATGCAACTGTGACTTATGCAGGTTGACTGCTGAAATGAGCTGAGCTGTTCAGTTAGAAGTAGAAGTTATTTGTACATCAAATAATTTGAAAACTTAATTATATAAGAAAAAAATCTTTAAAAAAATTAACAAAAAAACCAATTGGTTTTTTTCAGAAAAAAACCATTTGGTTTAAACCGTGCCAACCCTGTTTTTCAGTTAGCCGGGCGTCAGAGAAATATATATGTATACACACATACATACTATATGTATAAATGTATTTCACTGGTGCCCGGCTAACTGTAGGTGCCATTATATCTTACCATTTTTATGAACTAAACCTAATTTTTAATACCCAATTACATGCAATTTGTTTTTTGTATTGATATTTTATCATGATTATATTTTAGCTATTTTTAAGTAAGTTTTTAAAGATACTATATTGCAATGTTAAAATATTGGCTATTTGTTTCTAGCTAATGTTGAAAGATTGGCAAGATTAAAATAAAAAAAAAATTGTGATCACTGGTACCTACCTGGCCAAAGTGTATCTTCATAGGCAGTCTGCTAAATGTGGACAAAAAAGTGAAAAATAAAAGTAAGTAATTTTTATTTATTTTATTTGATAAGTACAGATTCAAAATATTAGAATAATTATTTTTTACAAATTGAAAATATCGTTCGGTAATTTAATGTCTTTTAATGCAAACAATATTTTTATTAACAACTTATTGTTGATTAAACTTATTTATTGTCTTAAAATTAATATCATTTTTGAAAAGATTAATTGAAAAAAAAAATTATTTTGAAAAGTCAAAATATTAGAATATTTATTCAAGTGGTTCAAAATATTAGAATATTTCACATTAATTCTCCTTTAATTATCACCAATTCATAACTGGTGGCATCATTGATTAAATTCAGACTGATTTTATTTAAAATCAGTATTCTTTTTTCAGTTTGTTTGCTTTTTCCTCTTAAAATGGGTCGTGTGAGTGATATTCCTCAATCTATTAAACTTCGTATGGTTGATTTGTATCGGCACAGTAAAAATCAATGTTATATAGCAAATTATTTACATTGTTCGCAATCAAGCATTAGTAAAATACTAACACAATATTTAAAAAAGGGAAAATTTAAAAATAAGCGCCGAAAACCAAAAACATCTGCTAGAGATGACAGGAAACTGAAGCGTGTAGTTAAGAAAAACTGTTTTAAAAGCATGTGATTCTTGCACCGAAAGTGGGAAGAAGGAGTTGCAGTTTCTACATCGACAACATTAAGACGTCTCCATAAATTTAAGTTTGGATCTCGTGTATTGAAAACAAAACCTCTCATGACTGCAAAACAAAAGCGTATAAGATTGAATTAGTGTAAATCAAGACATTTATGGAACGAAGAAGAATAGAAAAATGTATTTAGTGATGAAAGTATGTTTTGTGTTTTATATGGTAATCAAGGTATTCGAGTTTGGAGAATGAAGCAAGAAGCATTTGATAAAAATGCCTTAAACATTCCATAAGATTTGCAGCTATTGTCATGGTTTGGGATTGCATGAGTGCAAAAGAACCCGGAAAGTTATGCATTGTCTATGAAAAGGTTAACTCTCTGATATATCAAGAAATTTTGTAATATTACATGATTCCATCATCAGAAGATTTATTTAAAGATGATTTCATCTTTCAACAAGATTTAGCGTCACCGCATACCTCTGTGTCAACTAAGAATTGGTTCCGCCAACGCAACATTAAGGTACTTCCTTGGCCACTGAACTCACCGGATCTTAACCCCATCGAAAGCTTATGGTGTATAATGAAGAAAAAACACCAAGAAAATCCTCCTTCAAGTAAAACTGAGTTAGTGGCACATATAAAGTCTATTTGAGCTAATATTGATAGAAATGTTTGTAAACACATTGTATATAGAATGCAAGATTGATTGTATACTGTTATGAAAGCTAAAGGGGATGCTACAAAATATTAACTACCATTTACTTCATATTCCTAAGGTAATATTGTTGTGTAAAATAAAATATTCTAATATTTTGAACCAATCTAAATTTTATTCTAATATTTTGATGTGTTTCAGAATTTATATTTTGTAAATGTTAAAATATTATCTAAACATTCCAGATTTAATTTATAAGAAATTTAATTGCATTTACTTAGTATCAAAAATAAATAAATGAAAAATAATTTGGTACTTTTCGGTTAGCCGGGCGCCAGTGATATATATACACACACATATACATATAATATACACATATATATATGAATATATATATTTATGTATATACATATATATTTATATATGTACATATATCATTGGTGCCCGGCTAACCGAAAAGTACCAATAATTTTTTCTTATTACTTTTTCTCAATTATTCTAATATTTTGAATATGAGCTGTAGTATTGTGTTTCATGCCTTCTAGAAGATTTAAAGAATTTTAATGTATTGGAACAGGGGTCGGCAACCTATGACACGCAGGTCACCGAGTGACCCATTTCATTAATTCAAGTGACTCACTTAAGTTCTGAAAAAAATATTTAAAAAATAAAATTCTATTGAAAAAATATTTCGAGTTTATTTTGAAACTTTAAAAAGGTTTAATTCAGAAATTCCAACTATGAAATAACATAACAGAAAATTGCACTTATTTGTTATAATGCATATATGTTTGCATCAGGCAGAGCCCCCTACCTCCCTATTTCCAGCGATACTTTCAGAAAAAAAAAGTAGGTTTATTTGATGAGTTGACAAAGTTGTTTGGGTGAAAGTTTCAAGTTTACAAAAAAAAATTAACTTACAAGATTAATTAAGAAAATGAATTACCGTCTACTTTCTCAAATAAGCATTTGTATAATTCACAAACATCTATGATCCACAGTTTATGTTGCAGAATAAATGAGAACGTCTTTTTCAAAACTCGCCTTATCCAAAATCATAAAAATTGTGTTTTTCCTAACAGTCTAGTAACCATTTTAAACTATAATTCTGATATTGTAAAATCCTAGTTTATATTGAAACGAATAGACACAGTATGCAGTTTTTGGTATGCAGTATTGCATATGTTATTGCACAGTATGCAGTATTGCATATTTAAATTTTATGTTTCATATTTTATAAAACAATATTATTTGAAAAGTATTTGATTAAGGAAAAAAAAATCAGCCACATAATTTGTGGGGCCCCTGAAATTGGTGAGCCCAGGGCCGAGGCCCCGGAGGCCCGTGCATTAATCAGGCCCTGGCATCAGGGGAGCCATTGAAGATAAAGTAAAGTTCATTCAATTATGTTTTCTTTTCAGGGGCCGCGCTAAGATTTTCAAAATGTTAGCGAGTAAATTAGCCAAATTGAAAAATTATTAGCCAAATTTATCTATTATTAGTCTAAATTATATATATAATCTTATTTGGCACAGATATCATATGCGTCCCACATTGGCGCGTTTACCCCCCCCCCCCCAATTTGGCAAAAACTTTGGCATTATATATGTTTATTGTTGTTTACTTACTTTTATTTTTTATTTTAATTCTATAAGTTATTTTTATTATGTGTATCAATATTTATATCAAACTATCATTTATTTATTTTTATTTCCTTTTTAAAAATAATAGAAGCTATTTCATTTATTACAATATTTTATTTTTATATTGAAATAAAAAATCACGCGCTATTATTGCATGCTATTTGTAACTAATATTCAAAAACAGTTTTCGCCAAATTGGCAGGGGGAAAAGATTGCGCCAACGTGGTGAGTATATGCCATCTGTTAAAACATTGTAAAGTTTGATAAATCCTAACTTTTATTAAAAAAATATATTTTCCCTCTTATTTTTGCAACACATTTTTAGAATTAAAAAAGAAATATTATACTCAATGAAAAATTGAATATTTCACTAATAAAATTATTACTTCCTTGGAAGCTTTGGACCACCTGAACAAATACGGAATAAATTTTTAACACAAGAATCTAACACAAACCATAAAGGAACAGCAAACTTGGCGAGGCAGTGTATTACCTAACCACAAAATTGGAAAATCCCTTCTAAGCTGAATTTTTCGTTTTTGTTCAGGACGAATTTCCAAGTCTTCATTACATTTTTTTTATTTTTGCCCCTTTCTCTTCTTCTACACTATCAGAATTAGGATCTATTTTTTCAAAATACTAAAGAACTAAAGGTTGTTGAGTCATTTTGACCACCAGTATTTTACAAACTTAGATTCAGAAACAAGCATTTGAAAACTAAACAAATGCGGCTGCCGTGGACAGTGCCCGTACCGTATACATATGGTCTACTCTCCATGCGGTATCAAAGCGTAGGTGCACAAGTACAAAGATCTTAGCTCCTCTCTCCCGCCAAGTGAGTTAAGGGCGTGATAGAATGAGAGCTCCAAATGATGCAGCCAGAGGAAGCGGGCCCGATGCTAAGCCTAACAACGGCCGGGAAGGCGCACGGAAATTCATTTATGTTTCAAAACATTACAGTACATATATTTGTACTGTGCAAAACATGATTACAACAACGAAAGGATCTAAAAAAATCATTCGCCATAATAATTATTTGTTCGCCAATTTCATAATGTATTTGCATTTGGCGCGTAGGCGAATGCTTAGCGCGGGCCCTGCTTTTATAATAATTATAATTTTATGTTTAAAGTTTAAAAAGGCGCATAATAGTTATTTCCTCAATAAAATTTATCTTATTTATGCACTATAAAAAGGCTTTTAAAATGAAAATACAACTGATACCATATTTTCAGTGATCCCAGCAAACACAGAGCTGACAGATTGATACAAGAAAGATACCTATCATCAAATACTGGAGGTGCTATACCGATAACAGCAAATCTTAACAGAACTGTTTCGATTATGTCAACTTTTCTGATATATTTGGCGATACGTGGACTGGTTATCGATTTGTCGCCAAATGTGTGACACATTGACGGCCACCGGCGATATAACCGATACGTATTCGATACAAATATGCTTGAATTCCGATTTGACTGACACAAGAACGTAAACAACTTGACACCAATTTGGTATTGCTTATATCTAATTGTTATCATTTTGCCTTTTATTTTCGACGTATATGCGATGAATATCGTTCTTGTGCCTTATATTCGACGTATATTTATAATCAATATTGATTTTGTGACAATTTATCGACATTTATACGCATGTCGGCGAATATTTTTGATTTAATTAATATTGAACAGTAAAGAATTGAATTTCATAGTATTGAAAACTAAAAAAATTTCTTAGCTTATAAAAGCAAGTTTTTTTTATAGTAGCTTATTCTCTTCTATTGTTATATAAAGGAACAAATGGAAAATACGCAAGTTAATTTAATCCTAGTTCTATAAATAAAAATAATTAAACTTTTATTGTCAAAAGCTAACTGAAGATTTTTTTTTTTTCACATTTTGCAGTTAACTGAACAGGTGTGTGGAAAAAGGATAACATTCCAAAAACAAAAAATGAAATGAGATAGTTTCATTGATAAATAAAATGAATCAGTTTTTTACTTTGAAATGCACGTTTTTTTTTTCGTTTCCTTAACATTTACATCAGCTCTAATGTTATGCTTTTTCCACTCACATGCTCAATTTATCATTTTATGGTGTTGTACTTAACTTCAATTCTTTAACTAAATACAGATTCCAAGTTTTGTTTTTTCGATTTCTTTATCATTTTATTTAAATCTTTTATGTAAATGTCTTTATTCATTTAAAAATTTTTTCATTGCCACATTCTTTTGTTCTTGTTCTGTGCAACGAACTAGAAATTTGAAAATTGTCAAAACTTGCCATTTTTAGCAAAAGTACCAATTTTAAATTCAAAAAATCTATTTTTCAATATAAATGATTCAAAATTAAAAATTTACGACAGATACTTCCATTTTCATAGCACAACTACATTATGTGCAAATCAATGTAAAAAAACATTTCTTAAGAATATCTGTAAAATTTCCAAGTAACCTAATTTACCACAAACTAAAATTAGTGAAATCAAAGTTCTCCTAAAAATGCATTTAAAGTTTTCAGACCCCCCCCCCCCCAAAAAAAAAGGAACTTTTCAGTTATTGTCATTCATCACTCCTAGTTGACATACATAACAGAATTTTTTTTTTTTTAAGGATTTAAGGCAAATCAAATTTTAAGCTATTCAGAAAAAACATTTAATGCTTTGATTTTATTATTATTATTATATATTTTGCTGTCATCTAAAAAATAAAAAAAAACATTTTTTGAAATTCTTTCTGTATAAAATCTAATAAAGAAATTTAAAAAAAAGTTAAACATGGCTATATTTTTACAGCTTGTTCTAAGATTTTAATATTGAGCATTTTTCCTTTTATCACTTTATTACAAAATGGCAGCCAATTGAGTGGGAATTTGAAAAAAAAAACCAACTTTTCCAAAATATAACCCTTGTTACCTGAAAAAACACACACATAATCAGCGGAATATGAAGCATTTTATTACATATTAATGGTTTAACATAAAAAATATATAAATTTATGTAGATCATTCTAAAGTTCTATTACAAGAAAATCTGTAAGTTCATGTTTTGCCAGAATTCTGTAAATGTTAATTTAAATTATTTAAAAACTAAATAAGCACTCCTTAGGTATTTTTATTATTATAAATGGTGCAGCAAAAGACAACAAAACAAAAAAAAATGACTTTACTGAAATATTTGATGTAGTACTAAGGTGGGTTTTTGTTAAGAAACATTTCACTGTGGGTTATTTTTTTTTAGAGGACAACACAATAAATGATACAACTCTCTTTTACCTTTCTATTTACAAGTTTACTGTAAAAAAATTGTCTTTTATTTCTCACATCACAAGCATTAAATGTGCATACCACCCTTTTTTTTTTAAAGAAAAATTTCTACATTAAGTTTAGTTCTGCGTTTAAAATGCAATAAAACAGTTAAATTGAACATTTTATTTATCTTTGATAAAAGTTGATATTTTGAACAAACTATGCAAAATGTGATGTTTGCTTAATTAGCCACTACACGCTAAATTTTGCTAAAATTAGTCAGGGCAAGAAAGTGCCAAGCCACATTTTTGGTGAAATAAATCTAGTACTGTAATCTGTTGCATAATATAGTAAATTATAATATAAAGCATAATTTGTTTCTAATGTCACTTGGTGGCAGCCTATGTGAAGGGTTTCGTTTTTGCCCCCAATAAAGATAGCTAATTTACAAAAAACGTAATATTAATATCATTAAAGTAATGCCATATGGTGGCTCAGAATATCTCAAATGTTACTAAGACGTTGTCGAAAAAACTTTAGGTTATATATATATCTTGATTTGAGTATTGGATCAAATTTTCAAATTGAAATATCTCAGAAGTTCAAAAATGTGGCTTGTCACTCTCTTGCCCCGACCCCCTCAATTATTTGACTTGCTTCAAAGCAATCTTTTCACATGCTTTTAATTATTAAAATATTTTATAAGTAAAAAAAAATCATACATTTCTAATCAAATGTATCAGAACTTCAATTTTAGTTTTGTATTTAACATTGCTGCAAGATATTTTGAATAACTGTTTGGCTGTGTACCATATTGCTAATCACACTCATCTTTGTAACAAACACAATGCATGTTTTATTCATTCAATATGTAACATATTTGAAGAATCATTTCAAGTTTTACGAAAAAAAAATCTTACCTGTCGCCTTTACAAATTGACCTAAATCCTTACATTGTAAGGTTAAACTTTACAAGTTGGCAGATATGTAATGGGAATGCTCAGAACCCTCAGAAAAAAAAGGTCTTTTCCAATTTCGAAAAATTTAAATTTCATTTATAAATATATTCAAATTATATTTATAATGGCTACATTCTGACACTTTCTTTAATTTTTATTTTGTCTGTTCCACATGAAAACGTTAGCATAGAAAATAAGATCTATAGTCAGCAGGAATCTGTTTCAAAAGCACCCTTCACAAAATTCTTTGTCCTTCAAAAAATAGGCATTTTTAAAAAATTTTCAAAGCTTAACAGCTGATATCACCAATGAATTATTATCCAGCTGTATATATATATATATATATATACAAAGGGCGTTCCATAAAAACTGAGAGTAAAATCATAAAACATCAAGAAATATATTTAAAGCAAAAATACTTCATTTTTTTTTAAGTACCGTCCCTCAAATGATATACAATGATCCCATTGTTCAACCCACCTATCAAAACAAGTAGACAAGCCTTTTTCTGGAAGTTGCTTCAAAGAACCCGGCACTACTGAAATAACTTCAGAATCTGTATTAAATTTTCTGCAACGGAGCTTCTCCTTTAACGTTGGAAACAGCCAAAAAGCACATGGTGCTTGATATGGACTGTAAGGGGGATGTGGCATGATTTTAATATTGCATTTACTAAGATATTGCTGAACAGAAGTAGCGATATGCAGACGAGCATTACTGTGATGTAATGTCCAATTCCCTACCAGTTCATGAAGCTTTCTCAATATGTGTTATCGCAAAAAATTCAAAACTGAAACATAATATTCACCATTCACAGTAATTTTTGGAGGTACAGCATGCTGATAGATTACACCTTTATGATCAAAGAAAAGAATCTTGACCTTTCCAACAGATTTGATTTGTCAGATTTTTTTTTCGGAGCAGAGAATCAGTGTACAGGGACAGACTCACAGACTTGGTAAGGGGATCCAAATGATGCATCCAAGTTTCATCATCCGTTATTAATCTTTAGAGAATTTTGAAACATGTTTCCACTCACAACATTGGTAAATTCTTGTTTGCATTTGTTTTTTTAGTAACATGATGAAGGACTCATCTGTAAAAAAAAAAAAAAAAAAAAAAAAAAAAAAAAAAAAAAAAAAACATGGCGAAGCTGTAAATTGTTGCGAAGAATGCAAAATATCGGCCAGATGTTACCCCCAAATGTTACCCCCAGAGTGTTAACATTTCAATTATTCACAACACTTTCTGGTAGGACAGGCTTAGGAGCCAGTTCTGCAGACAAACGTCCTTTTTTGAATCACCAGCCATCTAAAAATCTTACTCACCAAAACATTTATCTTTGTAAGCTTCTTTCATTAACTTTACTGTTTCTGGAGCTGTTTTGTCCAAACGATAGCAAAATTTTATTGTACAACTCATTTCAATTTATAACTCTGAACCACTCACGTCTATTTCTGTAGGACAAATCAAAACAGTTCTTTAAACAAGCACGAAACTAGGAAAATAAAATTGTCTGCTTTGTTTAGATTTATAAATGTACAGTTAAGTTTGAAAAAATTGCCTGCAGTTTTATTTTTGCCACTACATAAAAAAATAAGTGTTTTTATGGAATGCCCTTATAAGAATTCATACATGTAAACTTTAATGTAATAATTTCCAATTCACAAAATTCTGATTTTAGTTTTCACGTGTATATACAAAGTTCAGAAAAAAAAAAGCAGATCTCTAGCAAGTGAATTAAATAAAACGTCTCTTGTTTAAAAAAAAAAAAAAAAGGAAAAAAAATCATGTGCAAAATCATTTGAATAATATCAATCAATAGAAATAAAGTTATACAAAACATAAAAATTCCTTCTAATTTTATTGCGACTTTTCATGTAATCAGACAATAATCGCCAGACAAACTAAACTATTATAAAAATTCTTGGTAGTAACATGCAGTTAGAATTTACTCTTTTTACCAATTTTTAAATAATGGAAGATTTGAAAATATTTATATTAATGCCAGTACAATAATTTGTTTACTGAAAATAGTCCAAACTCTTACATTATTTTTAAAACTAGCTCTTTTGGTAATTAAGGCAATTCTTAAATTCTCTGCTGCACAATGCAAAACTTTCAGACTTTTAAACGGAAAGGCATAAAATTTGCAGGCGTAACTATTGAAGAAATTTAGAAATTTTTTTAATTAAAATTTTAAAACATGCATTACTTATCAGGTGATTCTTCTCAAATAAGCCTTTTCCCTTTCTTGCAGTGCTGCTTCAGGAATTAAGTTCAAAATGCAGACTTCACAGTATTTGCTGAAAGATTGTCTGCCTTTATAGAAAAAATGGAAAATGCCATTTGATTACAGTTTATAACACCTGCCAATTTTATGAGTTGCCGAACAAAACTGAATTCCCAAATGTGTCAGAAACTAGCTACTTTGGTTTTGAGAACACATTAAACAAATGCAACTGAAAAATCATTTCAGCAGAGAAATATTTTACTAACAATGGTTAAAGTAATAATAATAATAAAGCACTTTTTTAGTGTTAAATTAAAAATTATTTTATATTTTAAAAATGAATTAAATTCTTAAGGGGGGGGGAAATTAAATCCAATTACGGAACAAATTCCACTTTAATTTGTACAAATAATCAAAATATTTCAAACTTTTTAAATTGTATATAAATTTTGATAATTAAAAAAAATGACAATACAAGTACACATGAATAGTTTTATTACAATAAATCTTGTACAACAGCATTATTCCAAAATTTCAGGAATGAGTCTGTTTCTTCTTTTCATCTTCTAACTCTATCTGTTGCATACCTTAACCACCTAGCTATCCAGCTCTGATTTATTACAGCATCTTCATATGATATATGGCTTACAGAAGCTAGAAAATATTTAAAAAGAATCAAACATAATATTCAAATATCTCTAAATGAATTAGCAATATAAATTACATTTTTTGTAAGATAAGGTTTTAAAAAGATGTTTTATTTTAGAAGCCATTTTGTTTTTATAGGTGGAAAAAGTACTCATGCATGCAATACAGTGAGAGCATATTTATTCAATGTGAAAGTAATTGTTGATTAAATGTTGAAGTAATTCAACCACCACAATTTACGTATTGATTTTTATAATAAATTAATTTCTTCACTTATACTTAACAAGAAAAATTTTATTAAAATATTTTGTGTGCCATTTAGCATTTTACAACTATCGATAATTTGACTGAATCTTCAAATTCTGTACCCTCCCCAAAAAATTGATCTTAGGACTATAATAGAAATTTCTTTTCCAATAATTTATAATAGCTACAAACTACCAAATGCAGTTCTCTAAATTGAGAGAAAAAAAAAAGCTATGTAATGAACCTTAGTTCCCTTCAGCAATTATCTCAAAATCCCAATTTAGGGCAAAAAGGGAAGGGAAGTGACTATAATTCGAGTGAAGGTTGACATTTGAAATGATTTACTAGTCATATTCCAAGATCATAATTTTGAGGTCTGTTTTTTAAAGTGAACTACAAACTACTTTATAATAGTAGTACTACAAATTGAATTCAATCTGAAAATAACGAATATTTTCAGATTGAATTCAATTTGTACTCAAAATTGAAGATACTGATTAAATAACAATGTGACCCCTCATAACATTGCATCTGCCGCCTTACAATACAGTCAAGGTATTAAAATAAATTAAGATAACATACAAGAAAATGTTTAGAGTTTAGGTTATCTTATACACAATTAAAAATGTCTTAACAAAAATAAGATAGTTACTTAAATACTGGATAGACTTCTCCCAACTTTCCAAACATTTCACAGAATACTGTGGGCTCAAATAAATGGCAATATAACAAAAATGAAAATCATAATTATGAATATATATGAATTAATAAAATGAATTTCATCAAACTATCCCAAAAATCATCAAACTATCGCAAAAAAAAATCCGAAAAATTAGTCAAATGGTCTTAGGAAAAAATCACGAAATCTGTCAAATGAATTCTGGGGAAAATCATGAAATTAGTCAAATGATCTCAGTAAAAAAATCACAAAATCTATCAAGTGATCCATGAAGTGAGGGGAAATCGCAAAAATAATCAAACAATCATCGAACGATCAAGAAAAAAAATGCTAATTTTGCCATTTTTATTGCAGGAAAAAAATTAATTTCATCAAATTGATGCCCCAAAAAATTGTTTAATTCATCAAACAATCATGGAAGAAAATTGCAAAATTCATCGAATGGTCTCAGAAAAAAACTGCAAAATTCGCTAAATAATTTCACGAAATTTTTTTTTGCAAAATTCATGGAGCAAAAGCAAAAAATTAATAATAATAATTAATTTTCCATTCATTCATCGTGATTGGCGAGTGTGACTAAGCCAGTGGTGGCAATAAAATCAATTGCCAAATTTTCAGTATTACTCACTGATTGGCTAGTGGAAAGTGCTAATTTTGCCCTATCCTTACTGCCCTTGTGTTTTTCTTTTTTCGATCACAGGAATAAAAATCTCAAAATATGTT
This sequence comes from Maratus michaelseni, assembly GCA_963931845.1. Lineage (NCBI taxonomy): Eukaryota > Metazoa > Arthropoda > Arachnida > Araneae > Salticidae > Maratus > Maratus michaelseni. Next base: position 279,916,051 of record OZ007598.1, on the reverse strand, counting down.
CATGGATTCTAGGAAAAAAATCTTGAATTTCACCAATCTATCGCAGGAGAAAAAAATAATAAAAATCACAGAATTTGTCATTCGGCTTAGCCGAATGACAAATTCTGTGATTTTTAATTAAAAACTCTCAAAGTTTACCAACTAGTCGTGGGAAAATATATCAAAATTCGTAGAACAGCTGCGGGAATATATCAGTAAATGATTGCTGAGAAAAACCAAGAGATATTTCAGTAGGACGAGAGAATCAGGAATTTTTTCATCGGTCACTCGAACAAACACCCATTCGAAGTTTGCTAATTTGTTGAGGAAAATTACCACAAAATTTGTCAATTGGTCTTCATGAAAATATCCCAAAATTCATCAGTCAGTTGCAGAGAAAAATCACCAAATTTTTTAGTCAGACGTGACGAAGAAATCGTGAATTTCGTCAATTTCTCACAAGAAGAAACAGAAATGAGAAAATTGGTCACGGAAACTAAATTAATCAATCTGTTGCCGGGAAAATATTGCGAAATTTGTCAGTTGGTCGTGGGACAATATAGCAAAACGTTATGGGAAAACATCGCAAAATTCACCAAATGGTCATGAGGATGTTGCAAAATTTGTCAAAAGATCGTAGAATATATAAGGGAGGATTTCTAAATCCTAACCAAAATTTTAAGTAAGATGGTTGAAAAGTGGAGTTATTTTAGCACGATTCTTAAACATTGTGTGTAAACCCAGACAAATCTAAAAACTGATTTTTTTTATTTCTGTCCCATTTCCAAAAGACTGAATTCCATCCTGTGGACAAAAAACTTGCACCCATGCTAAGAATGCCAATTTGTACCATAAAATCTAATAATCTACATGTGGAACATCATTTTATTAAATGATTCAAGCCAGGGTTGGGTTTTAGTCATCAAAAACTAGTTTTGATGTGACAGTTTTAAACTGTCAAAAACACAATATATTAAAGTACACTAGTGTTCCCATTTGATGTTTTTCAAATGGCGCTGCACCCTGCCCTTTTCATTTAAACTGCTGATGCACCCTGTCCTTTTTAGACATTGTAAAAGTGCCCTACCCCTTAACCCAGTTGCTTCTTTGCGTCCTCCTAGGGTTGTGCAAAGAGGGAGGTGAAGGGGACCTTCGCCCCAGGTGCGGAAATTGAGATGATGCAACAACTACAGTTTTATTTATGTATTTATTAACACTTTGGCAGTCGATCATTGTCTGGGAATTTCTTTCACAGTGATTTTTTTTTCTTTCGCTAAACATGATTTCTCTAATAAATAAGTGCAATTTTTTCTTATTTTCTCTTGTTATTTAGTTGTTAGGAATTTCTGAATTAAAATTAACCTTTTAAAGTTCCAAAAAACACAAAATATTTATTCAAGGGAATTTATTTCTGTTTCTGAATTTGATAAATTTTAGAAGGAGTGTGCGTGTGTGGAGGAGGTGGGGGGTGGGGAACAACAACTGAAACTTTGCCCCAGACTCAAACTTTTTTTTTACACAGTCTTGCTTTCTTTTCTTTCCCCCCCCCCCCGGGTCTTTAGATACTTATATATATATATAGAAAAGTGGGAATTTTCCTTTTAAGACATAAGATCGATTCAATGATTTTTAATACAATATGGCACTTTTGCGATCTTTCAAGGGAAAAATTATGCATCTTCAAGGACACGCTGTACAATTATTTTAAACATCCCTCGTCTAATTTCTGACATTTGTATCATTCTTTTTGTGGTCCATGGCAATTTTTTAAGATTCATAAATGAAATTCAATTTTAACTTTTACACTAATACACTGAATTTTGACTTCCAGATTTTTAACATAACTTTTTTAGCATTCCACAGCAAATTTTTAAGTCTTAAAATAATTCTACTTATTTTTAAGCCATTATAGTAAATTTTGTACTTTACAATTTTTGAAGTTATAACGTTTATGTAAAAAACTTGTTTATGTAAAGTTATTTTACTTCATAAAAGTGGGAGTTAAAAAACTCCCACTTTTATGAAGTAAAATAACTCGTTTTAATCTTCTAGCCCGATACATAAAAATTTTGGTACTTTTCTGTTAGTCGGGCACCGGTGATATATATGGTATATATATGTGTGCACAGGGCTTGAATAAGAGGACGGGATTTGCGCCGAAAATATTGAAATTCCGTCCAAAAAAATATCGTGGACGGGAGCCTCCCGCCCAAAAAACTTCACCATTTTCCGGAGAAATTTGCGTTATTTAATTTACCTGAAACTGAGCGATAGATTTCGTGATCCCCCCCCCCCCGCAACCGATCGACGAACCTTGCGTTTTTATCCGCGACTGATCGACGAACTTCGCGTTTTTTTCCCGAGACTGATCGACGAACTTCGCGTTTTTTTCAGAGACTGATCGACGAACTTCGCATTTTTTTCCGAGACTGATCGACGAACTTCGCGTTTTTTTTCCGAGACTGATCGACGAACTTCGCGTTTTTTTTCCGAGACTGATCGACGAACTTCGCTTTTTTTTCCGAGACTGATCGACGAACTTCGCGTTTTTTCCCCCGAGACTGATCGACGAACTTCGCGTTTTTTTTCCGAGACTGATCGACGAACTTCGCTTTTTTTTTCCGAGACTGATCGACGAACTTCGCGTTTTTTTTCGAGACTGATCGACGAACTTCGCGGTTTTTTTTTCGAGACTGATCGACGAACTTCGAGTTTTTTTCGAGACTGATCGACGAACTTAGAATTTTTTCAAGACTGATCAACGAACTTTGCATTTTTGCCAGAGACTGATCAATGAACTTCTCATTTTTTCCGAGACTGATCGATGAACTTCTCGTGTTTTCCGAGACTAATCGATGAACTTCTCGTGTTTTCCGAGACTGATCGATGAACTTTGTATTTTTTCCATGACCGATCGACGAAATTAGCATTTTCCCACAACAGATCGACAGAATTAGCGTAATTTCTTGTTTTTTTTTTTTTGGACAGATTGACGAAGTTTGTGATTTTTTTTTCCTGTGTCCGACTGACAAATTGAGATTTTTTTCCTGCGTTCGACTGATGAATTTCCCGATTTCTTTCCGCGACTGACAGATTAATTTCAGCATATTTCCCCAGGAATGATTGACGAATTTCACTATATTTTCTGGCAAGCAATCGACGAATTTCACGTTTTTTTTCTGACGAGCAATTGCCGAACTTAGTGTTTTTTTCCTTTGATCGACTGACGAACTTCGCGAATTTCTCTAACCGATTGGCAAATTATTCAGTTTCTTCTGGCGACAGATTTATTCTATGGTATGTATCCGTATTGTTGTCTGTAGGTGGTGTTACCTTAGCATGCAGTTGTAGACTGACTGCCATGTAGTTCCAAAGTCAAAAATTGATATTAACACTGTTTCTCCAGACTTTTTTTAAATCCTTGTGAAGTAAAAGTGTACCTTGTGAAAGAGGCTTCAGAAGCACTAAATCAAATAAAATCTAAATTCAGAAATTCATTTAACAACCTAATTGTTAAGGGTTCCTAATATTTGGTGAAAGTTGAAAAATACACTGCATATATAAAATTTAACTTTCTTCCGTTTTTTTATAATAAAAATAAACATTTTACATAATCATTCTGAGTTGACTTAATTTTTCAACAGTATTTTGTCATGTCTGCATTAATGTAATTCTTTAAATAGCACATAAAATAAAAGTGAGGTTTAAAGGTATTTTTTTCTCCCTTCCAAACATTACAACTCCCCTCCATTTAAAAATGTTGGGAGGGAGACTCCCCTCCTTGGAAAAACTGAATTTCAAGCCCTGGTGCATATATACATATATATGTATGTATATATGTGTGTAGTGTATATATATATCACTGGTTCCCGGCTAATGGAAAAGTACCAAAATTTATTTGCAATCTTAAAAATGTACATATTCATCAATAATTCAAATTTTAATCATCTAGTACATCTTGCAATACAGGAGTCAGCAACCTTTTTCGGCTGCGGGGCACAATCAACCAAAATATGTGTATTAAGACGACGTTTTGGGTCATAATCCTTTCACTATATCAGGTACATGTAATTCTTAAAGCGAAGCAAAACCTTTGGCAACCAATGATTCAGACAATAAAGCTTTTATAAAAATTCATTATAATGATAAACACTGGAAAAATAAATCAAGATTTTTGTGAATTATGTAGAAAACATTTGTAGTAACGTATCACTGAAAATATGGTATCAGTGGTATTTTCATTTTAAAACAGCCTTTTTACGGTGCATAAATAAGATAAATTTTATTGAGGAAATAACTATTATGCTCCTTTTTAAACTCTAAACACAAAACAAAATTATAAAAGCAGGGCCCGTGCTAAGCATTCGCCTACGTGCCAAATGCGAATACATTATGAAATTGGCGAACAAATAATTATTATGGCGAATGATTTTTTTTAGATCCTTTCGTTGTTGTAATTATGTTTTGCACAGTACAAATATATGTACTGTAATGTTTTGAAACATAAATGAATTTCCGTGTGCCTTCCCGGCCGTTATTAGGCTTAGCATCGGGCCCGCTTCCTCTGGCTGCACCATTTGGAGCTCTCATTCTATCACGCCCTTAACTCACTTGGCGGGAGAGAGGAGCGAAGATCTTTCTACTTGTGCGCCTACGCTTTGATAGCACATGGAGAGTAGACCATTTGTGTACGGTACGGACGCTGTTCGCAGCAACTGCATTTGTTTGGTTTTCAAATGCTTGTTTCTGGATCTAAGTTTGTAAAACACTGGTGGTCAAAATGACTCAACAACCTTTCTTTCGCATTTTGAAAAAATAGATCCTAATTCCGATAATGTAGAAGAAGAGAAAGGCGCAAAAAGAAAAAAAAATGTAATGAAGACTTGGAAATTCTTCCGGAACAAAAACGAAAAATTCAGCTTAGAAGGGATTTTCCAATTTTGTGGTTAGGCAATACACTGCCTCACCAAGTTTGCTGTTCCTTTATGGTTTGTGTTAGTTTCTTGTGTTAAAAATTTATTCCGTATTTGTTCAGGTGGTCCAAAGCTTCCAAGGAAGTAATAATTTTATTAGTGAAATATTCAATTTTTCATTGAGTATAATATATCTTTTTTAATGCTATAAATATGTTGCAAAAATAAGAGGGAAAACATATTTTTTTAATAAAAGTTAGGATTTATCAAACTTTACAATGATTTAAAATAAGTGGTACAGATGTCATATACTCACCACATTGGCGCGATCTTTTCCCCTTGTCAATTCGGCAAAAACTTTGTTTTTGAATATTAGTTACAAATAGCATGCAATAATAGCACGTGATTTTTTATTTCAATATGAAAATAAAATATTGTAATAAATGAAATAGCTTCTATTATTTTTAAAAAGGAAATAAAAATGAATAAATGATAGTTTGATATAAATAATGATACACATAATAAAAATAATTTACAAATCAAAAATAATCAAAAATAAAAGTAAGTAAACAACAATAAACATACATAATGCCAAAGTTTTTGCCAAATTGGGGGGGTGGTAAACGCGCCAATGTGTGACGCATATGACATCTGTGCCAAATAAGATTATATATATACTTTTGGCTAATAATTTTTCAATTTGGCTAATTTACTGGATAACATGTTGAAAATCTTAGCGCAGCCCCTGAAAAGAAAACATAATTGAATGAACTTTACTTTCTCTTCAATGGCTCCCCTGATGCCAGGGCTTGATTAATGCACGGGCCTCCTGGGCCTCGGCACTGGTCTCTCACCAATTTCAGGGCGCCACAAATCATATGGCTGATTTTTTCCCCTTAATCAAATACTTTTCAAATAATATTGTTTTATAAAATATGAAACATAAAATTTAAATATGCAATACTGCATACTGTACAATAACATATGCAATACTGCATACTGTGTCTATTGGTTTCAATATAAACTAGGATTTTACAATATCAGAATTATAGTTTAAAATGATTATTAGACTTGGGAAAACACAATTTTTATGATTTTGGATAAGGCGAGTTTTGAAAAAGACGTCCTCATTTATTCTGCAACATAAACTGTGGATCATAGATGTTTGTGAATTATACAAATGCTTATTTGAGAAAGGGGACGGTAATTCATTTTCTTAATTATTCTTGCAAGTTAAATTTTTTTTGTAAACTTGAAACTTTCACCCAAACAACTTTGTCAACTTATCAAATAAACCCACTTTTTCTGCAAGTATCGCTGGAAATGGGGAGGTAGGGGGGCCCAACTTTTTAACAGGCCCTGGGCCCAACTTCAGCTTGATCGGGCTCTGCCTGATGCAAACATATGCATTATAACAAATAAGTGCAATTTTCTGTTATGTTATTTCATAGTTGGAATTTCTGAATTAAACCTTTTTAAAGTTTCAAAATAAACTCGAAATATTTTTTCAATAGAATTTTATTTTTAAAATATTTTTTTCAGAACTTAAGTGAGTCACTTGAATTAATGAAATTGGTCACTCGGTGACCCGCATGTCATAGGTTGCCGACCCCTGTTCCAATACATTAAAATTGTTTAAATCTTCTAGAAGGCATGAAACACAATACTTATAATTTTATGCACATAACACAATACTACAGCTCATATTCAAAATATTAGAATAATTGAGAAAAAGTAATAAGAAAAAATTATTGGTACTTTTCGGTTAGCCGGGCCCCGGGCGCCAATGATATATGTACATATATAAATATATATATATTCATACATATATGTGTATATTATATGTATATGTGTGTGTATATATACATGTATATATATCACTGGCGCCCGGCTAACCGAAAAGTACCAAATTATTTTTCGTTTATTTATTTTTGATACTAAGCAATTAAATTTCTTATAATGCAATTAAATTTCTTATAAATTAAATCTGGAATGTTTAGATAAGATTTTAACATTTACAAAATATAAATTCTGAAACACATCAAAATATTAGAATATTTTATTTTACGCAACAATATTACCTTAGGAATATGAAGTAAATGGTACTTAATATTTTGTAGCATCCCCCTTAGCTTTCATAACAGTATACAATCGATCTTGCATACTATATACAATGTGTTTACAAACATTTCTATCAATATTAGCTCAAATAGACTTTATATGTGCCACTAACTCTGTTTTACTTAAAGGAGGATTTTCTTGGTGTTTTTTCTTCATTATACACCATAAGCTTTCGATGGGGTTAAGATCCGGTGAGTTTAGTGGCCAAGGAAGTACCTTAATGTTGCGTTGGCGGAACCAATTTTTAGTTGACACAGAGGTATATGCGGTGACGCTAAATCTTGTTGAAAGATGAAATCATCTTACTTTAAATAAATCTTCTGATGATGGAATCATGTAATATTGCAAAATTTCTTGATATATCACAGACTTAACCTTTTCATAGACAATGCATAACTTTCCGGGTCCTTTTGCACTCATGCAACCCCAAAACATGACAATAGCTGCAAATCTTATGGAATGTTTAAGGCATTTTTATCAAATGCTTCTTGCTTCATTCTCCAAACTCGAATACCTTGATTACCCAGACATGTGATTGCTAAAATTTGAAATTAGCTGAATTTTTTTTCACTTTTATAGTTGGTTGGTTGGTTATCCGATTTCTGTAGAAAAAGCATAGTTCATAAAAGCACAGCACGTGCAATCAAATCTTAATACATTTACTTTCGAATTAAATCAAAAATAAAATATCTAAAATTATCTGCCACCAGCTAAATGCTGTTAAAAAATATATACAAAAACAACTTAAAAGAATGCACACATATATTATTTTTCAGCAAGAAAGAACGATCAATTTCGATTATTTTCGTGCACGCTGTTGTTTCATTTACAGATAAACATAACATGAGTAGCGTTTTGTTGCCATTCCAAGATAACAACATAACTCAAAACCCTTATTCACTTACGGAATTGCGATTGTGAGCGAGCGATCGTTTTGTTTCGACCGATCGCTCTCGCTCGCAATCACTGACACTAGCAAATGACAAAACGTGTCGCCTTTCCCTTCGTTTCTTATCTTGTGGCGTGGAAGCATATTCCCGAAGTTGAAAGATGTGATGGCTTGTGATTGGCTGGCTCAAAATACTGGCTACAGATTGACGATTATTTATGATTGTTTGGATCAAAATTGATGGGCAAAGATGCCCGCCCATCACGTCTGGTGATCACGTGTTTGTAACTGATTTTATACATTTTCGCGGACTTCAGATATAATGTAAATACCAGATTAATAGAATTACAATTTGCAGAATAACGTAAATTAGGAAAAAAAAAAAAAATTCGCTGAATTCCGCTAATTCGCTGAAAAATCACATGCCTGTTACCATATGAAACACAAAACATACTTTCATCACTAAATATATTTTTTCCAATCTTCTTCGCTCCATAAATGTCTTGATTTACACCAATTCAATCTTATACGCTTTTGTTTTGCAGTCATGAGAGGTTTTGTTTTCGATACACAAGATTCAAACTTAAATTTATGGAGACGTCTTAATGTTGTCGATGTAGAAACTGCAACTCCTTCTTCCCACTTTCGGTGCAAGAATCACACACTTTTAAAACAGTTTTTCTTAACTACACGCTTCAGTTTCCTGTCATCTGTAGCAGATATTTTTGGTTTTTGGCCGCCATTTCGGCGCTTATTTTTAAATTTTCCATTTTTTTAAATATTGTGTTAGTATTTTACTAACGCTTGATTGCGAACAATGTAAATATTTCACTATATAACATTGATTTTTACGGTGCCGATACAAATCAACCATACGAAGTTTAATAGATTCAGGAATATCATTCACACGACCAATGTTAAAACGAAAAAGCAAACAAACTGCAAAAAGAATACTGATTTTAAATAAAATCAGTCTGAATTTAATCAATGATGCCACCAGTTATGAATTGGTGATAATTAAAGGAGAATTAATGTGAAATATTCTAATATTTTGAACCACTTGAATAAATATTCTAATATTTTGACTTTTTAAAACAATTTTTTTTCAATTAATCTTTTCAAAAATTACATTAATTTTAAGATAATAAATAAGTTTAATCAACAATAAGTTCTTAATAAAAAAAATGTTTGCATTAAAAGACATTAAATTACCGAACAATATTTTCAATTTGTAAAAAGTAATTATTCTAATATTTTGAATCTGTACTTATCAAATAAAATAAATAAAAATTACTTACTTTTATTTTTCACTTTTTTGTCCACATTTAACAGACTGCCTATGAAGATACACTTTGGCAAGGTACAGGTACCAGTGATCGCAAATTTTTTAATTTTAATCTTGCCAATCTTTCAACATTAGCTAGAAACAAATAGCCAATATTTTAACATTGCAATATAGTATCTTTAAAAACTTACTTAAAAATAGCTAAAATATAATCATGATAAAATATGTAAAAATCAACATATCAATACAAAAAACAAATTGCATGTAATTGGGTATTAAAAATTAGGTTTAGTTCATAAAAATGGTAAGATATAACGGTACCTTTCAGTTGGCTGGGCACCAGTGAAATACATTTATACATATAGTATGTATGTGTGTATACATATATATTTCTCTGGCGCCCGGCTAACTGAAAAATACTGATATAACTAGAAACATTTTATTTAAAACTGAAAGCATTTTATCTTATTTTATAAACACAAAAATCAGGTCGTAATTTTCGTAAATATCATGATATTTTTGAAAATATCCGATATTTTTTTATATACTATATCCCATATTTTCAGAGTTAATATAAATTAGACATTAAAACATATGTCATTTAACATGAAAACTTACAAAAAACAATATTCTAAATGTCTTTCTAATTTTTTTTTTCACATAACAAAATTTAATATCAACTAATTGAAAACAGACACAATTTGCTTTTTACACTCATGAAAAACAAACTATTAAGATTTAGTAATCAAGTTAAGAAAATTTTATGTTTTATACAACAAAATAATTTGTTTTTATTGAAAAATTTAAACATAAATATAGTACACTTTTTTTTTTTTTGGGGGGGGGGGGCTAAAAAAGCCACTAATAAAAGAGCAAAAATTCTTTATCTACAGAAACGACATAGCGAATAACAGTTAAAAAAATTCCTTTACTTGTTTTTACTGAAAATATCAAAAATATTATACGCAATATTTTGAAAATAAATATCAAATATGTGAAAATATCGAACTTCATGTATTTTGAAAATAAATATCGGATGGATACATTGTTAGGATAGTGATTTCTAATATAAACATTTCATCTATTTATCGTGAGCCTGACTTCATCCATCCGACTTCAAGCTGGCGAAACGATACACGTGTGCTGACAAAGTACTTTTTCTGTTTTTCTGTGAGATTCTCATTAAAGAACTTACACGTGTAACGTCAAGAGTTCAAGGCTAAATGACGTAGACTTGACTGTGTTTTTTTCTCTCATCCAAGAACTAATACTTTAGTCTCTGAGTAACTTTTATTTAATGCAGACCTGCTGAACAATTCTCTTAAATTAAGTGTTTTAACTTTTTATAGTGTGATGTAAATTTTATAATGTAAAATTAATCTTTCTTTTTCTTCAACAGTAATTAAATAATTAACTTAGAAATTATACAATGAAGCAATACTTTATTTAGAGAAGATGTGTTTTTTATTTTCATCAGTGATCGAAAGAAGTTATTAAATAGTGCCATTGGATTTATAGTAAAATTGGATACACTTACTACACCTTCGCGGATTCAAAAGGTAGGACAAACTTTCTCTACCTTTCTTTTATTATCATGAAGTCTTAAAGTGAATTTTAAGAATAAAATTAGAAGAAGAATTTATTTACCGTAGTTCTAAAAATTATCAGATTATGAGAGCTGAGGATTGAACACGGTAAAACCGCTCTCTAATAAGAAAAATAAATAAAATAAAAAACTATATTTTAAATAATAGAAACTATAAAGTATTAGTAAAATTAATAAAAATACAACATCATGGCTTCAAATATGAAAGAAATGTGTAGCATAGAAAAACTGAACTCCAATAATTATGCGATTTGGAAGTTTAAGGTAGAGATGCTGTTAATGAAAGAGGATTTAATCAACCAGATAACTGATGATCCGCCAAACCCCTTAACAGGCGAATGGACGAAGAGAGACAATAAAGCCAGGGCTATTATAAATTTAAGCTTAGAAGACTCCCAGCTTATATATGTTAAAAACGAAACATCAGCTAAAGCTACATGGCTAGCATTAAAAACAATACATGAGCGCGCGAATTTATCTAGTAAATTATATTTACTAAGAAAGTTATATAGTATAAAACTAGCTGAAAATGGTAATATGAACGACCATATAGTTAAAATATTAGAAACCGCTGATAGGTTAAAAGCAATAGGAGAAGAGATTAAGGACTCTCATCTATCTGCACTTTTGTTGTGCTCCCTTCCACCTAGCTATGATACTCTGATCACGGCATTAGAGGCCCGATCAGAGACCGAATTAAATCCGGAATTTATAAAAGGAAAACTAACAGATGAATTTCAAAGGAGACAAGAAAGCTCCAATTCATCGCATGAAAATGTATACAAAACATTTAATAAACAAAAACAGAACACTAGGGCATATCCAAAAAGAGAACAAAACCTTTTTTGCACGAATTGCAAAAGAAAAAACCATGTGCGACAAAATTGTTGGTTTCTTAAGAATAAAAATTCTAAGAACCAAACAAATGAAAAATACAGACAATATTCGTCTTTATGCTTTGAAGCAAGTAATTTTACTCCGAAAACTAAAGCAGAAAAAAACACACAAATTCAAGAGAGTAAAAGCGAAGAAAATCAAAACGAAAAAACAATGTCTCAAAGGCAATTATCATTAATCGCACATAATGAGTCTAAATCTACTTGGATTGTTGATTCTGGAAGCAGTTCACATATTTGTAATGACATAAGTGTATTTGTTGACATTGACAATAACAACAAAAATACTGTCACGATAGCAAACGGAACAACACTAAAATCGCACGGGACAGGTACAATAAAATTACGGACACAATCAAATGACATAACTTTAAAGGACGTTTTATATGTCCCTGATATTCAATCAAATTTAATGTCGGTTACGAAAGCCACAAAGTATGGTTATGAATTCATGTTTGAAAATAACACCTGTAACTTATCCTATAATGGAAAAACTCTCTTAGAAGGAAAAAAGAGAGAAAATTTATATGAAATTGACCTATATAAACCTAAGCAAGAAATCTATGTCAATTTTGCTGAACAATGCAAGAATAAAAACTGCATTGAGCTTTGGCATAAGAGATTAGGTCATAGAAATGTTAATTCAATTAAACAACTCTTATCCAACAATTTAGCAACAGGTCTAGAAATTCAAAATTGCAAACATGACATAGTTTGTGAGAGTTGTATAAAGGGAAAACTAACAAATGCACCGTATCCAAAACAGAGTGAGAACAGAGCTAAGAAGGCGATCGATCTGGTGCATACGGATGTATGTGGTCCGATGCAAACAGAAAGCATAGGAGGGAAGAAATATTTTCTCACATTCACAGATGATTTTAGTAGATTCACAATGATATTTCTTTTATCGAATAAAAGTGAGGTAGTTACCAAAGTGAAAGAATATGTAGCCATAACGAAAAATAAATTCGGTCGCACAGTTAAAGAAATCCGATCAGACAATGGGGGTGAATACACTAGCGAAGAATTAGAAAAATTCTTAAAATATGAAGGTATTCATCACCAGTTCACTATTCCGCATTGTGACCTCAGAACGGTGTTTCGGAAAGAAAGAATAGGACTTTAGTCGAAATGACAAGGTGCCTATTATCGGAAGCGCAGCTGCCAAATAAATTTTGGGCCGAAGCTTTAAATACAGCTGTGTATCTTATAAACAGATTACCAACAAAATCACACAATTCAACTCCATACCAGCTATGGACAAACAAAAAACCGGATTTATCAAACATAAAAATATTTGGCTGCAAAGCTTATGCTTATCTCGATAAATCCCAAAGAGGAAAACTCGATGATAAAGCAATAAAAGGAACATTTATCGGTTATGATAATAGATCAAAAGGATATAGGATCTACATTGGCAATAATAAAGTAATAAGGGCAAGAACTGTTAAATTTATAGAAAACTCTAATTCAAATGAAAACGAAAAAAAATCCATTGATATGAGAGAAGAATTAGAAGTTCAGAAACAACCTGAAAAAGCAGGGGGAGATTCCTCAAAATTCTTTATAGACATGCAGGAAGATAAACAAACAGACAATGAGGAAAATTTAAACGAAAACGAACCTAGAAGATCTCAACGATCAAACAGGGGAGTTCCGCCCGATAGATTCTCTTATATTACTAAAATACAAAAAGAAAATATTGAACCAACAGAGTGGAAAGATATAGCGAAAATCGAAAACCCATATGATAGAAACAAATGGTACGAAGCAACTAATGAAGAAATTAATTCATTAAGAAAAAACAAAACATGGGAACTAATTGATCCACCACCTGGAATAAAAGTAATTGGGAATAAATGGGTATTCACAAAAAAATATAATGAAAATAATGAAATAGAAAAATATAAGGCACGTCTTGTAGCCAAATGTTTTTCTCAAAAATACGGAAGCGATTATTTTGAAACCTTCGCTCCAGTAGTAACGTATACAACTATAAGAGCGTTCCTAGCATGTGCAGCGTGTAAAAATTTAGATGTTAATCATATAGATTTTAAGACTGCATTCCTCCACGGAAATTTAGATGAGGAAGTTTATATGTCACAACCAGAAGGGCATGTAATACCGGGAGAGGAAAATAAAATTTGCAAACTAAAAAAATCAATTTACGGATTGAAGCAATCGCACGAGCATGGAACATTAAATTAGAAGAAAGTTTAACTAAACTTGGTTTTGTGCAAAGCACCTCCGATCCATGTCTCTTCACACGAAAATTAAGGGATAGAACAACATATATCATAATATATGTTGATGATTTATTAATTTCAGGGGAAACTAAAGAAATAAATGAAATAATAGAACAACTAAAAAAGGAATATGAAGTCAAAAATTTAGGACTTGTAAATTATTATCTGGGGATAAACATAAAAAGAAGTAAAGAAGGAAATTTCGCACTTGATCAAAGAAACAAAATAAAAGAACTGATCGAAAAATTCGATTTAAAGGAAGCGAAACCATGTGATACTCCGATGGAACCCGGGTACTTAAACATAATTGATGAGGAAAATTTACTTTCTAATAACAGTAAATATAGGCAAGCTATCGGAACATTGTTATATATAGCTACAATAACCAGACCAGACATAGCCGCCGCTGTGAACATTTTGAGTCGTAGAAACGAAAAACCCAGAGAAAAGGATTGGAACGCAGTAAAGCGGGTTATTAGATATTTAAAAACAACACAAGAACTAAAACTAATTATTAGTAAAGAAAATGAGCCAATACTAACAACATATGCTGACTCCGATTAGGCAGGGGATAAAAATGACCGTAAATCAACAACGGGAAATTTATGTAAATTAGGAAATACACCAATTTCCTGGTCAACTAAGAAACAAAATTCAGTTGCCTTATCATCCGCTGAGGCTGAATACATCTCAGCAGCAACTTCAGCACAAGAGACAGTTTGGATTATCAATCTTCTAAAGGACCTTGATCTACAACAAAATTTGCCCATAACTTTATTCGAAGATAATCAAGCTTGTATAAACATGGTTAAAAATTATAAACATCATTCGAAAACTAAACATATCGATATAAAATACAACAGCATAAAAGATCTTAAGGAAAAGGGAATAATTGAACTACAATATTGCCCAACCATAACTATGACAGCTGACATTCTAACGAAGCCCCTTCCCAAACCTGACTTTACAAAACACAGAACAGGTTTAAATCTCAAGAACATTTATGCTTCAGAAATCAAGCAGGGGTGTTAGGATAGTGATTTCTGATATAAACATTTCATCTATTTATCGTGAGCCTGACTTCATCCATCCGACTTCAAGCTGGCGAAACGATACACGTGTGCTGACAAAGTACTTTTTCTGTTTTTCTGTGAGATTCTCATTAAAGAACTTACACGTGTAACGTCAAGAGTTCAAGGCTAAATGACGTAGACTTGACTGTGTTTTTCTCTCTCATCCAAGAACTAATACTTTAGTCTCTGAGTAACTTTTATTTAATTCAGACCTGCTGAACAATTCTCTTAAATTAAGTGTTTTAACTTTTTATAGTGTGATGTAAATTTTATAATGTAAAATTAATCTTTCTTTTTCTTCAACAGTAATTAAATAATTAACTTAGAAATTATACAATGAAGCAATACTTTATTTAGAGAAGATGTGTTTTTTATTTTCATCAGTGATCGAATGAAGTTATTAAATAGTGCCATTGGATTTATAGTAAAATTGGATACACTTACTACACCTTCGCGGATTCAAAAGGTAGGACAAACTTTCTCTACCTTTCTTTTATTATCATGAAGTCTTAAAGTGAATTTTAAGAATAAAATTAGAAGAAGAATTTATTTACCGTAGTTCTAAAAATTATCATACATATCACCGAACCCTGACAAAAATAGGAACTTACATTATATAAAATCCCAAAATCTATTAAAATCATTTAGAAATTATAAAATGTTATCTTTAGTTGTTTAAATAATTGTTCAATGAATCATTATTTGTTTAGAATTCAAAAGATGCCAATTAAAACAAGATTTCTCGAGTTATAAGAATTTATAAACTGTTCATTTAAAAAGTATGAATTATCTTTAAAAACATGCATTAACAACGATAAAATAATTCATCAACAAAGAATTAGGCAAGTTTTATTAAAAAAATTATCATGCTGTAGTTTATTTGTAGTTTACCATATCCTCCCTCCCCAAATACGTTTCAAGAATGTATTTGTGCAGTTTTCTTTAGAATTTATAGATTAAAGTCTATCCAACTCTGCTAAATAATTCCTTTAATGATAGTTTGTTAAAATTAGGTTTTTGACATGACTGTTTTAACCATATTTAAAACCAGTTAATACTGCCACATGTAAAAAACTTGCCAACCCTGATTTAAGCATAAAGTCTAGAAAACCAAGACTTTTAATTAAAAATATATATACATACACAAAAAAATTGATATTCATCGTGTTGCATTATCAAAATAGGATCCTTCCCAATTAGCTGCTTAGCATGGGAAAAAAAATTATATATCACCAAACTATAATGCCAGATAAACAACTGGAAAAATAATCTAAATTTTTAAGGGTACTTTTCG
Source organism: Maratus michaelseni (assembly GCA_963931845.1). Taxonomy (NCBI): domain Eukaryota; kingdom Metazoa; phylum Arthropoda; class Arachnida; order Araneae; family Salticidae; genus Maratus; species Maratus michaelseni. The sequence goes on along the minus strand of OZ007598.1, from coordinate 279,899,749 downwards.
GTTAGCCGGGCACCAGTGATATATATATGTATATATACACACATATACATACATACATATATACACATATATGTAAATACATATATATTTATATATCAGAGTTTCCCCCAGGTTTAAAAAAGGGCAGGGTGCTGCTGGTGAGAAAAGGGCCCTTTTATTATTCTTAAGAGCACATTTTTATTCTTGAGGGCACTCTTTGGATTCTTGAGGGCACTTTTCAGATTCTTATCGACATTTTTTTAATTATTAAAAGGTATTCTTTCGATTTTAAAAGCCACTTTTGATATTTAACAGTCAGAGCACTCTTTTTAAGACAACATTGAGTCCGTTTTTACTATGAAAGCAAAATTTTTAATGCAAAAAGGAGAAGGGCACTTTTTTTACTGAGGGGCAAGAAGGGTGCTAAATATTTTACTGGAGGGGGCTAGAAGGGTGCTAATTCTTTTTATGAGGGGCAAGAAGGGTGCTATTTTGTAAACCAAAAGGCAGGCAGGGTGCAGCACCCTTCTGAAACTGTCTGGGGAAAACTCTGATATATATACATATATCACTGGCGCCCGGCTAACCGAAAAGAACCTTTTTAAATAACCTCTGATAGCGGTCGTCACAGAGTACGATAAAATGGCCATACTTTGGAGGTTGCCAACCCTCTGACTGCCAAGCAAAAAGGCAAAATTGTAATATGTACTCTGTAATTTTTTTAAAATGCTAAAAAAAGCATGAAATTTCAAACATGGTATAAAAAACTTTATATACAGATTATAAAAGATGCAAGTGGTTTTTAAAAAACTTTAATTTCATTGCAATGATAAAATTTTTATTAATTACAGTAGACTCCCTAAAATCCACACATTGTTTCAGATGTAAACAGTGAAACTTACAGTTAAGATATAGTAAGGAAATCCAAGCTTTGTTATTTTTATATCATTCTGTACTCATTTTATTATGTAATTCTGGTTAATATCATTTAACTCTTGCTTTTTCATAGAGGAAGTGTAAATTTATCAAGATAACACTGATATCAGTGGTGACTGATTTTTTTTATCAAATACATTTATGTATTAATCAAGCTTTTTTGTTTATTAAATCTCGTCAAACACCAAATAAAATTTTGTAATTTTATGGTTTTGATGTAAATTACTGGTGTACCTTTATGAGGCGAGTTTCATTGAATAATTCAAGAAAAATTGATCTCATTATCATTATGCATATTTAGTCATGCATTATTAATTATTTATGTAACCTAGGGGTGCACAACCTGTGGCCGCGATCGTATTACTGGTGGCCCGCGAATCAATTTCGCCGATCGGACTCGAAAAAATCATGAATTTCGCCGATCAGGTGCATAGAAATTGCAAATTTTGCCAAATTTCGCCCATCGGGTGTGTAAAAATCACAAATTTTGCCGATCGGGTGCGTATAAATCGTAAATTTCGCCGATCGTGTGCGTAAAAATCGTGAATTCTGCCGATCGTCTGCGTAAAAATCGTGAATTTTGCCGTCTGGGACCGTATAAATTGCGCATTTCGTCGACCGTATACGTAAAAATCGCGAATTCTGCCGATCGAGCCCGAAAAAATCGCGAATTTTGCCGATCGGGCCCGTAAAAATCGAGAATTTTGCCAATCGGGTGCATTTAAATCGCAAATTTTGCCGATCGGGTGCGTGTAAATTGTAAATTTCGCCGATCGTCTGCGTAAAAAGGGCAAATTTTGCCGATCGGGCGCGTAAAAATCGCAAATTTTGCCCATCGGGTGCATAAAAATCATGAATTTCGCCGATCGGGCACGTAAAAATCGCGAATTTTGCCGATAGGGTGCGTATAAATCGCGAATTTCGTCGATCGGGCCCCGAAAAAATCGCGAATTTTGCCGATCGGGCTCGTAAATATCGCGAATTTTGCCGATCGGGTGCATTTAAATCGCAAATTTTGTCGATCAGGTGCGTATTAATTGTAAATTTCGCCGATCATCTGCGTAAATAACGCAAATTTTGCCAATCGGACGCGTAAAAATCACAAATTTTGCCGATTAGGCGAGTAAAAATCTCGAATTCCGCCGATTGGCTGCGTAAAAATCATGAATTTCGCCGATAGGGTGCGTATAGATCGCGAATTTTACCGATCAGGTGCGTATAAGTTGTAAATTTCGTCGAGCATATGCGTAAAAATCGCGAATTTTGCCGATCGGGTGCATTTAAATCGCGAATTTCGCCGCTCGGGTGCGTGTAAATTGTAAATTTCGCCGATTGTCTGCGTAAAAATCGCTAATTGTGCCGATCGTACGCGTAAAAATCGCAAATTTTGCCGATCGGGTGCGTAAAAATCATGAATTTCGCCGATCGGGCACATAAAAATCCCGAATGTTGCCGATTAGGCGCGTAAAAATCGCGAATTCCGCCAATCAATGCGTAAGAATCGCGAATTTTGCCAATCGGGCACGTAAAAATCGCAAATTTCGCCAATCGGGTACAAAAAATTGCAAATTTCGCTGAGCAGATGTGAAAAAAATTGCAAATTTCGCCGATTGTGCGCGTAAAAATCTCAAATTTTGCCGATCGAGTGCGTATAAATCGCAAATTTCGCCGAACGTGTGCGTAATAATCATGAATTTCGTCAATCACTAGGAAAAAAACTAAGAATATTGTCAATCGCGCATGGAAAAAAATGCAAATTTTTCCATACTTTCCAACAGAATTGGGTTAAGCTGACTAAGGAGGTAGTTGAGTATATTGAGCTAACCCTCCTTTTAAAATTAGCATTTTTATTAACTTTTAGGCCGACCCGAAACAAAATTTTGTCCACCCTAATATGGATGTTGGCTCTCGACAATCCAGTCATTTTTGTGACTGCCCCTCCTCTTATAAAGGTTGTGCACCCCTTTGATATCCACATTTTATGACTGAATATGTTAAGAAGTACAATTTAGAATAATATATGTTTCTCCTCCTCTCCACCTTCATTCATGAAAGCAGATTTTTTTTTCGGCACTGGCAATCTTTAAAGCTAAATTTATTCCTTTAAATAAAGTCAAGGAGTATTTTCACTCTTTGAAAATAATCTTAGCTATATCTCTTGTATAAATACAAACGTAAACTGCTGATATATCATTGCCAACAGAACTGAATACGTTGACAGGGAAAGAAGGAACATAGGGGGCTAAATCTACCCTTCTGAAATTTATGTTTTTTTAATCTGATTCCCCCCCCCCCGGTCACACCTCCTCTAAACAAAAATTTTCTGATGGTGGCCCTCGACAACCCAGTCATTTTTGTAAGTGGCCCTTTGCTTAAAAAGGTTGTGCACCCCTAATGTAACCTTTACATTATTTCCCATAGTTATTTTGGAACAGATGCTTTACACTCACGCAAACATATAAACATAAGTTTGGCGACTTTTTGGTTGGCGCAATTTTCAAGACTGCGTCAAACGAATAACTTAATACAATGGCTAGTTTGCCATTAAAGGAAAAAATCTCCTAAATTTGGCGACTTTTTTCCTTTTTATAACTGATTAAAAAAAAAAAAATCTGTGCGTGAGTGTATGACATCATAGCCCTTATTTTAATATTTTACTTTATTGTAAGCATTCATGATAATTTTGAGTGCATTATTACATTCAAATTACTGTTTAAAAATGTAAACAAAGCAGTGACCAGAAATCCGCAAAATTCTAAAATCAGCATAACCTGTGGTCCCAAGCTGTGCGGATTTGAGAGTCTACTGTATACATGAAATTAATAAAAAGTGGCTATTTATACATTTAAAAAAAAAGGTCATTACATTCTGGTATGTAACAATTTAAAAATTAAATTGGAGTACTTAGCTGTTCAGTTAAATTAAAACATTTTAAGGACTATGAAGAACATTACTGAAAATGGACTAATTAAACATTCCAGTAATGGGCAAGGGTGCTAAAACCGTAAAAAGAAATACAATTTTGCAAATGACCATTAATATATAATATTTAAAGTTTTATATTGCTATCAAAATAAAAACAAAATAAAAACATTTTTGAAACAAAATAAAAAAAGATATAAATTAATTCAAGCCAGCTCTTAGAATGTTAATTTAGATTTTCACTCAAAAACAGTGGAACTATGAAACATTATTTTCTGCCTCAGATTGGTTTGATTAAAAGTGTTAACAGTAACATAGATTATAAAACTTGCAAGGGGGAATTATGAAAAAAAAAATTAAATTTTTATTGGTTATTTTTTTATAAACAAACTTTTCACCATTGAAAGGTGTCCATTACTGGCACATCTATCCTATTTTGCATCTTGCTGACTGGTAAAAACAGGTTATTTGCACATGAAAACAACAAAAATGTCAAAAATAAGCAAGTTATCCTTTTTTTTTCCGATTAACTGATTAAATAATACTTATTAATGGGAGAAAGAAACCCGAATTAAGCGATTTGAATACCAATGGTAAAAAAGGTATACGTCATTTTCTTTTCAATATTCAATGCAAATGCTAAACCAGGCAGATATAAATAGAGGCATTCCATTACCATGTGCTAAACACGTAATACTAACTTATTTGTTTTTATACAGTAGCGTATGATTAATTTAGATGCATGAGCTGACTTCAATACTTAATTCATTAAAAAAAAGAAAAGTTATACATTTTGCACATAAACAGTTAAAGCATTTAAGAAACAACTTACTTTGACTGAGATATTCTGGGAAAAACAAGAAACAAACAGACACAACACAGTGAAGCCCGCGCGCCGCCATATTGAAATGAAGATCAAGTGAGTTGCCGTTGCCATTCCGGTTTAGATAAATGTCCCGACAACAATGATAGTATATCGGTGCTATATCGATGGGTGTTAAAATATTATCATATCCATGGTGTAAAGTTGAAATCGGCATCCGACAAGCTAGTGGCGCGACGAATCATTATCATTTGTAGTATAGCTAATGGATGCCTAGTATTTGACAATGATTTGGTGCTGCGTAAGATTATCGCCAGTTTTTTATCGTACAGATACCACTTATTTGATAAAACCTTATTTTGCCATGAAAAATATGCCAGAATGTTACATGAAAATCGATGTATCTGACAATAATGATATTTCTTATATCAATTCGTGACGTTTCTGACAATTCTGTGTTTGCTGGGATACGTTACTACAAATGTTTTCTACATAATTCACAAAAATCCAAAACTCTTGTTTATTTTTCCGGTGTTTATCATTATAATGAATTTTTATAAAAGCTTTATTGTCTGAATCACTGGTTGCCAAAGGTTTTGCTTCGCTTTAAGAATTACATGTACCTGATATAGTGAAAGGATTATGACCCGAAACGTCATCTTAATACACATATTTTGGTTGATTGTGCCCCGCAGCCGAAAAAGGTTGCTGACTCCTGTATTGGAAGATGTACTATATTATTAAAACTTGAATTATTGATGAATATGTACATTTTTAAGAATGCAAATAAATTTTGGTAGTTTTCCATTAGCCGGTCACCAGTGATATATATATACACTACACACATATATACATACATATATATGTATATATGCACCAGGGCTTGAAATTCATTTTTTCCAAGGAGGGGAGTCTCCCTCCCAACATTTTTAAATGGAGGGGAGTTGTAATGTTTGGAAGGGAGAAAAAAATACCTTTAAACCTCACTTTTATTTTATGTGCTATTTAAAGAATTACATTAATGCAGACATGATAAAATACCATTGAAAAAATTAAGTCAACTCAGAATGATTATTTAAAATGTTTATTTTTATTATAAAAAAAGGAAGAAAGTTAAATTTTATATATGCAGTGTATTTTTCAACTTTCACCAAATATTAGGAGCCCTTAACAATTAGGTTGTTAAATGAATTTCTGAATTTAGATTTTATTTGATTTAGTGCTTCTGAAGCCTCTTTCACAAGGTACACTTTTACTTCACAAGGATTAAAAAAAGTCTAAAGATACAGTGTTAATATCGATTTTCGACTTTGGAACTACATGGCAGCCAGTGTACAACTGTGCTAAGGTAACGGCATCTACAGACAACAATACTGATACATACCATAGAATAAATCTGTCACCAGAAGAAACTGAATAATTTGCCAATCTGTTACGGAGAAATTCGCGAAGTTCGTCAGTCGATCAAAGGGGAAAAAAACACTAAGTTCGGCAATTGCTTGTCAGAAAAAAACGTGAAATTCATCGATTGCTTGCCAGAAAATATTGTGAAATTCGTCAATCATTCCTGGGGAAATATGGTGAAATTCATCAGTCAGTCGCGGAAAGAAATCGGGAAATTCATCAGTCGAATGCAGGAAAAAAATCTCAATTTGTCAGTCGGACACAGGAAAAAAAATCACAAACTTCGTCAATTTGTAAAAAAAAAAAAAAAAAAAAAAAAAAACTACGCGAATTCTGTCGATTGCTCGCGGAAAAACGTAAAGTTCGTTGATCGGTTGCAGAAAAAATGCTAATTTCGTCGATCGGTTATGGAAAAAATGCAAAGTTCGTCGATCAGTCTCGGAAAAAACGAGAAGTTCATCGATCAGTCTCGGAAAAAAAACGCAAAATTCGTCGATCAGTCTCGGGAAAAAACGCAAAGTTCGTCGATCAGTCTCGGGAAAAAAATGAAAAGTTCGTCAATCAGTCTAAAAAAAAACGCAAAGTTTATCGATCAGTCTCGAAAAAAAACCGCAAAGTTTGTCGATCAGTCTCTGAAAAAAAACGCAACGTTCGTCGATCAGTCTCTGAAAAAAAACGCAAAGTTCGTCGATCAGTCTCGGGAAAAAAACGCGAAGTTCGTCGATCGGTTGCGGGGGAAAAAATTCACGAATTCTATCGTTCAGTTTCAGGTAAATTAAATAACGCAAATTTCTCCAGAAAATGGTGAAATTTTTTGGGCGGGAGGCTGCCACCCACAATATTTTTTTGGACGGAACTTCAATATTTTTTGCGCAAATCCCGCCCTCAAATTCAAGCCCTGTGCACACATATATACATACATATAAGGTAAAGTACCCAGTAGTTGACACCTTAAGGAATTTTTCGGCATTCATCGCCTTTGATTCGTGCAGTTTTAAATTAAGGGCAACAGTTTGATCATTACTAGGGGGTTTGAACATTTTTCCACAAAATCATAACGTTTAATGTCCCGAAATGAATACATTTTGTAAAAATTACTAGGGGATATGAAAACATGATTTTTGTCCAGAAGTTGACACCATCGTGAACGTGAGAGTTTAGTAGTTGACACCTTCGTGAACTAGTAATTGACACTGACTGCGGCGGGGCCTAAATTGATAATAATAAATACTCTTTATTATTATATTACTATATTAATTGCCCCATATGAAGACATAATGATAAGAACCGTTAATTAGCAAAAAAATTTTAATTAATTAATTTTTAATTAATTTTAGTAGTTGACACTCCCTAATTTCAATAATTGACACCCTGTGTCATCTATTGGTTTAAATGCATTTTTAGTTTTTCAAAGGTTAGTCATGAATTTATCTGGTAGATTCCAGCTTATTTTCGTTGCACTGAATTAGATTAACAAAACCCCAACATGAGCAAGTAGTTGACACTGGGTGTCAACTTTTGAAAATCTGTTTCTTTTCATATTCAATAGTTGACACTCACACTCACTCCCGCTATTTTGCACAAAATGCATCAATTTTATTCCAATACAATTCTTGGACATCGAAACAATCAATATCAATCAAAACATAACCAGAAATTAAGATAAATTACGGGTTTTAATACTTACTGCAACGTGCGATCCTTATCACTTTTCTTAAGATAAATTCGAAAAATTCAACTTTGCACACATGCTTCTTTGTTGTCTTCCGCCATATTGGAATTGGGCTCGACTGTTTATAGTTTTAGTTCTCAGTTTTGCCGCAAGGTGATAGATTTTAAAAATTCTGTGTCTCTCATGTTTCTACCTGTGACGTTTTCTTGTTACACTACTGTTTCTAAAAAAGTGTCAAGTATTGGTCCAGTGTCAACTGCTGGGTACTTTACCTTACGTACCATATATATCACCGGTGCCCGACGAACAAAAAAGTACCAAAATTTTAATGTATCGGGCTAGAAGATTAAAACGAGTTATTTTACTGCATAAAAGTTGGAGTTAAAATACATAAACGTTATAACTTCTAAAATTGTAAAGTACAAAATTTACTATAATGGCTTAATAAGTAGAATTATTTTAAGAATGTTAAAAATTTGCTGTGGAATGCTAAAAAAGTTATGTTAAAAATCTGGAAGACAAAATTCAGTGTATTAGTGTAAAAGTTAAAATTGAATTTCATTTACGAATGTTAAAAAATTGTCATGAAACACAAAAAGAATGATACAAATATCAGAAATTAGAGGAGGGATGTTTAAAATAATTGCAGCGTGTCCTTGAAGATGCATAATTTTTCCCTTGAAAGATTGCAAAAGTGCCATATTGTATTAAAAATCATTGAATCGATCTTATGTCTTAAAATTCCCACTTTTCTATATATATATATATATATATATATATATATATATATATATATATATATATATATATATATATATATATATATATAAAGTATCTAAAGACCCAGGGGGGGGGGAGAAAAGAAAGCAAGACTGTGCCAAAAAAAAAGTTTGAGTGTGGGGCAAAGTTTCAGTTGTTGTTCCTACCTCCTCCACACATGCACACTCCTTCTAAAATTTATCAAATTCAGAAACAGAAATAAATTCCCTTGAATAAATATTTCGTGCTTTTTGGAACTTTAAAAGGTTAATTTTAATTCAGAAATTCCTAACAACTAAATAACATAAGAGAAAATAAGAAAAAATTGCACTTATTTATTAGAGAAATCATGTTTAGCGAAAGAGGAAAAAAATCACCGTGAGAGAAATTCCCAGACAATGATCGACTGCCAAAGTGTTAATAAATACATAAATAAAACTGTAGTTGTTGGTATGAATTTTTGCATCATCTCAATTTCCGCACCTGGGGCGAAGGTCCCCTTCACCTCCCTCTTTGCACAACCCTAGGAGGACGCAAAGAAGCAACTGGGTTAAGGGGTAGGGCACTTTTACAATGTCTAAAAAGGACAGGGTGCATCAGGAGTTTAAATGAAAAGGGCAGGGTGCAGCGCCATTTGAAAAACATCAAATGGGAACACTAGTGTACTTTAATATATTGTGTTTTTGACAGTTTAAAACTGTCACATCAAAACTAGTTTTTGATGACTAAAACCCAACCCTGGCTTGAATCATTTAATAAAATGATGTTCCACATGTAGATTATTAGATTTTATGGTACAAATTGGCATTCTTAGCATGGGTGCAAGTTTTTTGTCCACAGGATGGAATTCAGTCTTTTGGAAATGGGACAGAAAAAAAAAATCAGTTTTTAGATTTGTCTGGGTTTAAACAAAATGTTTAAGAATCGTGCTAAAATAACTCCACTTTTCGACCATCTTACTTAAAATTTTGGTTAGGATCTAGAAATCCTCCCTTATATTTTTTACTAGTTCGTATCTTGCACCCCCCCCTTTCCCTATTGCACTCCATTTCAGAAAAAACCACTGATGCGTTTGGATGCCAATGAAAGCACACCTTTCTTCCACGGTTTCATCCTGAATCGTCCATGCGACGGATCGAAAAAAACTTCCTTGACAAATCAAACGGAGCAGGAGAGTTATTCTTGCTGATTTGATAGCATTTTACTATATTGTATCGTTTTACTTTAGTCCCTTCCTAACAAATAAACACTGCAAAATGTTTCTACTAATTCATTCAAAAAATTTCTTTGATTTAAAGTAGTTGTTATAGAAGATAACATTTTATAAATTTATTTTAATTCACAGAAGAAGCTATGAAGAATGTAAAGGTTTCTTGTAAAAAGGTTTAGTTCATAAAATGGTAGTATCTGTTCTTTTATAATTTAACTTTTAATACTTTTAAACTCTGAAATATAAAAATATTCAGTTTTCAGCTGAATAGTTACTATTCGGTTAGCTGAATATTCAGTATTTGGCCTTACTGTTACTATCCGGCTAGCCGAATATTCGGTATTTGGCCAAAATCACTATTCGGTGCATCCCTAATTAAACTAAGATAAAATGCTTTCAGTATGAAATAAAATGTTTCCAATTTGTTATAGCTTAACATTTTTAATTTTGAGCTAAGCCTAATTTGTAATAGACCCAATTACATGTGATTTTGTTATTTGTATTGATATGTTCATTTTTACGTATTTTATCATGATTTATACTTCAGCTATTTTTAAGTAAGTTTTTAAAGATATTATATTACAATGTGAAAATATTGGCTATTTATTTTTAGTTAATGTTAAGATTGGTGATATTTAAAAAAAAAATTCCCTCGACCAATTAACAAATTTCGCAATATTTTCTGCGACTGGTTCGGGAATTTCTTTGTTTCTTCTTGTAATAAACTGATGAAATTCACGAATCTTCCCTGCATCCGAGCGAATAATTTTTTCCTTTTTTTCAGCAACTGACTGACGAATTTTGTGATGCATTTCCTGCAACCATTTGACGAATTTTGCACTGTTTTCCTACGATCTTTTGACAAATTTCGCAACATCCTCGTGACCATTTGGTGAATTTTGCGATGTTTTCCCATATCGTTTTGCTATATTGTCCCACGACCAATTGACAAATTTCGCAATATTTTCCCGACAACAGATTGATGAATTTCCTTTCTGTGACCAATTTTTTCATTTCTGTTTCTTCTTGTGAGAAATTGACGAAATTCACGATTTCTTCGTCACGTCTGACTAAAAAATTTGGTGATTTTTCTCTGCAACTGACTGATGAATTTTGAGATATTTTCATCAAGACCAATTGACAAATTTTGTGGTATTTTCCCTCAACAAATTAGCAAACTTCGAATGGGTGTTTGTTCAAGCGACCGATGAAAAAATTCATGATTCTCTCGTCCTACTGAAATATCTCTTGGTTTTTCTCAGCAATCATTTACTGATATATTCCCGCAGCTGTTCTACAAATTTTGATATATTTTCCCACGACTAGTTGGTAAACTTTGAGTTTTCTTTTCTTTTTCTTTTTTTTAAAATTAAAAATCACAGAATTTGTCATTCAGCTAAGCCGAATGACAAATTCTGTGATTTTTATTATTTTGTTCTCCTGCGGTAGATTGGTGAAATTTAAGATTTTTTTTCCTACAATCAATGAACATATTTTGAGATTTTTATTCCTGTGATCGAAAAAAGAAAAACACAAGGGCAGTAAGGGTAGGGCAAAATTAGCACTTTCCACTAGCCAATCTGTGAGTAATACTGAAAATTTGGCAATTGATTTTATTGCCACCACTGGCTTAGTCTCAATCGTGATGAATGAATGGAAAATTAATTATTAATTTTTTGCTTTTGCTCCATAAATTTTGCACAAAAAAAAATTTGCATTTTTTTTTCTGAAACCATTTGATGAATTTTGCATTTTTCTTCCATGATTGTTTGATGAATTAAATGATTTTTTGGGGCGTCAATTTGATGAAATTAACTTTTTCCTGCAATAAATTGGCAAAATTTGCATTTTTTTTCTTGATCGTTTAATGAATTTCATGATTTTTTTCTGCGATCGTTCGATGATTGTTTGATTATTTTTGCGATTTCCCCTCACTTCATGGATCACTTGATGGATTTCATGATTTTTTTACTGAGATCATTTGACTAATTTCATGATCTTCCCCAGATTTCATTTGACAGATTTCGTGATTTTTTCCCAAGACCATTTGACTAATTTTTCGGATTTTTTTTGCGATAGTTTGATGAAATTCATTTTATCAATTCATATATATTCATAATTATGATTTTCATTTTTGTTATATTGCCATTTATTTGAGCCCACAGTATTCTGTGAAGTGTTTGGAAAGTTGGGAGAAATCTATCCAGTATTTAAGTAACTGCTATCTTATTTTTGTTAAGACATTTTTAATTGTGTATAAGATAACCTTTTGAAGACAAACTCTAAAAATTTTCTTGTATGTTATCTTAATTTATTTTAATACCTTGACTGTATTGTAAGGCGGCAGATGCAATGTTATGAGGGGTCACATTGTTATTTAATCATTATCTTCAATTTTGAGTACAAATTGAATTCAATCTGCAAATATTCGTTATTTTCAGATTGAATTCAATTTGTAGTACTACTATTAAAAAGTAGTTTGTAATTCACTTTAAAAAACAGACCTCAAAATTATGATCTTGGAATATGACTAGTAAATCATTTCAAATGTCAACCTTCACTCGAATTATAGTCACTTCCCTTCCCTTTTTGCCCTAAGTTGGACTTATGTGATTTTGTGATAATTGCTGAAGGGAACTAAGGTTCATTACATAGCTTTTTTTTTCTCTCAATTTAGAGAACTGCATTTGGTAGTTTGTAGCTATTATAAATTATTGAAAAAGAAATTTCTATTATAGTCCTAAGATCAATTTTTTGGGGAGGGTACAGAATTTGAAGATTCAGTCAAATTATCGATAGTTGTAAAATGATAAATGGCACTCAAAATATTTTAATAAAATTTTTCTTGTTAAGTATAAGTGAAGAAATTAATTTATTATAAAAATCAATATGTAAATTGTGGTGGTTGAATTATTTCAACATTTAATCAACAATTACTTTCACATTGAATAAATATGCTCTCACTGTATTGCATGCATGAGTACTTTTCCACCCATAAAAACAAAATGGCTTCTAAAATAAAACATCTTTTTAAAACCTTATCTTACAAAAAATGTAATTTATATTGCTAATTCATTTAGAGATATTTGAATATTATGTTTGATTCTTTTTAAATATTTTCTAGCTTCTATAAGCCATATATCATATGAAGATGCTGTAATAAATCAGAGCTGGATAGCTAGGTGGTTAAGGTATGCAACAGATAGAGTTAGGAGATGAAAAGAAGAAAGACTTTTATTCCTGAAATTTTGGAATACTGCTGCTGTACAAGATCTATTGTAATAAAACTATTCATGTGTACTTGTATTGTCATTTTTTTTAATTATCAAAATTTATATACAATTTAAAAAGTTTGAAATATTGATTATTTGTACAAATTAAAGTGGAATTTGTTCCGTAATTGGATTTAATTTCCCCCCCCCCCTTAAGAATTTAATTCATTTTTAAAATATAAAATAATTTTTAATTTAACACTAAAAAAGTGCTTTATTATTATTATTACTTTAACCATTGTTAGTAAAATATTTCTCTGCTGAAATGATTTTTCAGTTGCATTTGTTTAATGTGTTCTCAAAACCAAAGTAGCTAGTTTCTGACACATTTGGGAATTCAGTTTTGTTCGGCAACTCATAAAATTGGCAGGTGTTATAAACTGTAATCAAATGGAATTTTCCATTTTTTCTATAAAGGCAGACAATCTTTCAGCAAATACTGTGTCAAATCAAAAGTCTGCATTTTGAACTTAATTCCTGAAGCAGCACTGCAAGAAAGGGAAAAGGCTTATTTGAGAAGAATCACCTGATAAGTAATGCATGTTTTAAAATTTTAATTTAAAAAAAATCTAAATTTCTTCAATAGTTACGCCTGCAAATTTTATGCCTTTCTGTTTAAAAGTCTGAAAGTTTTGCATTGTGCAGCAGAGAATATAAGAATTGTCTTAATTACCAAAAGAGCTAGTTTTAAAAATAATGAAAGAGTTTGGACTATTTTCAGTAAACAAATTATTGTACTGGCATTAATATAAATATTTTCAGATCTTCCATTATTTAAAAATTGGTAAAAAGAGTAAATTCTAACTGCATGTTACTACAAAGAATTTTTATAATAGTTTAGTTTGTCTGGCGATTGTCGTCTGATTACATGAAAAGTTGCAATAAAATTAAAAGGAATTTTTATGTTTTGTATAACTTTATTTCTATTGATTGGTATTATTCAAATGATTTTGCACATGATTTTTTTTTTTTTTTTTTTTTTTTTTTAAACAAGAGACGTTTTATTTAATTCACTTGCTACAGATCTGCAAAAAGAGTTTAAAAGTTTTTTTCTGAACTTTGTATATACACGTGAAAACTAAAATCAGAATTTTGTGAATTGGAAATTATCATTACATTAAAGTTTACATGTATGAATTCTTATAAGGGCATTCTATAAAAACTGACTTATTTTTTTTATGTAGTGGCAAAAATAAAACTGCAGGCAATTTTTTCTAACTTAACTGTACGTTTATAAATCTAAACAAAGCAGACAATTTTATTTTCCTAGTTTCGTGCTTGTTTAAAGAACTGTTTTGATTTGTCCTACTGAAATAGACGTGAGTGGTTCAGAGTTATAAATTGAAATGAGTTGTGCAATAAAATTTTGCTATCGTTTGGACAAAACAGCTCCAGAAACAGTAAAGTTAATGAAAGAAGCTTACAAAGATAAATGTTTTGGTGAGTAAGATTTTTAGATGGCATGGTGATTCAAAAAAGGACGTTTGTCTGCAGAACTGGCTCCTAATCCTGGCCTACCAGAAAGTGTTGTGAATAATCGAAATGTTAACACTCTGGGGGTAACATTTCAAAAATGTCGATATTTTGCATTCTACGCAACAATTTACAGCTTCGCCATGTTTTTTTTTTTTTTTTTTTTTTTTTTTTTTTTTTTTTTTTTTTACAGATGAGTCCTTCATCATGTTACTAAAAAAACAAATGCAAACAAGAATTTACCAATGTTGTGAGTGGAAACAGATGTTTCAAAATTCTCTGAAGACTAATAACGGATGATGAAACTTGGATGCATCATTTGGATCCCCTTACCAAGTCTGTCCCTGTACACCAATTCTCTGCTCTGAAAAAAAAAAATCTGACAAATCTGTTGGAAAGGTCATGATTATTTTCTTTGATCATAAAGGTGTAATCTATCAGAATGCTGTACCTCCAAAAATTACTGTGAATGGTGAATATTATGTTTCAGTTTTGAAATTTTTGCGATAACACATTACATATTGAGAAAGCTTCATGAACTGGTAGGGAATTGGACATTACATCACAGTAATGCTCGTCTGCATATCGCTACTTCTATTCAGCAATATCTTAGTAAATGCAATATTAAAATCATGCCACATCCTCCTTACAGTCCAGATCAAGCACCATGTGATTTCTGGCTGTTTCCAACGTTAAAGTAGAAGCTCCGTTGCAGAAAATTTAATACAGATTCTGAAGTTGTTTCAGTAGTGCCAGGTTCTTTGAAGCAACTTCCAGAAAAAGGCTTGTCTACTTGTTTTGATAAGTGGGTTGAACAATGGGATCAATGTATATCATTTGAGGGAAGGTACTTCAAAAAAGAATGAAGTATTTTTGCTTTAAATATATTTCTTGATGTTCTCAGTTTTTATGGAACGCCCTTTGTGTGTATATATATATATATAATAGCTATATATATATATAGCTAGATAATAATTCATTGGTGGCATCAGCTGTTAAGCTTTGAAAATTTTTTCAAAATGCCTATTTTTTTAAGACAAAGAATTTTGTGAAGGGTGCTTTTGAAACAGATTCCTGCTGACTATAGATCTCATTTTCTATGCCAACGTTTTCATGTGGAACAGACAAAATAAAAATTAAAGAAAGTGTCAGAATGTAGCCATTATAAATATAATTTGAATATATTTATTAATGAAATTTAAATTTTTTGAAATTGGAAAAGATCTTTTTTTTAAGTGGGGGGGAGGGGTTCTGAGCATTCCCATTACATACCTGCCAACTTGTAAAGTTTAACCTTACAATGTAAGGATTTAGGTCAATTTGTAAAGGTGACAGGTAAGATTTTTTTTTCGTAAAACTTGAAATGATTCTTCAAATATGTTACTTATTGAATGAATAAAACATGCATTGTGTTTGTTACAAAGATGAGTGTGATTAGCAATATGGTACACAGCCAAACAGTTATTCAAAATTTCTTGCAGCAATGTTAAATGCAAAACTAAAATTGAAGTTCTGATACTTTTGATTAGAAATTTATTAGATTTTTTTTTTACTTATAAAATATTTTAATAATTAAAAGCATGTGAGAAGATTGCTTTGAAGCAAGTCAAAGAATTGAGGGGGTCGGGGCAAGAGAGTGACAAGCCACATTTTTGAACTTCTGAGATATTTCAATTTGAAAATTTGATCCAATACTCAAATCAAGGTATATATAACCTAAAGTTTTT
Source organism: Maratus michaelseni (assembly GCA_963931845.1). NCBI lineage: Eukaryota > Metazoa > Arthropoda > Arachnida > Araneae > Salticidae > Maratus > Maratus michaelseni. The sequence goes on along the minus strand of OZ007598.1, from coordinate 279,883,572 downwards.
TCGACAATGTCTTAGTAACATTTGAGATATTCTGAGTAACAGTTTGGCATTACTTTAATGGTTATAATATTACGTTTTTTGTAAATTAGCTATCTTTATTGGGGGCAAAAACGAAACCTGTCACATAGGCTGCCACCAAGTGACATTAGAAACAAATTATATGTTTTATATTATAATTTACTATATTATGCAACAGATTACAGTACTAGATTTATTTCACCAAAAATGTGGCTTGGCACTTCCTTGCCCCGACACCCTCAATTGTTGGGTAAAGCCAGATCAACTGTTTAAAGTGTAGTACATTGGGAAAATTGTAAAGTTTTCTGAATAAACATGTTAACAAGTCTGCCATTATAATTTTAGCAAAATTTAGCGTGTAGTGGCTAATTAAGCAAACATCACATTTTGCATAGTTTGTTCAAAATATCAACTTTTATCAAAGATAAATAAAATGTTCAATTTAACTGTTTTATTCCATTTTAAACGCATAACTAAACTTAATGTAGAAATTTTTCTTTTAAAAAAAAGGTGGTATGTACATTTAATGCTAGTGATGTGAGAAATAAAAGACAATTTTTTTACAGTAAACTTGTAAATAGAAAGGTAAAAGGGAGTTGTATCATTTATTGTGTTGTCCTCTAAAAAAAAACCCACAGTGAAATGTTTAACAAAAACCCACCTTAGTACTACATCAAATATTTCAGTAAAGTCAATTTTTTTTGTTTTGTTCTCTTTTTCTGCACCATTTATAATAATAAAAATACCTCAGGAGTGCTTATTTAGTTTTAAAATAATTTAAATTAACAATTACAGAATTCTGGCAAAACATGAACTTACAGATTTTCTTGTAATAGAACTTTAGAATGATCTACATAAATTTATATTTTTTTTATGTTAAACCATTAATATGTAATAAAATGCTTCATATTCCGCTGATTATGTGTGTGTTTTTTCAGGTAACAAGGGTTATATTTTGGAAAAGTTGGGGTTTTTTCAAATTCCCACTTAATTGGCTGCCATTTTGTAATAAAGTGATAAAAGGAAAAATGCTCAATATTAAAATCTTAGAACAAGCTGTAAAAATAAAGCCATGTTTATTTTTTTTAATTCTTTATTAGATTTTATACAGAAAGAATTTCAAAAAATGTTTTTTTTTATTTTTTAGATGACAGCAAAATATATAATAATAATAAAAAAATCAAAGCATTAAATGTTTTTTCTGAATAGCTTGAAATTTGATTTGCCTTAAAACCTTAAAAAAAAAATCTTATGTATGTCAACTAGGAGTGATGAATGACAAATGCATTTTTAGAAGAACTTTGATTTCACTAATTTTAGTTTGCGGTAAATTAGGTTACTTGGAAATTTTACAGATATTCTTAAGAAATGTTTTTTACATTGATTTGCACATAATGTAGTTGTGCTGTGGAAGTATCTGTTGTAAATTTTTAATTTTGAATCATTTATATTGAAAAATAGATTTTTTGAATTTAAAATTGGTACTTTTGCTAAAAATGGCAAATTTTGACAATTTTCAAATTTCTAGTTCATTGCACAGAACAAGAACAAAAGAATGTGGCAATGAAAAAATTTTTAAATGAATAAAGACATTTATATAAAAGATTTAAATAAAATGATAAAGAAATCGAAAAAACAAAACTTGGAATCTGTATTTAGTTAAAGAATTGAAGTTAAGTACACCACCATAAAATGATATATTGAGCATGTGAGTGGAAAAAGCATAACATTAGAGCTGATGTAAATGTTAAGGAAACGCGCAAAAAAAAAAAAAAAAAAAAAAAAAAAAAAAAAAAAAAACGTGCATTTCAAAGTAAAAAACTGATTAATTTTATTTATCAATAAAACTATCTCATTTCATTTTTTGCTTTTGGAATGTTATCCTTTTTCCACACACCTGTTCAGTTAACTGCAAAATGTGGAAAAAAAAAACTTCAGTTAGCTTTTGACAATAAAAGTTTAATTATTTTTATTTATAGCACTAGGATAAATTAATTTGCGTATTTTCCATTTGTTCCTTTATATAACAATAGAGGAGAATAAGCTACTATAAATAAACTTGCTTTTATAAGCTAAGAAATTTTTTTAGTTTTCAATATTAATTAAATCAAAAATATTCGCCGACATGCGTATAAATGTCGATAAATTGTCACGAAATCGATATTGATCATAAATATACGTCGAATATAAGGCACAAGAACGATATTCATCGCATATACGTCGAAAATTAAAGGCAAAATGATAACATTTAGATATAAGCAATACCAAATTGGTGTCATTTTGTTTACGTTCTTGTGTCAGTCAAATCGGAATTCAAGCATATTTGTATCGAATACGTATCGGTTATATCACCGATGGCCGTCATTGTGTCAGATATTTGGCGGCAAATCGATAATCAGTCCACATATCGCTAAAGATATCAGAAAAGTTGACAGAATCGAAACAGTTCTGTTAAGATTTGCTGTTATCAGTATAGCACCTCTAGTATTTGATGATAGGTATCTTTCTTCTATCAATCTGTCAGCTCTGTGTTTGCTGGGTTGTATCCACGCCTCAATTGATTATGTGCTGCGAGAGAAGGAAGTAAAATTTTTAGATGCTAGGAAATCGCAGAAGATCGATTATTTATTTATTATTACTATAAAATAACATATAGTACAGAAGGTTTATAGTAATAATAATAATAGTAATAATAATAAACATTTATAGATGCTACATTTTGCATGCTAGTGGTGGTGGGACAAAGAATGGGGAAGTAGAAAAATCTTTTGAAAAAGCAAAAATCTGCTGATATGCAAAAGATTTTAAAACTCTTATAAAAAGTGCGCTGTTTGTTACTTTTCTACTTAAAACGGCCTATAGAGGCGCTGATGGCAGTCGTCGGTACAAGAAAATTGTCCCTTTAATTCATGCTGCGTTTACACTATATGGTCTTTCAGGTCTGTTGGGTCTTTCTGCTCCAAGGGTAGAAAAAATTGCGTTTACACTATGGCATAAGAATTTGGCGTAAAGAGAAGAAACTTATTTTTGCGCATGCGTGAGTTTTGCAGCTTGGATGGAGGGGGAGGGGTAGTGTTTGTTTGTTTACATTCGCAATGAAATGAGCATGCAAATATTTTGTGGGTTAATGCCTGTGCTAATTTCTTTTTTACTTAAAAAACTGAAGGCAGATAATATAAAAGTGATTTTTTTAACGTGCTTCTTTCGTCATTATTATTAAAGGTTTGGGAAATACACAGGGGATATAGATACAAGAGATATTGTTGTATTGGGCTGAGAAAGGCTCAGTGAGCAGCCAATTTGGTATTAAATATAGCCATATACAGTGCATACAGAAGCCCTATTCCGTATCTGTACTGGGTCTCACAATTTCTGTGCACGTTTTATTTTCCCTGGTAAAAATAAAAATATATGGTGATCATACAATTCAGTTTGTTGCAAAATAATACTGACAAAAGTAATTAAATAAGGTTTAACTTATTATACAAAATAAGAAAATTCCCATCAAGATATAAATAAAAAATATGAACAAAAAGAAAAAAATCATTCTAATCAGTATTAGCACTAACTTAGCATAGACATACATTTATAGAAATGTATGTCTACATGTAAATAAAATGCCTATTACATTACATGTAAATTTATAGAAATAAAGCATTTTACATGTACATGTGCCCACAATGGGAGCAAGGCAATTACTGTTATCTGAATTTTCAAATTTTATAAACTAAAGTTTATTTTTCTCTGATTATTTTCAAAAAAAGAAATAATAATAATGTCAAATAATTAATCACTAAGACAAAACAATTGTTTTTTTTTGGCTGAAGGGCTCTGATCACCCTTTTCCTCAAAACAAAATTTAGTTTTGTTTTTCTTTCTAAATTTAAGTGTTCAAAAAGGATCTTAAATGGTGGGTTCAGCTCCCCCCCCCCTGATAAAAAATTAATTGAACATAAAGACAGTTCTTCATTTATAAAGCATCTTATTTTTAGTTTCTTTATTATATGTTTGAACTGCTTTTTAGTTTTATAAGTGAGAATGCAGATTTTCTTTGATGCTAACAGAAAAATATACCATTTCCCTAACAATATTGAAAAAAAGAAAATGAAACCAAATGACATGACATTTAATGGAATTCCATTTCTCATGGCTTGAAAATAAAGTTTCTACTTTATAGATAATGCGCGTTAATTTCAGAAGGGGAAGTTTCCTCTTCTGATGATAAAACATTATTTTTAAATGGAAACTTGCATTTTCATTCAGGAAAATTAAATCCTCAATGATTACATAAAAATGCCATTTTCTAGATGTTTTTAGTCGTGACATCAATCAAGTGCCTGATTTACACAGGGCATTCAGGGCACAGGTCCAGGGCCCCTTAAATGCTACTGAAGAATTTTCAATTATTGGTCAAAATGTGGAAGTTTTCACGATTAAAACACAAAATTAATATGGAAAAACCTGTTTATTTTTTTTCATTTAAAAATAACTACTTCACTTGCGCAAAAACACTCGCTCGCTAATATTAATTCTATGGGAAATTTTTATTATATATATCTTGCTTGCAATTCATTATTTTTAAAATATTTTTTTTCCTTTGGATAGCTGAAGTCAATCAATGCAAAGGCCGTTTTTTACTTTTTTGGTTTTGTTTACAAGTTTTTTTATTAAGATACTTTCACTTTCGGAACCGATTTCGAAAAATCGTTAGCGAGATAGAACACTAAAGATTGATTATGAAGCTGTTATAAAAACTTTTATTGCTAAAAAATAAAGAAGAAAATGTATAAGAAAAGGTACTTCTCTATTATTCCGTCGACTACTTTTCATAACAAAAAACTATCACCAACTCTAAGATTAAACGCCAAAAATGCAGTCCCATTTACTTGATGTCAGAAGCATTATACGTGTTTGTTATGTCATCAAGTGATCTTTAATTCAACATTTGCATGTATTATTCATTATATTTTACTGACTTATTAGTTATTTCATTCATTAAAATAACAATTGTGTCTGTAACTTATTATATTTTATTTATTTATTTATTTTGATATTCCAATTACAACGTTCTTCCGTTTCTTTGGCGTTGCAGTTTGGCAATAGTTTTTTGTTATGAAAAGTGGTTGACGGGATAATAGAGAAGTACCAAAAAAAATTATTAAATATCACTAAATCATTAAAGTCAGTAGTGGTTATCTTAATAATTACCGCTATTAGTGATATATATTTTTTTACTCAAAACCACTGTAAGCACCGGTGCAAGCGCCCCCCCCCCCATAAGCATCTGTGCCCAGGGATTCCAAACTTGTAAATCGGTCTCTGCATCAGTCAGAAAGTTTTGTTTGAAAAGAGCAAGAACAGACTCTCTATTTATTAATACAAAATATTACCACTGCAGTATTAAAACACCTAGCTATAAGATATAGATGTAGTATACCAACGAAATAAATATAGAAACACTTTTTAGTTGGAGTCATTTTGACTTCACACTAAAAGCGTCTTATTGAAAGAGATGTCATGTGCAGTAATTTTTTTTCCGTTAAATTGATATGTTTATTTTCATAGATGTTTTAATTCTAAATATGTTTAAATGAAGATACTACATGATTTTAACACACTTATAGTAAAGGATTTAAATTTTATATATGAAAATGTGCATCATCTGCTCTGAATGACGCCAATTCCGTATGTGAAAATAGAGCAAGTTTGATATTTTATTGGCTAATAAAAATATTGTCCATACATAAGACTTTTCATGCAACAGGAAAGAAAATATTGCATTAGAAAATTTAATTTTTTTTGAAGTTGACAATTTTGTTTTGGTTCTAAAACGTGTGTATATCAAGTTTCGTGAAAGTCTGCCAAAAATTGTAGATCTGTATAAGCATTGGTGCAGCGAAGGGAGGGGGGAGGGGGATTTCAGTATTAAATCAACTTCCAGAGTATTTGAAAAACTGACAAAATGCATAGAAAACCCTTTGTGTTAAAAAACAATAATGTGATGTGTAAAAACCAAAGTAAAGGAAAGCATAAGCACCATAAAATGTTTACCATTCAACTGTTTCAAGACTTTATAATAAGATTCTACACAAAATTAATGAAAGAAAAAGTTAAGAGCAATAGCAGCAAAGTAGTATATATTCCATTGCTATGGCTTTTTTTTTCCCTCTGAAAATGCTGTGTTTTCAAACACATACATGCTAAATATATTATGGTTGATTGTGATTTTTGTTACGGCAGTTTTTACGTGTCATGTATTGTTATCAACAAAATTGTTTATTTTATCAGTAACAATGGTTCAGAACCCCTCCCAGATGAGAATCCTGGTTAAGCCATTGGTATAAGGATCATACAAATAAACACTTTCCAACACTAACAGAATATTATTAATAAATTTCGTTTTTATGAAATTCGATCTAAATGAACAATTTGAAAGCACATAACTCAGTAAAAATCTATTTTCAACAATTGTTGTCTGCCGATATCCTGTAATGTTTGCAAATTCTTTCATGCAGCACTGTATATAGAATTTATACACACCCAGAAAAGCTCTGTGAGGCCCTGACAAAGCAGTTAATGGGGCCCAACGTATACTGCAATACTGTATTAATGAAATTTATTTGTAAATTGTATATTTCATAGTATAATATAGAAAATGTATGAAAAATAGTATAATTATTTATTAAATGTTAATTTGATTTAAGAGTGAAATTAATTAAAAAAATACTAATCAAAATTAGTTAATTAAAATCATTGAACACATAAATTAAATAACAATTAATTTAAAAACAATATATTTAATAATTATGTTCTAAAATTTTCCACTTTCATCTGAATACATATGTAGGGGCACTAGGAAACTTTATTCCTGAGCCCCAAGTTTATTCTCTGCACCTTAGCATATTTGTTTCAAAATATTGTCTGCCCCCCCTTTTTTTCTGAGAACGTCCGTGTTTACAAGCTCAAAATATTCATCTAATGAATTTATTGTCATTACATTTTGTTATTGCTGTTAAATGAATTTAATATTTTTTACGATAAAATAAAACAATGTAAATCTAACAAATTACTAATTTATTCGTTTAATTCCTGAGGCTTTTTAAGCATTTTAATTATTTAAGTAATTCTGCTTCCAGTGAAAAATACCACTGACAAACTTCCTTATTTCTTTTTGTTTAATTCTTGGAACAAAAATATTAAATCTGGCTATTAATCTCATGGAGGTGGTTATTTAAGCAAATAGTAATCCGCTGAATTTTAAATTAATGTATTGATTATTCTAGATATAGTTAACATATCACTTCACCATACATTTTCTAGGTGCGCCGTGCTGTTACAATCTTCTTTTTCACTCAGTTTTCTTGATAAAATAAAAATATATATCAACGTAACACATCTGACAATTTTAAGCATATTGGTGTTAGTTTTAATGCTAATAATGGCAGAAAACTTTGAGGAAAACATGGCAATTCTTTATTGACTTAACAAACTAGCAATTGTACCAAAACATGCTTCAGCATATTATGGTGAAACTCCAATTGTATGTTGAAAATAATATCACTTTCACTGCAAATAATAAAATACAGTGCTTGCATTAAAAGAGGTATTTGTTGAATATATCTAATAAATAGACCGAAAAGGCCAATTTAGAATTATTCAAACATAATCTAAAAAAAAATTCAAATTAAAAAAATTGTAACATTGGTTGAATAAGTATTTCAATGAAAATATATTTTTATGAAGAAAACTTACATATCGCATTTCAACATTATGCACTCTTTTGTTTCCTGAACACTCCCAACCCTAATTATTAAGACACATACATTTGCAGTCATTCTGCCCATGATCAACTATTTGTTTTCAATCTATCCTTCATTTTAAGTATTTGATTTATAATCATATATATATATATATATATATATATATATATATAGAATAAAGAAAACCCTTCATGTTTGAAGAATTAATAAAAATCTTTATTATTTTTTTAAAGACTAATTTAAAAATAATGGCTTTATAAAACAATTTCTACTGATAATTCAAGTTTATTTTTGACTTGAATGGATTCCTAATGATATTAAATAAGTGACATATCATAAAACATTAAAAAGTGAAAATTTTTGATTTTTTAAAATTATGATACAGACTTTTTTTAAAGAAATACTTTTAAAAATTACATTTATTTTAATTCCAAATGTTTATTTAATTTTTTAAGAGAATGTTTTAAATATTGTTTTAATATTTTCCTTGTTTATTAAAATGGTATTGTTATGAAGCATTATATACATATTAAAATAAAATAAAAACTTTAATAGTAAAATTTAAATAATCTCTCTTTGTAACTCTTTTTTTAAATTAAAAAATTCTTTGAGTATTTTAACACAAGTAGATACATAAAAAGATCATTTATAATAAAATTATAGTCAAATGATAATAACAGAAAATTTTTAATAAACTTCCTTTATTTGAAAATACAAGTTACAGAAATAAAACAACAAAATATTGTTCTATATTATAAATATTATCACATAATAAATTTATTACTGAATATAATGATATACTACATATCAGAAATAAAATGCATAAATAACAGTCTGCACGATACTTTACAGAAAACTATTCTATTGGTCTGCAGAAACAGGTATGTATTTTAATCTAATGGGAGAAACAAGTTATTAATAATTTTCAGTTATGATAATTAAAAAATGATAAATAACAACATCAAAGCCAAGCACTGGCTTGCTTTTTTTTTTTAAAAAAAAAGAAAGAAAAATAACGAAAATTTCAGTTTATTATTAAAATAAATACATAAATTAATCAGCGAGATGAAAAGAAATGTCTCATTCAAACTGCTAAGAATATCCTTTGATTTGAAGATATCAGAAATACAAGTGGTTTTAACTCCAGTTCCAATAAAAAGAAAAAAATATTACTAGCTTTTATTTATAGTGCAGTATATATTACAGCCACTCATTAATTAAAGAAACTTATTAATGGAAAGAAAATTGGCATGAGAGGATTGCTTTAACAAAAATCAAAACATATACTAAATATTAAAAAAGAACGAAAATTCTTGTGTCAAGCCTAGATTATGAAGCACTTTCCAACACAGCCAGAAAACTGTAAAGAAACTCCACCATTAAATAAGGTGAAAGAAGCTATGTAAATATTCATAATAAATATATATTATTATAAATAAATTTTTATAATAATAGTTTAGAAAACATATAATACATTGAAAAATACAGTTTTCGAAATTACCTTCCAGTGTCAAAAAGTAGTCTAATTATTTTGTGCAGCCCTGCATATGATCAATAGATGTGGATATATAGCCTGATAAAATTTAGTTCTGTTAGAATATTCACATTTAACAATTTTCGCCAATCTTTGTAAATGCACTCGAATCGATGTAAATGACATGTTTAAAGGAAATCCATTGTTAAATATCTTCTTTAAAAAAGAAAACTATTATTATTATTCTAGTATGCTTTAAATGTTTTGTTATCTTTCATGTAATCTTTTCAGGAATAGTATGGCTAATATGACATATAATGCAATAAATAAATAAAAAATCAGAAAATTTATCCTCAGTGTTGAATTTAGACGTTTTTCTCCGGGAGGGATTTCTGTGGCTCCGAGGGGACATTATAGAGTTCTGGAGGGGAAATTGAACTTTTGACTATTAAAAGCATAAAATCTCAAATCTTTCGGGGGGGGAGAAAGATTTGAAGGGCCATCCCTTGAATTCAACTCTGCTCTCCCCTTCCCTTAATATTAATATATATATATATATATATATATATATATATATATATTTTAAACTTATATCGGAAAACATACAAGAACACATTTGCATTTATTATCTCAAAATATTCACTACTGTAGTTTTGGGATGGTCAATAGCAACGCACACCTGACAATGTTTAAATTTCAGTTTTCAGAAATTGCATTTTTGTTAATCACTTGGAGTAAATACAGTAATTTGAGTAAAATAAATTATAAAGAATAATAATTAAATTTCATTTTTAAGAATTAATTTTCAGCTGCCTGTATTAAAGCAAAACAAATTAAATGTTTAATTGCTTTACATAATTCGTAAACTTATTTTTTCATGGATTTAGGGAGAAAGTAAATTAACAATTTAACCCTTTAACGTTCATTGGTTTCCCTAGGAAACCACAAACCTTTAAATACGAAATTCCACAATGACAGCAGAATTTTAATAGAAATGTTTTCCATTTATTATATAAATGAAATATCGCCTTTTTTTGTATATAGAAATAAATTTGTTCATAATTTCCGGTGTCAGTCATTTATTTCAACATTTTAGCAATTGAAATGCTTCATCCGTTAAAGGGTTAATTAATAAAGAAGAGAAATATGAAAACAAACTAGTACATAACAATATAGTTAGTTGTTCTTTGAATTCTAGAATAAGAAAAAAAATTATTAATGCAAAGGGTATAAAATTTTCAATTATTAAATTCTTCATCTACAAAACACATGTACTTCGCTAGATTTTCTATCATTGGTAACATAATTTGATTTAAAAACTAAATACTGATGAATATTTCATAATATTTATTTTTTAAATATAACCTAATGATGTTCCATCAAATATCTCAAAATATATTATCTCCAATATTTAGTTAAACTAACATAAATAATTACTATCACTTCAAAGAACTGTAAGTAAACAAACCAAATTATAACCTTGATAATATTGTTAAAATACATTTTAGATCATTTCAACATTAATAAATTATTATATATGCAGCTTAATAATTATTAAGCATAGAAAATTATAACCTACATAATATTGTTAAAATACATTTTAGATCATTTCAACATTAATAAACATTAAATAAATTATTATATATGCAGCTTAATAATTATTAAGCACAGCAAATTATAACATTGATAGTATCATAGATAATACATTTTAGATTATTTCAATATTAGTAATATTAATTCAAATAAATTATATATGCAACTTATCTGATAAGATATTTTAGTTTTCGTGTAATTTGATTTTTTTTTGTCTGAATGATACATTTTCTGAAATAGATTCCTTGAAGAGAGGGGCGAGGAGTAACTGCTTTCCTCTAGTATAACACTTATACATTTAGTGTTTACATAAAACATAAGTGCTTATGCAAGTTTATATAAAACATAACTTACACACTTGCATAAAACTACACAAATTAATTAACTACAAGTTGTGTTTGAGATTGATCATTTAACACCATTTTATAAATTAAAAAGCTAATAGCAAATAAACCTTCAGTTAAAAAATTAAAGGAATTAAATGATGAAAATTATAATTTTTGTACTGAGAATTGACATAGCTTTAACTGATTTTTTCTGATACAGATTGATTTTGTGGGAAAAATAACTTTATATGAAACAACATTAATAAATACACAACAATGTAATTTTGAGAAAATTACTTACTTACAAGCATCATACTTACAAATATTACTGAAGATTCATGCCTTCAAAAATAATCATGCAAAACGCCTGTTGAAAAGATCACCATTTATAAATGCGAAAGTGAGATCAACAGATAGTAATTGACAGGTATTCGCACAAGTCATGTTCGATTAAAAGCAATCTATAATTTAAAGAAAAGATTATAATAATCATAATAAACTGCTAAAAACAACAAGTAATTTTATGTTAGCCAGATACTAGTGATATATATATATAGTACATGTTAAAAGGGCACAAGTGATATATATAGATGTATATCTATCACTGGTGCCCAGCTAACATAAAAGTACCAAACAACATAAACAATGTAAAATGTATTGCAAAATCCCTCTTTATTATGCAACAAACTCAATATACACTGAAAAACTATATACAAGTCAATTACAGTCAATCCTACAAGTTAATATACTTTATTGATTAACATTATATATTTACCACAGTTCCTGCTTGACAAATTTGGAAGCAAAAATAGCACAAGTCAAAGGCCCGAATTCAAATTTCTTGCAGAAGATCACAAATGATAGCGACTTACTAAACAGTAAAGCTACGCATAAGTGATCTCCTGAGAGCAATAAAATATACATTTCCTGGCACCAGTAGATTCACCAGACAATCTCCCTTGCACCGTTCATGGATTTTGAAAGTTTTCAAACTTTTTCTGAAAAAAAATTATGAAGTTTTCCAACTGAAACCATTCCTTGTTGTGAAAGTGGGGGGGGGGGGGGGGGGGGTATTACAAATATTCATATAATGTACTACAGATTAATTATTAAAGTAAATTTCAAAAAATAAACATCTAATAAAACTTTTAAAATAATAAGGAATGGTTTAATAATTAGCAATAATAATTAAATGTAAAAACTGTTTACTTAAAAACATGTTTGTTCATTTTAACAAAAGTTAAATTTTATGTTTGTGTAGTTACCATATTAGATTGAGTTTTTTTTTTTGTGGGGGAGAGGGCTAACAAACTAAATACAATCTAAAATCTTTGCAATATTTTAGATATATTAGGATGGATTCATTGAAAAAATTAAAACATTTAAAACTAATGAATAACAATGCAAATCATGTACAGAGATTGCTATGGGATCAGTCAATTATATGACAGTAACAGAGAAAACTGAGAAGTTAATTAAAAATAAATTATATGGCTAAAAATTTATTGGTACCAGTTTTAGGATAAAGTTAAAAATTGCCAGTAATAATACTAAATAAATACCTGAAGTAAATCAAAGTATTTACTCACAAAAAAAAAGACATTACTGTACATTATGAATTACGATCGTACTATTCTAATTTTATTCATATACCGTTAAATTTATTTTTTTAATTCATGCCTATGAAACCAGGTGAGTTTTGAAATAAGTAACGTAACTAACAGTTAACAAATGAACTGGTAGCATAGTATATAAATACAGGAAGATAGTACTTAAAGAATTTCTGAATACATAGCTTGAGTTTGGTAATATAAAAAGTAACATAGCTAACAAATGAATTTTAGTAGCGTAGTACGTAAATACATGAAGATAGTAATTTACGAATACATAAAAGAAACTTCTACAGTTAAGAAGCAATGTAGAGAAACATTAAAAATATCTGAAAAATATTACGTACCTTTGGTTTGTAAATCCCTCTTTTATTTCAAATCTTTTTCAAAATCTTCATCTGTCGTCTGCTTCATCAAACTTCGTCCTTTTTTTAAAATGGCGGAATAAACATTTTATGAAGCACGCTGATTGGTTGGGTCTTATATTTTCACGCCTGAAACGCCAACGCTTAGACCACGCCACACAGACCATAGAGACCTTCTTAAACCCTCTTATACCTGGACCTGACAGACCACGCAGACCTGATAGGCCTGATAAGCCATAGTGTAAACGCAGCATTAGGGGGTAAAAAAACCATTTCGACGCCTGGATGGGCATCTTTTAAACTAAGTGGATGTCCAGGAACATTGTCAATGAGCAGTAGAACTTTAGATAACAGATTTTTAGATGTAAGGTATTTCTCCACTATCATGAATAAAACAATCATTAAACCAATCCAGAAACAAAACGCTGGTTACCCATGCTTTGGTATTTGCTCGCCAGAAAACAGGCAACTTGTTTTTATCTTTACCTTTGAGAGCACGAGGATTTTGCGATCTATAAATTAACATCGGCTTTACTTTAAAATCGCCTTTAGCATTGGTACACAAAGAGAAGAGATACCCTATCTTTTGCTGCCTTAAAACCTGGAACTGTGCTTTCTGTTTTGGCAAGAAAAGTTCTCTTCGGCATTTTCTTCCAGAACAATCCTGTCTCGTAGGCATTAAACAATTGTTCTGGAACATATCCGCCTCTTTCAATAATTTTTGTAAGTTCTTCAGGAAATTTTTGAGCACTTACATGATCTGCAGAAGCCGATTGGCCAACTAACTTTATGTTGTGTAAACTATGCCTATGTTTGAAATTCTCAAAAAACCCTTTACTTGCCTGGAAGTCACATAAAGTCTCATCCTTCATTTTTATCGTGTCAAATATTTTTTTAGCCTCGACTCGTATTAAAGCTGAACTTAGCGGCACTTGCTTCTGGTTCATATCTTCTACCCAAATACTTAAGGCATTTCCAGTTTCTTCCAATGACTTGTTCCGTACTTGCGATACGGTTTTTGCACTAGTCAGTGCACTTGCTGAGACGCTGTCTCTTATAGCCTTTTCGTTTTTTTAATTGATAGAACCTACATTAATTAATATTAAAATAATGACCGAACTATCTTTCTCCCATTCGCAACTTATCTAAAATTTTAAGTTTTCGGAAATATTCAAAACTTTTATGACTCTTTTAGCTGTAGGCGACATGAAAGTTTCTCTTTTTTAGGTTTGCTAAACACTGATAAGAAAAAATACACATGCGAATAGAAAGAAAATTTTTTCTATGGGAACTTACGTAATTCAAACGATAAACAAAACTTAGAGGGAGCCTGCGCATTACATACTTCGAAGAGAAAATTTACGTTTTGGTATTTCAATATAAATTGGAGAAATGCCAAGCTCGAATAAAAAGGGGGGATAATCTATTTTTCGCACAAAATCATGTTTCGGGTAAAACAAAGGAAGTTTACTTAAAAAAAAATATTCTTTATATAATGAAATTCACGAATAACCAAGTTAAGCATTCGCGAATGTTGAAATGTTCTTCATTTTATATTTCGCGAATAATCGAAACTCGTGAATGTTAAATCCGCGATTGATAAGGGATTACTGTACTCTAAGGTGCATGAATCCTGTCACAGTTATTCTGTTTATTCTAAAAAATAATTACAGTATTATAAAACACTGCGTTATGTATCGCTTGCAAACTGAAAGAAGAATGAAGAGATTTTTTTTCTTAATCATTAATAAACTCAAAGGAAAATATGTCTGACATTTTTTTTTTAGAAATGACCGAGAATTTTTTTTTCTGTTTAATTTCATATTGCAGAACGTAAAATGAAAATATTTAAGCAAGAAACTTCTCTCACAATTAAATTAGGAATAAAACAAATTTTTATCACACCAGATAATTTATAACAAGAAACTTCGACCAGCTACTACCAGTCTTTTGGTAAAAACTTTAGCAATTTATATTTACAACAATAAATTTCTTTGATTACCTTTGGGAAAAAAGGGAGCATTTCGATATAATTTTGCTAGATTACATTTTCCTAGAAATTTTATTTCATTTTTGTTTCATATGCTACTTTACTCACATAATAAGGCCCGCTTATTAATGTTAATCCCATGAAAGAAACTTTTTTAAATATCTTTTTTGCATTTCAATATTTTAAATGATTTTTTTGCATTAAATAGCTGAGGTTGATCTCTAAAAAGGACTTTTTTTACTTTTTCAATTTTGTTTGCTGGGGTTTTTTATGAAGATACTTTCACCTTCAAAACCGGTTTTGAAAGTAAATGCATCTTAATAAAAAAAACTTGTAAACAAAATCCAAAAAGTGAAAAAGATCCTTTGTAGAGATCGGCCTCAGCTGTCCGATGTACAAACATAATTTAAAACGATTGAAATATAAATGAGATATTTAAAATATGTATCTTCCAGGGGATTAATATTAGTCAATGGGTGTTATCATGTGAGTGACTAAGCCTTTTAATGTAATTTAAGAAGTTCAACGCCGTGTCTCACATTCATCTGCAGTTAATAAATTGCTATGTTGTGTAATTTATACTAAATTGGATGGATTATACATTCTTGGGAAACAAGAACACATCATTCCCTACTAACTCAACTACAAATATCGCAAATTATCTGTGACTGGTGGCAATTGATTAGTACTGGCGACTACTAATTAATCTTATACTTAAATTTTGCTTATGGGGGTTATCTACACATAGAAATTGTACCATAGTTCAGGAATTATATATATTTAATGTTTGGAACTCCAAATTTTAAATTCATTTGTAATCGTTGAAAAACAGATTGCAATACTGATAGTTTTTTAAGCATAACTCAAAAACAAGCTGGCAGAATCATGTATGATTTTGGATTGGCATGTTTGTAACATCTGCAAATCGATTCATGTTAAAAAATTAACTATTTGTAATTATTATTTTTTTAAACATGAAGCGTAACCTATAAGTTTCTTAAATAGAAATCAGTTTTTAGAAACTTCAAACTTAAAAATATAAAATTAAAGCTCATTCTGCGATTTAGTTTATGAGTTATGCTTACAATCTGCCTACATTGTAATCTGTTTTGCTACGACTGAAAATAAATTTCATAATAGGCGTTCCAAACTTTAAATTTGTATAATTCTTAAATTAATTGACTGAATGACTTCCCATTTGGTAACCGAAGGTAAATTTTACTAAAACGAAATCTAAATATGATGTCAAAATTAGGAGTTAGTTTTCAAAACTTTAAAGTTTGGTACAAATTTTATATGTACACGACCCTTTAAGCAAAATATAAGCTTAGCGTCAATTCGTAGATATATAATTACTAATTGATTAGTACCAGTCACATTCTTAAATGATGATTTGCAGCAGAGATAGTAACTTTGGTGGTTGTCCTTTTTTTACCCAGGACAATACAATGTAGAAAATCTTTATATATTAAATTCACAACTTTTTCACAATTGCTTTTTGTAGGCATTTCTGAAACTTGGATTATTATTTCTTATCATAATTTTTGAAGCTTTCACTTTATACAAATAATAACAGGATACTAATTAAATTTCGTTCTCACAAACTTATAGTCTTTAGTAGTGCGAGATAAAGCTGCATTGGTTAAGCAGGGTTATGTTGAGGAGGTATAAAACTCTGTACAATCATACAATTTAAGGTAATTATTGGCAACATTCACTACTAAACAAAATAGATAATTTAGTATCACTAATTAATCTTTCATTTCTAAGTCAATCCATCTTATTTAGTGTATTTACATACTTTGATTGAGACCTACGTAGATCTCTTTCTTTTTGGGGGATTACTATATGGCAGTTTTTTGCAGCACATCATAACTTCTCCATCAATTTAAAACCTGACATATAAATAACAATTAAAAAAGCTGAAAAATTTACAGAAATATTTGAACTGATATTTTTAAAATAAAATATTTCAATGATATTAAATAAACTCAAAAATAAATTCTGTTCTCTAAATATTGTTAAGATATCAGTTATGTTTTCTTTAGTCACAATATTCTATTTAAAAAGTATGCAGTAAATATGTTCAACACATCAGCCTAAGGAGATAAAAAAAATTCCGAAAAGAGTTTTTTATGTCCGTTTTATTGGCTTCAATATTCAGAGCGATTCAATAGAATTAAGAATAGGTTTTACATTGAAATTGTTAAAACTATGTTAACTAATAGGCAATAAATAAAAGTTCTAGATTAAATATATTCTATTACAATGAAAACTGGATTAATATACAAGACATAATGTAATACAGAACTTGTAAAAAGACACTGCGTCAAAGTAAATAACATCAAAACTGCAGTTAACGGTTACAGTCAGAGTAGAATAGTTTATGTTAGAATTATAGGATGGTTGTATATTATTATTTTTAACAAGGATGAAAAAACCTTTTTATATAAATATGAAGAAATTCCTGTTTTTGCACAGTTTGTAGAATAGATAAAGATGTTTCATTTTTGCTTCTTATAAAACAATCGGTTTATAGAAAAATAAATTTCTAAAGTAATAAAGAATTCTCCGGAGAATATAGAATTTAAAAAATATATACTAAAAATTAAATGTTTAATTTATTCAAAATTTTAACCAAGATATTATCTTTGTTGTAAAGTGAAAATCATTTTTTGTAACATTTTCATTTTATGATATGTAAAGAAAAGGTACAAAAAATGGTATAATTAAAAAAAATCAAAGGTTACAGAATCGCCTTTGTGTCAAACAAATGCAATAAATCCAACAGAAGGAACATTTTTAGTATAATTTTCTTACATGTTTTTATTCCCACATAAGCTCGTAGCGTTTTCATAACTTTAAAAAATATATGTATATTTCATTACTAGTCCAGTAGAAATAGCATTTTACCTTACAAAAAATTCGGGTAACTCTGATTTTTGGATATGTTGTAAAGGTTGACCTTCTAATAAGAAAAAAACCAAGTTTTCGACCTTCTAGACCTTGTGCGTTTTTCACAATATTGAAAAAAAAAACAATATTTTTCGGCGCTTTTTTCGATTTTTCTTAAATAACTCGGTTTCAGTGCATTTTACAGAAAAAGCACTTTCATCATTTTGTGGAAGATAAAATTTTCTACAAAATGCAGTATTCATATTTGTAAATTGTACAAATAGGGGGTGAGATACGGAGATGGGAAAATAGGGTTAAATTTGGAAAAAATGCAAAAATCCACAAATGACGTTATTTTTTGTTTATAACCCACTTTTAGAGCATTTTATAAACAAAACTGTCATAATCAACTTTTTAGAGCATGAGATAGTCTATAGTTTCATTTATTAGATAACTAGCAAGCTTCGCCCGCTACGCTGGTCGGTTTCTCTAAACGAATTTTGAATCAAACTAAATATACCGGTGAATTGCATTCATCCAACAATGTACGCTTTTGGTCAGACAGCTACAGGAAAATATGAAAAGAGATCGCATATCAAATTATTGCCTTGGACTACTAAGTATTTGTCTGGCTTTAATTATGATCCTCATCTGGAACCACGACAGTGCGTCCGCCAAGTTCGCACAGGCCGTAAGCTACCTTTTTCCTGACCATTTCGGCCTACTTTTCACCCCCTCATAACTGCGTTTTGTGGAGAGCTAGAGATTTTTCCTTTTTAACACACATTAATATAATCAAACTGAACTAGGTTCCAAGATTTCTTATTTCTGTATTTAATATTTTTCGAAATATGAGATTCCGAAAAAGGGCTTTTTTGTAACTGACTCACAGGGGATCATCAAATAACTAAAGTTGGTGATCATCAAATAACTAAGGTACTTCTAACAGTCGTAGAATCATAAAATTTGACAAGTAAGTAGGTTTTGTCACACAGTTAACCAGAAAAGTCTGAAAATATAGAATTTCTGCCTTTAAACCCTTCAAATAGGGGGTGCTGATTTGGCTATATACAGTTCGTAACACATTCAATTGGCAAATTAAATTAATTGCATTGTTGCAACCATTTGTGTTTTTTGTTGTACGATAAACATTTAAGTAATAATAGTTGCATAGACAGTCATTTCCTCGCTCATATTTGACGCCGAAGTTGGTCGCCAAAGCCTGATTACAGAAAATTAGCCTGAGGTTGAAGGTGTTACATGGTTTCAAGCAGAATGAATTTTTTATATTCTTTTCCGAAAATGTTGGGAAGGCAAATCTTTTAGTTTATCTGTCCGTTTTTCTATTTTTTACTTCCTTAAAATAAATTTTATTATAAATGTCGGTATTCTAATCGCAATAGCACTCAGTCAATCTGGCAAAATTCCAGTGGGTTGTTAGTTCTTTAAGTGCATTTTAATGATGTTAATAAACTTTATATATATATATATATATATATATATATATGCATATGCATCATTATGACGTCCACATAAACAGGGTATTTTTGTCGCCAAATTTGGCGATATTTCGTTAAGTGTGGCAAAGCTTGGAGAGAATTTGACGCTAGAGGTTATTTTTCAATCCGAATTTTTAGGGCGAGTAATCATCTATTAATATTATGCAGTTAATTAAATGGCATAACGCGCGAATATTAATAAAGTTTCAATCTTTCGTCACTACACAAGACCTCTGCTCTTGCTATTATATTGTACTGTTATTATACTTACACTTACTATATTGTTAGTCTTTACTCTCTTAAAAGTTAATTATAGAAAGAGAATTTTCAGAATTAAAGCATTGAAACTGCCAGTTCTAGATTATTATAATTTTATAACATATATCCAATTTATCAGTATATACGTTAGAATGAATCTTCTATAATGGCGTTCCTCGCATTTTATCTTCAGGTTTTCGAGTAAATTTAGCTAAAATCTTAAAACCAAGACATATTGACATATTATCTAAGACGATTAGATGCGAATAATGGTAGATTTTCTAATGGAAGAACGGCAGTGCGTCCGTAGATTTTCTAATCTTCCTTAATCGTTCCAATGTTAGAATGAAAGGGAAAAAAATTAGCATCAATATGGTTTACTGTAAATACGGATAACTTGACAGGCGTTTAACAAGAAACACTTCACTTCAGTGTAAATTACAAAAGATTACTTAACAGGATTAAAAATCTCCGTATTAGAGAGTGTAACGATGCAAACGGACATGAAGCGTAAATTCCTAAGTAAATTAAGCGTTAATTGTCAATAAAGATGAAATGGATAACAACACAAAATATAAGATATGCTGCCAATGATCGCAAAGAGAATTTCTCTAACAGAAACTTCCGATTTGGCGAAGGATTGAGCAAGTAAATCTAATACATGAAAATGAAAATCTGTTTGTCTGTCTGCACTTCTATACAAATCAACAGTTTGAAAGCTAGAATTGTGAAATGCTACGTGTAGGTGTATTAAAACAAGGCAGAGGCAACTAAAGTAATCCGTAATCGAAATATAATGTAGAGTTAATTTTTAAATAATAAAAAACCAAAAATCTATCAGCTTTTCTGGGAAGAGTTCCATATCCTGTGCTGGTTCGCGCGATTGGCAAAAAAAATCCAAACTGCTGCCAAAAGAGGTGTGATGTCACATAGATAAGGTCAATTCCAGTTGTTAAGTTAAAACTCCAAAGACTGAATATCGCAACAACCAAATCAAACATTTATCGCCAAACCTACCAACACAGGATATTGAACTCTTCCCACCTTTTCCTATTAAATTTGAACATTTTTCGTTATAGCAGTTACCAACAATTAAAAATCCACAATGAAATTCTTTCTACAATAATTAATTTTCTATTGAAAGATTTCCACGTGAAAAATGAAATTAAAAATAAAAAGTTTCAGCAATGGAAAAAAAGATTAATATGACGTCATATTGGTAATATAACGGAAATTTTCAAACATTTCTCAATAATACAAGGAGTATGAGTATGTGTAAATACAGAAAGCAGGTTAATATGACGTCATTCGATAATTAAAAAAGAAAATTAATGTAACGTCACATTGGACGTTTAACGGACTTTTTCAAATGTTTGGGACTTATACAAAGAGAGCATCAATATGAGTAATTGTGAAAGCAAGTAGGTAAGATGTCAGCAGGTGAGTACAACGTCATACGAGTTTGAGGAACGTATTGAATCATGATAAAAACATGATTATAGAAATATTGGCATATTTTAACCTTTTGAAGTTATCTATACAACATGTTTAATTTTGAAATTGATTTTTCTAAACAAACATTCTTAAAATCTCGAACAGCACCAAGTACTTCGGCTAGTTATGAATAAAAGTAATATGATGAAGTGCTTAGCATACATATTAGAAAGAATATATTGTTTGCCTGAGACGGCTAGTATTTTGATGTAAACAGCAAATAAGAATATAGATTTGTAAAGCATAATAAAATAATTTTTAAATTCTTTGACATTTATACATTTATTATATTTATATCCTTTACACATTTGATAAAACCTACAAAAAGCAGTGATATCCCATCAAAAAACTTTCTGTAAAAAAAAAGCGCCAAGTTCTCATTAAAGTTTCGGCCGCAAAAAGTACTGATAACTGATGTTTGCCCAAGTTAAAAGTCAAACATCCGAAATCTTTCATTCAAAATGGATTCCTGCGACTGGGCCGTTAATACATTTTAGAAGGTTTTTCAAATTCCAAAGAATGTATAATGATCTACATGTCTACTACATTTTTTTGAACATTTTACGCATTTTGTTGTACAAAGTACTAAAATATAATACACTTTTTTTTTAAACATAATTTCGAAATCACAGCTGTCGAGAATGGTCCACTCTGGTTCTCAACATCTCATATAATGTAACACAATTTGAAATTTGATGAAAAAAATATTCATTGGAATTCGTTTTAATGACAATAGACCGTACAAAATGGTCATTAAACCATGGTAAAACTAAATGATGGTTAATCAAAACTAATGTTTCTTGAAACTCAATGGTATGTATCACAAAGCTTTTAATTACAATGTCATCATACGAATTTACCTATTTGCATTCCGATATTACTTTTAAATGCATAATTTCCAATCATTAATTTTGAAATGATATATCGACGTAATTATTTATTTCAAATGAAAGATTTGGCATGTTTAACATCAATCAGGGTGTATTATGTATTCTAATTTATTTTTCTCAGTATTACATTCTTCTAATGTTTTTAACCTAGAATGCATTAACAGCCAAGTGGCAGGAAGCCATTTTGAATGAAAGATTTCGGATGTTTGACTTTTAACTTGGACGAACATCAGATATCAGTACTTTTTACGGCCGAAACATTAAGGAGAACTTGGCGCTTTTTTTTTACAGAAAGTTTTTTGATGGGATATATATTTTTTCCACTGATATTTTCATGACAATTCTAAAATTTTTGCGCAATATTTCAAAACAGATGCTATTTACCTATGCATTTACATAGCGTAAACAAGCGGGAATCCCATCTATTGTTACGTCCCTATATGAAATTAACACTGATTCTTTAACCCATCTTTACTCATTTTGATACCTATAAACTGTGTATCACAAATGGTTATTGCTTGCTGTAATAATTCCGTGAATAACGCAAAATGTTTCATATTTTCTGAAAGCACCAATTTTCTTTTGATAAGCGATATTTTATTTAGAAAAAACCTTGTTATTTTCATTTAAAGTAAAAAGAGTTAAAGTTAGTAAAGTTCTGTTAGACGTTTCTAAAAGACTAAATTGTTTATGCATCTAAATTAACCCATGATTTAGTTATGTAATTATGTTTTTAAAACGTAAACACATGTTTTTGAAAATTATTTTCCCAATGATATATTACTTATAAATTTTGAGAAAAAACATTTGAAAATATGAATAACAATTATAACCTTTAACTCCCTCTATGAAATATTTTGCCTGATATGCCTAGATATTTTTATTTAAATACATTAAGTCTATTAAAAGAAGACACAATGTTTTAGAAGTGTTTTTGTCCTATTAAACAGGTATATCAAGCTCGGAACTTATCCATTTAAAAAATTAATTAAATAATAAATGTTACATTGATAAAGCGAATAAAAAGTAATAGATGAACACGGTGTCACTAATTCTATGAAAGTCAGTTGTAAAGGTAATGTAAATAGTCTGAGAGAGGAGAGTTGAGTAGTGCTACTCCTTCTGTGATGAAAACATTGTGTAAGAAATGCAGGCACGAATGTGTGAAAATACATTTTTCTTTTTTTTTTAAATTCGAGGCAATTTTCATAAAAACTGGGAGCCATATCTCATAGGAGAGAAGAGAAAATTCTGCATTTAGCAACTTTACTTGTATTTTTAAGCTCTAATGATGGATGTGCCATACAAAAGTAGGAAAGGGTAAAGAAGATAAGTCCACTGTCCTTCCCTGGATTTTGAAATTTAAGTAATTACATTTTGTTTTTCTTTGATTTTCAAAAACATAGAATTTTTTTTGAGTATCTCAAAATAAAAACTTTAAAAAAAATTCTGTTAAGGTGAGGGGCGGTATGTGAAAGCCATTACCCCTCTTTGGATTTCGAAATTAAAATAATAAATTTTTCCCCCTGATTTTGAAAACATTGTAAAATTTATTCTTTTTGAGTAACTTAAAATAAAAGAGAATCTAAAAAATTTCCTATAAGGATGAGGGGATATGCGAGAGCCATTACCCCAACCTGGATTTTGAAATTTAATTAACAAAAAAAAAATATTTTTCCCAATTTTTGAAACAGTAAAATTTATTCTTTATGAGTAACTTAAAATAAACAAAAGAAATAAAATATTTTTCGTTAAGGATGGGGGGAGGGTGCAAGGGGGACCCATTGCCCATTCCTGCAGTTTGAAATTTAATTAACTAAATATTATTATCTCCAATTTTGTAAAACATAGAAAAAATTATTTATTTCTATTTTTTTTTAATTATTATTAGAGCGAAAAAATACTTTGCGGTAGGAAGGGAGGGGGCTTCATCTAAATCCACTCACTAGCAATTAATTTTTGGTCTTTTTTAAGTTCATGTATTTAAAATGTATTTTAAAGAGCAGGTTCAGAGAAGAGTTCAGAGGGCCGCCAGATACTGAAATTTAATTAACTATTTTTTACTCCCTGATTAAGATATAATAAAACTTATCCGTTTCAAGTAAATTACAATAATTTAATACATTAAGAGAAAGAGGAACTGATGATTTTCCATAGAGGATGGGGAACTCTTCTCCCTAAAACCCCCATGGCCCTTAATTTTAGTTCTGTCTATGTTTTTTGTGTTTATTTTTTACAATTTATGGTTTACAAGGTTTTAGTGAAGTGTTGAATTTCGGTTTAGCCGGGGGGGGGGGGCATTCTCCCTGGTGCATTCCCCCCAGAAGATTTGATTTTTTATGCTTTATATAATAGTCAGAAAGCCAAGTCTCCACAGGAACTCGATATTCTGTTTAAAAAAATAAGTTAATACCACTTTTAGAAAAGCTGCAGACTACAAGCATATCTTTCAAAATCTTGCCCCTTGCTGGAACTCTGGAGTGCCCATGTCTATTGTGCTCTATAATGGCGAAAGAACAACTTTCTAAACATTGTCAATTTGCCAATTGCTTTGTCTTCCTCCTTCCAAAAGGGTGGAAATGCTTTGGAATATTGTATTTTGTCATGGCAATATACAACACTAATTGATTTTGAAAAATTTTACAGATTTTTAATAGGTTCCATGCACAGAAGTAATGCAAACTTGCAATATACAAATTGTTACATCCATAAAAAACTGTAATTTTTTGCAAAACTGGAGTTTACAGACTTTTTTGAGAATAAAAATTCACAATATATATTTTTGCAAATATAAAATACACACTTTTTTTATGCAAAAAATGTGCACTGTTTTGGAAAACATTAAGTATGAACTAATTTATTGATAAAAAATGCAAATAATAAATTTTTAAAGTGATAAAAAATAATAACTTTTTATGCACAAAATGTGTAGCATCCATATTTTTTGGCAAAGTGCAAATATTTTCTAGCTGGGAAAACACAGAACGATAAATGAGATATCATATGAACGAATTTTAACAGACTTCTGACATAGTACACTCACTTTTCATTAAAATATGTTTTCTGATTAAAAGTTGCTGTTAATTAAAAATTAAATCAGCATTGTTTTCATAAATGAAAAGAAAAGTTTTCCTCAAATGAGTGTTGCCACAAAATCGAAATGCTGCATTATATGATGCTCACCAATAATTTAAAAAATGCAAGTAATGCAACCATGTCATACACAATAAGAATACATTATTTACGTAATTCATAATGCATAGAATATGTAAAAAGCACAACACAAGTATAAATTGTGATGACAGCTTACAGGTTTCTTTTATTTTATATTTATAATAAAAAGGAAAATGGAAATGTTTAGAAAAATAAACATCATCAATCGATCAAAGTAAAGTTGCATTTAATTAAAATTTAATGCACTGTTTTTAAAAAATTAATGAAAGGTTTTTCACAGTTTTCCTGAAGCAGATGACATCATCTTCTAATACAGTTAAAATATATTTGTTAATTTTTTTCTAGCGTGCGGGGATTTGCTAACTTCGATTAGTTTTTCTTATAACTTTGATGGAATAAATGAGGTGATATTCTGGCTTCAATAATGTTGTTTGTAATTTTTTTAAATCCTTAATTTTCCTTTAAAAGTTTAAACCTGCATCTCAGAAATATTAGATTTAGCTAAAAAAAATTATTAGACTTTAGTGCGAAATCCTATCATGGGCCCAATAGTACTGTATATTTTAGTAATCTGTACTAAGTTTAGGCAAGACAGATGAAGGATTAACAAATTTGATAAATGAAGATAATTTTTTCTGTAAGGGTACGATGAAAAATCCTCTGTAAAATAAATATTTCGTTGTATCAAGAAAAGAAAGGTTCTTTTTCCACTCCTATCATCAAGACAAACTTTTCATAAACATTCTTCATATGACAATCTTAAATTAACAGAAAACAATTTTTCATTTGTATGAGTAGTATACATTTAACATTAAATATTTTATGAATCATATTAAATTGAAACTACATTTGTTAACTCCATTTGAATTACATTAGTGTCTTCAAAAGGAAGCTCGTTCCATAAATATGCTTTATTTCAGAAAATTAAATTAGTATCAAAGATGAAATAAATACTACTTCCAATTAACAGGCATTTTAATTAATACAATTCTAGTTAGAAAAAGGCACATGATATGAAAGTATTGAAAATTACAACATAAAAGGGAGTTTTTCTTTTAACATCACAGAAGTCAAAGTGTTTAAATTATAATCTTGGGGCAATTGTTTAGAGTATATTTCAGATATGAACAGTTTTCTTATTTACATAGGATGTAGAATGCCTTGATAAAAAGACTTAAAAAGAATTCTCTAGAACATATTTCACAAAAGCATGGTTTTGTGAGAAAAACTAAAAATATTTTTAATATCAATCTAAAAAAATCTTTTAGAATATAATTCACAAACTATGATATTTTCATTTGTGTGAACATGCAAATGTGTTCTTAGATGGCCACTTTCTGAAAGTCATCACAAATGAAAAGTCTTTCAGTTTGAAGAGGTAAAATAATCTATATATTTAAAACGCTAAGCGATTTCTTTCAACAATCCGTCAGAACAAACTACTGCATCAAATCACACCATTGTTTTTTTAACTGAAAGATATTTGGACACAGATTTGTTATCGTGCATTCGTTTGTTCTAAAATTTAATTAATTAGCTGTAATTTTCAATTAAACATTTACTTCTGCTTATGACGTCATAAAGTCGACAACTCCCACTTTTGAGGGCATAGAGTTTATTCCCTGATCTCTGTGGTTCGCCAATCTTTTGACATTAGCTAATATCAACTAGGTAATATTTTAACATTGTAGTATAAAATCTTTAAAAAAAACTTAATTAGCTAGAATATAATCATAATAAAATATCTAAACGTAAACATATCAATATGAATAACAAATCTCACGTAAAATATTGCAATTTAAATGAATCCAATTGAAACAAGATTTGGAGAGTTATCCTTGACGCCCAGCTAACATAAAAGTACCTATTTTATTTTATTTATTTACACACATATTCAAATTTATTATAAAACACCAGGTTGCCATACAAAGCAAAAATCGTCATTTAGGCGCCAAAAAATAACCCAGGTGCGTCTGCGATATATGTACTGATTGAATCAAAATTATTTTGGTTGCACCGCATATTGCAAAATTAATTAAATCCCTGATTATTGCTTCTTTCTCAGATTAAAAATAAGAAAATTGGTACTTCTCTATTATCCCGTCGTCCACTTTTCATAACAAAAAACTATCGCCAAACTGTAACGCCAAATAAACGGGAGAACGTTGCCATTGAAATATCAAAATAAATAAATAAATAAAATACATGAATTTATGGACACAATTGTTATTTTAATTAATGAAATAACTAATAAATCAGTAAAACATAAGGAAAATAGACGCAAATCTCGAATGAAAAACCACTTGATGACGTAACAAACACGTATAATGCTTCTGACAACAAGTAAATCGCACTTCATTTTCGGCGTTTAATTTTACAGTTTGGCGATAGTTTTTTGTTATGAAAAGTGGTCGACCGGATAATAGAAAAGTACCAGAAAATTTAATGTTTAACGAAATTCAATTATTTGATCGATCGCGAATTTTGGTTCTTTTCTGTTATACCGACATCATGCCATACATGTAAATATATGCTTGGCGACAATGGTGTCCGTATAATGGAAAAGTACTCAATTTTTTCTTAGTTTGGGGTATACCAAAAACAAACATTTTACAGGTGACAAAAAAATCGCCGAAAATGGCTGCTTCATCAGCTGTTATGACAGCAAAGTTGGATAAAATCTAATAACCTGAATTTTACAACGTTTATGCGAAACACCACAGAAAACACACGCTATTTTTATATAAGCGTAGGGTATATTTAAACGAATAAGAGAACTAACAACCTTCAGTAATATAATGCATGGAAAAGTAAACAAATAAGGGATTCAGCAAATCATAAAATATGTATTTCTTAATATAACTATAAAATACAGAAAAATATTCTGGTACCATCAAAAATATTCATTATCCCGTCGAAATTCCGTGCATTATCCCGTCGTCCCATTAAGAAAAAAAAACCAAATGCAAATTAGGTACTTTTCGGTTAGCCGGCGCCAGTAATATATATATATATATACATAACAATAAACTCCAATGGAAAATTACTTGCAGAATCATTATCACAAAAGCCAACCAAAATCTATAAACCACATAAATTCAATGCTAGAAAAACAAAACTATATACATTATATATATTTGTATATATGTATGTATATACTATATATATATATATATATATATATACATATATACTTCATTGGCGCCCTGCTAACCGAAAAGTACCTCAAATAATTCGCCAAACTGTAGATCCCAATAAACAAACGGAAGAATGTTGCCATTAAATCTCAAAAAAAAAAATAATGATAATAAAAAATAATAATTAAGAAAAGCCCCATTTACTAAAGTATCATTTATCAGTAACTTTTAACAATAAAATTTACAATATATTAATGAAAACAGAATCAAAAAT
The DNA here is from genome assembly GCA_963931845.1 of Maratus michaelseni. Lineage (NCBI taxonomy): Eukaryota > Metazoa > Arthropoda > Arachnida > Araneae > Salticidae > Maratus > Maratus michaelseni. Next base: position 279,854,815 of record OZ007598.1, on the reverse strand, counting down.
AATCTTGGATATTTATTTATTTACATTATTTCTCTTAATTATGGAAAAGGAATAATCATCCTGATTATGTAAGGAATGAAGAAACCATACAAATAAATTACACTTGAAAACATTAAAAATATCCTTATCTGCAGATTGATTTATTATTGTAAAAAAAATTCTTCATCTTTACATAAAAATTGATTAGCTTAAAACAATGGATGCGTTTCAGAAGATATGGATTTGAAACGAACAATGATTAAAGAAGACACTTTAAAAATTTTGATCAAAACATTTTAAAACTTTTTTTAACGTCGAATTTCGACGGTGCGTTTGGGGAGATGCAATGCACATGCGCATAGGAGCTCATTCGGTTGCATTATCACAAGGGGGGGGGGGAATGTGTGCCTTCTTTAATATGTTCTTTTATTGACTGAATATGAGATGAACGTAGGGATATGCTATTTGTATGATACTTCATAGGTTCAGGAAATTTTCTTTCTTGCCGTGAGGAATAGGGCGGTAATGTCAAACTAATTTCCATTTTGTTTACGGATTGTTTGTTTAGAGTTTGCATCGGAAATAATAATGTAATTCACTGGGGGGAACTTTTTTTTTAAATAAAATATTTGAAAGGTTGTTTCATAAGCACCCCTACTTATGTAATAAAGAAGCTTATTTTACTAATATTGTTATTGTAATTTTTTCCGTCAAGTTTTGATGTGTACCATCTAGTATTTCTTTAAATTGCCACTTAATGACATATTAATATATTTCAGAAACAAAAGGATTTCCTTTGTATGGGTGAACAAGTGTCTTTTCAGATGACCACTTCATGAAAACTTTTTTAGCAAATTTCACAAACAAACGATTTTTCCCTTGTATGGGTGAGCAAGTTTACTTTTAGTTCATTACTTTGTGAAAATCCTTTTAAGCATATTTCACAAACAAACGGTTTTCCTTTGTATGGGTGCGCAAATGTACTTTTAGATCACCACTTTGTGAAAATCCTTTTAAGCATATTTCACAAACAAATGGTTTCTCTTTTGTGTGAGTGTGCAAGTGTACTTTTAGATTACTACTTTTTGAAAATCCTTTTAAGCATTTTTCACAAACAAACGGTTTTTCTTTTGTATGGTTGCACAAGAGTACATTTAGTTCAACACTTTGTGAAAATCTTTTTAAGCATATTTCACAAACGAACGGCTTTTCCTTTGTATGGGTGCGCAAGTGTACTTTTAGACTACTACTTTGTGAAAATCCTTTTAAGCATATTTCACAAACAAACGGTTTTTCCTTTGTATGGGTGCGCGAATGTTCTTTCAGATGACCCTTTTCTGAAAATCCTTTTAAGCATATTTCACAAACAAACGGTTTTTCCTTTGTATGGGTGCGCGAATGTTCTTTCAGATGACCCTTTTCTGAAAATCCTTTTAAGCATTTTTCACAAACAAACGGTTTTTCCTTTGTATGGATGCGCAAGTGTACTTTTAGATTACTACTTTGTGAAAATCCTTTTAAGCATATTTCACAAACAAACGGTTTTTCCTTAGTATGGGTGCGCAAGTGTTCTTTCAGAGCACTACTACGTGAAAATCCTTTTAAACATATTTCACAAACAAACGGTTTTTCCTTTGTATGGGTGCACAAATGTACTTTTAGATCACCACTTTGTGAAAATCCTTTTAAGCATATTTCACAAACAAATGGTTTTTCCTTTGTATGGGTGCGCAAGTGTACTTTTAGTTCACTTTTCCCTGAAAACCCTTTTAAGCATATTTCACAAACGAACGGTTTTTCCGTTGCATGGGTGTGCAAGTGTACTTTTAGATTACTACTTTTTGAAAATCCTTAAAAGCATTTTTCACAAACAAACGGTTTTTCCTTTGTATGGGTGCGCAAGTGTACATTTAGTTCAACACTTTGTGAAAATCCTTTTAAGCATATTTCACAAACAAACGGTTTTTCCTTTGTATGGGTGCGCAAGTGTACTTTTAGACTAGTACTTTGTGAAAATCCTTTTAAGCATATTTCACAAACAAACGGTTTTTCCTTAGTATGGGTGCGCAAGTGTACTTTTAGACTACTACTTAGTGAAAATCCTTTTAAGCAAATTTCACAAACAAAAGGTTTTTCCTTTGTATGGGTACGCGAATGTTCTTTCAGATGACACTTTTCTGAAAATCTTTTTAAGCATATTTCACAAACAAACGGTTTTTCCTTTGTATGGGTGCGCAAGTGTACTTTTAGATTACTACTTTGTGAAAATGCTTTTACGCATATTTCACAAACAAACGGTTTTTCCTTTGTATGGGTGCGCAGGTGCTGTTTCAGAGTACTACTTTCTGAAAATCCTTTTAAGCATATTTCACAAACAAACGGTTTTTCCTTTGTATGGGTGCGCAAGTGTACTTTTAGATTACTACTTTGTGAAAATGCTTTTACGCATATTTCACAAACAAACGGTTTTTCCTTTGTATGGGTGCGCAGGTGCTGTTTCAGAGTACTACTTTCTGAAAATCCTTTTAAGCATATTTCACAAACAAACGGTTTTTCCTTGGTATGGGTGCGCAAGTGTACTTTTAGATTACTACTGCGTGAAAATCTTTTAAAGCATATTTCACAAACAAACGGGTTTTCCTTTGTATGGGTGCGCAAGTGTTCTTTAAGAGTTCCACTTTCTGAAAACCTTTTTGAACATATTTCACATGTCAAAGTTTTTTGTGTTGCTTGAGAGTGAATCTGAGGCACTGACATTTTCTTCAGAGTATGTATTTATTTTCCATTTTTTAATCTGAAATTTTTAAAATAAATAATAAACTATTTTTTTTTATCAAAAATCAAATAATTTAAACAGACATATAGTGAAAATGAAAAAGATATGTGGAAACTAGTATTTTACATATAAAAAAACATCAGCAGTGACTGCTGTAAGCTAACACATTTTAATCATCTTTTAATGGTATTTTTTATTAGTGTTAAATCAACCAGCAGTATAAAAGTAATCAACATCGAAATGAGAAAGAGTAACTTTATTAGAAGCAATATGTCCATATATTATAAAAATTTGGTTGAAAATTTGTAGAATTACAAATAGTAGAGCTTTTAAAATTTTTTTGATGACATTATAATTTAAAACTCTGGTTACATGTCACTACCATGCTTATATTATTTGAATACTAACTAATATTTTCAATATTGAAAAATAATGTTTTTTATTACATTCTAGTTCAATAAAATTACTTTATTATTAGTTAAATTAGAAAACTTATCATTTAAAAATTAATTATTTATAATTGAAAACCTTTATTAAATAAAAGTTAAAAATGTGAGAAAAAATGCCAGTTATGGCAAAAAACGTGATTAAAACCAATAAAAGCCACTATTATGGCTACTTTTCTTTCATTTTAGCCAGCTTTTATGCAACTGCAACAGTCATAATGAGAGCAGATTTTTTATTACATTTCAATATTTCAATTCACATTTTTAATATGATGGTCCAGCACCAATCTACATTTTCCCTCTTTTTTCCCTTACTCGTTCACATCACTGGAAAGTTCTGAGACCAAGAAATATAACTTAAAACCTATACCTTAGGAAATACGTATAGCTTAGGAATTTGAAAGCAATTAAAATTTTGAATTTCTAATTGCAAAATGTAACAAGTTTTAGATACTATTTTTGATACACAACAATCAAATAATACATAAAAGCAAAATACATAACAAATCTCAGCTCAATAATATACCTTTATTATTAGTTATTTTAGAAAACTTATTATTGAAAAAATTATGGTTTACAATTGAAAAGAATTAGACTAAATGAAAGCTAATAATGTGAGATAAAAAATGCCAATTATGGCCAAAGAAGGAAAAAATGGTTACAACCAATAAATGCTACTACTGTAATCTATTTTTCTTTCATTTTAGCCAGATTTTATACAACTGCAACAATTGTAATGAAAGTAGAATTTCTATTATGTTTCAATATTTCATATCACGCTTTTAATACGATGGTGCAGCACCAATATACATTTTTTAATCTTTTCTCCCCGATACTTTGCATTATTGGAAAGTTCTGAGACCAAAAAATACAGGGTGATTATAAGTAAAGTTGCACTTTCAAGAGGTTGTAATAAAAGTACAACTAGTTAGAAAGACCTGATATTTCATCTGAATATATATGAAGGAATGGAACTTGTTTTGCAGAAGAAGAAAAGTTCAAAAGTTGACGAATAGATGTCACTGTACTCGTCATAGGAAGTTAATTAAAAGATGTGACATGCTGTTGTGGCCCCCTTTGTTCAAAGTCCGTCCACCCTAACAAGGTGGTGCCACAGCGGTTAGGTAAAAATTGATTTTTAATTGTCCCAAGGGCAAAAAACTGCAGAAAAAGCAAAAACTAATAAAACCATAAAGAAAAGGTTAGCTATAACTTGCCTAGGAAATGTTCAATATGCTGTCCATTACTTTCACCTACGAGCTGAAAGTGCAAAACAGTATGTTCCACAACAGATCGGTTGGTTGGTTGAATAGGGTTTAATGGCACAAAGTCCCTTCTGGAACATGTTGCGCCAAGAAAAATTGAATAAAGTACATAAACTTATATCAAGAAGTTATCCAAAACCTTGTCAAAAAAATAAATAAATAAAAGAACACAGTTTAATGAAACAAGTAATGGGATGATATATGTAATTAAAATCACTAAAATTACTTCATACTAAAACACAAACAAATCTTTACATTCTGTACAGTAACATTTATCTAAAATAGTATAAAATATCTAAATAATGCAGAAAAACTGGTATATTTACACACAGAATATTAAAAAACAAAATTAAATCATGTCGGCTCAAATTCCTCAAAAACAGTATTTTCTTCATCTGTATCAGTGTCATAATTGTCGGACTCCATAGTCTCTTCCATATAGTGGAGTAGCTGTTTGGAATCGTTCGTATTGGTTATTAATGGGCTGAGACATGATTTCCTGTTTTTTCTCTTCACAGTTTTCCACTGTGAAGAGGCTTGGATTGAGGTTTTCTTTCTCTCTTTCTGTGCACATGATTTTTGGTTTGCTTTTTCAATAGGGGAAACAGGTTTTTCAATTTTGTTTGCAGATGAAACGGAAGTTTTTCCTGACTCATGTTCGGTTGACTGTTTAGATTGACGATTATTAGGGTATACTATTTTCACAGGTTCTGATGATGGTGCCCAACGTTCTAGATCAGGTATGGCTTTTTTAAGAGTCGGACAGCACACATCACGGGTTTTCTTCTTGTTAGTGCTAGTTAGTGTCATAGAAGGATCATTTGCTGGTAAAGAAAATTCAGTTTGGGTGCTAATATGTCTTAAGGATTTTGTTTGTTGCTTAAGTAAACTGGAATAGGAAACTCCTATAGATGGTGTTCTGGATTCTACAGGTTTTCGAGCTTCAGGATAAGAAAGTTTTTGAGCAATTTTAACTGCAAGGATTTCTTTTTCAGGAGTCCAATTTGGGCAAGAGTGGGAGTATGCTGTATGGTCACCCTAACAATTTGTACAACATTCAGGCTTTTCGCATGACTTACTATCATGGCCGTCTTCTGCACAACATGCGCAGGTAACAGAACCACGACAGGTAGTTGTAGTATGACCATAGTGCTGGCATTTAAAACAACGGAGTGGGTTAAGTATATAAGGTCGGACAGGACAGCTCAGGTAGGCAGCTTTAATTCTGGTTGGAAATGTGGGGCTATTGAAAGTCAGAATAATGTGCTTCGTAGGAAGCAGTTTCTCATTCCGGCGGATAGTAATGCGACGTGCATCTATGACATTTTCATGTTTTAAGTTTTGTGGGAGTTTGTCTTTTGTAGTGAATATAAGATCTGGTTCGGATATTACACCACGGCTTGTATTAAGAGTTTGATGGCCTGAACAGAAACAGAGAAAGATCCTATTGTTGTTGAATTTGAGAGAAATTGTGAATGTTTGGCTTTAGAAACCTCAACAAGCAAATCTCCAGACTGTAGTTTTTTAAGTGAGTAACCATCTTCAAATACAGATTGAAATGTTTTTGCAATAAGAAACGGTGAAGTTCTTTTAAAAGAACTATCAGAGTGACTATCAGTGCGTTGAAATATGAAAAAACGTGTGAATGATTCATTCTGTACAATTCGTTGCTCTCCAGATGGGAGAGGGATAGAAGGAGTTGATTTTTTTCCATCCATATTAAAGTGAAAACTAATTCAGACCCCGGCCTAACCACCCACCACCGAGCCCAATAAGGGGATGCACATTCATGCACCAGTGCTAACCAGGGCCCATATGCTCACATGACACACCTATATCAGTTTCCACCCTTAACGAAATGACTAGTATGTGCCTGCTCACTTGATCCCCAGCCAGTGACAAGTCAACTTACCAGCCGATTAATGCATACGGGACGAATATGCACCTCCCGTCTACCTGAAGCAGAAGCCAAAGCATTTTGTTGGTTTCCCTCAACTGCCCGGATCCTCCTTTCCAGGGACACGGGTCGCCACGCACGGCAAACGCGTGAGTGGTTTACAATTCTCTATAAGTCGATATAAACAGGATGATATTGGCTTATGCAGAATCGTCCTCACCTCAGAAGAGAAAACCACAATGAGAGTGAAACAAAGAAGAAAGATTAGACAAGAGAATATAGAGGATAAAAGAAAAGAGAAAGATCGCTCAGGTGCCCGGGGTTGCGAAGCCCGTGAATACCTAAAGAAGGTATCCCCCTGGGGGACCGCAACAGATCGGAATGTTTCAGGAGTGATATTGTGAATGTGTTGCATAATGTATGTTTTTAATTCACCTAAGTTTTCAATTGGACCCGCGTACACAACATCTTTTAGGTAACCCTACAGCCAGAATTAAACATTAAAACTTTGTATGAATCACCATAAAAACAAATGTACAAACAGGACACAAATTTTTAATAACCGCCATCAGCCAAAGTAAACATGTGTCCTTAAGGAGACAAGGTCACAAGAATCTGTATTTATCAGCCAGAAGTTGCAAGGATTCAGGATAGGTGAACATGGTGGCTAGGTTTTTCGGAAATGGCGACTGATAATTCTGTCATTTCCAAAATGCAGATTCAACATCTGGATAGGCTTTGAGCAAAGAGTATGTTGACAGCATGTCACGTCTTTTAATTAGCATCTTATGATGAGTACAGCACCATCTATCGGTCAACTTTGGAACTCTTATTCTCTTTCACAAAACAAATTACCATTGCTTCATGTATAATCAGATGAAATATCAGGTCATTCTGACCAGTGATTCTTTTTTTACAGCCTTTTGAAAGTGCAACTTTAATTATAATCACCCTGTATATCGGTGAATTTTACCTTGTGTTTTAAAGCGATATGGACTTTTACCTGGAACGTCTGATTATTGATTAACTGGATGCATTGCTAAAAACTATACAAATAAACTTGAACCATTTTAAAAATAAACATGACATGCAGAAACCTTTAGATTAATAGTTAATTTATTATCATAATTTTTTTTTATTCCAAATTTATCGTTTCTTACTGATTACCATGACTGAGGTACATTTCGTCTGATTCAAGGTTCGTTTGAAGAAATTGACTAATGTAGCTTGATAAAAATTTTTGGCATGAAAAGTAAGAGCTCACTGGGATTAAAACTTTAAGAAAAGTTCAAGAATCCAGCATGCTGCCAATTATGCAAGTGAGCTGCTTACCAAAGGTAGTTTTTTATCCTATTATGAATAAAAAAGTAAACTTAAGGCTTATTTTCTCAAGATCCCTTGGGTATTGCGCTTAATGGCTATCATATATTCATATACTAACTATAGTCTATCGATACACAAATGTTTGCTGCATTCTATGTCCTCAACCTTGGAACCTCATCTAGTAATTCCTAGTAAAAAAAAAAATCTGTACATATATCGATATATTTCTACATGTGCAAGAAATAAATAAGGAATTGTAATATTACAATTATATAGATTGAAAATTGTGATACTAATAAAATATAGAGTCAGTCTGATGTATTAAAAATAAATCGGTCAAGTGTGAGATAAATTGCCGTCAAAAGGTTTCATACATTATACACTGCTCAAAACAATTACGGGAGCACATGGTTTTAACAAAATTACACAAATATTTACACCAATAACTAACTTAAATTAAAACATCCATATTAAAAATAAATGTACAACGTTAAATTAACACAAATTAAAATCATTTATACTGGCAAACAGCTGTTTCAAAGCCCTTAAGCTCCATCTTCAGTGCCAATTCAAGAGGTAAAATGAATTAAAAACTCCTAAGTCATGTCAGCTTGCCTGCCATCTCTCGCCCGCGCTCAGATGAAATGGCACTGAACTTTTCAAAACAACAGCGGAGACGAGGAAACACATGTGACAGAGGAACACTCCGCCTGACCGGGAAAGTTTAAGTGTGAAGGCGAATAAAAGTCGGGGGGGGGCACGAAGAGATTGAATTAAGTGAAAACGCAGCCAGACGTTTGAACCGCTTTGTACGGCGGAGAAAAAACCAGAAAGGGGGGGGGGGGCAATGATGATGAATTAAATGAAAGGTAGCCAGACATTTGAAAAATTTGGTGTACTGGACAAATCATTAACCAAGTTGCTCGAATTTTTCCATATGTGATAAGCTTCCCAGAAATTTAGGTCGTAAATTGATGAGCATTTCTGAATTATTGTACCTTTCGAAAAATTAAAACTGTGATTTTCAGACCAACAATGGTTAGCTATTGCAGAACGTTTAATATCACAATTTTTAACATAATCTTTATGTTCCCCTAGGCTGTCTCTTAGACCGCTTAGAGTCCGCTTAGGGGAACATAAAAACTATGTTAAAAATTGTGATATTAAACGTTCTGCAATAGCTAACCATTGTTGGTCTGAAAATCACAGTAGAGACCGCTTAGAGTCCGCTTAGGGGAACATAAAAACTATGTTAAAAATTGTGATATTAAACGTTCTGCAATAGCTAACTATTGTTGGTCTGAAAATCCCAGTTTTAATTTTTCGAAAGGTACAATAATTCAGAAATGCTCATTAATTTACGACTTAAATTTCTGGGAAGCTTATCACATATGGAAAAATGGAGCTTAAGGGCTTTGAAACAGCTGTTTGCCAGTACAAATGATTTTAATTTGTGCTAATTTAACGTTGTACATTTATTTTTAATATAACGGCACAAAGTTTTAATCCACCTTTTAGGTAAAACATCCATAAGTTAAACCATAGCAGAAAACAGAAAAATAAAACTTCATATGCAAATTAAAGTTCATGACGTTAAAAACCAGAAAAAGGAGATAAGTGAAGAAACCAGGATTTCACAGAAATGTCTGTTTCACTGTCTCAGTTGCGAAATTCAATTTCTCAGCTTTTCTTTTGAGAAAAGGGTGATTTGAAAATGTCACAACAACGTGATTTACTGGAATCCATGGCTTGGCGTATTAGAGATAGACTTGAATCCGGGCAAACACAACGAAGTGTAGAGGACGCTATTGGAGTTGCAAGAAAGGTCTTTGCAAGGCTGTGGAATCGATTCCAAGAAACAGGAAATGTTAGATGTCGACTAGGGCAAGGTCGACCACGTGAACCACAGCAACTGAACGACGATATATCCTGTTATCAGCTCGTCGAGGCAGAAAAGGGGATAATACTCATTTGCAAAAACGGTAGCTCTTGGAAACACGACGAAAGGTGTCCAGCCAAACAGTGCAAAATATGCTTCTTCAGGGTGGTCTCTATGCACGTAGGCCAATGATCTGTATTCCGTTGACCACAAGCCACTGTGCGGCCGGAAGAAGTTGGACTACTGAACATCAAGATTAAAGGTAACGGATTGGAGTCAAATGCTGCTTCCCTATTCAGTCTGGAATGTGACACTTGACGTGTTTCTGAATGAAGGGAAAGAGGCACTCGAAATAACCCCACATTTGTTCATGAAATATCACATTACAGACAAGGAGGGTTGGTGGTATGAGCTGGAATCAGCATAGGTGGACGTATGGACTGGCATATCACTTGGCATGACACTTTGACGGCCCAAAGGTATACAGACGAGATACTGAGACCTCATGTCATACCTTACGTTTCACCCATGGTGATTCCTTTATTTTCATGCATGATAATGCCTGAACGTATAAAGCTCGTCTGTTGGAAAATATGGTTGAAACTGAAACAATACAGCGTATGGAATTGCCAGCATACTTTCCTGACCTAATCAGATGGAGCATGTTTGGAACACACTCGGACGACGCATTGCAGCAAGACGAATGCTTTTGTTTATTGTCTGGGACAAGGAGATTGCAATTCTTGAAGATTGGAACAGTATTCCTCAATGTCTTATCGAAAACCTCATCACATCCATGGGGTACAGGTGTGCAGCAGTCTTAGCTGCTGGAGGGGTCCACTTGCCGTATTAAACAACTTGCATCATTACTAAACAATACATTTTATTGTAATTTACATGTAACCAAATTGTTGCCCTAAACCATCTTTTCATGTTCTTTCCCTTCTTTTAAAGAATTAAAGCTCCCTTACATTTTTTTGCATCACATTTTCTGTATTGCGCATTGATACACGTGTACTCTCCATTTTATACCCATGCATGGCTGTTTCGCAAGGTTATCTTCTTTTATTTGCTTGTTCCCTTAATTTTTTTTAGCAGTGTATTTATTAATTAAGAAACTTCTGCCACCACTAATTTTTTCATAATTTTAGTTTCAGTAGATTCAGAAATAGGAGAGGGGGCATATTTTTGCAGTATCAACAATATCTCGGAAAAAATAATACCTAAAATTAAAACAAATATATTTTTGAGTTCGAAGTTGTGAGATCTCTCGATACCTTACACCATACAACAAAATAATTTTTTTTCAAGTAACTTAATTAATATCTCGGCTAATTACCAACAATTTTTCAAAAAATATTATCAAATATCCTTGGATGATTCTGTGTCGATAGATACCTTAAGCTCCCATCAACTCCCCCGCTGACAGCCCGTAAAGTAATGTTTGTGTGTAACAGAAAAATGCGTTTTCTCAAAAACTATGTTACTTAGGAAAATCAAGGTTTAAATGAATTCCTACTACCCCAAATATTTTCACAATTTTAGTTTCAGTAGATTTGGAAATAGAAGAAGCAGAACACATTTTTAACACTATCTCTAAAAAATTAATACCGAAATTTAAAACAAATAAATTTTTGAGTTTGGTATTACGAGATCTTGCACACGATACCCCACATGATATATTAAAAAAAAAAATTCAACTAAATTAATTAGCCCCCTAAAGTTATTCTAAACATATTTGTGAATGCCTAATAATCTGAAAATATGTGGGTAAACAGGCTTTATAACATTTTCAAGTTTGAACTTTCCACGTCCCAAACTTTACCGAAAGAAGGGCTCTGAAAGATAGACACAGGAGTGATCTTATAATTGTTCCATTTTTACTTTTTATGTACAGAACCCTAAAAAACAACAAAAAACAAACAAACAGAAAAAATTATTTAACGACAACACTACATTACATAAAAAGAAGCTTTTTTAAAAGTCAATTCTATATATTAGTTTTATAACTTCTTCAAAAATTTTAATCGTTTTTATTCTGCAGCCGACCCAAAGGATTGTTACAATATGCAATAATCTGTTATATTAAAATTTCATATCAACCAAGTTTATAATATAACTGTTGAAGTACAGGTGGTGATGAAGGTATTTGTTACGGGAAATTTTCTGCACAAAGTAGAAATGCCCTCCATGAAGGAGGAGGGTCTTTCTAATGAATCCTGACGTGTATTTACAGCAATGTTCGAAAAAATGTAGAGAATATACTCCAAACACTTAGGCTTAGAGGCACAGCATGGGTTTAAAACAAGAACCTTTTGTTTATCAGTTTTGAGAACAGAACATCTCAGCTGCTGGTGGGGTGGGAAGTGATATATGTCGTATTTCCAAGTTCAAATCCAGGAAGAAAGACAGTCGTGCTCGTGATAAACAGGGTTAGCTATGCGATAGGTTTCCCTTTTAGCTCGCATCAGGCGGCCGTGTGGTATCATCAACAACAACAAGAAATGTCAGTCCATATTTTTAGTCGAAGAACATTTTATTTCCAGTTAAAAACATCTCTTCAGGGAAAATGCTCATTAGCCAATGCTAAACGAAAAAAAAATCTCCACGTTCCATTATTTTCTAGAATCCGTCCCGATTCTTTTAGCAAACATCAGCATAAAAAAATCCCTCCGAATCAGGATGATCGTGTTTTTTAAACTAGCTTGCGTAATAATACAGAATACGTCACGTGACCCACTTCTATCGAATCAAAAGGTCTCTTTAGGAACTCTATCAGTATTTCCGGTGGATTTATTTTGACGTAAAATGACTTCCTTACCGCCAAAAACTTTCTACGCCCTTCCAGAATATTCCATAATCTCGTACCAGATGCCTGCCATATCAACAAACGAGTTTATCTGTTTTAAGGCTGTAGCTAAACTTCGAATTTAATACGTAATAAAAATAATAAGAAGAAAAGAAAATGAATCTTTATAAAAGGGGAAAAAAAAAGAAAGAATTAAAGTTTTTCGGAAATATTTTAATAGACATTTGATATTTAATAATAGGATAACTTTATGAAATAAGGTTTTTTGAGCGGAATATTTTAAGAGATACGATATTTTAGCATTTAAATAAAGAAGTTATAGCAATTTGACCACACGGGAATAATACTAATGAATTTTAATAATGGATTAAAATAAAGATGTTCTATTTAAAGAATAAATTAAAAAAGCTATCGCCATTTTTAGACTAGCTACTTTCGAATAAATATTATTAGGTGGATTAGGAATAATTGGCTTTACATATGGATAGTAAAAGGCTATTTTAAGAATGAGAATTATTTTAATAAGCTGGGTTATATACTGAATATTATTGAATGGAAAAATTTTATAGAATAATTGCGGAAAAAAATTAAATTTTGTAATATATATATTAGAAATATAATAGCCAGGGGTTTAAATAAAAGTAACCAAGCTAATGCAAATATGAATAATGGAAAAGCATTAAGCTGGAGAAATATAAGACAAATAAGTAAGTAAAAATTTAAATATATTTATACCCAAAATAACAATACTGCTGAAAAGGAAAAACTTATGTATGGTGGTTTTAAAATAATGATGACATATTTAAAATACAAATCTATTTATTAAAAACTTAAAAAGAACAAACACAGACATTACAATAAATTTTAAATAGAAATAAACCTAAGGTAAATGATATTCACAGCTTTGATATTTCATGATTATTTATAACATTAATTAAAGAAAAAACAAAGTAACTAACTTATCTTGACAAGACACCATGACATGACTGAAATGTACTTATGAGCATTTAAACTAAATGCTTTTAAAAGAACACTAATTAAGGTGACACAAATAGTGGTTTCTGAACTCGATGAACTATAATACTGATGAAATTATCACAACCCCTCCCCCCCCCCCAAAAAAAAAATATCGTATATACGCCACATCATCAGAAATGCTGCTACACAAAATTGTATCATGTTGAATATTTACCAACATACCACGTTTCTTTTAAATTGAAATAATTAGAAATAAAGCAATTTTAAATGATAAAATTATTAAATAATTAAAAACAAACATTAAATAAAAAAATGTTCAAGGTTTTAAATACATAAATATAAAATAAAAATGATCTATAAGTAATCGCAAACATACATAACTTGCTATATAAGATTAAGAAATAATATGTTTCATTTTTACACAAGAATTATTTATTCAAAATAACTTATTCAAAGGTATCAAAATTGGAATCGTCACTTTTTGAATTAAAGAGGTTTAAAAATTCATTTCAGATTTCATCATTATATTACACAGTTCTCCAAAATACATTCCTCCTCTCCCTCAACAGAGATTTATAATCTAAACAGTTTTTTTTCTTTCCTGCACTGTGGCATCTGGAAATTCGATTCAAAACACTAACTTTGGCTGTATTTTCTGAAAAATCTTCTGCCTTTACCAGAAAAAAAAAAAAAAAAAAAAAAAAAACAGTTCAATTACATAGTTTTCGAATAAAAGCAACTGCTACTTTGATACATTTACAGACAAAAATTAATTAAAAAAATTGTCAGAAGAATGTAGCAAGTTTGGATTGTTAAGGGAGAATGGAATATATTTTTGAGAACCATGTGCTACATTATCTATATTTAGTGGTATTGTATAACTTTAAATTGACTCAGGTTGTCTTTACATTACATATTAGCAGAAGAAAAATAATTTTTTGCTTTGTGATATTGCCTGGGTCAGCATTAGCAGGCTAGGTGCACTATTATATAAGGACTTGTGCAAGCAAATTATTTAGATTTGCACATACAAAAAAAGCACAAGAATAAAAAAAAAATAGCACAGAGGTGCTAGAAGAGCCACAACAGATATTGGAAAGGGAAAATGTTGTTGTTATGACAGTGCATTTTTGATGAGCTGGTCAATGACTGGGAAAATTTTGTTCCACTTCTTCTAAAACAAAACCACGGTAGATATGCCACATTATTAGATAAGCCACATATGCCAAAAATTAACTTTTAAATCGTATAAATTGTAGCTGATCTCCCAAAATTATGATAATTAAAAATTTTTTGATATATATTTCCTATACAGATATTAGAAGGTTATCAGTAACATTAAATTAAAAAAAATTGTCAATGTTTACTTACTTTAACATACATCCACCTCACACCAAACATAAAAAGCAAAATTTTGTGAAATCTAACAAAAAAAAAAAAAAAAAAATTAAAAATTAAGCTTTTGATGAATTAAAACTTTTAAACTAAAATTGTTAGTAATTTTCTGAACACATGTATAAGTTTAAGAAATATCGTGGTTTTCTTTTTTTTTTCTTTACTTCCTTGTTATAGGGTCCTTGGCAAGATTGAGAAAATGGGCAAGTCAAGGTAGGGGAGGAATGAAAAGTAGGAAAGGAAATTTTTCAAATGTATTTTCTGGTAACTTATTCAATGTTTCATACAATATTTATACAACATATTTAATACATACAATTAAACAGAGAAAGCATTTGTCTATTGTTATGTACACAAACAAGCCCAACAATACCACACCAAACAACTGAAAGCCGTACTTAATGTTATTTATTTAACCTAGTAAACATGTTGAAAGATGCTTCTGTTACCAGACACAAAGATGTAATTATCATATTTATAAAAAAAACAAAAAAAAAACAGTCAAACAAGTCTCTTAGCACTGTGTTAGCTAAGTTAATGCTGCATATTGGTTAAAGTCTGCTTAAGAAGTATGAATAAAAGAGTGAAAATGTAACCTCTGTTACCAAATTACAAATTTTAAAGTTAAAACTTTTTCAAAACTCTTTAAAAAATAATACAAAATCAAAATTGGCATTTAGTGATTATGTGAAACTTATTGAGTAAATAAATCTATTGAGAAGTTGCAGAATAATCAAAATAGAAAAATTTCAGAAATTAATCACTACTTGTAACAGAGATTAAAAGAGGTAACAGAAATTAGATAAAAGTAATAGAAAAGTTATCAACGCCAACATAATTTAGTGATTTTGTTCTCCTCCTATGTTAGGAATGATGTTCATAATTTACTACACTAACAATTTTCTTAATTAAATGAGTTAATAGCTAATTTTGAAGAATAACATCAGTAACCTGGTATTAGGATTTGATATTGTTATCTCGTAACAGGAGTTACATAATGTAACCTCTGTTATCAAAGTCAACTTAAAATTACAAAAATCAACTTAATTTAATGATTTTGTTATCCTGATATCTTAGGAATTATGTTTTAAGTTTACTATACCAAAAATTTTCATTATTAAAGAAATTGATATCTAATTTTGAAGAATAACATCTGTATCTGGTAACAGATGTTACATTCAGAAAGAAAAAATAAATATTCTGCGATCACATTTTATTTGGTTTACTCACCAGTCTAATTTTTTTATAGTGGTACCAAAAATGATTTGGTTTTACTTGTAATTATTCTAAAATCACAAGATAAAAGGGATAAATAATTGGTAGCAGAGGTTACAGAGACAAAAAACACTCTCCCAAGTAAAAAACAAATCAGTCCACTGTATCTGATATTCATAATAAATATTCGAAAATGACTATTGCTACAACTTGCTTACTTATAAACTGCATTTTTGTCCTGTAATATATTCTTTTGACAAGAAAAATAAATAAATTATATTTGGTAACAGGGGCTACATAACAGATTTAAAAACCAGGGACACCCGCTTTTTATTTAAAAAATATAAGAAACCACGGACTTGGCGAATTAATTTATGTAATATTTTAATTATTATAGTATGTTCTTTTATAAAAAAAATTCTTGCACATGAGAATTAAATTTTATAGTACTAAATAAACAACATCTTTCAAAGAAACTTTATCTTGGGACAGCCCAAAAAGGGGGTGATGATTTATATATACATACATACACACATACATACATATATATATATTAATTAGTAAATAAAGTCTTAAACATACTTAATGTGTTTATTAATGAGCAAATAAAATATATTAATAATGTTAAAACCAGTAAGTAAAACACTAAAGACTTTTCAAGAAAAAAAATTCTTCATTTTCAGGACATGAAATGTGTATGTAAAATTGAAATGATTCGTATAACATTCAAAAATATGAAATTAAATCCCAAATTTAATACTTAAAATAATAATAATAAAATCAGATTTTGCATAGTTTTGGCACCATCCATCTTAAGTTTGAAGAAAGAAAAATAAAATTAGGGTATAAAATTAACATTAATTCCAAAGTTATATTTACTTAAAAAAAACACTAAATTTTTATTATTACTATTGCTTTAATATATTAAACAATGATAATACACAAGGACAATAGTATTATGTAAAAATATGGATTACATATAAAACAGAAAATTATTACACTTAATTTTAAAATTGGAAAAAGTAACTAAATTATTCAATAAAATATTATTACATTTTTATTACTTTAACAACAGTACGCTATTTTAACAAGAGTACTATTTTGAAAAATCAAACAAATATAATTTGAAATCAGAAACGATGTCACATATGTTCTACATATTTGATCAAATCAATATTCCTTTAATACCCAATCAGTTATCCAGAAAAAAAACAGTTATCAAGAATACACTTGGCCCCAAACGATTCTGGATAGTTGATTCTATACTTTATTAATTTTTAAAGAAATTGCTGCCCTATTTCTTATTTCATAGTAAGGTAACTCATATCATATAAAATTATGACCCCCTTTGAAATTTTAATGTTTGTCTTTTTTGCAAGTTTGGCTGTTCACACTACATGTATATTTTATGTTTCAAAATAATTATGTTCTTTAAGGGATGGTGGTTGGTTAATTTTTCATGGAAATTAAAATCGTCGGAGCTGCCCGAGATTGCAGATTCTTCCAAAGAACTAATAAAATGTATGTGCAAAATCTTCAAAAATAAGTGTAGTTGTAGGAAGGTTGGTCTTTCTTGCACATATTGTGCAACTGTAAAAACGAATATGAATGAGAAATAATATGCTACAAACTAAAGTTTCTATATTCGGCAATTTTATGTCATTCATTTGTTATGTAGCATTCATTTTTTAATATGTTGTATAAGTAAGGCATTAGTAAAATGCATTTTTATTATTTATTCCATTCATTTTACTCACTATACAATAAAAAATACTTTAATAATTGAACTAGTTTCATTTTAAGCATATTTCTGATATTAAAAAGAAATTTTTTTATTAAAAAAATCGAAAATGACATCAAAGACACTTTTATATGAAGAAAACGGAAAAAACTGAATAACAGCTTAAATCTTAAATTCCTAAGATATTTCATTATGCCTCTCTTATATGCATTGTTTTAATATAAAGAAGATAGTGAACAATAGGGATATTATAAAAAAATTGCAGTTATTTCATACCTAGCACCTCCCTTAGTAACAATCTATTTAGCTGATGATCTATAAAATTTATACAAAAGTTATAAAGGCACTGTGCTCGGAGACATTAAAGTAACAGTAACCGTATTATTTTGTGAGCCCCTGTAAATGAACGAAAACTGCTATGCACTGCTTATTCTACAGTAAGTATCTTGTACTGCACCGCACTGATGTATATTAATTTGAATATGTCACAAAGAGCATATAACATCATTAAAATACATTGCAAGCGATTTTCGTCTACAGACCACAATGTAACCGAATACTTTTGATTGCCCCTGTAAATGAACACAATGATGCACACTTGAAAATGAATACCGAACTTTTTACGGTATACTACAATACCATATTTTAATTATATGGATATCAGTTTTTTTTTTGAGTTAGTGTGCCACTAGACAGACGATCAGACAGACAGACAAACAGGCAAACTGAATTCATAAATACTTTTCGACTGTGCTGTAAAGTGTTACAAATGATATTTTTAATCTAAAAACATCTAAATTTCCATCAAACATGCTTTTATACGATGAATAGAAACGAAATTGCACTAATTCCCGAAAATGACGCCATTTTGAATAACGGCCGCCATCTTGAATACCCCTCACTTTCCGTGATGCCTCCCCTTCTTATATGCTTTGTATTAATATAGAGTAGATATTGACCAATCGGTATAACTGTATCACGATATGCAGTTTTCATCTTATTTTTGTCGTGTAGCACTTGGACTATAAAGAAAAAAAAGAGGACCTTATTTTGGAGGGGGGAGTTTAATAATTTAGATGGTTATTTACATATTGTTACAACAAAATCACAAATAGAGAAGAAAACAATTAAGAATTTTTAAGTTTTTAAATTTTAAGAGATGCATTTGGAGGGGAGATGATCTTCCTGAGATGTGGTTTGGGGGGGGGGGGGCAAGAAGTAGAAACAAATATTTTAGGAAGAGGTGATAATTTAAATGGTGGATTAGGTTTATTTATTGATAGTATAGAGTATTAAATAAGTCGGAAAAGAAATCTAAAATTAAATAATTATAAAGAAGTAATTTATATATATATATATATATATAATTAGTTTTTACTTGCTGGAAACGGAATTTTTTGATTACCTAGACCCCTTCCATAAACCCAGTAGAAAAGTTAAACCAGACTATAAATTAACAATTCATATTAAAAAGTTAACCAACTCTTTTTTTCCGAATCTGAGTTTTTGTGTTGGTTAATGTGTGGGGAGGGTTGTTTCTCTTCAAGAAATTTAATCTTGTTCATAGATTTCAGAATAAATCATTCAATAGATTTACCATGCACAAAATCATTGCAGAATTTACATTAGCTAAGTGTTGTATAGTTATTATTTGAACATCTTGTGAATCAATCTATTAAGTAATTTTGCAAAATAATGAAGCATCATTAATAGTTCTAGGTAATTTGTGTACTTTTTAAACTTGAGTTGTTTGCCATGATCCACCAGTTTTCTATACAAATTTAAGATTTATAATTATCAGAGCGTACACATGTAATTTCATGGAATATTGCAGATTCAATTTTAAATTTCAATTGTTTGAGTGAGAAGTAACACTTATGAGAACAATTAAAATAAATAAATAAAATAATAGGTAAACATCTTTATTAATGCCATATTATATATTCTTTGTTCTGGAATTCATTTTATAAGTACATAGTAATTATATATATAATGTGTTTTTATTATAACTAATTGTTGTTATAATGAAATTTAAATAAACCCCACTGAGTGTCTTTTAATCATTTTTTAAAGTATTTGAAACTTTAGAATTGTTCTGTACACTCGCTATTTCAATACAAGTTCATTATGAAAAAAATATCTGTTTAAAATTACTTTATTTCAAAGAAGGTAACAAACTATACTGAATTATATGTTAATTTTTAATTTATTGAATATTTTTATATATGCTTATTAAACAACACATACTTAAAAAGACTATTAAAAAATGTCATTGGAATTTTCAACTGTTACAATTATACCCCCTTTCTAATCCTCTTTGAATTATTCTGTTATCTATGTAAGAAATCTTATTACTAAATAATTTGTATTTTTAAATGTAAATATATATAATGTCACAAAAAACTTTATGATGAAAATCACCAAGAACAATAAACTAAAATATTATATTTAAAATAAATGATATTTTTTAAAAAAAAAGTCTAACATGATTGGGTATTTCACAAAAGTTTAAAAATCCATTGGAATATGAATGAGTAGAATGGCCAAGAAACTTACATTACATTCTTAATTCTCAATTAGCAGCTAGAATCTTTTTCCTATTTTTCAGCCCAAAGACTGATATAAAAATCAAGCCAGCTGCAGGTTTGTGTTGTTAGGCTAGCCCAATCTCATTTCTAATGTATTCATGCATGAAATAAAGTTATAAAATTTTATTTGCATTTAATTTTTATGACCTTAAAAGAATAGTCTTTAAAAAACTATGTTTTTCTTATTTTAGTATAAACGTCTCCCTAATTTTGAATTTAAAGAACTTCTTGATAAATTGGGAACACTAGAAAAAAGAAGGCAATATTGCTAATAAATTTATTACTCATCTTAAATTCTAATTTACAGTTTATATTATTTTATAATTCTTGTTATAACACTTACTGTTCTTTTTATTTAATACACAAAATAAGAATAGCCATTGCAAATAAATTTTAAAACAGGGCATGTATGCTACATTGTACTTGTATTTTTTATCCCACCTTCATTTACCCTTATTTTTTTTATTATAATTACATCTATTTTTTTTTTTTGCATCAGACTTGGAAATTATCACAGTGACTTTTAAAAATGGTGATTTAAAAAAATACATACTGAAATCATTTATGCTTTAATTCAGTGCCAACCAGAAGTTTTATTCATAACACATAGTTTTATCATCCATGTCTAAGCAACACTGAGCTAGATTGTCAATGGAATGGAACTGACAGGATCCATGTAAACTTGCAGTACAGAAATCTAGAAGGAAGCATGGACTTGAAATGCAATTCTTTAAATTAGAAATTTTTGTGAATTGCTTTGAGAAAAAAAAAGTTTAACTGTATACAGAAACATAAAATATGTGAAATTTAATGAAAGTACAATTCAGTAACCTAAAAATCATTATAAATGAGCTTTAGTTTACTTTATACATATTAAAGCCTAAAAACACTATACCTCCTTGTTATAAGAGAATCCACATTTACAATGCACATGGTGTCACACGCCAGAGATGGCAGTATCGTGATCTGATATTCTAGCAACTGTCTATCACTAGAATATCAGCATGCCCAACTGTAATGAATAGATGACGTTTAGCCTCGACCTAGGTTGTGTGAATAAAGTTTAACCAAACTTTTGCAAATTTAACAAATATTCTTGGATACAGAACATTATTTTGAATTCATATTATATATATAATATATATATCTATTATCTCAGTAATGAATTGCTTTACAGTATTTTTAACAAAAGAACATGAATAATAGTGACTCCACATAACACTATGCTAATATTCAAAAGTAAATACTGCCAACACACAAATTTTACCCTTGAACTCAGGTTGTAGGCATAAGGTCCCATTTCACAAAGATTACAGTTGTGATTTTGCTAAATTCCTATATTCATCTAATATATAAGATATATTAGGTTCATTCTGTGTCAAATCAACCGACATTTTTCAATATTCAACCTGCCCATTTCAGATTTTAATGAAACCTTCAGGGATATAAATGAGAATATACTTTTATAATTTTTTTTCTACCTCAGTAAATTTTCATACAATTAATTTTTTTAATTTTTCAAAAAATTATCTTTTTTGGTTTGTATAAATGTTTTCAATTTCGGATTTCCCAAGTTTTATCAGGCGTAGAGAGTTGTTTGATCCCTCATTTTAAAGAGAACTGCATAAGATTTAATTTGCTATGCAAGTTGACTATGCTTAATTTAAAAATATTAATTAAATTTTAAAATTTTAAAATAGTGTTTTCTTAAATTTTGAAAACATTATATGTTTTTTTTTGTAATATTATAAACTTTAAATTCTGAAAGTTTTAGAGTGGGATCTCAATGGGATCAGCAGTTATGAAAAAAATAATGTTTAAAATTAATAAGACAATACTGTCTTTAGCACAATCATAAAGTTGGTGAGGTGCCAACTTAAATACCAGCCCCAACTGCTGTTTAACATTGTTTTTCTTAACATAACTGCTGATCCCATTGAAATACCACTCTAAAACTTTCAGAATTTGAAGTTTATAATATTACAAAAAAACATAATTTCTTCAAAAATTTTAAAAACACTATTTTTTTATTTAAACTTTTTAAATTAAATTAATTTTTTTAATCAAGCCTAGTCACCTCGCATATTAAATTAAACTTGATGAAATTCTCTTTAAAATGAGGTGTCAAATAACTTTATATACCTGATAGAATTTGAGATATTCAAAATTGAAAACATTTTTACAAGCCAAAAAATGATGATTTTTTGAAATTTAAAAATTAATTGCATGAAAATTTACTGAGATAAAATAATTATAAAAGTATATTATCATTTATATCATCAGGGAGAATGTTTCCTGTAAGTTTCATCCAAATCTGAAATGGTCAGGTTAAGTCACTGGTTGATTTGGCATGGAATGACACATTAGCAACAATATATGTGTATACCATATATGGCATATATAAATGAAGTTACTACACATATGTCATATATAATATCATATACAAATTATATATACATAATAGTTACATCATATATATCACATGTAGCTCATTTATACATTAAAAAATGTCATTATGTTATATATGACTACTGTATATAAATGTCATATATACACTATAATGCCATAAATGATGGGAACTTTCAGTTTTAGACATTTTTTCAAATATTTCAAAATATACATATCAGATTATTTTAGAATTTTAGGATTGAAAAGAACAGGTTTGACTTCATATTTTTCAACGTCGATTTGATAAGGAGGACAGTTAGGGGACCAACCAAAAATTAAAGAAGAAAATAATACTTGGGATCACCCTGTAAAATAAAATGCACGAAATGATCTGTCGCTGCAGAATATACATAGGCAGACATTGTATAATATATGCATTCATTTGTGTAAGAATAGCATGTATATTAATAGAAATTTAGGGATTTTTTAAAAAAATTAAAAACAAATCTTGCATGTTTTTTGCTTATAACACACAGGGTTTTAACCAAATTTAACGCCAATTTTAGAAAAATCGACAAAATGTAGTAGCAATAACATAGTGCTATTGGAATATAAATATAATAAATATTTAAGGAAATATGGGCAGTTGTATGAAATAATTTTTATCTGCGCATGCACGAACGATATCAAGGAACTTTTTGCATAATTTAGTAGTCAACTCTCTGGAGCAACTTAATAAAAAAAATCAGTCAAATATCGCAAAAATTCAGAGAGATATCGGTATTAGAGTGAGCTGTTTTTTAGTTTCTGACTAAAACTCGCTGAATGATAAGGGATTGTCCACAAACTGTTATTTTTAAGTTATCTGAAAGCATTCGGAATTTTTTTTTTTTTTGAAAAAGCTATTTAATTATAGTTTACGGTTATGTTTAGGTAGATTTTGATTCTAAACTACGATGAAAAGGAAAATATAGTCCATATATTGATTACATTCAGGTAAATTGAGGTGTTTATAATAAAATTTTATGAAATTTAGCCCAATACGCAAAACACTCTACAGTAAATTCTATCGCATATATACGTATGTATTTTGTGTATAACGTATATTTATACATTTATAGTATACATTTTTTTATATAGATATATTTATATTATACAGATATATTATACATTTTTCATAAGTTATGAGTCAATGACTTGCAATTTGAGTTTTATAGTGATATTTCAATAGCTTTTTGAGAAATTATGTTTTGCATATGGAATTTTCACAGAAAAGTGCATTTTCCACAAAATACATTAAATACATAAAATAACAGAAATATTTACTTAACTACTTTAAACTTTATTTAACATTTACTTAACAGTAATGTGAATTGGAATTTTACTGTAGTTATCGATCAAGGTCTTTTTTTCTTTTTTTGCTGTTTATATCTAAAAGACAATTTTGGCAGTTTTTGCACGAAGGAAAAAAAATTAACGTTGAAACGTTTGACACTTCCAGTTTCATTCACTATCAAGTAGTTTTTAAATTCTGATAACTTAGGTTTTATTTATAGTACAATAAATGTAAGCGCAGATTTGGAAAGGTAAAAATGCGGGCTTTAATAAAATGTAATACAAAGAAAACGAAAAGTTTAGACAAAAATCGCATTTTAAATGTAGTCAGATATCTTAATTTGTATGCTATTTTTCATTGTTTATTGACACTTTAGTTTTTCTTGGAAAACCAGCATGTACTGTACAAGTACATGGCGATTTGTCACAAGACACCTTATTACAGAGCTGACACTGGCGACTACTTTTTAATTTTTTCTCGTACCACTTTTTCAAAATAAAAATTTTCCACATGCGCTTTAACAACATGTGTAAGAGAAACATAATACAAAATTTATTTTTTGAAAAGAATAGTGAAAATAGAATATAAAAATAATCGCTATTGGTAGTCCTGTCATTAGGACAGTAGGAAATCGGGGGAGGGGATGGATATTCTTCGAAAATCGATAGCATTGTATTTGTTAGACATTTGTGCTGCTCAAGGGTAAGTGGAGGGAGGGAGGGAGTAGATGCTGAATCCATTTTCAACGCAACTTTAACGAAGCGCACTTACTTTATGTTATGATGCTAAAATTTGTAAGTGTATTTTCATTTGTTATTAGTTTTTTCTTATTTTTTAAGTATTATTAATGAAATATATATTTTGTACCCTGATGTAATATTTCAAAACATCTTAAAACTGAATTTAATTCTTAATTAAATGAAAATAAAAATGAAATAATGCTTTGAAATAATGCGCAAACACATTTTGAATATTCAATAAAATTAATTATTAATTAATCTACATATTTGCTTATTAATGAGAAGATCTATTATTAATTGATTTTCTTTGTTTCGCAGTTATTTTGAAAAAAAACTGAGTTAGAAACTTATTTAGCCTCCCCTCCCCCTCTTAATTTTTAAACTGCGATGTTATTCCCCTCATTCTATGAATTTAAAGGGGACTCAGCATAACTTTAGTATCGTGTAGGGCCACCCTTCGCCGCAATAACTGCTGCAACTTTTTGAGGTAAAACTTTCTACCAGTTTTCAATATGTTTCTGGAGGGATCTTGCTCCATTCATCCTGTAGAGTAGCAAACAGTTCTGTGATGTTTTTGGCCAAGTTGGACTGGCTCTAAATCGGCGCTCTAACTCATCCCAAAAGTGTTCCAAAGTGTTGAGGTCTGAACTTTGAGCTCGCCAGGGAAGGTTTTCCACACCAATTTCTTCAAACTACGTCTTAACAACACCTGATGTATGACATGGAGCATTGTCATGCTGATTAATTTGTCAGTTATGGAACAAGACCAAAATGTTGCCATAAAATCGGTAGCGCTGAATTGTCCAGAATTGTTTTGTAGGCTTCGGCATTCATACTCCCAGAAATTAAAACAACAGGATCCCACCTCCTCCAAATTTCACTCTGGGTACGAAAGAGTCCTGTAAATATCGTTCGCCAGACACTCGCCGCACACAAACACGTCCATTGGACTGCCAAAATTGCTAGCGTGATTCATCGTTCCATAGGATGTTTTTCCATTTTTCTACTGACCAGTGCCGTCGTTCTTTGAACCACTGTAATCGACGGGTCTTATTCAGATGCGTGATATTTGGCTTGTGAACTGCAGCTCGGCCATGAAAACCAAGTGCCACGATCTTCCGACGGACGGTACGATCACTTGCATCATTAGTCATAGACGATCAAAATTCCCCTGAAATCGCCTCTAAAGGAAGCCTTTCGGTTTGATTTCACAACACGTTTTAGGCATAGGCGGTTCTGATCTATTACGTAATTTCCCAAAAAGCTATTGAAATATAACTATAAAAATCAAACTACAAGTTATTGACTCATAACTTATGAAAAATGTATAATATATCTTAGATTTTAGTTTATCATCTTCACTACTGGTATACAAATTACGTATATACAGAAAATACATATATATGCCATAGAATTTACTGTAGAGTGTTTTGCGTATTGGGCTAAATTTCACAAAATTTTATTATGAACACCTCAATTTACCTAAATGTAATCAATGTATGGACTATATTTTCCTTTTCATCGTAGTTTAGAGTCAAAATCTTCCTAAACATAACCGTAAACTATAATTAAATAGCTTTTTCAAAAAACTGTTTCCAAACGCTTTTCGATAACTTAAAAATAACAATTTGTGGACAATCCCTTATCATTCAGTGAGTTTTAGTCAGAAACTAAAAAACAGCTCACTCTAATGCCGATATCTCTCTGAATTTTTGCGATATTTGACTGATTTTTTT
The DNA here is from genome assembly GCA_963931845.1 of Maratus michaelseni. Taxonomy (NCBI): domain Eukaryota; kingdom Metazoa; phylum Arthropoda; class Arachnida; order Araneae; family Salticidae; genus Maratus; species Maratus michaelseni. Next base: position 279,828,324 of record OZ007598.1, on the reverse strand, counting down.
TATTAAGTTGCTCCAGAGAGTTGACTACTAAATTATGCAAAAAGTTCCTTGATATCGTTCGCGCATGCGCAGATAAAAATTATTTCATACAACTGCCCATATTTCCTTAAATATTGACTATATTTATATTCCAATAGCACTATGTTATTGCTACTACATTTTGTCAATTTTTCGGAAATTGACGTTAAATTCGGTTAAAAACCCTGTGTGTTATAAGCAAAAAACATGCAAGAATTTTTTTAATATTTTAAAAAAATCGCTATTTCTCTATTAATATACATGCTATTCTTACACAAATGAATATTCATATTATACAATGTCTGCCTATGTATATTTTGCAGCGACAGATCATTTCGTGCATTTTATTTTACAGGGTGATCCCAAGTATTATTTTTTTTCTTTAATTTTTGGTTGGTCCCCTAATTGTCCTCCTTATCAAATCGACGTTGAAAAATATGAAGTCAAACCTGTTCTTTTTAATCCTAAAATTCCAAAATAATCTGATATGTATATTTTGAAATATTTGAAAAAATGTCTAAAACTGAAAGTTCCCATCATTTATGGCATTATAGTGTATATACTGAGTTCTTCTCAGGTTTAAAAAAGACAGAAAAATCATGGGTACTTTTCTGTTATATAGAAACCAATTGTCGTCAAGCATACACTTTTTTAAGCACTGCACACATTCCCTTTCACGTATAAATTAAAAATTTTTGTTTTATAAAATTATTTTTCATCAAAACTGTTTTGCTTATTTCATTTTATATAAAATCAGTAAGTTTTTCTTTTTTTTTAGGTGTTTCTATTATTTTCTAAATGATATAGTCATTTCAATTCTTTCACCAACGATAATGGTCGCCAAAAAATAGCCAGTGGTAACCTTTTTGTCCAAAATAACAGAACTTTCCATCATAATTCTATCACTAATCTACGTAGAATGTTGTGTTATATACTAAAACCTTCCCTAAAAAATTATCTATCGAACAGTGCAGGTTCCATCAAAATCCATTCAGCAGAACTCGAGTTATGAAGGAACGGAATGAAATTTCCATTTGTGTTTTATATATATAGTAGAAGACCACGTAGTATGAGAAAATTTAGTTAAACTTAAAAACTATAACTGAAAACACACTTACAGCAACTATAGCTAATAGACAGTACTATGTCTGGTATATTTTAAATGTCCCTGTAAATAAACGAGAAATGCACACATCATATTTTACTGCAAGCACCTTATATTGAATCTCAGTAATGTATATTAATTTCATTATATTTGAAATAGTGTAACATAATTAAAATAGGCTGAAAACAGTTTTCTTCCATAGACCAATTATGTAACTGAATCCTTTTGTGTGACTCTGTCAATGTATAATAAATCCTTTACTGTCCATGTTCAGGTTCGATTAAAAAATTCATATCACTTTCATTATAGTTGTAATACAGTAACATCATTACAATACACCGCAAATGGTTTTTCCCCGCAGACTGCAATATAACAGAATTTGGTACTTCTCCATTATCCAGTCTACCTTTCGTCATAAAAAAACTATAACCCAACTATTTACCAAATTAAAATGCCCAATAAACAAATGGAAGAATGTTGCCTTTTTAAATTTTTAAATAATTACAGATAGTAAAATTAAGAAATTTAGAGATAAAAAACATCACTGAAAATACCATTTTTAGATTCTGAATGGCACTATTTAGGTTCTTGGAGACAAGCGTTTTAGGTGCGTTCATAATTATATAAATACATAGCACCTATAGTCATCGTCTGATCCATCCGTCTGTCCACATATAACAGTGCAAAAACTACCCAACCAAATGGTTTGAAATTTAATATCTTTGCAAAATTTTGTCACGTCATTTCAAATTTTATGAAAATCAAATTACAACTTAAAAAGATATTAATAAAAATATTCATTAAGTAATTTGAAATTTTTTTTAATTGGTACTTCCTTGTTATAAGCAGCTTCTGAGGATTAATCATTAAGCGACTGAGATGTATCGTCAAGTTATCTGACATGTATGATGCTATAGTCATATATCATGTATATGACATTTTATAACCTCTATGACCAAGTTATAGTCATATATGACATTTTATATCCTCTATGACCAAATTATAGTTACGTTATTAATTCTATTAAATCTTGTCATGCATAATTAATTCAATGATATCACATGATTAGTAATGATTGTATGTCGCCATGGTCATAACATCCTATTTAAGATGAAGACATATTATTTCTGTATTAGTGAATTTGAAAACTGAATTTGCATACTAAAATTGTTTAATTACAGCAGTCATATAATCTAATGACAGTTTTTCGATAAATCTGTCTGGAAAAATAGATACTAAATGAAAAAAAGTCTAAATATGGATTTCAATTTCTGAAATTTTTAAAGCTAGGTTTAAGTTTCCCATTTGAACTTTGAGTAAATGTCAACAAGAGATATAATGTTGCAAACTTAAAACGTACTTATTTTATTATGGAAATTAATCCTATCATAATAACAGATGATATAATTTGTTTCACTGAAATAATAACAGTACGAATGCATCTCATTTGTCATGTTTGACATGCAATTTCCAACTTGTTTTATTTTAAAAGGCACTTGTGATACTTAAAATTTAGGGCACTCTTTTCAAGACACAACAACAAATCAGTATTTAATGCAAAATAATAATAATAATAAAATTAGAAGGGCAGTTAGGATGCAGTATTTGACTAAGGTGCAAAGTGGATACTATTTTTTAAATGGGTGGCAAAAAGGATGCTATTTTTAAAATCAAAGGGCAAGCAGGGTTTTAAAAAAAAACCTCACTGAAACTTCCTGGGGAAAACTCTATTTATAGTTTATGTACATCATATATATATATGACATTGTAATACATCTTGGTTGTGTGATGATTAACCCTCACAGTCAAGCTAAATTAGGAAGTGCCAAAAACACATTAAATAAGTTCAGCTAATTTGCAAAACCTTCTACACAAATGAAATTTACAGCAGAAATAAAATCAAAGTAGTTTTATTAAAAATAAATAGATAAAGGTTATTAGAAAACCCATAAATCATTCATGGAATGATGTTTTTTTTGACAAAATAAAAGTGTTGAGGAAAGTTGTATATAGTTGATCTTGGAAAAGTTGTATATAAGAGGAAAAGTTGTATATAAAAAAAAGGTCATCAAAATACAAGAAAATATATACTGTAATTTTTTATTTGAAATAGAAAATAAAGCTTTTTAAAACTATAGCATCTCTAACTATTAGCATGCTGAAAATTTGCATTGAAGATTATGATCCATACATCTAGAGCAGTAGTGTATACAGTGGTATTCACCATATACTTTCTCGATTTTTTTCTTTTAAAGATCTGTATACCTTCTGTTTCTCAAGTAAAGCTATAATCCCTGACATGTACCCTCTAGTGTTTTTATGACTACAGAACTGTACATGATGATTCTGTTAATGAAAATTTACCATAACTTTTTTAGTTTAACAGTGATGAATATTTAGATTTCTGTGCAATTTATGTTTTCTGTAAAAAAAAACTTTTGATAAGTTTAAATTGGTTGGATGCAATCCTTTTTACCTAAAAAATATTGCAAGATTTTAAGGCGAGATTTACTTGTCTAAACAATCAAGATCTTTATAAAAAGTTTTTAACAGAAAATTAGTTATTTAAAACTTATTTTTCAGATCTGTTACAAACTCTAGTTCATTTCAAGATTATAAAATTTCCTCTCAGTTAAATATATTTTTTTTTTGTTTAAAAATAAATTGTTTCTAAAACAATAATTTTTTCTAACTATTCTGAAAAATTCATCAAAAATAATAAATCTTTTTTATCCTAACAGTAAGAAAAAGATCGAAGCTTATCTCGTAATTATGGCTACAGTTATAAATCGCGATCATCACATGTCTGATTGTATATCTGGGGTACAAGTCAAACTCTGAATTTTCTTTGCGTTTTGGCGTTTTAAAAAGTGTATTTATATGCAGAAAAAAACGGTAAATAAATAAATATATATATATATATATGAAAAATGTAGATTTTATAAATTTGACTATAGAGATAGGATTCTCTATTGAATACAATCCAATATGTCAACAGACTCTATTATACTACATTTAAAAACGAAATCTATAATTTAGGAAAACACAGAGGATACCATAAAGTTACTTACATCTGCATAAAATAATATGGTACTTTTCGGTTAGCCGGGCGCCAGTGATATATGTACATATATAAATATATATGTATATTCATACATATATGTGTATGTACGCATGTGTATGTATATATATGCATATTATGTGTAAATATATGTGTATATATATATCACTGGCATATAAAAAAAAGAATCAAGAATACCTTTATTTTTCTGTAAGATCTTTTTAAAAAGCCAAGCTAAGCTCTATGCTGCACCAAACTTTAGAAAAAACGATTTCGCTAACCCTAAACTGGTTGGAACTTGGGTGCAATTTATTTTTTATTTAGAAATATTGCAAGACTCTACTGCCAGATTTACTTGCATACAACAGAAGAATCTTTAAAACCAGATTTTCAACGCGAAGTTAATTATATAAAATTTGTTTAAGTTCTGCTATAAATTCTTGAGAAAATTACGGACCTGGAAGCTAGCTGAGGATATCACGAATGATTCACAAGTCATTCAAACTGAATCGTTCGTTTAATGTAACTTGTTTCTTTAACTTTGATAAAGCAGATATTTCGGCGGAAAACTTTTTCAAAGGTAATTTTTTATCATTATATGCCCCGCTTCTTGTAATGATTCATTGCAATTAAGTGTTTTGTTAAGTTTTCCAAACGATGTATCTAATCATAGGGTCACTGCCTATGAAATCAGCACACGGTTTTCCTGGCTTTGAGTTGACATACATATATTTTAATAATAAGTATTATTTTATTTTTAACTGCGTATTTTATTGAACATAATTATAGAAGAAATTCATAACGAATTCAAATAATGAATTTTTCATTACTCAACAAGTATACTGTTGTTGATTTCATTTACTACTGCCGAATATTTTGTTAATGTCCAGATTATCTGATGCTCTTTAAATGGGAGTGGCGCTATAAGAATTCAGTTAAGTATGATTTACCGAATATTCAACGAAATCTAGTGGTCCTCCTGGCAGCAAGCACCATGTTGGTGTGCTAGTTTTTCTTGGATATCTATGGGTTTATCCCAAATGGATTATTAGAGACAAAACCGCCTTCCGCATAGCATAAGTCTCAAGCTCTTGCAAACAAACAAACAAAGAAATCGATGGACTATATCAGAAGTATACAAATCTATCAGCAGCTTTTAAGGACTACAGAATAATTTTTTTATTTTTAAAACCTTTTTTAACCCAAACATGTAAATAACTAAATGGTTTTTAAAGAGTTTTAGCTGAAAGTGTTGCAAATATTGCGACCATGGTTATAAAAGGTTGGACAATCTGAGGTAATTTTTAACTTTGGGACAGTTACCAAAAGACAGAAATGCAAAGATAGTTACAGGGGTTCATACTTATCTTCTAATAATAATTGCAGATTTCATGTTTAATTTTTTTGTCTAAATTCACTTTAAGGAGGCAAATTTTACTCCCAGAATATTTTCATTTCATAATAATTTATGGTACTATCTATTTAGTATCTATTATCCCGTTGACCACTTTTCATAACAAAAAAAATTGCCAATCTGTAACGCCAAACAATTGGGAGAACGTTGCAATTCGAATATCAAAATAAATAAATAAATAAAATATAAGAATTTAAGGACACTATTGTTATTTTAATTAATTAAATAACTAATAAATCAGTAAAACATAATGAAAAATACACGCAAATGTTGAATTAAAAACCACTTGATGACATAACAGACACATACAATGCTTCTGACATCAAGTAAATGGGACTGCATTTTCGGCGTTTAATCTTACAATTTGGCAATAGTTTTTTATTTGAAAAGTGGTCGATGAGATAATAGAGTAGTACCTAATTTATTAATAGTAAGAGATAGATTTTCCCTTTTTCTTTTACGATTAAAGGTTACTCTTTTTTTATTAGTTCTATTTAATGCCAATAAAATATTAGTTGTTGATCACATTTTTAAAAAAATTTAATCTTATATACATTTTGCTAGAATAAAAAATTTGTTTTAGAGAAGTTTTCTATCTTATCTTTGAATTTCATAGAACTAATTAAAATAGATAACTTTTATCTTAAAGCTTTTTCTCTATATCTTAACCATTAATGAGTTATAAAATAAACCTGGGATAAAATTTTCCTTTTAAAGTGAATTCGGGCAAAAGAACATTTGCATATTATATTTTTGTTCGAGACCTACTTATCTTCAAATTTTCATATTATTATACTGGATTGGGAATTGTTTCCTACATTGACTTTACTTTTGTGTTTTTATATTTGGAAACAGATAATGGCATTCTACTATCAATTATTCTTATAACAAACTTATCCGAGTTAAATATTACTGCATAATTCAATTTTGTAAGTATTAATCTCAATACAAAATGAATGGCGAACAATAATATCTAAATATTATGATATTAATATTATTATGCTAATGCCCAGAAACCACCATGAAATGTGAGTAATTGTAACATAAAGCAAAAAAAAAAATGATAATGAATAATTTTTTTGATACATGAGAATAATTTTCCAAAACCACTGTACTTACTGGTTTTCATTCTGATATACAGTAGAAGATCTTTATAACGCAAATCTAAAAGCGCAAGGTTGTGCATTATGTAGAATTTTGCATTATATAGATCACATTTCAAACATCATGAAATTTACCTTGTAAACATGGCCAAATATGTCTGAAACATTTCAATATATACAGCAGAATACCTTTATATTGCATTCCTTGGTACCAGAAGTTGTGCAAATTATAAATGTTTGCATAATATAAATGATTTCATACATTATTAAATTTAATTTATAAATATGATTGGACCAAATCATTCCTGATATTAGTAATTTTTAAAAAAAATTATTGCAATAATAGCAATTTTTTCATTACAAATCTCTAAATTAAGGAGATAAAGATGAAATAATATATTAAATTTAGCCCTCTAGAGAGTAGCATTTTTTTAGAATATGGCAATGCAGGTGCTTCTTAACTGCAAAATTCATTGTTTACATCTAAGAAGTTGTGTGTTATATGGAGAATTGCATTATATAGAATTGCGTTATAAAGATCTTCTACTGTATTTGTGTAATGTTTTCTTAATTTTGTAATACATATTTATATGAAAGAGTAATTTAACAGCTCAAAATTATATCCTCTGGCACTGTTGATAGTTTTGGTTAACATTCCTAAAATTTTGTTGATTAATTAGCATACAATTTTTTTTTTTTTTTTTTGTTTGATCATCTGAACACTTATTCTTTATCTCTTTCTAAAAAAGACAGATAAGAAAAAGAATAATTAAAAGTAAAAACTGTTCCTTTAAAACCATGTTTATGCATTTTTTGACAAATATTTCATTTCAAAATTATAACTTAAAACAAAAAAAATATTTTCTACAACCAACGATTATACAAAACTTTGCTAAGACTGGAAATTCTGACTAACATGAGCAGATAGTTGTGTTACACTCATTTTACTTTAAGAAGACAAGGGTTACCATAAAATTTATAAAAGAGAATATCCAGAAATAAAATTGCATTTTTATTTGCTTTTGGACCTAATGTTGAAAGAAATGTCAATGCTCACTACAAACTAGGGATTTTTGTATTACACTAGCCATTGCATCACATTTTTAAAAAACAGTATGTTACTCTACAAAACTGGATTTACTATTTCAAGTCAGTAGATTGCTAGATGTAAGTTGCCAATATTTACAGTTTAAATTAACAAAGCAAACGTGAAATTTATTTTAGAACTTAATGTGTGCAATCCATTTTAATCATCCTTACATCTAAAAAATATTTAAGTTTTGCTGTAAATATTTTAAATTTTTCATTTTACAACATAAAATTTCCTTTCAAAGGTACTTGATTTATAAAAAAAGAATAAAGTGTTTTCTGTTGCATATCCTTATTGCATACCTTGCTATATTTATATTTCTTAAAATTTGCAAAAAAATAATTCTATAGTGTACGATTTTTTTTTCTCTTTCAATTTTGTAAAATGGTTGTAGACAACTTATGTAACTATATCTAATTAAAAGATTTATGTTAATTTTCTGTATTCGAATATTACTAAAATTGGCCTGTTTCAAAATTTTATTAAAATTAAAAAAATAATAATAATAAGATTAAAATTTAACTCACCAATGATCATTCTGTTAAAAAATTTTGATTATTTTTGCTTTAACGGCAAATATTGTCTTAATTATGACAGTTATTTAAGAGCATTATTATTATTTTACCAAGTTTGACCTTCAATTTAATGAGTATTATTGAGTCTTATTACAATGCTTGACATAAAAAAATACAGGAGTTTCTAGGCAATGTATGAGAAAAAAAAAGTTAAATCACAATTTTTGGTATTTTTATGTTAGCAAAGCACAAATCTTGTTAATAGCATTCTTTCTCTGTTGCCAATAGCAGATTTTATTTATGGTATGTGTAAATTAGAAACAAAGCTTTGATGCTGAAATAAAATGCTTTGTTTTATGATATTATTTCTTGTTAATTATTTTAGGGTATTTTAAGGAAATAAGTGAAAAACATGTATTTAAATGTATGTAATATATGTATATATTTGAAATGAAATGAGTGAAAGTTTATATTTTAAATAAAAATGAATGAAATATGAATGATTGTAATCTGAACAATATTTGGCAATTCTCGGCTGACATAAAAGTACCCATTTTTTTTTTCATATTTCATTTACTGAAAACAGATATAATAATCTTCAGAAAAACTTCAATAAACAAAATGCAAAGTTATCTGCTTTACAGTATTTCCCTGGGTTCTTTGAAAGATTGAAATAAAAACTTAGCAAATTCAATATATGTCTTATCGCAAAACTATCCATAAAAATGAAAAACGTAGTTTGTAAGAAAATAGACTCAATAGAGCCATATCAACTATCAGGTGTTTATGAAATCCCATTCACCAGAGCAGATGGAACGTTACAATATTATATAGGAATGACCTATAGAAAGTTTAAAACGAGATTAAAAGAGTATATGGCAGATATCAAATAGGACAGAAGTACTACAACACTGGCACAACTACATAGCACCGAGACAATAAAAATTGATTTTAAAAATAGTAAAATAATTTATCCATCAAGACTCTATTTCCCATCTATTATCCATGAATTAATAGAAATCTACATGCGTAACGTAAATATTTGCAATGAATCCGCCTCATTTGAACTACCTAAAATTTGGCACGAGGTACTTTTCCATTTAAAAAAAGCAATAACGAAATGCGATTACAGTTGGCTACTTCAAGCACCTGTTTTTTTTACATATATGATCTCGTGATTCATGTTTTCAAGTTTATTTTCAAAAATTCACGAGAATACTTTTGTTTATCATTATATATCTTGAAAAAGGCACCGTATGAACGGTGAAACATATATCGATGATTAAAAGGTTTTTATAAGCCTTTTGTTGTTTCTGTTTGTATCACTTAACCATTTTTCTAGATTATAATTATAATAAGTGATCTTAGTTTGTGATTATGTCAAAAATTAAGGTTTGCAAACTTTTGGAATAGCTCTATCTACTTTTTAGCTTTGCTACATAGCTTTTCCATTTTTTTAAATGTTAAATAAACATAATTTGAACATAAGACTTAAATGCAATCAGATAAGTACCATATAGAAACATGACACATTTTATTAAATAAATTTTCTCGTTAGAATCATGTTTATTTAACTTTTAAAAAAATAAAATTTGGCAGCTGTGTTGCTGAGCCACACTGTTCAAGATAAAATAATCTAAAATTGTGCTATATAGTATTTTACATAGAACCAAAACTAAGGCATGGCGGGGAGGGGGGGGGGGCATGTGCTCTGGGCACCAGAAACGAAGGCAGAGGGAGTGCCAAATGAATGTTTCGTTTGTTGTTTGATATAATATATGTATATGAAATTTGGATAAAAAAGTTTTTCAGTTGCAAAATCCAAAAGAAGAACTAAGATTGACTGGGACAATAAACACTATGGGGTGAAAAAATCGCAAAATATAATATTTAGTTAAAAATTAAAAGTTTTTTTTGTTTTTGTTCTAGGTCTATTATAATTTTGATAATTAGTGTTAGGTTCAGGAAAGAATCTAGATCTATCAGTCTATTAACAGGAAGAGATAGTTCCATGAAATGGGCTGTGTACAGCACACATATATTTTATGGTATTGGAATTCATCGTTATGCCTACAGAAAATCCTGATTTTTCAGTTCTTAAGACATTGTAACTCATATCACCAAGACTTTAAATGCCTGCTTAATTGCAGTGTAATACTACAACTACAGTAAAATCTGTGTATAACAGAATCCTGTCCTAAATGAAAAATTTACATGGTCCCAACAGAAAGAATACCAGCAATTCTATTTTCTGAGACAAAAACCTGTAAGTGGAATACTTTCCAGATCATTTTTATTCATTATTATTTTACTGTTTTAATGCAATATTTATGTATTTTAATTTTATTTTTGCTGTAATTTACAAATGTCGATTGTATGTGCTTTTTCACTTATTTTTGTAATCTGTATGCATTTGAGAGCTAATTTTAATACATAAATTACATTTTGGTTTTAATAATGATTTATTTTGTAAATTTCCTCCTTAAGACCCGAATTATTTGTGCTCATTAAATATTCTTTTCAACACTGTAAGTCTAGATTGAAAGCTCATTTTAAGCAAAGATCAAGTTCACAGTCCTGAACTGATTATGATAAAATTGGAAATAAACAATTTGTATCTGGCAACTGTAAATGAATATGTTGCTATTGGCGACAGTTGGAGGAAAACAAATGGGATAACTGTTATTCGAATATAAGATGTAACACAAGCTCTATATTGTTTTATTCTCTCTGTGTATATATCTTATGTCCATGTATTAAGATAAATATTGCTGCATGTTAAACTTTTCAAATGATTTCCCTACTGCATCCTTATATCCAGTCATTGCAGTTTTGGCGATGAGGTGAAGTTGTTAATTTGTTATTTTTACTGAATGAACTTTGCAAATTACGTTAGCCCTAAAATGTTTTACCATGGATGCTGAACAGTTTAAAGAATTTAGGACAACATTCACAGCTATACAACAACACATTTTTGAAAGGTTTATGCCTACATAATCTTCAGTTACTTTAATATGGAATTCAAATACTGAAAGAGTTCAGGTAAATCCAATTTTATTCAAACATTTTGAATGTTTTGATAGTGAGAAAAAATCATTTACATACTATATTCAACGTTTTAAAATTTAAATACAAATGAAATTTTTTTTCTAATAAACAATGTTGTGCGCAATTTTTTCTTAATTCTGTAGGAGCCACAAATTACAATATGTTATCGACATTGGTATCTCCTAAAATACCATCAAAGTTAACTTATATGGAGCTAGTAAATGCTTTCAGAGAGCACCTTTGTCCCCTAAAAAATGTTATTGTGTAACAACATAATTTTCTTTCAACATATGGTGAAAATCAAACAATTCTAGATTATATTGCTACACTTAGATGTGATATAGTGAACTGTGAATTTATTTCTCCTGGTGATTGTAAAGTGTCTATTGTTGATATATGCTCAATTTGTTTACTGCATTTGTTTGCTTTCATTCGTTAGCAAATTTTACAGGCAGACGTTAGTATATTTAATACGAGGAGCAGTCGGAAAATAATTTTCCCCTGGCGACGGTGGACAGAGGTGTGTATGAAAGACAAAAAATGTAATGAGAGTATGAGACATTAAAGATAAAACATAACTGTATTTTTCCACATAAGTACCAAGTACATTGAGACATTTGTCATACCTCTTTATAAGCATCAAAAAGCACTCCAGGAAAAATTCGGGGCTTTGCATACGGACGAAGCGTTGAACGGCTATGGGTGAAATACGACACAGCAGGTGAGCATGAACGTGCAAGACACCGATACCATTGGGTAGATGTCAAGCAGATGGCGCTGTTGAGGTGACAGCGCAGTTGCAGTCAACAGCGCCATCTGCACAGGCACTTCAACAGCACCATCTGCGCAGGCACTGCAACAGCACCATCTGCTTGATCATGGTCGACCTTTACCCAATGGTATCGGTGTCTTGCACCTTTTTGTTCACCTGCTGTGTCGTCTTTCGCCCCTAGCCGTTCAGCGCTGCGTCCGTATGCAAAGCCCTGATTTTTTCCTGGAGGGTTTTTTGAAGCTTATAAAGCGGTATGACAAATGTCTCAATGTACTTGGTACTTTTGTGGAAAGATAAAGTTATCCTTTATCTTTAATGTCTTATTACATTTTTTGTCTTTCATACACACCTCTGTCCACAGTCGCCAGGGGAAACTTATTTTCTGACTGCCCCTCGTAATTAAAAAAGCTATGGCTTTGGAAGTCTCCAGAATTGATAATCGTAAATTGTCGAAAAAGTCAAACATCGTAATTGATAAAGGTGAATCTAGTGCAAGTGAAGTTAAAAAGGTTTTTAAATATCAACGTTCTAAATGTGACTCGAGTAATTCACCGTCTTTTCAAGACTGTATGTCAAGACCAAAAGATTGTTTTAAGTAAAGATTAAGTTTACGGTTCTGAACTGATTACAAAGGTAAATGAGGTTTGAAATTCAGTTTTTCCAAGGAGGTTAGTCTCCCTCTCAACATTTTTAAATGGAGAGGAATTGTAATGTTTGGAAGGGAGAAAAAATATCTTTAATCATCACTATTATTTTACAAGCTATTTAAAGAATTGTATTAATTCAGACACGACCAAATATCATTGAAAAAATTTTAAGTCAACAGAATAATTAAGTAAAATGTTTATTTAAAAAAAAGGAAGAAAGTTGAACTTTATCCAATGTCTATTTTTCACTTTCCACCAAATATTATGAGCCCTTAACAATTAGGTTGTTAAAATGAATTTCTAAATTTAGATTTTATTTGATTTAAGGGGTTGAAGCCTCATTCACAAGGAGCACTTTTACTCCTTCACAAGGATTAAAATGGTTTACTCCCTTACCTCAAGCAGAAAAGGGTTAACTCCTCACACTTTTACTCCTTCAAGGTACATTTTTTTATCATTCACAAGGAACCCCTGGTATTTTCTTTGATTGAACTAGATTATATGCATTGAAATTTCAAATCTATGTCCAAAGTTTGAAAGGGACACCGTCGATTAATTTTTTCTATTGCAAAAGAAATGTAGGTTGGCTTTAAATTCTCAAGTCCTAATTTCTGTGAATTGCAAGGATCAACTAGTCGGTTGAATCTAAAAAGTATTCTTGGAGTTTGAAGTTATTTTAATCTCATTTTTGTTTAGTGCTGACTCTAGGCAAATTTGACAGGAGACAGCAGCTAGTGGCTCTTACTGCTCTTTTTGGTTCTTTTTTGTTTTTCGGTCGCAGGAAAAAAATCTTGAAATACGTCTATCGATCATAGGAAAAAATTGTGAATTTAGTCAATTGGTTGAGGGAATAAAATCTAGACGTTTTCGCACACATGAACATAAAAATAGAAAAAGACTTCTAACGAAATAGTGTTAATATCGATTTACGACTTTGGAATTAAATGGCTGCCAGTGTACATTTGTGCTACTGCTTGACCAGTCTTAAAAACAGGCCTTGGAATGCTGCCAAAAAATAGACGAATCTGAAAGAGAAAATATTTGATTAGGAGGAGAGAAAGTTCAGGTTTCGCTTAACCCGTGTGAACACATGTTATTTTTTCCTGGCTGTTCTATGTTCTTGTACTAGTAAATACAAAACTATCAGAATTCTTTTATTCATCCCCCACAAAAGCAAAAGTAGGGGAGATTCTTTTCATTACCTGCTTCCCTATTATCAAGAATACACTTGTCTTATGCAGACCTGTTACTCATTTGACCAGTCTTTAAGGCTTGGTTCAGCAATAAGATAATGCCACCTACAAACAACAATATGGATACATACCATAGAATAAATCTATGATACCTACCAGATGATGGCTGTCAAGCAGACGATTTGGAGAAGCAGGCGAACTAATAAAATTGTCCTACAGAGACATTGTATTTGAAACATTTTTCGAGAAATGATTTTCTTCTTTGAAAGGCTATTTCATTTGAAGTCTTTATATATTTCTTTGTTCATGGTCATATGGTAGAAAAAATCACTAAATTTGTCAATCTGTCTCGAGGGGAAAAAGCAGTGAAGTTTCCCAATCAGTCATGAGAATAAACTGCAAAATTTGACAGTTAGTCATGGTAAAAATCAAGAAAATTTTCAGTGTGGTGCAAAGAAAAAAGAAGTGAATTTTGTCAATCTGTTGCCAGAAGAAACCGTGTAATTTGCCAATTGGTTATGAAAAAAATTGCAAAGTACATCAATCGGTCAAGGGAAAAAAATCGCAAAGTTCATCGATTGGTCACGAGAAAATATCCTGAAATTCATCAATCACTCATGGTAAAATATTGTGAAATTCATCAGTCAGTCATGGGAAAAAATCACAAAATTTGTCAGTCAAACCCAGGAAAAAAAATCGATAATTTCATCAATCTGTAGCAAGAAATAAAACCTGAAATTGCCAATCGGTCTCGGAAAGTATTGCGAAATTCATCAGTCAGTTGTGGAAAACCTGCCCAATTTTTTCAATCTGATGCAAAGAAAAAATCAGGAATATCGTCAATCTGTCACAAGAAAAAACTGTGAAATTCGCGAATTATTTGTGGAAAATGTTGCAAAATTCATCGATCGGTCAGGGTGAAATGCAACAATCAGTCAAGAAAAAAAGCTAAATTCATCAATCGATCGCAAAAAATGCAAATTTCGTCTAACGGTCATAAGAAAAACGTGAAATTTGTCAAACGGTCTCAGAAAAAAGGCAAAAGTCCATCTGTCAGTTGCAGACAAAAAATGCGAAATTCGTCGATAGGTTATGGGGGGGAATCATGAAATTATTCGATTGGTTGTAGGAAAATTAAATAATGCAAATTTATCTGGAAAATAATGAATTTTTTTTACAGGAATCTCCCACACACGATATTTTCTTGGACGGGATTTCAAATTTTTTTGTGCTAATCTCGCCAACTTACCCTAAAATTCAAGCACTGTAAATGCAGCAAATTATATTACTAAAAAAAAATATTTTCTCACTATGGTTTGAAGAAAAAATCAGAAATTATTCATAAATAGTGGTCACCAAGAGTTGCAGAAATAATATCAGTGTTTAGTTGATAGCCAAATGACTTGGGAATAATATGAAAAAAAAGGTCCGTTTCAAGATCGTAATTAAAAAAGTTATGATTTGGCGGAAAAGAGTGGAGAAGGGACGAACTTGAAAAATACAACTTAATAAAGTAGTACCCCAAATAACTAGCTCTAAATTGAAAATATAACAATTTAACCTGGAAAGAAAAAGGTCCTTATAAAAATTTTGACAGCATCTCTGTTGCTTAACCCCCTGACCACTGAGCAAAAGGACAAAATTGTAATGTTGTTTTCTCAATATATTTTTTTAAATGTTAAAATAAGAGGATTTTTTAAACTTCATATAAAAAACTTAATTATGTATATGAATATAATCCTCGAGAGTATTATTCATAAATGAATGACTTAAAACTGCATTATATCTGTAAAATTATATTAATTTGAATAATGCTTCTAATGCAGTGATTCGTGGCGGTGAGAAAGTAAAATTGAAAGAATAAATATATTGCTATGAAATTAGTGCAGAAATATGGATCTATCCCACTAGTCCCTGACCGTTGTAGATCAATCCGCAATAATGACGTAATAGAGAATTAAAAAGACCCATATCGAGGTATTGACCTCATCCTCAGTGACGATTTGCACAAAAATATAAAGGATAAATTCAACCTGTATCAAAGTGACTGCATTGCCGATTTGATGCTGACTGCAGTGCTGATACTTATTGAGAGGATTTCTAGTATACATTTATTCTTTATTTAATATCTATGGTGCCGATCCTCACACAACTTTGACCATTCATTTTGGTTTGTTTACCACCACCATCATCACCATTTTATTTCTGTTTCTCTCTTCTAGAAACACTGACATTTCCTGCATTTTATGCTTCATAGTATACAATTCTTCTTTATTCGATATCTGAAATTCTATGTATCTGATCCTCACACAAATTGGAGCATTTGTCTTGGTTTGTTTAGTACCACCACTACCATTTAAGTTCTTGTTCTCGCCTCCAGGAGCCCTGCAATTTTCTGTATTGTTTATATTTCTTTTTTAATCAATATCTCAAGTTCTATGGGTCTGATCCTCACACAACTTGAAGAATTCTTGGTTCCCCCCCCCTCACCACTACCATTTTAGTGTTGGTTCTCTCCATCAGGGAGGTGCTGCAATTTTCTGTATTGGTATTTATATTCTCTCCAGCTTCCATATTTGACAGGCTTTCTGTGAATGAAGCTTGCTTCATCTCTTCTTGAAACCTTAAACTAGATCTCCATTGTTTCAAGAGCTGATGTGAAACAGTTAATGCAAAATTAGACATATTACAGCGAAAATAATCTTATTTTTTTATGGCAGTTCTTCATAAAACCAGATCTGGTGTTGGTTAAGAATAACTATTTATTGACTAGAGTATGCAACAAGAAATTTTCTATCAAGGCTTATTTGAAAAATCATCTGTTAATCCATACTGGTAAGAAACTTTTTGAGTGTGAAATAGGCAACAAGAAATTCTCCCGAAGGAATGAGTTGAACAGACATTTGTTACTTCATAATGGTGAGAAAGCTTTTGTGTGAGATATGTAACAAGTCATTTTCTAACATAAATCTCTCTTAAAGTTATCTGCTACTTTATACTGGAGAGAAATCTCTTTTTTTTGAGCTACGCAACGTTATGTTCTCTCAAAAGAGTAAATTAAACAGACATCTGTTAATTCACGCTGTTAATAAACCTTTTGTTTCCCAGACATGCAAAAAGACCGTTTCTCAAAAGAATAACTTGAAATGTCATCTTGTAATTGAAGCTGTTGAAAAACCTTTTATTTGTGAGATAAGCAATAAAAATTTTTCACAAAAGGTATTTCACTAAATGCTTATTCGTACTCTCAAAATTTGAGTTTTGTTTTCAACTAACTTCGGTATTTCTTTTTCTATAAGGTCCTTGATATAAATTAGTCTTAAGAGAGTGTCATTTCTTGCCAAACATTTTAAACAAAATGAAACAGTGGTCTATGAAAACATTTCTAATTTTATGCAGCTTATCTTTATAATAGTATGTCATATAATTTTATTTTATTTAATTATATATTAAAATGTCTCAGCATATGTACTAAATGTGTAAATAGTCAAGAAATGGCTTACGTGTTTGATACATTGCTTGTTATTACATGCTGTAAGATAAGTCAGATGAGGTTTTAAATTATAAATAGAAATTGCTAGAAAGTGTTTTAAAAGTTTTCTTTTCTTGTCAGGCTAATTTTATTATGATGTCACTGCTAATATGTGTGCTTAAATTTAAAATTCATTATTTTCAAGTTGTGGCAATATTTATATTCAAGCAATTATGCCAGTGTTTAAATATTTTTTAAATTATATGTAATGTAATAGCTACTCTAAAGATTTGTATTGAATTAGTGATATGACATATGTATTTTTCTTAACCTGCCATCCAGTGGCCATAAATGGGAATTTTAGATGGAAAGATAAAAACTGAACAACATGCTCAATTTTTGTTTTTAAGTTGGTATTATTGTACTTGTACCCAATATAAATTAGAAAGAAGTAGAATTCCTTGGAAAACAACCCCGTATTTCATAAGTTTGATGTAAATGCATAAGCGTTTTATTTTAATTAGTAATTAATAAAAACACCTTTTTTGTTCTTATAGATATGACATTTTTATATATGTACTCATTGTTAATCACAACTGCCTTGAATTATTTACATTCTTATATCAGCTATTTGGGTATTTTTATTATTTATTTTTCATATGTCATGTTTTTGGGTAACTTGTATTATTTATTTTCGATATTTCATTTTATATATTTAAAATTATAATCAATAATGTGTATAATTGGCAATCTCCCTGGCAGGGTCAAGCTTGTTGTAGCTTAATGGTGCAATAAATGCTTGTTCGTCTTTGGTACTTAATACCAAAAATAAACTGTATTTCAAACATATGAGGCAATTTTGTTTCTTATCCATTTATTAAAAAAGATAAGCTTTCCTTTGCATTCATATTATTAGATAGTTATCTTGCTTTATTTACTTTAGGTTTATAGTCTTTTTACAGCATCCAAAAAACTATTAGTTTCTAAATTTTCTTCCTCAGTTTCACTTATTTCTTCTTCATCTTCTGTAATTTCACAAATATTATCTACTGTAAGCATTTCACATGGCAGTACCTCATCATCAACTGACACATCAAATGATGCAGCAAAATCAATCCTTCTTTGTAACATCTTCCAATCATCTTCAATATCCAATTCATATTCTCCTGTTGATTCTCCATCCAATAATTCTGCTTTTTAGAAAAAATTAGTAATAACAGATGGTTATTGGTGCCTTTTGAATGGGTGTGCAATTGTCTACAAAACTGATGATGTTCTTCTTAGCTCTCTTCATTTTAGTATTCAATCTTTTCAAATAACCTTCATAATTTGTAATTGTTATCCCTGCAATTTTCTTACTTTCATAGTCACAGGGCAATGATTTCACATATCGAAAATATCTGGATTTCTTCCATTTTCCAACAATCAAAATTGGCGATTTTTCAGAACCATCCATGTTAGCATCTAAAAAAATTGTAAGTCGATATTTCTTTTACCCAAATGACAGTTTTTGCCTTTATATGCATATGTTTTATCCAGTAAAAGACAATAGAAAAGTCAACATTAATCTACATCGTAAACGTATTTAGGATGATAGGCAGTTATCAAACATGGTAAAAAAAATTCTGTTCTTTGATTTCTTGTGGATCGACACTTTTACTCTCACCTTTTACAGAATTATAACTCAATCCAGTTTTTCTTTATTCTAACAATCCATCCATTTTAAGGAAATAATTCAATTTCCATTTTTTGGCAATTTCTTCAGCCTTTTCTCTAAGAGTAGATCTGCTTATAAGAATATTGCATGATCTAGCTTGTTTGAAGCAAATTAACAACGTTGCTTCCATAACGTCATATTTTCTTTTTTCACATTTTAATTTTTCGAGATTTATGAGAAAACTTTAAAATAAGATCTCGTTTTCCTACAATTCCATTCAGAGTAGTCACTGGTATAATCAACTTCTTTGCAACTTCAATTCTTATAATGTTTGAGTTGCTATCAACTTCTTTCAAAATTTTGATTTTGTCTTCAATTGATAAGGCTTTTCTTTTAAATGCCTTGCCTAATATTTTTGGGGAAAAAAGGAATATTTTTTTCATGATTTTTCTAATGAGAAAAATTTTACGTTATACACTTCACACTGACTTAAAAATTTCAAATTGAGTAAATCTAACACACATTTAGTTCATTATATTGCTGAGGGGAAGGGGAGAATCTATTGTAACAGATAGCATGTGATCAACTTAAAGAAGTACCCCTGGGTAGTGTAGGAGCAGACCATTTTCCTTTCCTCCTTATCTGTCACTATTATTACAGCGACAAGGGATTCATCCTCTCTCCACATTGCATCACACTTGTTTGACTGAAAAAGATTTCAAGGTGACCGCAATCGTTTTCAGTCCTAAACAATGACCTTTTAAATAGTAAAGAATATTGAGATGTACTTTTCCAGCAGAGAAAAACAAATATTAATCCAAAAGACGAAATAAACGTGTTTTGAAAGTAAAAAAAAAACACTTTAAGCAGGAAAGTGTTTGGAACAAAACTTTTTAAATGGGTTATTTTAACACTGTGAAAATAGGAAAAAAAATGGGAATCAAGTTCTTAAACAGGAAAACTTCTTAAGCCGATTGTTCTGTATATGTATAAAATAACGGCCTCTTCCAGACTTTTTCTCTTTCAGCATCGATGTTTTATAGTGCAGTCGTTGACAGAAATAAGGCAGTGAAACACCAGTTCTTCTTTTGGATCTGAATTTTACTATCTTTTGTAGTCCCACAGGCCCCTTTTAGTAAATTTAAACCTAGGCGTCCCGAGAATTCGCGATTACTTTGTATAACATATTGCAGGCACGCGACTGGCATGGATTATGCTAACAATTAGAGGAAAAAGCTCTGTTCTCCTTTTGTAATCCGTTTTTGTTGATGTACTTCAAACTTCTCCCAGGAAGGGGCAGAAGAATTCAAAGTGGGAGTTCTTTTTTCTGATTCGTTCAGTATCTTTTTTTTGGTGTGGTTTTGTGGTGTCAACTGTCTTGATTCAGGTCAAATAACATCACCAACAGCCATTTCTAAATTTAATGTTAATTGTTATTGATGCTCTTAAATGTTATAAGAAATGTTAGACACAGAAAAGTAATTAGGATTTCGACCTAAAATGTAATCATCGATTTCTTAATTTAAAAATCAATTGAAATTTTATCTTTTAAACTTAAATATTTAAATTTATTTCATGATATGAATGTAATAACTGTCATTATGGGGAAAATTGAGTAAACTATATGATCTAAATGTAATTCTGGATTTCTTATTTCGACATTAATAATAATTTATAATCTAAATATAATCCTGAATCTAATAACTGTCTCATTTAAAGAAATTGACTTATACTTCATTTCTTTGAGTAATCATCAATTAAGGTCAAAGATGTTTATGATGCGAAATTCGCTATAATTATTGGGTTTCGAAATCTAGGGAAATTAAGTTGGGTTTCTGATTTAAAATTTAGAACTTTAATTAAAATTTTGAATTTTAAAAAGAATTTATTTTTACCCCGTCATTGTGGGTGTCATGTTGTCATCACATTTGTGAGATATGCAACAAAGGATATTCAATTTTGAAGCGAAGTAATTCAAATATGAGTTGTGAAAAGGATTTTCTAAAAGATTACTACCTAACCGAGCATTTTCTTAATTCATACAGTGGAATGGAATACAGAAACTTGCCTTTTGTAACGTATGCAAAATAGGATTTTTAATTAAATCTTATTGAAATAGATCCTTTATTTTTTTTATACTGACGCGTGATACCTTTTGTTTATGAAATAAGCAAAAAATATTTGCTTAAAAAACAATGCTAAATGGGCATCTTCTTACAAATTCTACTGAAAACCCCTATATTTGTAAGATATAAAATAAGATTTTCTTAAAATATAATTTAAACATTCTTTTTTTTCTTCATATCCAAAAGAAGCATAATTGAGACATTGTAATAAAGGATTTACTGTACTATTGCAGAAACTGTAATACTTACTTTGTAATATATGTAATAAAGGATTTTTGCACAAAGCCTGCTTAAATAAGCATCTTTATAGTCATGACTTTACACAATGTTTCATACGTAAGATGTGCAAAAAAAGGCATTTGCTCAGGAATCACATTTAAACAAATATCTTTAAATTAATGCCAGAAAAGAGCCTTTTGTTTAACATGTTTAAAATGCAGAATATTTACCTGAAACCCAATTCAGTGGGATATTTTTGTCTTTAGAAAAATATTCATCAAAATCACTCAGAAACATTGTAGCCCCACCAGTGGCTGAGAGGTTCTGCTCTCAAAGCTGGTAGATGGGAGGTGCTGGGTTCAAACCCCTGTGGCGCCCTTCGACCTAACCGTTCAGAGTTTTCCATGGTTTTCTTTGAACCTGGGCATAAATATGGGTTAGGATCCCTTACAAAGACCGCCCCATGGATGGCACCCCTCCCTAGGGCCTATATCCCTCATGTAGATAATCGGCCGACATAAAGAAAATCAATCAATCAGAAACATTGTAGTCAGAAGTTCTTCATATGTAACATTTATGATACCACATATTTCTATAGATTTATTTACATTGAGTCATTAGAGTGCTTATACTGAAGAGATCATTTATAATTTATTGTTATCATGATGATGTGCCTTTAAACTACGAAATTTGGAAATATTTGCAGCAATTTTTGTATGACAGACATATCACACTTGTCAAATTAATATGCTAAATTTAAGAAAATAATTGACTAAAATTTGTATGCTGAATACATGAATGTGCCTCCTGCTTGCTTTCATTTGCTTGTAATTTTATAAGAAACTAGATGGTACCCGTCAAAATTTGATGGAAAGAATTACAATAACAATATTAGTAAAATAAGCTTCTTTATTACATAAGTAGGGGTGCTTATGAAACAATCTTTTAAATATTTTATTTTAAAAAAAATTTCCCCAGTGAATTACATTATTATTTCCGATGCAAACTCCAAACAAACAATCCGTAAACAAAATGCAAATCAGTTTGACATTACCGCCCTATTCCTCACGGCAAGAAAGAAAATTTCCTGAACCTATGAAGTATCATACTAATAGTATATCCCTACGTTCGTCTCATATTCAGTCAATAAAAGAACATATTAAAGAAGGCACACATTCCCCCCCCCCCCCCCTGTGATAATGCAACCGAATGAGCTCCTATGCGCATGTGCATTGCATCTCCCCAAACGCACAGTCGAAATTCAACGTTAAAAAAAAGTTTTAAAATGTTTTGATCAAAGTTTTCAAAATGTCTATCTTCGTTTCAAATCCATATCTTCTGAAACGCATCCATTGTTTTAAGCTAATCAATTTTTATGTAAAGATGAAGAATTTTTTTTACAATAATAAATCAATCTGCCGATAAAGGAGATTTTTAATGTTTCAAGTGTAATTTATTTGTATGGTTTCTTCATTCCTTTACATAATCAGGATGATTATTCCTTTTCCATAATTAAGAGAAATAATGTAAATAAATAAGTATCCAAGATTATTTTTGATTCTGTTTTCATTAATATATTGTAAATTTTATTGTTAAAAGTTACTGATAAATGATGCTTTTCTTAATTATTTTATTATTATTATTATTATTTTAGATTTAATGGCAACATTCTTCTGTTTGTTTATTGGGAGCTACAGTTCGGCGAATTACTTGAGGTACTTTTCGGTTAGCAGGGCGCCAATGAAGTGTATATATATATATATATATATATATATATATATATATATATATATATATATATATATACGTACATAAATACAAATATATATAATGTATATAGTTTTGGTTTTCTAGTATTGAATTTATGTGGTTTATAGATTTTGGTTGGCTTTTGTGATAATGATTCTGCAAGTAATTTTCCATTGGAGTTTGTTATTATGTGTATATATATATATATATATATATATATATATATATACTTTATTGGCACCGGCTAACCGAAAAGTACCTAATTTGCATATAGTTTTTTTTTCTTAATGGGACGACGGGATAATGCACGGAATTTCGACGGGATAATGAATATTTTTTATGGTACCAGAATATTTTTCTGTATTTTATAGTTATATTAAGAAATACATATTTTTATGATTAGCTGAATCACTTAGTTGTTTACTTTTTCATGCATTATATTATTAAAGGTTGTTAGTTCTCTTATTCGTTTAAATATACCCTACTTATATAAAAATAGCGTGTGTTCTCTGTGGTGTTTCGCATAAACGTTGTAAAATTCAATTATCCAACTTTGCTGTCATAACAGCTGATGAAGCAGCCATTTTCGGCGATTTTTTATTTACCTGTAAAATGTTTGTTTTTGGTATAGCCCGAACTAAGAAAAATTTGAGTACTTTTCCATTATACGGACACCATTGTCGCCAAGCATATATTTACATGTATGGCAGGATGTCAGTATAAGGAAAGGGCATGTTTACAAACAAACAGTTCCATCAACCAATCTACCACTGCATTTTTGTCACAGCTATCATTGCAGGAGTCGTCATGGTGACGTAGGCCAATCATATCGCAGACCAGTTTAACGTAGACCAATCAAATCGCTCCATCTCATGTATACTGTAGGAGTAGCAAAGAACGAACAGGTTTTTCTCCCAAACCAACAGTAATTTAACCAACAGTGGCGTCAGATGCCCTTTCCTTATAACGGAAAAGAACCAAAATTTGCGATTGATCAAATAATTGAATTTCGTGAAACATTAAATTTTCTGGTACTTTTCTATTATCCGGTCGACCACTTTTCATATAAAAAAACTATCGCCAAACTGTAAAATTAAACGCCAAAAATGCAGTCCGATTTACTTGATGTCAGAAGCATTATACGTGTTTGTTACGTCATCAAGCAGTTTTTAATTCGACATTTGGGTCTATTTTTTATTATGTTTTACTGATTTATTAGTTATTTCATCAATTAAAATAACAATTGTGTCCTTAAATTCATGTATTTTATTTATTTATTTATTTTGATATTCCAATGGCAACGTTCTCCCGTTTATTTGGCATTACAGTTTGGCGAAAGTTTTTTGTTATGAAAAGTGGTCGACGGGATAATAGAGAAGTACCAATTTTCTTATTTTTAATCTGAGAAAGAAACAATAATCATGGATTTAATTAATTTTGCAATATGCGGTGCAACCAAAACAACTTTGATTAAATCGGTATATATATCGCCTGGGTTTTTTTTGGCCCCTAAATGACGATTTTTGCTTTGTATGGCAACCTGGTGTTTTATAATAAATTTGAATATGTGTGTAATAAAATAAAATAGGTACTTTTATGTTAGCTGGGCGTCAAGGATAACTCGCCAAATCTTGTTTCAATTGCAATCATTTAAATTGCAACATTTTACGTGATATTTTTTATTCATATTGATATGTTTACGTTTAGATATTTTATTATGATTATATTCTAGCTAATTAAGTTTTTTTAAATATTTTATACTACAATGTTAAAATATTACCTAGTTGATATTAGCTAATGTCAAAAGATTTGCGAACCACAGAGTTCAGAGAATAAACTCTATGTCCTCAAAAGTGGGAGTTGCCGACTTTATGACGTCAGAAGTAAATGTTTAATTGAAAATTGCAGCTAATTAATTAAATTTTCGAACAAACGAATGCACGATCACAAATCTGTATCCAAATATCTTTCATTTAAAAAAAGAATGGTGTAATTTGATGCAGTAGTTTGTTCTCACAGATTGTCGAAAGAAATCGCTTAACGTTTTAAATATATAGATGTATTCCGGAGAAAAAATTAAAAATAAGCAGAGAAGAGAAATAAAGTTCAAAGATCTACTTTAATTGATATTCAAAATGTATTGGCTTTAAATCTTTCAATTTTCTCTTGTTATATAAATAGTTTTAAATAAGATTTAAAATATGTGGCATTAACAATTATTCATGTGTTTTCAAAAAGTAGCTTTTTGTGAACAAAAAAGGGGAATATCGATAAGTTTGTAGCACAGTTTTAACCCTATCAACAAGGCAACTAGGAATTCTAGAGGCATGATGAGAATTTATAACAGTTGTAATTAAAACTTTACATTCACATGTACACTGTTTATTATAAAGCTGATTCATCATTTAAAAAGGTGTATTTGAATTTGGATGAGTCATTTTCTTGCACTGTGTGCTCTATACCTTTAAAATTAGATCTATCTGAATTTTAAAAAAAAAACATTTTTAACAATTCTTTTGTGTTTATTTGCTTTACAATTTGTCAAATATTCATTCTTTTTGTATTGGCTTTACTATATGTGAAATATTCATTCTTTTTGTATTGGCTTTACTATGTGTCAAATATTCATTCTTTTTGTATTTGCTTTACTATGTGTCAAATATTCATTCTTTTTGTATTTTCTTTACTATGTGTCAAATATTCATTCTTTTTGTATTTGCTTTACTATGTGTCAAATATTCATTCTTTTTATACCTGCTTTATTATGCGTCAAATGTTCATTCTTTTTGTATTTGTTTTACTATTTGTCAAATATTTATTCTTTTTGTATTTGCTTTACAATGTGTCAAATATTCATTCTTTTTATACCTGCTTTAATATGCGTCAAATGTTCATTATTTATTTCATTTGATTTACTATGTGTTAAATATTCATTCTTTTTGTATTTTCTTTACTATTAGTCAAATATTTAGGAAACTTTTATTTTGTAATTTTTGTTTTTGATCTTTCTGTTGTAAATTTTTTTAATTACTTTTTATTTTCAAGAAAATTTATGTTTTAACTCTGTAATAGTATTATAGAGTACGATAAGATATTGAGTTGCTCTATTTTAATGTTTTTGGAAATATCTCCTTTCCAAGGACTCAAATTACTAAAAGCTTCATGGCATTTATGAATGTCTGATACATTATTTTTCAGCATATATCAAAACGTCTAAATATATAATTGTCCAAATGTAATTTTTTCATATACAGAATTTTTCTTTTGCTTCACATATACATTACTAATAATAAGCCTTTAAAGATCTCGAATATATTTGAGACTTTAATGAAAAATCAACAAACATTCTTTTAGATTAAATCAATGGGTTCCTAAAGTCTTTACATTCTGTAATAGCAGAAAAGTCAAAGAACTATTTATTGATTTGCATCTATCGTGATTTTTAAAAAATAAATTTCTGATGTTGTACTGTTGACTTTTATTTTCCATTGATTTTAAAGGTAACCATATTAATACTGTCACTTTCAGATATCTTATTTATACGTGTATTTCTTTAGGATTGCTTAGACTAGAATAGAAAACTTAATCAAAAGATCCAGAGATTCAAATAAACCTAATTCAATACGGCTCTCAAAATATACAATAACATTTCCCTCCAAAATAAATGACAGTATTTTTGGTTCCCCTTAATATTTTTGCTAAAATTAGTGTTCTTCCTACAATTATTTTGCTGCTGACTCAGAGACAAACAATATATAAGTAGGCACTTGGATACAGAAAGTAGGATTATAAAAACGCTACGAGCCATGTTATAGAAATATATTTTGCATATAATCATATCGAAATCAAAGTCATGTTGTCCGATCAGTAAAATGGTTTTAGGAAGGATACTGTTTTGTGTTTTCTATTTTTTTCTTAGTTTCTGCATGATTGTTAAAGCAAATTTTCCTTGGATAATGTGATCAGTCTAAGGAAATTATTACATGAGCATTTTTTCAGTATAAACTTTAACCCTTTTAGTGCCATACATATTTTACCAATATATGCTAAAAATGCCAGTAAAAAAGTGCATTTTTATAGATAATTTATATGAACAAGAGTAATATGCACCATTTCCGTTACAATATACCAATATTCATAATTTTTTCAACATTCTCTTCAGAAGATTTTATACTATGATAATAAAAACAACTATCGAGAGCAGCGCGACTGCGCTCCTTGGCACTAAAAGGGTTAAACAACAGATAGTTTTAATTTAATTTTTAAATTCTAGTTCTCAAATTTAGTTTTTAATATTTTATATGTGTAAAATTAATGGGATTTTTGAAAATTTGTTCTGTACTTGTATTCCCTACATCATTGCTCTTCATTTTGTTTGTTTTTGACATGTGTAAATTGGCTGTCACTTCAAAAAGTAATTTTATGGGCATTTTTTACATGCAGTTTGTTTAATTTGTCTGTTTTGATAGACTGTATGAACTATCACTCCATTTTAATACTTATAACAATATTTATAGTATAAATATAGAAAAAATATCCGCTGCTGTCCAAAGACCGTGAATAGTTTTTGGTTGATGTTTTCATAACAGCTGTTTTTAACAGCACATAATTAAGACCTATAGTGATTTAGTAGAAATATTAATTAAAGGGTATTTATTAACTTAATATTAGCTTCATGCACCACCCTTTTTCAAAAAATTAATAATTGGTTAAGAAGTGTGACTAGATCTTTGCAACTGTACTTATTTATGGATTACCAATACAGAGCTGCTTTTTTCCCTTTAAGTACTAAATATAAAACATAATGTGAGATTTGTAAAACATTTTCTATTCTCACTATTTTAGATCTTCCATTGAATGAAAAGTCAGCAACAAGAATAATTTCTGTAGCAAAAGTTTTGTTAGATTCTCTTAACCCAAAGTTTTAACTTTCTTATAACAGTAGTATATGTTTACTGTGATAATATTTTCCAACTTTTTCTTCTTAAATGCTTCTGATGCAGAATCCTGCAATGAGTTCTGTTTTTGATGATATTAGATGATGCAGTGTTTTAACATTTAATCATTGTCAGTAATTTTGTTTATCACTAAAACTAAGTATATGAACAATTTTGTAACAGTGCCTTGATTTCTAAAATTCTTCTTTTAAAATAAATATTTTACTTTTAAATATTTGCCGCGTTCCTTTTCTTTTTGGTAATTATCTGTATTAAGTGAATTTATTGACAAACAGAATTTTTTTTCTCTTTCCCATTAATAATCTCTCTTATATGGTTGATATATAAATATTGAAATGTCATGCCATTTTCAGTACTTCTTGGTAAATTTATGCTGACCCTGGGTCAATTTAGTAGTGCAAAGTAAGGATGCACCGAATATTCGGTATGTATTCGATATTCGGCCATGTTACCGAATATTCGGTTAGGCCGAATATTAAACTATTCGGTCTGCCGAATATTAGGTTTCGCCGAATATCAAATTATTAGACATACCGAATACTTAAAAAAACTTTTTTAAACTCACAATTTCTACTTTTAACTGTCAATTAATAAAGATATTCAAAATACCAATCAGAAATAGAATCATATTGCAATGAAAGAGAATGATTTTACATTATTTATTCGCTGTTTGAAAAGTGTCACTTAAGAAATTTTACCATTAATGATGACCTTCATAGGAATTAATGATGTACAAATAAATGCATGTTCCTGAATATTGTCTAGTAAATAATCTGTTTCTTGTTTTTTTCGAAAACATCATGCTTCTAAGCAAAATGGAAAAAAACATTTACTGGCGATAACAGACATCAAGACAGACAATTTGTTGGTCAACTATATTTTCCACATAGTTCTGTGATTTCTGTGAATCACAAGAAGTACTGGAAATTGCCATCATTCATATCTAAATAACACTGAGCTAGATATTCCTTTATTCAAAGCTCAGCTGACGGTACTACTTATACTGTGTCACTGACCAAAATTGAGCCATTTCCAATAATATCATCATATTTGCTATAAGCAAAATTAATACGATGTAAATCTCGCTAAAATATCTTCATTGTTGTTAAAGTTGTGAACAAAAATTCAGTTTCAGCTTGTGGTGACTCACTCTGTATTTTTGATGGAATAAGTGCCCAACGAACACAGAACTTGCGGGCCGCTGATGGCTACGTTAGCTTTGGCCCAAACTAGGAGATGAGGGGCCGCTATCGTTTGCCGTAACAGCAACTTAAAAAAAGTGTCACGCCGGCCGCCTAGTGGCCGTAACTCCATTGGCCATAAGTACATTAGAATTTCCATAATTAGGCCACTAAAGGTTAATCATAAATGATATATTGCCTAAAACAAGCCATAATTATACTTTAAATGGCTATTATTAATGGAAACTTGCCACAGCTAGCCCACTAAGGATCATAATGAATAAAACCTAGCTACAAACTTGCCGTAGCTATGCCACTTGTGGTTGTCAAAAAATAAATGTAGCCCAAAGCTGCCCAGAAAAGAGCGTTTTATGGTTATTTTAAATGTAAACTAGCCTAAAGCCAGCCACTGCCATGCCATAAAGATTATTTAGGCATAAATCAAAATTTATTCTACAAAAGAAAATAATTTTTAGACGGTTAATTAAATATAAAATGCTTTTGCTTGAAAAAAATACTAATAATCATTTAGGTACAATTTTCAAGAAAGTTATAAGTTCACATACCTTGAACTTTTTCAAAAAATTCCAAAATAGAAGACATGACATAGTGAATTAAATTGTTTATTTATTAAATTACATATTTTTAAAATTTATATCTAATGCCATTTTTAAATAGCTGCATATCATATAAATTTTAAAAAGTATTAATTGAAAAATAAACTAATTAATTAACTATACCAATCATTGCATTTTGAATTTTTTTCAAAAAGTTCAAGGTAAGTGATCTTATAATTTTTTTAAAAATTGTATCAAACTGATTATTAGTATTTTTTCATGCAAAACATTTTTATCATTTAATTAACCTTCTAAAAAGTATTTTCATTTTTAGAATAATCATTTAAATTATGCACAAATAATTCATATGATCTTAACATGAGCTAATATATAAAATATGTTATGTTAGATTAAAATATATGCATTTCTTTTTCCTTTTTTTTTCACTGGTTTTTACACATTTATTTTGTAAGTCTGTCAGCAATATATTATGCTTATTCATTAAAAAATCATTATTAAATCATTATAACATGTTATGCATCATTTTAATTTTATGATCGTTTGAGTTTAATGTTTATCTAGTTAACAAATAACAGTTTTAGTATGATTTTTCACAAATATTTTTTAATTATCCTTGAGAATTATTTGTAGTAATTTGAAATGTTAACAATATTCTAATGAATTTTCTAAATTTTATTAAATTAAATTAATTTTGATTTTTGTAAGTGAAATTTGCTCTGGGATAAAATTAACTTTCTTCACTTTGAAGAAGAAAAAAAAAATTACTTTCGAAGCCGTAGTTTTTTTTTCAACGTTAAAACAAACTATATAAACTGATATATATAATAATTAATATATAAATATTCTAATATTAATATTCTAACTTAACTTTCTTCACTTTGAAGAAGAAGAAAAAATTACTTTCGAAGCCGTAGTTTTTTTTTTTTTTTTTTTTTTTTCAACGTTAAAACAAACCATTTTAAGGAATCTAACGTGATACCGATAATCCGTAATGTTAAAAATTAGTTTAAACAATCTCTACAAAAATAAATTAATAAATAAACAATCATCTATTGGACGGAATTTTACACTGGGGGAAATTTTACACTAGTGATAAGAAAGAGATTTGATGAAAATTACGTGTTAAGTACACTTTAACAATAACAAAAAGAATAAACTGTATTTTAATTTAAACTGATCTAACTTTCGCGATATTTTTTATCATATGTGCTATCGGTAATATTATAAAGTAAATATTATCTTACGTTTGCTGAAATGAAAATATGTATAAAAATTTCTATGGATTCAAAATAATTAATATATAAATATTCTAATGTACATTAATAAATAAAATGATGCAAAACAACAAAAATTATAATGAAATAATTAAATCTTTAAAGAATCAGCATAAAATATAATCAAACTTACGTGTTGTTCGTGAGATCACTAAACAACTGTGTTTTGTTTACTCGATCGCTCCATACTAACTGATCAGTGATCATTCGTGAATCGTGACAAAGCAGAATTCATTCAACGCTGCGGTTGCGAGCAAAAATTCTTAGTATTCTCCCCCTTTCCCGCGGGCTTACGGACGGAGTAATATTTGATCTTGGAGTGATTTGAATCCCTCTCCCCCACTCTCTATCTGACCCATTCCGAGATAGATGCAAAAACATGACCTAAAATTTTGAAGAGGGGGATGGGTGAAATATATAAATTAGTAATGCTGTACAAATTCAGGGATTTTAAATTTTCCTTGTAACATATGAAACTGTAATTAAAAAAGTAATAATATAAGCTTTAAAAAATCTGATTTTAAGATGCATAAAAAAATAATTAATAAGTATATAGTTAAGCTTAATAGATGTGCCTAGTAATGGCATGCAATTCCCCGAACTTTGCAGCAGCACCCCCCCCCCTCCCCCCCTCAACACTGATTTCAACAGATTCCAATTAGCTTCTTTTCGGCTTGTATTGACACAGTTATTTTCATTTTTAAGCACGAGTTATTGTTATTCAGATGCAAATAAATCGTATAGCATTTCTTATTTCCTGGTATAAGGTGACCTATACAGTGATCTTTCACTGAAAAAAAAAATCAAATTATACTTATACTTTTAAAGCCAAATTCTGAGACACGTAGTGATACTTTTAACAGAAAGTTAAAAATGCTATTCGGTTATTTGCTATTTCAGTAATATTTTTTTTAATTACATGTTTATGTCTAAAAATATTTTATGTATCTGAAAGTTTTTCATTGCTGATGCCGGGTAATAGGGGAGGGTGGGGGGATGGCGTTAGGCCCACTCTAAGGCGATTCTCTATGGTTCTAATAAATTTCATAGTATTCATTTTCTTGTAAATTGTAAAAAGCATAAATAAATTCACACTGATTATTACATTTTAATGCGTTTATATATAATTTTTCACTTGTTCTTTTTGGGTGAATATTTTTCTGTTGAAACTGAAAATAAATATAAATAAATTGGCATTTAGCATTAAAACTTTTATTAGATATCTATATAGTAAGTATGCTTAAACAGTGCAATTTATTCCAATTAATTTCGTTTCGTTTAAAAGGATATTTGGATATGTTTGCTATTAATTTTTGTATCTATTTATCTTTGCAGTTAAAAAATGCATGAATTAAAATTAACATCTATTAAATTTCACTGTAACATGCTCATAAAAAGTATTTATGTATACATACATATTTTAGACTCAAAACGCCTTTGCTTGTAATTTATAAAAAAAAATACGTAAAAGTAAAAAATATATATATATTTCTTTTTGCGCATATAATATAAATTTTGCACCCCATTTAAAACTTTCATCTGACATATTTTAACTATCGAAAATTATGTTGAAAAGAGGGAAGAATTTTTTTTTTATATCTTATAACCAATGTATCAAATACAATACATTAGCCCTTTTCTTTTTACTTGATGCCAGGCTTTTAAAGCTTCGCCGGAAACTAATCTTCAATGGCTACTGGACACTGATAATCAATTACTTTTACTCTCGCTCGCCCGTTGTCAATAAAAACGGCGGTCAGCGGACGTAGTGGCGAGTCATTTAAAATACAACGGTGGCTGGGTACATATGGCCCCAAATCTCTTTGGCCTTAATGTTGACAGAAGGAGGCCACAGATCTTGTGTTTGTTGGGTGGATTGAGATAATGTTTCTTGCTAAAAAAAATTTTGCCTTGACCACATTATCTATGCAGAAAGTTTCTTCCAAGATGTATGAATACCCTGTATGTTTACAACCTCTGAATATAATCGACCATTCCAGACACCTGCTCTGTGGTTCATTTAAAAACTTCCTTGCCAAATCAAAAAGAGCAGGAAAGTTATTCTTGCCGATTTGCAACCATTTTAAGGGAAATTAAACACTATATCACTGTAAAATCTTTCTTCTAATTCATTCAAAGTTTTTCTTCTATTTTAAAGTATTTGTTTTAGAATATAAGAACATTTTATAAATTTATTTTAATTCACAGGAGAAGTTAAAAAATTTAAAACTTTATTAATTTAAAACGTTTTAAGACTATATTCTTTTTAAGTTATAACTCAAAACACAGATTTTTGTGTGTAAAGGTTTCTTTTAAAGAGGTCTAGTTCATAAAATTGTAGTGTATGTGTTAAATATTATGTAAAATTATTTCATAATTTAACTTTTAATTCTTTTAAACTCTGAAATATAAAAAGATTCGTCCAGCCGAATATTCGGTAATCGGCGTCACTGTTACTATTGAGCTAGCAGAGTAATCGGAATTCGGTTTACCTGTGGACCGAATATTTGGAATTCGGCCAAAATCGTTGTTCGGAGCATCCCTAGTGCAAAGTGCCTTCTGGCCCATCCTTTTAATACACCCTTTCGTCTGAAAGAAAATCAGGTGATCTGTCTTATAGATCGTGGGCACCAATTGGGTGCAGGAAAAAATTACCGCAATTTGTCAATAGGCCGTTAATGTGACTAATAAAAAAATTGTGAATTTCATGGATTAGTCATTGGAAAGAACCACGCATTTGAAAAATCAGTCGTGAGAGAAATATCACGAGAAAAAATTGCAGAATTTGTCATACGGTCGCTGGAAGACTCCACAATGTTTGCCAATAAATCATTGAAAAAAATGTGAATAACTTGCAAACTGGATTAGCTATAGTCATGAACGGAGTGGCTATGTGTAGTAAAAAAGATATACATTTATATTAACATACTCCATTGAACCCACAATTTCTACTTTTAACTGTCAATTAATAAAGATATTCAAAATACCAATCAGAAATAGAATCATATTGCAATGAAAGAGAATGATTTTATATTATTTATTTGCTGTTTGAAAAGTGTCACTTAAGAAAATTTACCATTAATGATGACCCTCAAAAGAATTAATGATGTACAAATAAATGCATGTTCCTGAATATTGTCTAGTAAATAATCTGTTTCTTGTTTTTTCGAAAACATCATTCTTCTAAACAAAATGGAAAAAAACATTTGTATAGTAACATAAACATTTGTATTATATAAACATTAGGTGGTAAATTTCTAAAATAGCTGAAATGCCATTTTTTAGTAGATTTGTTATCTTGAATTTCATGCTCCTACCTATGCTGTTGAGATATTGTGAACTGACCTTTAAATTTCGACCCCTTCCCCCATTAAAACCCTGTGAGGGGCTAATTTCGAAAATCGCTGAAATAGTATTTAACCAGTTTTTAGTAATTTGTTATCCTGAATTTCATGCTCCTACGTAAACTACTGCTGAGATATTGATAAATCACCTAAAACTTTTGACCACCCCTTTAACCCCATTCAATGGAGAATTTTCAAAAATTCTTTCTTATTGCTTGCCTAGGTCATAACAGCAATCTACTGTCCGAAATTCCCGATCCTGACTTTAGTCGTTTCAGGTGGGTGTTGATGAGACAGTCACTCAGCCATTCTCTCTTTATATAATAGTATAGATATATAAATATCTAAATGTCATGCCATTTTCATCACTTCTTGGTAAGTGCCTGCTGGCCCTTCCTTTTTATACACCCTTTCGTACGTAGAAAGAAAATCAGGCGATACGTCTATAGAAAGTGGGAAAACACCGCAAATTTCCCTAATTGGGTGCAGGGAAAAATTCGCAGTTCCTCAATAGGTCATAATGAAAAAATCGTGAATTTTATGGCTCAGTCATGGGAAAGAGTTACTATTTCAAAAATCGGTCGCGAAAAAAAATTACGGAATTTGTCATACGGTCGCTCGAAAAAACCCTGCAATGTTCACAATCAGTAGTTGGAAGAAAATGTGAATGACTCGTGAACTGGATTAGCTACAGTCATGAACAATGGAGATATTTGTAGTAAAGCAGATATACACTACACAATGAAATGCCCGCTTCAACAGACTATCGAGTTATCGTTCTTATTGTGAAAACGGTACGATATAAAGGGAAAAAGTAAATTTCAAAGTGAAAATAATGCTATTAAGAGCTCTGAAATGTAATTAAGGAGTTATACCTATTTGCAAGGTTAAAAGAAAATGTGTATTTTTGGATATTTTTTAGGGAAGATGAAAGAAAATAATTATAAAATTATTTTTGTATTTTTTTTATTACACTTTAAGGGGAAAATCGATTTTTCTAATGACGTAATAAAATTAAATGTCCCCCAGCAGACTCGCTTCCGTGAGATGGCGTCTTTCTGGTAGTCATCTACGATGATCATCGTAACTCTATATGAAATTAATAAGAAATATAATGTCTTTAATCCGAATACTTAAAACTAGAGAGTAAACGTTCAGGTATTTGAAAAATTGATTTTGAAGAAAAAAGTGGCCATTCAAAGTTAAGGTACCTATATTCACAAAAAAAAATTATTGTTTATAAAGAAATAGAAAAAATCTCCAGACTTTCAAAAGGAACGATTGCTCTCTAGATAATATTGTTCAAAATTGGAAGCAAAACAGTTGAGATTTGTTCACGTTATGAGTATCACTGACTTTAAAAACATAATTTTGGAATAATCGTATTTAAATGATTCAAGTTATGAGTTATTTGTGATAGAACAAAGTATATTAAAGCAGCGTAACTTCCTTAATTTTTATCAGAAGGACTAGAAAATGTAACTGAATAATCTTTCCTAAATGCACTTTCAGAAAATGTGACAAATTTTTTTTTTAAAGTTTACAATTAGGTTTACTCCTTAATTTACATCCAATCATCAGCTTCAATTCGCAACTAATTGCATTCTGAAATATGGATTTATAATGTAGATGCAAATTTACTAATAAAACTAATATATGTAAGAGAGGTCAGTTTATTTTGCCATCTCTACAGATAATTTTTTGTGTCCATCTTATAATGTCACACTGCTCCATGCAATTAGTCTCGACTTTGGGTCGCGAACCGGGTGATTGGA
This sequence comes from Maratus michaelseni, assembly GCA_963931845.1. NCBI lineage: Eukaryota > Metazoa > Arthropoda > Arachnida > Araneae > Salticidae > Maratus > Maratus michaelseni. The sequence continues at coordinate 279,792,025 of OZ007598.1, read as the reverse complement.
TATAGATTAATTACATTTCAAAATTCAGTTCAGTATTCAAATGCATAGAACATAACAGACAAGACACTTTTAATTAAATAACTTTTCTGGTTCAAAACATGTTTATTTGACTTTGGTCAATCTTCAGCAAAAAAAAAGAGATTTCTGGCAACTATTATATTCTTATTCATATACCCAGTATAAAATTTTCCATTGTCTTATAAAATCAACAAACCTTTAAAAAAATGTCATCATAAATGTTCAAGGTTGGTTTAATCTGGAAAGCCTCGTAGAAAAAAGTCCTTCCAGCTTGTACTGGGAGGAAAAAGTAGCTTTCCTACATCTTCATTTAAAAATTTTTGACGCTAATGGATATAAATATATATTTGTATGCGTATGATTAGAAAAATAATTATAACAATGAAAGATAATAATTTGCGAGAACTCATGCTCAATAAAACTCATCAATTAATTCCTGATATTTTGTAATCTGCTGTCTTGTTTCAAAATGTCAGCCACCCTAGAATTTCAAACTGCTAAATCTCAGCCATCTTTTAAGATAGAGGATAAAACCAAAATGTTCCAGAATTCTTGTCTTAAGGCCTAACACTTAAACAAAAAAAAATTTGAATTCAAATTTTTTTGTATATTTTTTTAGTTTTAAGTCTTTTAGTGGCTGCCATTTTGAAAGAAGTCAGCAGACCAAACTGGCCAACAAACTCTGTCAAGATATCGGTGAGCTTAATATGTATGATTAGTTTCATCTAAATAGGTTTATAAATCAGGCTATCATATGAAAAAGATCAGATATATATATATATATATATATATATATATATATATATATATATATATATATATATATATATATATATAAATCAACATTACAACAGAGGATGGTTTTGGGGTCTCGGGGTTATGATTGATTAAAATATATCAAAAATTTCCGATATTGCTTTCCTCCAAACAGCTGCTATAGGTAGCGTTTTACTTTTTGCAGTGCTATCTAAAATTCAGCTTCAAATGTAAGCTTGGAAAATATATTTTTCCCTTTCGGTTAAAAAGTAACTGCATAGCAAAAGTTCTTTATCTACAGAACGACACAGTCAGTAACAGTTGAAAAAAATTCATTTACTCTTGTTTTGACTGAAATGATAAAAAAATACTAGTTGGAACCCATCAAAGCTTGACAGAAAAAAGTACTATAAAAATATCAGTAAAATAAGCTTATTTATTATTTAAGAAGGGGTGAGTATGAAACAGTCTTTCAAATATTTTATTTTAAAAGTTTCCCCCCCAGTGAAATACAGTACTATTTCCGATGCAAACTCCAAACAAACAATCTGTAAACAACTGTGTAATGCAAATCAGTTCGACATTACCGCCATATTCCCCACGATGTGAAAGAAAATTTCATGGACCTATGAAGCATCAAATAAATAGTATATTTCTGCATCCATCTCATATTCAGTAAATAAAACACACGCTAGCTTTTCTGCTGTACAACATCTGATTGTGTAAAAAACTATACAATACAAAAAGTTTAAAAGATGTCTAGCAATATTACCAAAGAGGAGATATTTTTTACCAGCAAGCTGATGAGAAGTTTCAAAAACACACGTTAGAGTCAAGTGAACTTTTCTACTACAAATGTCTGATTATATAAAGGACAGCGCAGTAGGGAAGTTTTCTTACATTAAAACGTGCAAGCAAAATGCAAAATTTTAAATGTGTCTTTAGACTTTATATTTCTTACTTCAATATTTCTAAATCAAGCATCTGCTTATATAGTAATAAAAATGCAAATAAATCCTATATTCACATTAAAATACTAATACCATTTTTACCCCATAAATTAGTAAGTAAAATTTATTCAAAAGGCAATGCTTCTAAGTTCTAATTATGAAAAAAAAGAAAGCTTAAAAGCATTATGAACATGGATTTATTATACCTAGAGATGCACTTTTTCAAACCTTCTGTTAATTTTTTTGTAAGTAGGATGGGGGGAGGGGAGAGTCAATTGAGGAATTTTAAGTCTTTATTTCTTTACCTGTAACTCATAGCCCTTTTTATTATTTTTTCTATTAATTACTTTGATATCCAGACTGTTTCAACTATGATTTTAATGTGTAAAGTGTAATTTTTATTTATTATTGTACATGAAATAAAGTTATATTTAATTTTCTAAAAGCCTTTCAAACTCTTAAATTTTAGTTCTACAGGCAGTAATACTTTTAATTCATACTACAGATTTAAGCAGAAATTTCTATTAAAAAATAAAATGATTTTCTAGCTTTTATGAGATTTTTATGGAATTCCCTGTGGAAAATAATTCAAACTGCTTCCTGCGTTAAAGAATTTTTCATTAACACAGAAAAATTGGTACTTGTTTGTTAAAATAACTTTGATTTCTTCTTTTCTTTTTTAACTTGACATTATTTGGGTTTCAGAAAGTGACATTTTTTGCCAAACAATATCATTATCCATGAAAACAAGTCTGATGAAATGTTATGCTTGTTTTTATATTAAAAATTTCCACTAACTACATGTATTAGATGATTTACTTCTGTTTGCATATCTATATAAAAATTGCTTGTGTGTATGAAACAGCGAATAGGTTGCCAGAGAATATTTATAAAAATTTTCCTTCTCTTACCAAGGTCATTTTTCTTATCTTGCCAATGCCTTTATAACAAACAAAAATGAAAAATGCAGATTGAATTGGTGCCCTCCTTTGTTGGAGTCTATAAAAAAAATTATATAAGTACTACAAACACACACACACACATATATATATATATGTAGGATTTCAGTTTGAACACTTCCCGTAAATGATCATCAAATGAACTGACACTCTAGTGTACTATTATTATCCATGATTTAAATGCGCGAGTTGTAAATTGTTGGTTTAAGGTTTATTAAATGCATTTATAAGTTATGTTAAATTAAAGTAAAATAAAGTTATAAAATGTTTCAATAGTTTTCCCATTTAGTTTAACCAGTGTCTCTGCTCAACCATTAACACTAAGTATCATAATAGCAAGTATAGTTAACTTGTTTATATTTTTCTAAGTGTTTAAATTGTTATGGGTATTTAAATAGTTAATGTATATGTTTAAAAATATAAATTACTTACTTAATATGCAACAAGGAAATTTAATTTTATAAAGTACACTGAGTTTGTACTTGCATTAACAACTTCCCACCTCACATATTACTTTGTTTACATTGTGAAAGTGGTTGGTTGGTTCTCATGGTTGGATTGACATGTTGCAGGAAAAATCATTTCATGTCAGTCATTTTTCCAGTTAATTGTTTTCACTGCCTTACAGTATTAAATATTTGCATAATTATTTTTAACTGCATTTTTTACCTTGCTTTCAGCAGTATTTAAGCTCTTGTGTCTTTGACTTCTCACACAGTTGGCAGATGCATAGTAATGTGAGTACAGGTAATCTCAAGTTAAAAAGTGTTGTGCAATATTATGAGCCTGGCTGGTCCAGCTCTTGATGGCATCTAATATATTAATTTTGAATCTGTGTGAAACTCCAGTTGATATGAAACCAGCCATCCACTTAAGTATTTTTCTTCATGTTCTGCAGAAGCTATGTTGAGTGATTTTGCAACCTGTGATAGTAATATGACCTTTATTGTTGTTCTTTTTAATAAACTGTTTTTGAACTATTTGGCATCCATTAATGAACTTAATCCATACTTGCACACATTTTTGGCAACTAGTATAAATATTTTAACAAGTATTCTAACCACGGCCCCAACAACTGGTAGCAGATCGGTGGTTGGATGAGCTCTGCTTTATAAGATAAAAATGGCTGCCACTGGTGAAATAAGTTATTCCTCATTCTCGTTTCCTAAGCTAAATAGAGAGAATTTCAAGTCATGGAAATTCAATGTGAATTTGTTTTTGATAAGTCAGAACTTAAGTGATTTTACTTCTGACAAAGTGACGAATGAAGCTCTCAAGGCGGATGTTGTAGTGGATAAGGTAAAGGAAAGCAAAGCCTTGGCCATTTTGTGTTTAAGTATCGAGGAAAACTTGAAAAATATTATATATGATGCCAAAACACCATCAGAAGTCTGGGTGTTACTAAAGAACACTTTTGAACCTTGTAGTCGTGCTAGAATTGCAGCATTAAGAAGAAAATTTATGAATATTAAATATAATGAAATGGATTCCATGGCGACCTACATTAACCGAGTATTGGAGAGTTCAAAGGACTTAGAGTCAGCCGGTAAAGAAATCCCACCTGATGAAGTTGCCTACCAAATCCTGGAGCATCTGCCTGAAAGCTATGAAAGTTTGGTAATACAATTATATCGACTGCCAGATGCCGATTTTACAGTGAACGAGGTCCGAAAGCAACTACTTGCTGAATATGATCGCCAAAGGTCAAAATCTACTGAGATTCCAAGAAACCAAGCCCTTTTATCCATACATAAAGAAAAAGAAAGACCGTGTTATTCTTGTGGAAAGCCTGGACATCTGAAAAAGTTCTGTAGATTGAATTCCAGATCCCAAAGTGGCTCATGGAACAAACAGAAAAGCAGCCGTAACTTCAGTCAAGCCCATTTTGCCGCTGCAATGATGAGCGAGAATTTAAACCTGGAGTTTGTCATCGACTCAGCAGCAACAGACCATTTTTGTAAAGAAAAAGCGGTGTTTAAGGACTTTCGTGAATTCAAAAGCCAGGCAATTACTGCTAAGGGTAACACGAGGATTTCTGGCATTGGTAACGTAAATTCGATTATTAATTCAGGTACTGTTCCTTTTAATCTTGTATTGAAAAATGTGTATTATGCTCCAGAAATGTGTCATAATTTAATTTCAGTGAGATGTCTATGTATTGAAGGTTTAAATGTAAATTTTACAGGTGATGAAGCAAAAATATCTGATACTAATGGGGAGATGTTACGAGTTCCACTCAAAAATAAATTTTATTCAATAAATGCAAATTGTGGAAAAGGTGAAGTTTTGGGGCACATATTGCTAAAAATAATGTAACAAATTGGCATTTACGTTTTGGGCACTTAAACTGTAAATCTTTACTAGAATTTGCCAGGTCAGGAAATGCTTATGGTATAGAAAAAGTCTCTGGTAAAATGAATGAATGTGAAACTTGTAATTTTTCAAAAAGTAAGCGAGTAAGTTTTCAAGAAAGAGATATAAATACTTCAAACATACTTGAACTCTGTCATATGGACATTTGGGGCCCTGCTCCGGTTAATTCTCTAGGTGGTGCTAGATACTTTATGACAATCATAGATGATTTTTCTAGATATTCTTTTGTATATTTTCTAAGTCATAAAAGCCAAGCATTTAGAAATTTCAGAAATTTTAAAGTTTTTGTGGAAAGACAAATGGGTAAAAAGATTAAGAGAATCAAGACTGACAGAGGGGGAGAATTTCTTTCAAATGAATTTGAAAATTACTTGAGAGGGGAAGGTATAAAGCGTGAAATGACGAATGCATATTCGCCGCAAATGAATGGGGTGGCTGAACGCTACAATAGAACTCTTTTGGAAGGCGTAAGATCGTTAATAGAGCAAGGAAATTTACCCCAGGAATTATGGGCAGAATTGGTCAGTACCCAGAATTATTTGAAAAATAGATTCCCTCATAGTAAGTTGAAAGGAAAAGCCCCACTTAATGTTTGGAGAGGTAAACCTTTTTTCAGTGAGACATCTTAAAGTTATTGGAAGCACAGTATTCGTTAACATTCCTAGTAGATATAGAAATAAGTTGGAGAAAAGAGCCAAAAAGGGGGTTATGGTAGGATATGCCTCAGCTACTCTGGGCTATAGAATTTGGTACCCTGGAACTACTATAGTTGATGAAACCAAACATGTCAGAATTAATGAGGAAAACCCTTATTTTAAGTCGTATAACAAAGAAAGTAAAAATTTGGTAAATGTAAAAATTCTTGAAAATTTTCATGAGGACATTTCAGAATCTAAGGATATACCTCCCACATCATCTGTTACAAATTGGGAAAGAGTAGAGGTAGAGAGAAAGAAAGGGAAAAGTGCTGGTAGAATAGATGTGTATTATTACCCCAAAAAGGGAGGAGTCAAATTGAGAAGTAAAAATGAGGTTGAAAAATATTGCAAAGAAAATCGGTTAACTTATAATCCAAATGAATTTAATTTCAAATCTGAAGGAAAGAATAAAGAATTAACTCAAAGTGCAGATGAAAGTGAGGGGGAGGATTCAGAATTAGAGACATGTTGTGTAGAAGTAAAGACCCCATCTTCCTATAAAGAGTCCCAAAAATTGCCTGAAAAAGATAATTGGTTAGAAGCCATGAAAAATGAATTAGGTACCCTTCAAGAAAGAGAAGTATATGACTTAGTACCCAGGCCTGAAAAAGTAAAAGTATTGGGTAGTAGATGGGTTTATGCCATTAAAAAAGATGAAAATGAGAAAATAAAAAGTTTTAAAGCTAGATTTGTGGCAAAGGGGTTCAGGCAGGTTGAAGGTGTGGATTACTTTGAAACTTTCCCTCCAGTTATATCTTTTTCATTGGTCAGATTTTTCTTTGTCATGTTGGTTATGATAAAAGGTTGGGAACATCAACACTTGGATATTAAATGTGCTTATTTATATGCTAAACTGAAAGAGGAAATCTACATAGACCAACCTGAGGGTTTTATTGAAAAAGGAAAGGAAAGTTATGTAATGAAGTTAAAGAGAGCTTTATATGGCTTACATCAAGCCGGGCGTGAGTGGTATGTTGAACTAGATGATACATTTGTTAAATTAGGGTTTGATAAAATTGATTGTAACTGCATCTATACTTATAAGTCTGAAATTATAATATTGGTATATGTTGATGATTTGGCCATATTTGCCAAAAATAAAAATAGATTAAAAGAAGTAATTGATTTGATTAAAACAAAGTTTGAAATTAAAGTGTTAGGTAAAATAAAAAACTTCTTTGGAGTGGAATTTGAAGAAATTAACAATGAAGTTCATATGCATCAAAAGAGGTACATTAAAAAGTTAAGTGAAACATTCAGAGAAATTCCCAGAATAAAGTGTAAATTGCCACTTACACCAGGTGTTGTCTTAAACAAGACCATTGAGGGTGAAGAAGCCAAGAATATTCCATATAGGGAATTGATAGGAAGCCTTTTATTTCTTGCATCTAGAACCAGACCTGACATTCTGTTTTCAGTAATAGCTCTTTCTCAATTTTCAAGTAATCCTTCATGGTCCCATTGGAAAAATTTAAGTCAGGTTTTACAATATGTTTTTTATACAAGTGACTTTGCAATAAATCTTTCTAGAAGCTCTGACAGCAATTTAACTGTGTATACTGATGCTAGTTGGGCGTCAGATATAATAGATAGAAAGTCTATTAGTGGTCATGTCATTTTCATAAATCAAGTACCAATAATATGGAGTTCAGGTAAACAGAAATGCATTGCATTGTCGAGTATGGAAGCTGAATATGTTGCATTGTCGGATTCCATTAAAGAACGTAACTGGATTTTGAGAATTAGAAATTGCCTGTCATTTCTCGATTTAAACTTTAGTAAACCTGATGTATATTGTGACAATCAGAGTGCAATATGTTTTTCTAAAAACTGTGTAGAGAATAATAGAACTAAGTACATAGATACAAGATTTTATTTTGTCAGAGAAAATTTAGATAAGTTTAGGCTTAAATTTGTTTCAGGTAAAGCAAATGTAGCTGATATGTTTACAAAGGCTTTGCCAAGTGAAAGGTTTTACTTTTATTGCAAATGGTTATTTGGCTGAGTTAGAGACTCTGGGAAAAGGGGGCATTTGTTGGTTTAAGGTTTATTAAATGCATTTATAAGTTATGTTAAATTAAAGTAAAATAAAGATAAAATGTTTCAATAGTTTTCCCATTTAGTTTTCCCAGTGTCTCTGCTCAACCATTAACACTAAGTATCATAATAGCAAGTATAGTTAACTTGTTTATATTTTTCTAAGTGTTTAAATTGTTATGGGTATTTAAATAGTTAATGTATATGTTTAAAAATATAAATTACTTACTTAATATGAAACAAGGAAATTTAATTTTATAAAGTACACTGAGTTTGTACTTGCATTAACAACTTCCCACCTCACATATTACTTTGTTTACATTGTGAAAGTGGTTGGTTGGTTCTCATGGTTGGATTGACATGTTGCAGGAAAAATCATTTCATGTCAGTCATTTTTCCAGTTAATTGTTTTCACTGCCTTACAGTATTAAATATTTGCATAATTATTTTTAACTGCATTTTTGACCTTGCTTTCAGCAGTATTTAAGCTCTTGTGTCTTTGACTTCTCACACAGTTGGCAGATGCATAGTAATGTGAGTACAGGTAATCTCAAGTTAAAAAGTGTTGTGCAATATTATGAGCCTGGCTGGTCCAGCTCTTGATGGCATCTAATATATTAATTTTGAATCTGTGTGAAACTCCAGTTGATATGAAACCAGCCATCCACTTAAGTATTTTTCTTCATGTTCTGCAGAAGCTATGTTGAGTGATTTTGCAACCTGTGATAGTAATATGACCTTTATTGTTTTACTAACTTATGTTCTTTTTAATAAACTATTTTTGAACTATTTGGCATCCATTAATGAACTTAATCCATACTTGCACACATTTTTGGCAACTAGTATGAATATTTTAACAAGTATTCTAACCACGGCCCCAACATAAATATTTTGGATCGCGAGATTTGGCAAAGAGCGAGTCTTCTAATTTTTATTGTGAAGTAAACTTGGAAACGAAAAAAGCGCTGTTAGGCCTAATTATTTTCTTTGGTAAATAAAATTATTATAGATGTTTGGCAAGAAGTGGATTAGCCAAAAAGAAATTGCTAATCAAGTATTGTAGAATTATTTTCCTAGGACTGTATTAAAGTTAATTTGTTATTCATCGTCTATTTGTGCATCTAATTCCAGTAAATTTACTATTTACATACCATTAACTTACATGTATGGGGGCTCGAATGCCAAGATTATTAAAAGTAAAAGCCACTAGTAGTGAAATGGAAACAAAAGCTAAAGTGTTGTAAAACGCCAGTATCAAAAGTTGGGTTACAAATTGGCAAGGTGAAACCGTAATCGTATTACTCCAAGTACAATTTTGAAAGATAAACATGGGAACTCTAAATAAAGCTAAGAGAATTGATCTAATAAATCTCTGCGAAGAATGCGGAATTAAAGCACCAGAAAAACCAACGATACCTGTCCTAATAAAGCTGATCAAAAGCTGGGAGAGTTACGAAGAAGAGTTTATAAAAGATCGATTAGAAGTAGTTATAGCAGCTAGAAAGAGAAAACTGAAGAAGAAAGAGAAAAAGAAGAGAAAAAATTAAAAGCAGAACTTGAAGAGAAGAAATTACAAGCAGAACTTGAAGAGTAGAAATTACAAGCAGAACTTGAAGAGAAGAAATTACAAGCAGAACTTGAAGAGAAGATTATTACCAGCAGAGATTGAAGAAAGGGAATTGAAAATAGAAATGGAAATGGAAGAGAGAAAATGGAAAGTAGAATTGGAGCAAAAAGACCACGAAATCGAAAGAGATTTCGAAATTAAGAAAATACAGATACAAGAAAATTCAAGAGAACACATTGATGAAAACCCAAGGACAAATCCAGGTAAGCAATTTGAATTGCTTAGATTATTAACTAAATATGATAGTTCGAATGGTATTAGTTTATATTTGGCTATGTACAAAAGGCAAATGGCGCAAACGGGCATTGATAAAAAAGAATGGGTAAATTATTTAATTAATCTAATGCCGTTAGATGTGATCTATATAATAACAATGGAAAACGAACCTGAAATTCACGATTATGATTATGTAAAAAATATTCTACTAAAACGCTACAAACTATCACCAGAAGAGTTTACGCTGAAATTTTTCTCATCTAAAAATGAGCCAACGGCTAACTGGCGCGATTTCGCTTATGAGATAAAGGTGTATTTCCAACAATGGAATTGAAGGTCTTCAAGTAGATAACTTTGAAGAATTATCAGAACTAATTGTAGTTAATCAATTGGCGAGAAACAAAATACCAAGATGAGACCCAAAACACGCAAAGAAAAATAGTTGATATGGGCATGTTAAATGGTAAAAAAGGAAGAATCTTAGATATTTGAGGAATAAAAACAAACGTAATAATTGATACAAGAAGTGATATTTCAGTCGCCAATTCAAGATATCATACTGCAATAAACACGCCAAAACTAACCAGCGACTTTAAGTAGCGATCTAAAGCAGTCTTTTTTTGTAATTAAAGGCAATTTTCATAAAAATGAGAGCCAGTGGAGAAGAGAAAATTCTTCATTTAGCAACCGTACTTGTATTTTTAAGCTCTAATCAAGGGTGTGCCATAACAAAAGTGAAAAGGGGTTAGAAGATAAGGCCACTGTCCATCACTGGATTTTGAAATTTAAGTAACTAAATTTTCTTTTTCTTCAATTTTGAAACACGTAGAAAAATTTATTCTTTTTGAGTAATTCAAAATAAAAACTTTAAAAAATTCTGTTAAGGTGAGGGGTCTGGGCTTGGGAGAGCCATTGCCCCTCCCTGGATTTTGAAATTTAAATAACAAATTTCCCCCTGATTTTGAAAACATTTAAAATTTATTCTTTTTGAGTAACTTAAAATAAAAGAGGGTCTGAAAAATTTCCATTAAGGATGAAGGAAGGGCATAGGAGAGCCATTACCCCTGCCTGGATTTTGAAATTTAATTCAAAAATTATTTTTCCCGATTTTTAAAACATAGTAAAATTTATTCTTTTTCAGTAACTTAAATTAACAAGGAAATAAAATATTTTTCATTAAGGATGGGGATGAGCTCAAAGACGCATTGCTCATTCCTGCAGTTTGACGTTTAATTAACTAAATATTATTATCTCCACTTTTGGAAAACAGAAAATTTTATTTATTTCAATTTTTTATTATTATTAGAGAGAAATAGAAATATTTTCTGGTAGGGAGGAGGGGCTTCCCTTATATCCCCTCACTGGCAGTTAATTTTAGGTCTTTTTTATGTTTATGCATTTAAAATTTATTTTAAATGGCAGGTTCAGAGAAGAGGTGAATCTGTGGTGAGTGGCCCAGAGATCCACCCCTCCCCAGATATTTCAATTTAATTAACTATTTTTTACTATCTGATTAAGATATAAAAAAATTATCTCTTTCGAGTAAATTAAAATAATTTAACACACTAAGAGAAAAAGGAACTGAGAATTTCCCGCAAGGGAGGGAGAGTTTACCCCCCCCTCCAAAACCCCTATGGTACTTAATTTATTTCTGTCTTTGTTTTTATGTTTATTTTTGACAATTTATGGTTTACAAAGTTTTAGCGTCATGTTGAATTTAGGTGTAGCCGGGGGGGGGGGGGGGGGGGGTGTCTCCCTGGTGCATCCAACCCCACCCAGAAGATTCGATGTTTTATGCTCTATTTAATGGTTAGAAAGCCAAATTCTCCCAGGAACTTGATATTCTGTCCATAAAAAAATAAGTTAACGCCCCTTTTAGAAAAACTGCCAACCACAGGCATATCATTCAAAGTCTAGCTCCTCGCTGGAATTCATTCTGCATGTCTATTGATATTCACTTGGTAGGTGTTTTAGAGATATGAGATATTGTGCTCTATAATGGCGAAAGAACAACTTTCTAAACATTGTCAATTTGTAAATTGCTTTATCCTCCCCCTCTAAAGGGGTGGAATATTGTATTTTGTCATGACAATATACAACAATAACTGACTTTGAAAATATTACAGACTTTTAACAGTCACCATGCACAGAAATAATGCAAATTTGTAATATACAAACTGTTACAATCATAAAAAAATTAAATTTTTTTGCAAAACTGTTCACAAGATTTTTTTTCAGAATAAAAATGCACAATTTTTCAAAATTAAATACACACTTATTTTATGCAAAAAAAATGTGCACTGTTTTTGAAAACATAGAATATGCACTTTTTTGTATTGATAAAAAAATGCAAATAATAAATTTTCAAAGTATTCAAAAATAATAAATTTTTATGCACAAATTGTATACAATTCATATTTTTTTTCAAAAAAGGGTAAACTTTTTCTAGCTGGATAAAAAAAAAGAATGATAAATGAGATACCATATGAAAGAATTTTAAACACGATTCTGACATTGTACACTGTTTTTGTTAAAACATATTTTCTTATTAAAAGTTGCTGTTAATTAAAAAATTAAATCGGCATTGTTTTCATAAATGGAATGAAAAGTTTCCCTCAAATTAGTGTTGCCACAAAAATAAAATTCTGCATTATATGATGCTCCACAATAATTATAAAAAAATAAATAGTACAACCATGGCATACACAATAAGAATACATTATTTACGTAATACAGAATGCATAGAATATGTAACAAACACAACACAAGTATAAAGTGTAATGACAGCCCACAGGTTTATTTTATATTTATAATCAAAAGGGAAACTGAAATGTTTAGAAAAAACACCAACAATCAATCAAAGTAAAATTGCATTTAATTAAAATATAAATCGGCATTGTTTTCATAAAAGAAATGAAAGGTTTTTCATAATTTTCCTGAAGCAGATGATGTCATCCTCTATAGCAGTTAAAATACATTTTTTTTTTTTTGCATGCATGTGCTTTTTACTAATTCTGACTAGTTTTTATTATAACTTTGATGGAATAAATGGGAAGATATTCTGACTTCACTTCACTAATGTTGGTAACAGATTTTTTTTAATCCTTAATTTTTCTTTAAAAGTTTAAACCTTCATCTCAGAAATATTATATATTGTTAAAAAATATTGGACTGCAGAGCAAAATCCTCGCATGGGTCCACTGGTATTGTATGTATTAGTAATCTGAGCTAAGTTCAGGCAAAATGGATAAAGGATTAACAAATCTGATAAATGAAGATAATTTTTTTCTGTAAGGAATACGAAAAAAAAATATTTATATTTCCTTTATGAAAACTCCTCTGTAAAATGAATAATTCTTTGTATCATGAAAAGAAAGGTATTTTTCCACTCCTATCATCAAGAGAAACTTTCTATAAACGTTCTTCATATGACAATCTTAAATTAACATAAAACAATTTTTCATTTGTATGAGTAAGTATGCATTTATCAACACATTAAATATTTTATGAATCATATTCTTTTCAAACTACATTTGTTTACTCTATGTGAATTGCATTGGTGTTGCACAAGAAAGCTCGTTCCATAAATATGCTTCATTTAAGAAATTTAAATTAGTATCAAAGATGAAATAAATATTACTTGCACATAACAAGCATTTTAATTATTAAAATTTTAGTTAAAAAAAGGCACATGATATGAAAGTATTGAAAATTACAACATAAAATCCAGTGTTTCTTTTAGCATCACAGAGGTCAAAGTGTTAAACTATAATATTGGGGCAATTGTTTAGAGTATATTTTAGATATGAACAGTTTTCTTAATTACATAAGATGCAGGATGCCTTTATAAAAAGAATTTAAAAGAATTCTCTAGAACATATTTCACAAAAGAATGGTTTTGTGAGAAAATGTAAAAATATTTTTAAAATATGAATCTAAAAAAATCTTTTAGAATATAATTCACAAACTATGATATTTTAATTTGTGTGAACATGCAAATGTGTTCTTAGATGGCCACTCTCTGAAAATCATCACAAATGAAAAGTCTTTCAGTTTGAATGGGTAAGATAATGTTTCTTTAAATTGCCACTTAAGGACATATTAATATATTTCAGAAACAAAAGGTTTTTTCTTTCTATGGGTGCACAAGTGTTCTTTCAGAGCACTACCTGAAAATCCTTTTAAGCATATTTCACAAACAAACAGTTTTTCCTTTGTATGGATGTGCAGGTGTACTTTTAGATTACTACTTCTTTAAAATCCTTTTCAGCATATTTCACAAACAGTTTTTCTTTTGTATGGGTGCGCAAGTGCTTTATCAGAGTACCACTTTCTGAAAATCCTTTGAAACATATTTCACAAACAAAAGGTTTTTCCTTTGTATGGGTACGTAAGTGTCCTTTCAGAGTACTATTTTTTGAAAATCCTTTGGAACATATTTCACAAATAAACGGTTTTTTCTTTGTATGGGTGCGGAAGTGTACTTTTAGATGACTAATTTGTGAAAATCTTTTTAATCATATTTCACAAACATACAGTTTTTCCTTTGTATGGGTACGTAAGTGTACTTTCAGAGTACTATTTTTTGAAAATCCTTTGGAGCTTATTTCACAATTGCCACTTAATGATATATTAACATATTTCAGATACAAAAGGTTTTTCCTTTGTATGGGTGAACAAGTGTCTTTTCAGATGACCCCTTTGTGAAAATCCTTTTAAGTATATTTCACAAACAAATGGTTTTTCCTTTGTATGGGTGCACAAGTGTACTTTTAGATGATTACTTTTTGAAAATCCTTTTGAACATATTTCACAAACAAACGGTTTTTCCTTTGTATGGGTGCGGAAGTGTACTTTTAGATGACTAATTGTGAAAATCCTTTTAAGCATATTTCACAAACAAACGGTTATTCCTTAGTATGGGTGCGCAAATGTTCTTTCAGATGACCCCTCCGTGAAAATTTTTGTAAGCATATTTCACAAACAAACGGTTTTTCATTTGTATAGGTGAGCAGGTGCTTTTTCAGTGTACCGCTTTCTGAAAATCCTTTTAAGCATATTTCACAAACAAACGGATTTTCCTTCGTATGGGTGCGCAAGTGTACGTTTAGATTACTACTTTGTGAAAATCCTTTTAAGCATATTTTACAAACAAAAGGTTTTTCATTTGTATGGGTAAGTAAGTGTACTTCTAGAGAACTATTTTTTGAAAATCCTTTGGAACATATTTCACAAACAAACGGTTTTTCCTTTATATGGGTGCGGAAGTGTACTTTTAGATGACTAATTTGTGAAAATCTTTTTAAGCATATTTCACAAACAAACGTTTTTTCCCTTGTATGGGTGTGCAAGTGTACTTTAAGTGTTCCACTTTGTGAAAACTTTTTGGAACATATTTCACATGTCAAAGTTTTTTCTATTGCTTGAGAGTGAATCTGAGGCACTGACATTTTCTTCAGAGTATATATTTATTTTCCATATTTAAATCTGAAATTTTAAAATAAATAATGAACTTTTTATGAAATAAATAATGAACTATGTATAAAAGCCACTAGTATTTTATCTGTGGATTTAAATGCATATTAATTATCAATTGAAAAAAAAATCAAATAATTTAAACAGACATATAAAGAAAATGAATAATATATGTAGAAACTACTTTTTGACATATAAAAAAAACATCAGCAGGTACTGCTGTAAGCTAACACATTTAATATCTTTCAATAATATTTTTTTATTAGTGTTAAATGAAGTAGCAGTATAAAAGTAATCAACATCGAAATGAGAAAGAGTAACTTTATTAGAAGTCATATTTCTATATATTATAAAAATTTTGTTGACAATTTGTAGAATTACAAATAGTAGAGCTTTTTAAAGATTTTTTGATGACATTATAATTTATGACTCTGGTTACATGTCACTACCATGCTTATATTATTTAAATACTAACTAATATTTTCAATATTGAAAAATAATGTTATTTATTACATTCTAGCTCAACAAAATAACTTTATTATTAGTTAAATTAGAAAACTTATTATTTAAAAATTAATGGTTTATAATTGAAAACCTTTACTAAGTAAAAGCTAATAATGTGAGAAAAATTCCAAGTATGGTAAAAAAATGTGGTTAAAGCCAATAAAAGCCACTAGTATAGGTACTTTTCTTTCATTTTAGCTAGCTTTTATACAACTGCAACAATCATAATGAAAGTAGTTTTTTTATCCTGTTTCAATATTTCAATTCACATTTTTAATATGATGGTGCAGCAGCAATATATACTTTCCCTCTTTTTTCCCTTACTAGTTAACGTCATTGGAAAGTTCTGAGAAAAGAAATATAACTTAAAACCTATACATTACGAAAAACGTATACCTTAGAAATTTGAAAGCAGTTAAACTTTTTAATTTCTAATTGCAAAATGTAACACGTTTCAGATGGTATTTTTGATACACAACAATCAAATAATACATACCAGCAAAATATATAACAAATCTCAGCTCAATAAAATACCTTTATTATTAGTTAAATTAGAAAACTTATTTTTTAAAAATAAATGGTTTACAAATGAAAAGCTTTACTTAATGAAAGCTAATATTGTGACAGAAAAAATGATAATTATGGCCAAAAAAAGAAAAAAAAAGTTTAAAGCCAATAAAAGCCACTACTATAGTCTACTTTTCTTTCTTTTCAGCCAGGTTTTATACAACTGCAACAATTGTAATCAAAGTAGAATTTCTATTACGTTTCACTATTTCATATCATGTTTTTAATATGATGGTGCAGCATCAATATATACATTTTTTAATTTTCTCTCCCTGATACTTTGCATTATTGGAAAGTTCTGAGACCAAGAAATACAGGGTGATTATGATTAAAGTTGCACTTTCAAGAGGCAGTAAAAAAAGTACAACAGGTTTGATAGACTTGATGTTTCGCCTGAATACATGTGAAGCAAAGGGAACTTTTTTTTCAGAAGAAGAAAACTTCAAAAGTTGACCAATAGATGGAACTGTACTTGTCAAAAGATGCTAATTAAAAGATGTGACATGCTGTTGTGTTACTCTTTGTTCAAAGCCTGTCCACCTCAACAAGGTGGTGCCACAGCGGATAGAAAAAAATTGGTTTTTCATTGTACCTAAGCCAAAAACCCTATGGAAAGCCAAAATGAAATTGTTTTTTAATTTGCCCTAGGGCAAAAACTGCAGCAAAATCAAAAACTGATAAAGCCATAAAGAAAAGATTAGCTATGAGTTGCCTAAGAAATGGCCTAAGAAGTTGCCTAAGAGATATGCTGTCCACTATTCGTTCCTACGAGCTGAAAGTGCAAAACAGTATGTTCCACAAGAGATCAGATCGTTTCAGGAGTGATATTGTGAATTTGTTGCATAATGCATGTTTTTAATTCACCTAAGTTTGAAATTGGACTCCCATACACATCTTTTAGGTAACCTCACAGCCAGAATTAAATATTATAACTTTGTATGAATCACCATAAAAACGAATGAACAAACAAGATGCAAATTTTTAACAACCTTCATCAGTCAAAGTAAACATGTGTCCCGAAGGAGACAAGGTCACAGGAATTTGTATTTAACAGCCAGAAGTCGCAAGGATTCAGGATAGGTGAACGTGGTGGCCAGGCTTTTGGGAAATGGTGACTGATAATTCTGTCATTTCCAAAAAGCAGATTTAACAGCTGGATAGGCTTTGAGCAAAGAATACTGTAATATCTGACAACAGATAATTAATATGTTGCTATTGGTAATGGTATGAGGTAAAACAAAGTATGATGTTTATTATTTGAATGTAAGATGTAACTCAGTTTCAATGTTGATTTATTCTATCTGTGTGTAAATGTTATGTCCGCGTATTGAAATAAATATTGTTCGTCTATAACTTTCAAGATGTTTTCCCTATCACATTCTAATCCAGTCACAAGTACCATGACAGCATGTCACATCTTTTAATTAGCATCATATGATGAGTACAGCACCATCTATCAGTCAACTTTTGAACTCTTTTTTTTCTTTCACAAAACAAATAACCATTGCTTCACGTATACTCAGATTAAATATCAGGTCATTCTGACCAGTGGTTCTTTTTTACAGCTTTTTGAAAGTGTAACTTTTAATTATAATCACCCTGTATATCGGTGAATTTTACCTTGTGTTTTAAAGCTATATGGACTTTTACCTGGAACGTCTTTCCGCACTGCTAAAAACTATACAAATAAAGATGAACCATTTTAAAAATAAACATGACATGCAGAAATATTTAGATTAATAGTTAATTTATTATCTTAATTTTGTCAAATTTCAATTTTAGTGTTTCTTACTGACTATCATGACTGAGGTACATTTTGTTTGAAGAAATTGACTAGCGTAGCTTGCTAGTTACTGATAAAAAATATTGGCGTGAAAAATAAGAGCCCAGTGGGATTCAAACTCTAAGAAAAGTTCAAGAATCCAGCATGCTGCCAATTATGCAATTGAATTGCTTACCAAAGGTAGTAATTTATCCTATTACCAATCAAAAAGTAAACTTTGAGGCTTATTTTCGCAAGACCCCTAGGGTATTGCTCTTTATGGCTTTCACATATTTATATACTAACTATACTCTATCGATACACAAACGTTTACTGTATTCTGTGTCACCAACCTTCGAACCTCCCCTAGTAAGTCCCAGCAAAGAAAAATCTGTACATATATCAGTATATTTCTAAATGTGCAAGAAACAAATAAAGAACTGTACCATTAAAATTACATAGTTTGAAAATTGCGGTATACTAATAAAATATAGATTCAGTGTGATGTATTAAAAATAAATCAGTCAAATGTGAGATAACTCGCACTCAAAGAGTTCCATACATTATATTTATTAATTAATAAACTTCTACTACCCTTAATTTTTTCATAATTTTAGTTTCTGTAGGTTAGGAAGTAGGAGAGTCTAGGGGCTTATTTTTACAGTATCGATGATATCTTGGAAAATATAATACCTAAAATTAATACAAATATATTTTTGAGTTCGAATTTGCAAGAACTTTCGATACCCTACATGATACAAAAAAAAGAGTTTTTTTTCAAGCAACTTATTTAATACCTCGGCTAATTACCAACAATTTTTCAAAAAATATTATAAAAAATCCTTGGATGATTCTCTGTCGATAGATACCTTAAGCTCCCGTCAAGTACCCCGCTGACAGTCCAAAAAGTAAAGTTTGTGTGTAACGGAAAAGTGTGTTTTCTCAAAAACTATGTTACTTAGGAAAATCACTTTAGTTTTCCTGGCAGGTTTAAATTAACTCTTACTACCCCCAAAGTCTTTCACAATTTTAGTTTCAGTAGATTCGGAATTAGAGGAGGTGGTTTCGCCATAAAAAGGACACTGCACCCTGATTTCAATCTCAAATTACTTTAATTCATTTTTTAAATGATCCCTCAATGAAAGACAAAATCTTGTGCTAAAATATCAAACTTTGAAATTTAATAACCGTGTCAATTTTTGTAGCACAGAAGTCAAACTTTTTGCATTATATCTGTTAGGATATGTGTAAACTTCTACTATATATAACTATTGGGATTGGAGGACCGTATAAAAAGTTAGATTTCATAATTTTTATAAAATTGATTTTTCACTTTAAACGATGCCACAACAGGAATATTTCTTCCATATGAAACATTTTTGTAATTGAAACTATGTCTATGACCAACGGTTAAGAAATTAAAGGTCGGCGATAGATAACATTTTGCACCCTGTATATTGATATATTTCCCATAAGGATATTAGAAGGTTATCAGGAACATTAAAGAAAAAAATTTCGATGTTTACTTATGTCAACAGACATCTACTTCACACCAAACATAAAAAGCAAAATTTTGTGAAATCTAAGAAAAAAAAATGAAAATATTAAATATTATGCTTTTGATGAATTAAAACTTTTAAATTAAAATTATCAGTAATTTTCAGAACAAATGTAAAAGTTTATATATATATATATATATATATATATATATATTGTAGTTTCTTGTTGTAGGGTCCTTGGCAATATTTAGAAAATGTGCAAAGGAAGATAGGGAGGGAAGGAAAGGAAGGAAGGAATAGGAAAGGGAAATTTTTCAAATGTATTTTCTGGTAACTTATTCATTGTTTCATACAACATTTACACAACATATTACAATTACACACAGAAGGCATTTGTCTATTGTTATGTATACACAAATAAACCCAACAATACTACACCAAATAACTGAAGGCTGCACTTAATGTTATTTATTTAAGCTAGCAAACATGTTTAAAGATGCCTCGGTTACTGGACTCAAAGAAGCAATTATCCTATTTATAAAAACAAGCATTCAAACAAGTCTCTTACAACTGTGTTTAATAGATGTCTTTAGCTAAGTTAATGCTCCATATTGGCTAAAACCTCTTTAAGAAGTATGAATATAAGAGTGAAAATATAACCTCTGTAACCAAATTATAAATTTTAAAGTTAAAACTTTTTCAAAACTCTTTAAAAAATAATGCAATATCAAAATTGGCATTTACTGACTGTGTGGCAAGTTATTGAGTAAATAAATCTATTAATAAATTATAGAATAATCAACACAGAAAATTTTCAGAAATTAAGTAGTACGTCTAACAGAGATTAAACAAGGCAACAGAAATTAGATAAAAGTAACAGAAAAGTTACCAACGCCAACATGATTTAGTTATTTTGTTCTCCTGCTGTGTTAGGAATGATACTTACAACTTACTACACTAACAATTTTTGTTCGGTCCGTATGCAGGGACCGGTTTAAAATAAATTAAATTAAGCAGCAGAGTATGTGGAAGCCCAATGGCTGATAATGGCAAGGTAGTGACAAAAGTGTTGGATGTAGATATAACACATTGATAAAGCAGTTTTAGGTTTTAAACGAAACCGTTTATTTACATATCCCAAAATAAATTAAAGATGAATAAATATAACAGACAATTTAATTAAATAAAAAATATATTGGCATATGGAATGGCAAAAAAAAAAAAAGGGTAGCAAAAATATGAATATGAGCATAGGTTAAATTAAGGTCACGAAAACACAAATTGAAGCAGGCTCTTTTTTTAATCACTATTGAATTGATGAGAAGAAAAACAAGATGAAAAGAAGTCCAACCATTATTTATCTTTGAAGTGAACACACATCACCATAAATGGAAGAAAACTAGAACTTCAGCAAACGATAAGACAAACACTTTAAAAACGTTCCAAGTCCACCATTGCACTCAATAACTATTAACACAGTCGCTAGATCGTTAAATTTACCAGCTACAAATATCATTTTAATTTAGTGCTGCTTCTCTCTCCTTACCAAACGGCTTTCACGTCCCTTTTAAATAGTATCCAAATATAGCTTTCGGAAAACGCCCCTTTCTAATGTGCTAAGTTGAGAAGTACTTCAACTGCCTATTGGCAAAGTAATTAGAGTGTCTTGAAACCGCGGCACGGCGCCTAGCGCATGCTCATCTACTACATTATGAATGAAATGACGTCATAACTAGCGATCGCAACTGAATCCGGAAAAAGGGCTGAGAAACGATATCGAGAACGAACAGTTTGGGAAGTAAACACGTGACTGGCGATTTGAAAAACAAAAAAAAAAAGAACTGAACGAAACCAGAAAAGGAAACGATAGCGACTGGAAATTATTTACTGAAGGAAACAAATACAGGATTGAATGGAAATTAGGAAAGTACCAAAAGGTGACACTATGTATAAGTTTCAAGATTAAAATATATATATATATGGCTGACAATTTTCTTAATTAAATGAGGTAATAGCTAATTTTGAAGAATAACATCTGTACCCTGGTTTTAGGATCTGGTAACAAAAGTTACATAAGGTAACCCCTGTTATCAAAACCAACTTAAAATTACAAAAATCAACTTAATTTAGTGATTTTGTAATCCTGATATCTTAGAAATGATGTTTTAAGTTTACTATACCAAAACTTTTCTTAATTAAAGCAATGGATATATAATTTCAAAGAATAACATCTGTATCTAGTAACAGATGTAGCGTTCTAAAAGAAAAAAAAATATTCTGAGAACACATTTTACTTGGTTTATCCATCATTCTAATTGTTTCATAGTGGTACCAAAAATGATTTGGTTTTACTTCTAATTATTCTAAAATCACAAGATAAAGATGATAAATAATTGGAAACAGAGGTTACAGAGACAAAAAACACCCTCCCAAGTAAAAAACAAATCCGTCTACTATATCTGATATTCATAATAAATATTCGAAAATGACTATTGCTACTACTTGCTTACTTATAAACTGCATTTTTGTCCTGTAATACATTCTTTTGACAAAAAAGATAAATAAATTATATGTGGTAAGAGGGGTTACACAACAGATTTAAAAAACCAGGGACACCCACTTTTTATTGAAAAAATATAAGAAACCACGGATTTAGTGAATTAATTTATGTAATATTTTAATTATTATAGTATGTTCTTTAATAAAAAAAATTCTTGCACATAAGAATGAAATGTTATAGTATTAAAATAAACAACATCTTTTAAAGAAACTTTATCTTGGGACAGCCCAAAAAGGGGTGATGACATATATATATATATATATATATATATATATATATATATATATATATATTACTTAGTAAATAAAGCCTTAAACATAGTTAATGCATTTTTTAATGAGCAAATAAAATATATTAATAATGTTAATAGCCAGTGAGTAAAAACACTAAAGACTTTTGAAGAAAAAAATTCTTCATTTTCAGGACATGAAATCCGTATGTAAAATTGAAATGATTCGTATAACATTTAAAAATATCAAATTAAATCCCAAATTCAATACTTAAAATAATAATAATAATAAAATCAGATTTTGCATAGTTTTGGCACCATCGATCTTAATTTTGAGGAAAGAAAAATAAAATTATGGTATAAAATTAACGTTAATTCCAAAGTGATATTTACATAAAAAAAACTAAAGTTTTATTATTACTATCCCTTTAATATATTAAACAATAATAATACATAAGGATAATAGTATTACGAAAAAATATGGATTACATATAAAACAGAAAATTATTACAATTAATTTTTAAATTGGAATAAGTAACTAAATTATTCAATCAAATATTATTACATTTTTATTACTTTAACAACAGTACCCTATTTTAACAAGAGTACTATTTTGTAAAATCAAACAAATATAATTTGAAATAAGAAACGATGTCACATATATTCTACAAATCTGATCAGATCAATATTCCTTTAATACCCAATCAGTTATCCAGAAAAAACAGTTATCAAGAATACATCTAGCCCAAACGATTCTGGATAATTGATTCTACATTTTATTAATTTTTTTAAAAATTGCTGCCCTATTTCTTATTTTTTAGTAAGGTAACTCATCTCATCTACATCATATCATATAAAATTATGACCCCCTTTTGAAATTTTAATGTTTGTCTTTTTTGCAAGCTTGGCTGTTCACACTACATGTATATTTTATGTTTCAAAATAAATATGTTCTTTAAAGCACCTCCCTCCCTATTAATAAAAAATCATCTGTGAGAAAAGCCAAACTACAAAAAAGACCAAATCTTCTCTCTACCCTTCTCCTCCTCACCTCCATGTCTAGAAATTCACCCCTTTTTCTGGGTATGGAGAATAGAAATTTAACTGGAGAGTTAGATGATCATTCATTTATTATTGTTGCTACAAAGTAACAATACAGCTTAAAAATCTTTAAAAAATAGTTTTAAAGATTTTTAAGTTTGTGTGCTTCTGAGAGGAGGAAAGAGAAAAGCAGAATTTTTTTAGCGGCGTGGGAAGCAATTTAGATAATTATTTAATTATTGTTACAAAAAATATAAATAGAGCAAAAAAAAAAAACTTTTTTTAGACTTTAAGGCGTATACTTGGGGGCAAAGAAAAAAAGAGGACTTTATTTGGGAAGGGGGGGGGTTAAATAATTTAGATGGTTACTTACATATTGTTACAATAAAATCACAAATAGAGAAGAAAACAATTAAGAATTTTAAAGTTTTTAAATTTTAGGAGATGCATTTGGAGGGGAGATGATCTTCATGCAATGTTGTTGGGGGTGGGGGGGGGGCAAGAAGTAGAAACAAATATTTTAGGAGGAGGTGATAATTTAAGTGGTGGATTAGGTTTATTATACTGATAGTATAGATCAGAGGTTCCCAAAGTGTGCTCTGCGGAGCCCTTGGGGCTCTGCCTATACTTTTCAGGGGCTCTGCGGCGTTCCAGGAAAATAAACAAAACATGAAATAAATTTGCATATTGCAAGGGATATTTTTTTTTAAGTATGCAGGAATTTTTGTGTGTGTGTCAAAAATTATATATGTCGTAGGCTAATCGGGAAATCCGGTTCTTTGCAAAGATCCGGTCTAATTGGAGAATCATTTCCCTTTTTCCAATGTTTTTCAGGCTTATTGAAAAGAGCCTAGGCAGTGTTAGGCTAATTAGAATATGGTAATTTATTTTTCAAGCCTGACATTTTTTAGACTCATTGCAAAGAGCCTAGATAGTGTTAGGCTAATTGAAAAATGACTGTGCCTGTTTAGAAAATGGCCAGTTCTTTGTCAAAATATGGTGTTGTACTCAACTCGAACCTGAAAATTCCATTTGAAGTCGACCCGAACCTGACAGAAAAATTCCATCGGACCATAACCCGATCCTAAAAGGACAAAATAAATTCCTTTAAGTTGCAACCCGATCCGAACCAGAAAACTAAAGTTAACCTGAAATCCAACACGAACCTGACAAAAAAATAAAAAAATAAATCAACATGGAATTGTAACCCGATCCAAACTGACAAAATAATTCCTTCATGTTGCAACGCAACCTGAACCTAAAAATTCGATGTTAACCAGTAACCCAACTCGAACAAGACATAAAAATTCCATCGAACTGTAACCAGATCCAAACATGAAAATAATAGTTAACCCGAAAACCAACCCGAAGCAGGAAAAAAATTCTATCAAACCGTAACTCGATCCGAACCCGACAAAATAAATTTCTCGCGTCTTGCAACCCAACCTGAACCTGAAAATTGAAGTTAACCCGAAAGCTGACCTGAACCAGAGAAATAAAAATCCATTAATACGTAAACCGCTCTGAACTCTACAAAATAATTTGTCTTCATGCAACCCAATCTGAACCAGAAAATTGAAGTTAACCCGAAACATGATCTGAACCCAATAAAAAAATCCGTCGAAACATAACCCGATCTGAACCCGATAAATGGGACTATATCTCAAGAGTAGATAATCGGTCGCCATAAATCAACCAACCAACCAACCGTACCTGACAAAATAAATTCCTTCGTTTCTGGTTTGGATCGGGTTGTGACACGAATGAATTTATTTTGTCGGGTTCGGATCGGTTACGGTTCGATGGATTTTTTGAAGGGTTCGGGTTAACTTCAATTTTCAGTTTGGGTTATGTTTCAGATTAAAATAAATTTTCAAGTTCGGGTCGGTTTTGGGTTAACTTAAATTTTCAGTTTCGATTCGGTTGCGTGACAACGAAATTTATGGGTGGTGTTATGGTTCGATAGAATTTTTTTCTGGTTTGGGTTGGGTTTCGGGTTAATTATTATTTATGGGTTTGGGTCGGTTTGCGACACGAAGGAATTTATTTTATCGGGTTCAGATTGGGTTCTAGTTCGATGGATTTTTTTATTGGGTTCGGGTCAGGTTTCGGGTCACTTGAATTTTTTGGCTTGGATCGGGTTGTGACACGAAAGAATTTATTTTGCCAGGTTCGGATCAGGTTACGGTTCGATGAAATTTTTGACAGGTTCAGGTTTCGGGTTAACTTCACTTTTCAGTTTCGGGTCAGGTTGCGTTTCGAATTTGTGTTTCGAGTTAACATTAATTTTCAGGTTTGGTTTAGGTTTCAGGTTAAATTAAATTTTCAGGTTCAAATCAGTTTTTGGGTTAACTTAAAATTTCAGTTTCGGATCAGGTTGCATGACGACGAAATTTAATTTGTCAGGTTCTGATCGGGTTATGGTTCGATAGATTTTTTTTATCGGGTTCGGGTCAGGTTTCGGGTTAACTTTAGTTTTCTGGTTCGGGTCGGGTTGCGACTCAAGTGAGTTTATTTTGTCCTTTTAAGATCGGGTTACGGTCCGTGGTTCGGGTTGGGTTTCGAGTTAACTATTATTTTCGGGTTCAGGTCCGTTTTCGACACGAAGGAATTCATTTTATCGGGTTCGGATCTGGTTACGGTTCGATGGAATTTTTATCTCTTGTTCTGTTTGGGGTACTGCTTAACATCGAAATTTTAGGTTCGGGTCGCATTCCTTTTAGAATCGGGTTACAGTCCGATGGAATTTTTCTGTCGGGTTCGGGTTGACTTTGAATGGAATTTTCAGGTTCGAGTTGGGTATAACACCATATTTTGAAAAAGAACTGGTCATTTTCTAAACAGGCACGGTCATTTTTCAATTAGCCTAACGCTGTCTAGGCTCTTTGCAATAAGTCTGAAAAACATCAGGCTGATTGAGAAAAGGGAAATGATTCTCCAATTAGACCGGCTCTTTGCAAAGAGCTTAGGCTGTTTGCAAAGAGCCGGATTTCCCAATTAGCCTATGACATATACATCTATCACTCGGTTGAAAAATATTTTAATATATTTTTAAAAATTATATAAAAATTTGCTCTATACATCTATCCATTTTCTATATAATATTTTTGGTTTGAACTAATTTATTTTATGTTTCTGCATTTAATGTGTTTTAAAAATTCGATTCAAATTAAGCTACAAGAAATAGTATTCTGAATCGAATGCACAACGTGAATCGAAAGAGCAAAGGCACACCAGTGCTGCTATCTCTGCTTGCCGAACAAAATGGAGAACAGTTTTGTTCTTTGGAGCTCCGCCTATTCATATGCTTATACTTAGTTCTTTTTTGCTTAGTAACCAGTGCAAAACAATTCAAGCACATTTTTCACACTAAACTTTTATACGTTATTGCTCGTCACACTTTGTGCAGAATAAAATAAATTCTATCGACATTTAATATTTGTATATATTGTATATTGTATTTTTATTTTTGGAATTTTAATTGCCTTAAACTGTTTATTTTATTTTTATTAAATTTTAGTTATTTAAATCTTCTATCCTATTTTTGATAATTGTATTTAATTTTTAAAACAATGTGTGTCGCTTAAAACGTCGTTTTATACGATCCTGTATCATTTAAAGCCCCTCACTTGATTCATTTTACATTTGCGTATATTGTTTATATATTTCTTTTTCATTTTATAACTTTGATTTCTTTAATCTGTTTATGTTATTTGTATTAATTTTTAGTTATTTAAATTTTCGATACTGTTTTTCATAGTAAAACAATGTCACGCTTCTTTTTTGTAACATCTTGTATCATTTTATAAACACCTCATTAGATTAATTTAATATTTGTACACGTTGTGCATAAAGTTTTCTTTTTTCGTTTTGTAACCTTAATTCCTTTGTCTGTTTATTTTATTTTTATTAGTTCTTAGTTATTTAAATTTTCTGTGCTGTTTTACATAATTGTATTTAATTTTTAAAGCAATGTATGTTGCTGAAATGCACTTTTTTTTAACATCTTGTATGACTTAACAACCCCTCTTTAAAATTCTGTTTTAATTGGGTCTCGGCATTGGCTAAGATTCTTATGTTATGATGGCACATTTTCCTATCAGAAATAAGGCTGTAGCAATTAAAATATATATATTAGTTCTTAACATTTGTCATCAGACTAACAATCTAAACTTTTGCTCAGCCCCACCCCTTGCTTAGATTTTCGTCAATGAGTATTCGCCTTTGCAAAATTTAACCCTAATTATCAATCGATAATAATTTTTCACATATATCCCGTTTTGTTAGTAAATTTTTTCTACTAGTTGCAGTTATTTTATTATGCGTAGTTTTTAACCGTATATCTATTTTGAGTCAAAAACAATGGCGAAAGAAAGTTCTTTCAAAACTATAATTAATAGCTAAATACTTCGAATAAAAAATCCAGAAAAGCGAACGATGCTGCACCTAGCAATATAGGTTACAGATTTTGCCCCACCCACATAAACAGTAAAACGATGATCTGCTTCTAAATGTATTTTTAAAAAATGGTTCAAAAGAAGCTCAGAAGGGATTCGTTTTCGTTGCATGTTTAGAAGTACTAGAAACGTAAAGAAAAACGGAAAAAGAATCCTTAATCACATGATTCTATTATGGGAGGGCAGGACTAGCGAAAACATGTTACATAATTACTCATGGGCAACTGGGTCTACACATTTTCTTTCTTTTCGCGAGTAGCCTATTGGGATTATGCAGAAGTCTGTCTTTGTGAACGAAAACTGTACAACTTACCTTTCTTTCTGCGTGTGTGTGGTTTTCGCCATAAATAATAATTTTCGCATAAGCCCTAATGCAATGTATGACCCAGACAGGGTACCATTTTGATCTTTAATTCCAAGTTCATACTGGAAATCCCGAAAGAATATTTTTTATTTTAAAAATGTATGTTATTCACCCCTTAACAGTACTGCTCGAACGTCGCTCAAGTAAGAAGAGTTTGTTTTCTTCGTTACTAAAAGCTTTCAAAAACTACAAATATTTTACTATAATTTTTATTGTAGTATTTGGCTTTCATATTTCGATTACACAAGGCAGATATTTTAATTAAAAAAAGTGGTTTTTAGTCCTTATTTTTAATTTATTATGTCCAATAATAGTAATACTAAATAAAACGGTTCAGGGTTAAATAATAGAAACTTGAATTTTCAAAATTTCTAGTACGAATTCAGAATTTCTGTATCAACTATCAAGAAAAGGGCCAAACTGAGAACCTTAGCCTCATGTTGGAAACTACTGGTTCGGACTCTTATCCAGCAGATCTTTCACTGCTCCATAGGCATAAAAAACGTTAAATTGTAAACCATAGACTACCGTGGGGTTAAGGGGCTCCGCCTTAGAAATTCCTCCCAAAAAGGACTCCGCGAGCCGAAAAGTTTGGGAACCACTGGTATAGATTATTAAATAAGTCGGAAAAGAAATTTAAAATTAAACAGTTTTAAAGGTTAAACTAAGCATTTTTGGTACAAGAGGGGGCAAAGGGGGGGGGATTTTTTTTCCATTTTCAGCCAAAAGACCGGTATAAAAATCAAGCCAGGATCAGGCCTGTGTTTAGGCTAGCCCATTCTCATCTCTAATGTATTCATGCACTAAATAAAATTATAAACTTTTATTTGCATTTAATTTTTATGATCTTAAAAGAATAGTCTTTAAAAAACTATCTTTTTCTTATTTTAGTATACCCATCCCTCGAATTTTGAATTTAAAGAATTTCTTGATAAATAGGGAACACTAGAAAAAAAGATGGCAATATTGTTCTCATATACAGTCCAGTCTCTAAAATCCAGATTGCATAAATGTTAATCTAACTTTTCACATTTTTGTTAGTTTTGCTTCCTTACTTTGTTCATAGATGGCAGCACCAACCAATTTCCTTAAATTTTTGCCATTCTAGTTTATATTCGGCATTTCGCCGATAGATGGCCGTACCAGTAATTTTCCCTAATTCTTTTTAGAGAGAGGTTTATTTTATTCATGATTTCATACGATCAGCGATCATTCAGTTAGATTTTTTAATATATATTAAATTCCTTTTAGTTCATCTTAGTGCATTCAATTATGTCTGCAATTAGTAATATAAGAAAATGTATTTCTCTGTTAAAAGCAGATAAAATTTCATTTCTAAAAGCACATGATCAAGGGACATCTGTCAACAGTATTTGTGAAACATACAGCACTGGAAAATCAACTGTTTATGATATTCTGAAGCAAAAGGAAAAGATTCTTCAATTTTTTGTGGATAGTGACACGCCTGCTTACTATGAAAAAAGAAAAACATTACGAACTGCAAATAATGTAGATTTGGATAATGTTTTAATTGAGTGGAATCACCAAAAGCGAAGTGAACACGTGCCTCTTAGTGATCCACTGATCATAGAACAAGCCAAAATGTTTCATAAAGAGATGGGGGTAAGTATTCCATGTAATTATTTCACTGGTTGGCTACAAAAGTTTAAAATTCGTCATGGAATTCGATATCTTTGAATATACAGCGAGAAAGTTAGCGCCAATGATGAAGCCAGTAAATGTTTCATTGATGAGATTACCAAATTAATATATGATGAAAAGATATCCTATGAGTTGGTTTATAATGCCGATGAAATTTCTCTGTTTTGGAGGTATGTTCCCAGAAAGACACTAGCCACTGCAAATGAAACAAATCCTACAGGAATAAAAAATATGAAAGAGAGGCTTACAGTTTTAGCTTGTGCAAATGCTGTTGGAGCTCATAAATTAAAATTATTAATGATCAGAAAAAGTGTTAATCCCCAATGTTTAAAAAGTATACCTATTCCAGTTATTTACCGGGCAAACAAAAGTACCTGGATGACAAAGGAACTGTTCCAAGAATGGTTTAATTCATATTTTGTTCCAGAAGTTCAAGCACACTGTTAATCTAAAGGGTTCCCAAGTGACTCTAAAATGTTATTAATTTTAGATAACTGTTCTGTGCATCCAAATGCTGCGATTTTGGATACAAATAAAATTAAAGTGATATTTCTTCCACTGAACTGCACTTCTTTAATCCAGCATATGGATATGGGATTGTTGCAGGCTTTTAAATGCTGATATAAAAATGATTTTTTGAGGAAAATGTTATGCCATGTTAACAATAACCAGAGTATTGTAGATTTTGTAAAATATTTCAACATTAAAAAATCAATTTTTTGTGCCAGGGAATCTATTGAATTAGAAATTGTCAAAAATGCTTGGCACCATCTATTGCCGACAATAATATTTAATGATGAGGATGATGATAACGTTATTGACTTTGAAGGATTTAACGTTTCACAAAAAAAAGACGAAATTTCGGTACTATTAGAATATGCAAAAAATGGATATATAAGTCTGGATCAATCAGATACAGATGAAGTTATGGGCATTGATGAAAATATACCAATTGTCGATGCACTCAGCAAATCTGAAATCATAGACAGTGTGATAAACAAAGGAAAAACTGTCGATGATTCGGTAAATGAAGAAAAAAAAACTACAGAAGAACTAATAAATAGTTTAGTCACAACAATATTAGGATTAGAATAGAGGAATTTTATAACTGAGAATGAATTAATGTCTTTATATAGGATTAGAGAGAAAGTAATGGCTAATAATCCTAAACTAAGACAACAAAAACTGACAGACATATTTAAATAAAATCGTAATCGTAAAATGTTCAGGGTATTTTTAATTTTATAAGATTAAATTAAGTTTGATTTTGTTTTTGAATCATTTAATATGTTATTTAGTATTTTTTATAAGTATTATGATTTTTTATGATTATTATTTATAATTTTTGTTTATAATTTTAAGTTGTTGTTTCAGGATCTCTAAAATCTGGAATTAGCGAAAATCCGGAAAAGCCATGTCCGGAACGATTCCGGATTTTAGAGACTGTATTGTATATATTTCACTGGTACCCAGCTAACCGAAAAGTATAATTTTTTCTTTTAATGGTAACCTGGCTACGGTATTAGCTAACTGTTTGGCACAGGCTTGGAAATCGCACCAATCTTAACATCACCAAACATTGGTGCGTGAAGGTAACACATCTGCTCCCAATTTTTTTACCTAAAAAATATTGCAAGGTTTTAAGGCGAGATTTGCTTGTCTAAATAATCAAGTTCTTTATAAAAAGTTTTTAACAGAAATTTATTTAAAACTTATTTTTAAGATTTCCTACAAACTCTAGTTCATTTCAAGATTATAAAATTTCCTCTCAGTTAAATACATTTTTTTGTTTAAAAATAAATTGTTTTTAAAACAATAATTAATTTTAATTGTACTGAAAAATTCATCAAAAATAATTTTTTTTTTATCGTAACAGTAAGGAAAAGATCGAGCCTTATCTCCTAATTATGGTTACAGCTATAAATCGTGATCATCAGATGTCTGAATGTATATCTGGTGTATAAGTCGAACCCTGAATTTTCTTTGCATTTTGGCGGTTTAAAATGTGGACTTATACACTAGAAAATACGGTAACAAAATATATATATATATGAATAATGTAGATTTTATAAATCTGACTATAGAGATAGGATTCTCTATTGAGTACAATCCAAAATGGCAACAGACTCTATTATACTACATTTAAAAACGAAATCTATAATTTAGGAAAACACAAAGGATACCATAAAGTTTCTTAAATCTGCATGAGATAATATAAAACACAGAAACATGATTACCTTTATTTATCTGTAAAATCTTTTAAAATAGTCAAACTAAGCTCTAAGCTGCATCAAACTTTAGAAAAACGCTTTGGCTAACCCTAAATTGGTTGGATCTTGGATGGATTTTTTTTTTAATCTAAAAATGTTGCAAGACTATATGGCCAGATTTACTTGTATACCAATAAGAATCTTTAAAAATAAATTTTTAAAGCAAAGTTAATTATTTAAAATTTGTTTAAGTTCTGCTACAAATTCTTGAGAAAATTTCGGACCTGTGAGCTAGCTGCGCATATCACGGTTGATTGACAAGTCATTCAAACTGAATCATTCGTTTTGTGTATCTTGATTCTTTACCCTTGAAAACAGATATTTCGGTCGAAAAGCTTTTTCAAAGGTAAATTATCGGCAAAATCTTTTAAAATAGCCAAACTAAGCTCTAAGCTGCATCAAACTTTAGAAAAACGCTTTGGCTAACCCTAAATTGGTTGGATCTTGGATGGATTTTTTTTTTAATCTAAAAATGTTGCAAGACTATATGGCCAGATTTACTATTATACCAATAAGAATCTTTAAAAATAAATTTTTAAAGCAAAGTTAATTATTTAAAATTTGTTTAAGTTCTGCTACAAATCCTTGAGAAAATTTCGGACCTGTGAGCTAGCTGCGCATGTCACGATTCATTGACGAGTCATTCAAACTGAATCATTCGTTTTGTGTATCTTGATTCTTTACCCTTGAAACCAGATATTTGGGTCGAAAATTTTTTTCAAAGGTAAAAATATGCTCACCACTTCATCATTCATCAATGAGTAACCACAGAGACTAATCGAGCATTCACCACCGCAGCTCGCAGTGAGAACTTTTTAAAACTTTATCATCATGTGGATGAACTCTGCATTGAACTTATCCAGATAGATCAGTGGTAAACATGGGCATTAAGCTCCATGTAGGCACTCTTAATCCTATCATTGATGCTTGATCAAAGGTAAAATTTTATCTCTATATGCCCCAGTTCTTGTAATGATTCATTGCAATTAAGTGTTTTGTTAAGTTATCCAAAAGATCTGTTTATATAATCATAGTGTCACTGCATTTGAAATCAGCACACTGATTTTCCTGGCTATGAGTTGACATACATATATTTTAATAAAAAATATTGTTATACTTTTAACTATATAGCTAAAATCTGTTTAATAAGATTATGGAACATGATACATTATATACATTTAAAATCATGATCTATAATTTAGGAAAACACAAACGATGCCATAAAGTTACTTACATCTGTGTGTGATAATATAGAACACAGAACATGATTACCTTCATTTTTCAGTAAAATCTTTTAAAAAACACCAGTTAAGCTCTACGTTGCATCAAACTTTAGAAAAACGCTTTCACTAACCCTAAATGGATGCAAATTTTTTTATCTAAAAATGCTGTTAGACTCATGATTTGGTCAAATTTACTTGTATGCATAAGAAGAATCTTTAAAAAAAGATTTTCAACGCAAAGTTAATTATTTAAAATTTGTTTAAGTTATTCTACAAATTCTTCAGAAATTTTCGGACCTGCAAGTTAGCTGTGCATACCTAATGCAAATTTTCACAAGTCATTCAAACTGAATCGCTCATTTAGTGTACCCTTGTTACTTTACACTTGAAAACAGATTACAGTCAACTCTGTGAAATCCACACACTTAGGGACCAAGGGTTTGGCAGATTATAGATTTTTGCGGATTATAGATTATTTCTTTGTTTACATTTTATTTTTTTATAGTCGGACTATTAATTAGAAATATTTAAACATAAATTACAATAGAAAAGGAAAATATAATGCATAACTGGTTTAAATTATTTAATAACTAAGTTAATTTAAAGAAAAATTAATTATACAATGCAAGTTTTATAAATTACTAATATTTGTACAAAAATAACAATATAAAAAGGAACACTATAACTCAAAAGTAATTTAATAATTCTAAGTATAGAAAATAAGTTGAAACTGGTGTGAAATAATAAGAGCTAAACAATCTTCTTAAGAAGATATTTTAGCTCTTAATTCTAAGTATGTTGGAATTATTATAAAATTTAAATTTCATTAGCTGTTATTTAATTTTTGGAACATTTACTCAATGGGAATTTAAATTTTGGCTTAAATCTGAATATATATATTTATATCCAAGTTGTTTAAAGGTGTATTTAGCAAAAGTGCCTTTCAAATAAGACCAAATCAGTTACTGATTTCTGCAAATATTTCTTTAGTCAGCTGTTAAATGAATATATTAGTTTTAAAATGTAAAATACTCCACTGATATTAGCATTACACATAAATCCTTTTGCTTACCTAAAGTTATTATTTTAATATACATCATGCAAATCACATAAAACTTGTTAAATCACAATTTAAAGCCTTTAAAAATTGATAATTCATAAAAACAACTATATGTAATTTCTTTAATGAACTTAAGTATGAAAGTATGTGTGAGGATTGCGCATGCCTCTTCTTGCTCTAGTAGCGCCCCCTTCTGGAGAAATGAAAAAAGGCGGCAGTAGAACTTGGAATGTTAGCGGCGAAGAACGTCGTCTGATTTATGGAAACAGAAATAGTATGAAAATGGCCGTGAGTAAATGTTATCGGTCATGAATATTGGAAAATATAATTAACCCTTTGTGTTTATTTAATGTCGTGTGAAGTACCTGTCCTCGTCATGTCAACTTTATGTCAAGAATTAAACTTGTGTTCGTCATCAGAACGGCCTGTTTCCTTTGAATGCTCACACATATAGAACAGCCTTTACATTGGTGTCAGAACTAATGGATGAAAACAGGCTGTAAATTTTGATTACTGAGTGAAAGATTATAGCGAAAAATTTTGGATAACCTATACAGAGGTAAGGTAAATTTTATTATTTAAGCATGGCTGATCAACTGACTAAACTTAAAAAAACTAGAGGGGTAATAAAAGCATCTATTACCTCTATTGTTAAAAAGATCGAAGATGCATGGGTTTTGGAATCACCGAATTTTGAAGAAATAGAAGAAAATGTAGCTCAGCTAGAACAAAAAGGTATTGACCTTAAACAGGAAGATACCCAAATTTTAGCGTTAATTAATGATGAAAATGAAATCGAAAAAGACGCAAAAGCGTCCATCGAATATCATGAAAAAATAACTTTATGGAAATTTAGAATTAATAAGAAATTGAAAAATAATAGCAAATGCCAAATTTCCCACGTAACTCACGTCGATAATAAGCACGCAGAAGTAGTTGCGCAATCTGTTAAACTCCCTACCTTAAAGATTGAGAAATTTTACGGCGAAATAAGTAAATTTCAAAATTTTTGGAACTCATTCAAAATAGCAGTCCATGATAATGATTCACTGTCAAATATTGAAAAAATGAGCTATTTGCAAAGTTATTTAGGTGGTAGTGCATATAACTCTATCTCTGGGTTTGCATTATCAGATAAAAATTATTTGGAAGCGATCCAAATTCTGAAACAACAATTTGGCAGAAAGGACCTTATTGTCACGGCACACATAAATACATTATTATCTTTGAAACCCGTATTGAAAACAAATGATGTAATCGCTATGTGAAAATTATTTGATACCATTCAATGCCAAATAAGAAGTCTCAGGTCTTTGGATATTGAATCAAATGGATTTGATAACCTGTTGACACCTAAAATTCTTAAATCCTTGCCAAATAATCTTACGTTAGAATATAATAAGCAATGTATAAAAAATTCTAGTGACTCGCAATCAAGCATTGATGATTTGTTATTATTTATTCGTACCGAAATAGAGTCGAGAGAAAAACAAAATTATTTAACTGGTAATTTAGATAACCCAAGGTCAAAACAGTCGTATAATAATGATTCCCCTGCATTTCGTAGACAAATGAAACTATCTGTTAAGCAGAAAATAGCTAAATTAAGAGCTGAAGGGTGTTGTTTTTTATGCTTAAAGAGAGGTAAACACGTCGCTAAAGATTGTATCATAAAATATAAAAAATGCACGAATTGCGGCAGATACCATAATGTTACAATATGCAGTTATTTATTTGGCAATGCCAATAAATTTGATAGGGAAGATAATTCGAATGCAAATGAAAAAGCACTCACTGCTAGAATAAGGTCAGATGAGTTATTTGATTTGAAAACACCCCGAAAGGAAACAAAATTAATTGAAAAATTACCGAAGTAAATATCGAATGTGGTAATAAAATATTACATGGTGTAGTCGATAGTGGAACTCAAATTTCTATAATAAAGACTGATTGTGTACCCGAATACTTTAAAAATCCTTGTGGTACTATAATATTGCAATCTGCATTCGGACACCAGTTGAAAGCTCCTTTAATAAATATTCCATTGAGTATTGCAGTTTATAAATTAAACCCCAAGATATATCCTAATATTATGATAACATGTGCCATGGGTGATAATTTGATTAATGATTTATTACTTTCTTTTGATACATATAATGAATTAAATGATTTGAATAAATATAATGAAAATGAAAAGGCATCAAATTGTAATGTTGACGCGATAAGTGACAATACGAAAGAAACCAACACTGTAGATCTGTCTGCTTCAATTTTAGACCATGTGTCAGTTGAAAATGCGAATGCAAATGAGAACATTGACCACGCACCTGGCCACGAACCTGATTCAGAAAAATTTAAATGGCAACAGAAAAACGACCCTTCGTTAAATCAGTGTTCGACAACTAACAAAAATGAATTTAATAGCTTTTCCGTTCATGAGAATTTCTTATATCACTTGGATAAATTATTCGATGAGACGAAAAATAACCCTCACCTGCATACTAGTGTTACACAATCGATCACGAAAGAAACTAATAATAATGAAAATGACATATGTAGTGTTGCCGATTTAATCGTAATAGAGAGTGAAGATCAAATCGAAACGGAAATTCATTATAAGGAAGAAGATCCCCAAATTAGTCAAGCAGAAGAAATTTTACATAATTCAAAAGATTTAAAAGTCCAAAATTATTTACAGAGTGGACACAATATTATGAAGAATACTCCCATAGTTAACAATGTAACTTCAATTTTTGAATCCTCAAACTATGCAGTCACGCCTGATGAAGAAACCGAATACGAAACCGCAAATTATGCTAAAAAGAATGCAAGTGCCTTGGATAAATATTTGATTGCATCAGCAGACATGAAGGAAGAAAATATAAGACGAAGCATAATTTCTGAAAATAAAGATTCAAAAGTTGATGTCACGACAACAGAAAAATCTTACTCTGTTTTCAATAATACAATGCCAGAAACACTTGATGGAAGTTCCGAATCCAACACGATTGAGTTCAGCGAGAAACAACCTCTTGTTTACGATGAAAATTCCGACTACATTATAGTCAATGGTTGTGTGAAATCACATGAAATAGCAAACAAAGAACTCGATGTATTCCTTAAGTTAAATCATCCTGACAACATGATGTTAGAAAAATGCCAAAAAAAATCTGAGAAGATTGATGAGTTTACAGAGACTAAGGAAGTGACGATCGATGAAAATAAAAATGAAACTGAACTTTCTAAAAATTATGATAAAGTGAAAATAAAGAAAACTGTGAGGAAGAAACAGTATACACGTGATGGCTTTCGCCGAATGCACAATATATTTAGTACGGGAAGATGGCGAAAACGAAAAAAAATAAAATTTCTAGATCATGTGGTAGGATCCGGTATACATGCACCGGATCCCGACAAAGTATCAGCGATACAAAACTTAGAAGTCCCCAAGTCAAAGAAAGATGTCAGAAGCATATTAGGTCTTTTATCTTACTACCGATCCTATGTTCCTTCATTCTCTGACATAGTTCATCCATTGATTGAACTTACCAAGAAACGTGCCCCTAATGAAGTTACCTGGTCTGAGGATTGTGACAAAGCCTTTTTTGAGTTGAAACAGGTGATCAGTAAATCACCCATCTGTTATTCCCCGAACATTCAGAAACCATTTATTATACATGCAGATGCTTCTTCATATGCGATAGGCGCTTGTCTATCACAAAAAGATGAAAATGAACAAGAGCACCCCATTGCTTTTACAAGTAAAAAGCTCTCCAAATGCCAAGAGGGTTATGCTACCATCGAAAAGGAAGCTTATGCTGTTATCTTCGCCCTGAAAAAGTTCGAACA
Source organism: Maratus michaelseni (assembly GCA_963931845.1). Taxonomy (NCBI): domain Eukaryota; kingdom Metazoa; phylum Arthropoda; class Arachnida; order Araneae; family Salticidae; genus Maratus; species Maratus michaelseni. Next base: position 279,753,869 of record OZ007598.1, on the reverse strand, counting down.
CTATATTTATGGTTCACACGTAACTGTGGTGAGCGACCATAATCTTTTGAAATTCCTCACAGACTGTGCACCTCAAAGTGCGCGCCTTCAAAGATGGGCTCTTGCAGTGCAGCGTTTTCAAGCCCAAATAACGTACCGACGTGGGAAACTCCACGCAAATGCTGACTCTGTAAGTAGGCTACATGCCTCACATTGGACTTAAAAAACTTTGAACATTCTTTTTTTTCTGTGTTACAAGTTTGAACTTTAACTTTAAAAAACTTTAACTTTATCCTAGGACTTTAAAATATTAGTATTAGTGTTATAATGTATTCTGTTTTTCTGTTTGTTTATTTTCTTTGATATTCTTTAAGTGTTTGAATTTTTGTATTAATATGTTTTACTTGTTTGTTTAGATATTTACTAGATATTGATTTGTCTGAAAAGATTAAATCAAATTCTCGAAGGGGGGAGGTGTGAGGATTGCGCATGCCTCTTGCTCTAGTAGCGCCCCCTTCTGGAGAAATGAAAAAAGGCGGCAGTAGAACTTGGAATGTTAGCGGCGAAGAACGTTGTCTGATTTATGGAAACAGAAATAGTATGAAAATGGCCGTGAGTAAATGTTATCGGTCATGAATATTGGAAAATATAATTAACCCTTTGTGTTTATTTAATGTCGTGTGAAGTACCTGTCCTCGTCATGTCAACTTTATGTCAAGAATTAAACTTGTGTTCGTCATCAGAATGGCCTGTTTCCTTTGAACGCTCACACATATAGAACAGCCTTTACAGTATGATTTTCATTGTCTACATTTGAAAGTGGATGGCAGATTATAGAGATTTGCGGATTATACATCGGTGGATTTCACAGAGTCGACTGTATTACAGTTTGTGATATTTCCGATCGAAAAACTTTTTTAAAGGTAAACTTTTTATCATTATATGCCCTGTTTCTTGTCATGATTCGTTGAAATCAAGTGTATTGTTAAGTAATTCAAACGATCTATTTAATCATATAGACACTGCATATGAAATCAGCACACTGATTTTCCTTGCTATAAGTTGATATACATATATTTTAATACAGTGCAGGATCTGTTATCGGAAATGCTTGGCATCTAGGGTATTCATGATAAGGGGCTTTTCTGTAATTTGGAACAATTTATTATAAGTATAAGAAATGTACAAAATAACCAATTTCACAATTAATTGATAAATATGAATAATATATGTAAATACATACTTAAAATGTTAATTTGATAACTTATTTACATAGAATAAAAAAACATTCTAAATAACAAAAACATTCAAATTATAAAAATCTTGCATTAACAATTAAGAATTAGTGTACTTTTCGGTTACCGGGCGCCAGTGATATATGTTCATATATAAATACATATGATATACATATATATGTATATATATACATACATATATGTATATATATACATACATATATGTATATATATACATACATATATGTATATATATACATACATATATGTATATATATGTATACGTAGATATATGTGTGTGTGAGCTTATATACATGTATATATATCACTGGCGCCTGGCTAACCGAAAAGTACCAGAATTAGTTTTGGAACTTGGGAGCAGAATACTTCAATGTGGATTTTTGGGACATTTCTATTAAAGTTGTTTACTTATAGCATGTCTCTTGCACTAATTGTTCTTGTATCCTGTACATTGATACGATTTGCTGTTCATGGAAGTAGCTTCACTGCTACATTCCACAAATCAGTTGTTCAGTGAAAAATATAAGTTGCTCATCTGTTTTTAGTGCCTGTGTACACAGGCTAACAATTTCATTTGGTAACAAATCTCATTTTCTTAGGCCAAATTGTGTCAAGCATTTTAAAAAAGTGCCAAGACCTCTACAACAAACAAGTACCATTTTTCTAACTGTGGGATATGTACCAACATTAAACTTAAGGAATATGGGTACTTTTCTGTTAAATGAATACCAGTCAAACTTTTGCATGAAATGTGCTAAACTGCTTATTTCTCATTGACAATTGTAATAACCCGATTATAAATGATATTTATCATACTGCTGATAGCACAGTTCTAAATTGTGTAGTGAAAGATACCCGATGTTAAGTTTAAAAGCAATAAAAAGACTTATTGGTGACTGCAATTAATTTATTAAATTCATCTGAAAACAGCAGTAAACTTTAGTGAATAAATGATTTAAAGTGTTTATACTCTGTCGTAATAATATCTGTCATGTAGACTAAATGCGATATTTAAAAAAAATCAATTTCATAACTAAACATGTTTGTATAGAGACAAAATGTTAAAATATGCCAATATTGCCATAATTGGGTTTTTACCATGATTCAATACCTTCCTCAAACTCATATATTTACTATTCTCTATTACTCATATTGATACTCTATTTGTATTATTCTCAAACATTTGAAAAATCCATTAAACTTCCAATAGGACATCAGATTAATTTTCTTTTTAATTCTCTAATGACGTCCTATTAAGCTGCTTTCTGTATTTACACATACTCATACTCCTTGTGTTATTGAGAAATGTTTGAAAATTTTCATTTTATTACCAATATGATGTCATATTAATCTTTTTTTCAATGTGAGAAACTTTTTGTTTCATTTTCATTTTTCACATGGAAATCTTTCAATAGAAAATTGATTACTGGAGAAAGAATTTCATTGTGGATTTTTAATTGTTGGCAACTGCTATAACAAAAAATGTTTAAATTTAATAGGAAAAGGCTGTTAGATTTTTGGTTTTTTATCTGTATAGATTAAAATAATACAATTTTTTCAAATTTTATGATTTTGAGCTTCATAGTACATATTTAGCTATAAGTACACAAAATTTCATGCTTGTAAGTTATGTAGTTTCTGATAACTGGCTCTGTGACACACAGACAACAGAGTGGGAGTAATAGGGTTTTGTTCATCTCACGAAACCCTCAAAAATGTAAACATTGTCATTTGGACATAATCGTATTAAAGTATTGCCATTTTCTGAATGAAAATGTACATTTTCAGTCGAATTTCTTTTAAAAAGGATGTCATTATCACAAGTGAAAATATTTTCTTCTATTGAAATTTTGGTATCTAACTTCAGAGTGGAGGGGAAGGAAAAAATCTGAAAATAATGCCATTTTGATGCAATTATAAGAAAATGCTGCAGTTTCATGTTTTTAAATGCATGTTTTCTTTTGATAAATGATGTCAGTTCAATTTTAAAGCCCTTGACACCTTCACGGCTTTAAACACTATTTTTGCAAATTAAATTTTATTTTATTTTTTATCGTTATAATAAAATGTCATCAATGAAGGTACAAGAAAGGAAAATTATGCTTCAAGCATTCATTATAAAATAGTTTGGAACACTTACAGAATACTTTAACGAAACTTCAGTGTTTAATTGGGTAAAAAAAAAATACTCAACTGACATTTTTGAAAATGCATAACACATTTGAAAACCAGATTTCAGCCATTACTGCACATAGCCAGAAAGAAACTCTAATTACTTTATGAAACCCTATGTATGATCTATTGATTTGTCTACATTCCATATGGTATTCTAAAATTTAGTTTAGAAAGAAAACGAATAATACAGTTGAAAATTCACCTTAAAAAAAGACTACAATTGACAGAAATATACTTGCAATCTTTTGTAAAGCCTTGTACGTATATTATGTACAGATTTTTATACACACCATATATTAATAAACAGTTTTTTTCAGTCAAACATGCTCATAAAACTAGTGAAATTACACTTCTAAGAATTACTTTTCATAAGCAGCTAAGTATCAAGTTCTTTGCACAGACCTGTATTTGATCTCATTTATATGCTAGAAACATCTCTCAGTATTCCAAATGTATTAGAGCTTAAAAATGCATAATTCAAATTAAAAAGCATCTTAAATGCAAATTTTTGAAAGCACTCCAGTAATGCATATGAATTATTTTGTTTAGTCCTGTATAGGATTAATAGAATTTATACACACCACATAGTATACAAAATTTAGTTATACTTAAAAACACATAACTGAAAATGTGCTTCCAGCAATCATCCCTAGTAGATAATATTTCAGACACTGTATTCGAAATCTATTATATGTCCCTGTAAATGAACAACAATTGCTATGCACATCATATTCTTGTATTCATGCAAGCATCTTGTAGTAAAAAACAGTAATGTGTATCAATTTTATCATATTTGAAATAGTGAAACATAATTAAAATACGCTGTAAACATTTTCCCATGTAGACCATTATATAACAGAATTCTTTTGTGTGACCCTCTAAATCAATGATAAAACTTTGTACCTTTTTATTCTACCAAGAGCATATTTTTGTGCACCTCAATACTTCATATCAATTTTATTATGTTTGTAACAGTGTAACAACATTAAGATATGCCACAATTGATTTTCCTAAAGGACCATTATCTTACAGATTACTTTTGAGTACTCCTGTACATGAATTGTAAATGCTACATACATCATTTTCAATGCCGAACTTGCCAAGCATGTAAATCTAAACTGATTGACCACCCACAGCCATTTCAGGAACTGGCCCTTTCACGAACTGGCCGATTGCTTCTAGCCATTTCGCGAATTGGCCAATCAATTTAAAAATAAGCTGGCCAATTCGTAAATCGGTCAATTTTGGGTTTTGGCCATAACATATATATATATAAAGTAAAGACTGTCTTATATGTGCATTTTATAAAATTTTATTGTTTAATAGATCAAATTTATAAATTATATTATAAAACAATTTTACATATAATTTCCTAAAGTTCCAATTTGATAATGTAGGTGTGAAAAGGATTTTCTTTTTTAAATTATATGAAAAGGTACCTTGCATTGCTAGTCAAAGGCACTTAAATGCATTAGGTCATCCTTGCTAGCTTCACCATGAATTTCTCCTATGTATATTACATTCAAAATACGTATCATTCTGTATTATTATTTTATTATATGTATTATTCTTTCATTCCATTTTAGATAGTTTAGAGGAAATCTTCTTAAATATCTTCTTTGTTATGACAATAGATAACAGCATCTTAATCTATAATTGGATGGTTGGAAATCGAAATCGAGGTTCTTCACATCGAATTTTGCCATTTTCTCTACAAACTAGAGTTCAATTTGGCCAATTGCTATTATGTAAGTATTTTGTGTTAATTTATCTATTTAAATATTGTGTGTGCTTTTCTGTTTATTAAATACATACATAAATAGATACGTTTTACAATTCATTTTATTACCATCATTTTTCCGAAATTGTTCCAGCTGTGTCATGAAATAAAGTTGGAAATCTTATTTTGCATCTGTAATTATAGGTTTAACATATGGATTAGATTCTACAGGACACTATTTCAGATAAGTAGTATTTTAAAACTATTTACCTGGAATAATGTTCTCTAGAACTTAGTGACCTGATCTAAATGTTAAGCCTATTTAACAAATGCAAAGTGTAAAGAAACAACTTTGCATGAACCAGCTGAAACCATGAGAGAAGAATGATGGTAATAAAATAAATATTCAAATTCATCTATTTTACTTACATCTTTAATAATTTACTTACAAACTTTGAATTAATTTTATCTGTTGCGATTTTCAGAAAATTCCTTCAAAGTTTGTTGTGTGCAATCAGTTTAAGTTCTTCTTGCAAATAAAAAGTAATTTAAATGGATACTTACATATTATCAATGCCAGGAAGATAGTTCTCCAAAAATAGTTGGCAATCGCCGGTCATGTTTACCTGTGGGCTTCTGTTCTGATTCAAAATCCCTTTAACACTCATCATGAATTATTAAGCCCATTAAAAGGGGTAATTAAATATATATATGAAAGATTGTTATATTATATAAATCTTGACAAAAATAAAAAATATCATTGAACATGGTACTTTCTTATGTTAAAATTTCAGTAGGTATTTATATTGATGTCTATGACTTTTTTATTAATCGAATTTTACACAAGAAGGATTCTTAAATATGGTGAAACTGAAATGTGACTAAAGAAAAAGGATCTGAAGAACTAAAAAACAATTTTCTCCTTTGTGGCAGAAATCAAGATTTATTGAAATGGTACTTTTTCAGTGTATGGGGGCTTTGGCGAAACAGAGAAGACCTTGGCAAGAGAAGGAAATATGACAACATATTTTCTGGAAACCTATTCACTCTTTCATATATACAAGCATATTTTCCATATTTATATAATTTTTTTTAATATAAAGAAGGCATTTATCTATTTTTATATACTAACACAAGTAAATTGTACATAAAAATAATAGTAATGTATATATATATAACTAAAATGTTTATACATCTTTATATATATACATATAAAAACAAGTCTAAAAGTTCATCATGTTTGTTTTCATAACTGCTATTTATATCATTTGGCACAAATCTCAATTTCTGAAACCTAAATTGCTCCAAACTTTAAAGCAAAATACCAACTAACAAAAAAACAAAAATTATCACTAGAATTATACTATATTTATATGTATCTAGAATTTTTTAAAAGGTCATTTTGATCTCTTTGTAAATAAAACTACATACTTCATTAAATAATATTCTCTGCTTATAAAAGTAAAATCAGTATAAATTAAATTGTAATTTATTTATTTTAAATGACACAGTAATTATTTTCTTAAATGTGCTTATATATAGAAATAATTAGGTAATTGTGTTGGAAAATCTTGCTCCAATTTATTTGCATTTTAGAAGTAAGAATGATAAAAATTATGAATGTTTATGTAAATTTCTGTTATAAAATAACATTGTAAAGCAAATTAATCAAATATTTTAGTATTTCAATAAATTATTTTTTTTTACAAAGAATAATGTAAAAATCATATTATACGTACATAATCCTTTTTGAACATTGCAATCGGCATGCAAAAACCTTGTTGATTTATTATCAAAATGCAAAAACCTGTGTCTACTCATGCTCTTCTAAAAATAAATGGCGTCCAACATTTTGGATTTGAATTTAGGAGCATGCAGTTAATGTAGCCATAACCTATCACGAATATATCAATGCTTTGAATTTTTCTCATAGAATATTTCATGAGTTGTTTGAAGCTTAAATTTCATCTCAACATAACTATATTCTTTCATAACTTATATATATTTATCTATCTCTCCAGCATAAATAGTTTCCCTGCTCAGGTACTATTTGTTTTTTTCCTTCAAACATGACATTTAGCATAGAATTCAATCCAGAGTTTTATTGAAAGATATTTTGTAGAACTCATTCATAATAAGGATTTTATTTATCCTCTGAGTTCCATCATTTGTGATTTTTTCACAATCCGTTGACAGAATAATGTTGTTTCTCAGTTTAATTTTTGAGCCTCCACTATATCCTGATTTAGCATTCTTAGAAACAGCAGCAATAAAATTTATATGAGTTATTCCACTCTCATTTTTATTTAAGATGGTAGATTATGTGGAACAGTCACTGGAACCTCTGGAGTATCTATCTGAATCTTTTTCTCTACCATTATTATTGGTTTGTGGCCCAGAATCAAAATTTAATAGATCTTTTATCAATTTTATAAATTTGATATACACAAATTCACTCCTTCGAGCCATCAATATGATAATAAATCTAAAATCACAAATGGTACAAAACACTGTACCAAAAAATTAAATAGGGGAGAAACAAATTATATGGTACAAAACAGAAATGTATTTGCAAAGAGCAAGAACCATTTTGCAGAGTAAAAAATATCTAAGACATTCTAAAATGCATTATTAGCAGATATCGGCATACCTGAATACGACTTTTCCATCCATACCTATTTTTTTTCACACTATTTATTTTAGTTGTAAATCATATTTATGATTTACAAAATAATAGTGCAAAACAGCAGGGTTTGTATGGTCCTAAAATCTCCTCAAGTCTGTCAAAAGTAAATTTTGGTCCTTAAAAGTCCTTCATTTTGCTTCTTTATTATTTCTTAATCAGGAATAAAAGTCTTTTATGTTTCAATAGATTTCTGTTTTAAATTTTGTGTTATGTAATTGCACCCCTTCCAAAGTTTAAATTTCTTAAAAATAATTCTTTTACTGTTTTTGCTCTATTTGTAGTTCTACTGTATTAATAAATAATCAGTCATCTAAATTTCTTTACTGTCTTTCTTTTACCAAACACAAAAATATTAAAGTATCATAAAAAAACACAGATTAAAGTTTTTATCCTTATCCTATTTGTAAATCTTTAGTAATGATAAATAATTCATCTATTTTTAACTCTAACCTGCCCAAAATTTCTGCTTCTCACCTTTAAATCCCCTCACAACTTATAAAGTTTAAAATCTTTAATATTCTTTAATTTTTTATAAATTTTACAGCTTGATATGTATTTCATAGTAGCAATAAAAAATCAATCCTGTAAATTTATTTTCTCACCCAAAATATCTACTGTCCATCTCTTCCCCCTACTTCTTTTCTGGCATATAAAATTTAAAGTCTTTTAAATTTGCCCTAGTTGCACATCTTTGGTAATGATAAATAAATAATTAAATCAGCCCTTTCCTTTTCAAAATAATATCTGCTACTCTCCCTTTGCCCCCTTCAATTCACAAAATTTAAAATATCAACTCTTTAATTTTTTAAAGACATTTTCTATTCTATTTATTGCTTTATTGTTACAATAAATAATTGCTCATCTAAATTTATTCTGCCACCTCTGCCCCTCCCCCCAGTGCAAACTTAAAAAAGTTTCAAAGTCTTTAATTTTTTCCTATCCTGTTGCAGAGCTTAATCAACCTTATGTGAGTCATTCTCAAAATAATCGCAAATTGCAAAATAAATGCATTATAATCATAACATACAAAATTATGCCCAGTTTAAATTTTATACCATTGTTTTATGTTAAAAAATTAACTATTTTATCCCCAACATTCTATTTTCAGTCAAAAACCTGAAGCTATTTATTGAAGAATGTTTGGCATAGTATTTGATTTTTTATGAAGTTCACAGTTTCTAATTACCTCATTTGATGGTTGTTGTGAATTCCACACTAGTTCAGTGATGATAAATACAAAAATTTCATTTTCCAACCAACTATACAGGAAATTCATTTTAATGCATTTTGAGGCCAACTGTAAATAGAGGCCTGGGGCATATGCCCCTATGACAATAATATCATGTATACTTGTAACTCTGTAATATAGTCCTGGATTGGGTCTAGTAACCCAATATTACTCGAACGTGACCTGACCTGTGGGTCGGGTTGATTTAATGCTAATTTTTATATTACAGATTGGGTGGATCCTAAAATGTTTCAGGTTCGAGTCAGTTTTCAAGTTGCGCTTTAATTCTTTTGAGTCAAGTTCAGGTTGATACGGATGATGGCCTGCACTTCTCAGAAATTAGTATATGAGTTTTTAGATATGATATAAATACCAAGAGATATTCGAATACTTTTTATCACTTATTAAACATTCTGTTTTAATACTAAAATAATTGACAGAAATTGTCAATGAAAAAGATAGAATCTTTATCTGAAATTAATTTGGAGTAAATTATAAGTAGTATGATAAAAATAAGAATTGACACATTTGATGATGAATAATTAAAAGTTACTTTCAGAAACATAAGTTAATTTGTTTTATGTAAATGTAGTGTAGGTTAAAATTACCTTGCTTTCTGATTATTAATGCCCTAATGTGTCTTGGAAAAATACTTTACCCTGTATGTTTTTCTTCATTTTCAAATGTATTATGCTCCTAAATATTTGTAGAAAGATAAATTGAATGTAATTTTTTATTATTTTTAGTTGTTTAAACAATGCACAAAGTGTGTTTCAGATTTATAAAAATAATGTTTCCATATTTTGATATCTAGTACGTACACATCAATTGCTACTAATGCAGTGAATGCAAATAATATTTTGTACAATTTAGTATGAAAAGCAGTTTCACTAATTATGTTCCTTCACATAAAAGTAGCAAAAAAGTGATATATTACGCTTGAAATCGCAGCGGTCTTCTGACGTATTCAGAGCTTTCAGCCCAACCCTTCCCACTTTTCGCAAGTTTAAAACTTACACACAATGCAAAATTACACAAGATTAAACTTGTGTAATTTAGCATTTGAATTTTTCTGGAAATATCTTCAGTTTGCTTCCTGCTGCTGGTCACATGTCAGTAAAGGGCATAGAGACATTTGATGGTCGCACTCTGCAGATTCGGCGGTAGGCCCCACACGCAAGAAAAGCAGGAAGGGTTATACAATTTTATAAGTAGTTTTAAAGATTTTTTTATAGGGGCTGGCAAATTGGAGGAAGCAGACATTTTGGGGGTAGAGAGATAATTTAAATGGTTAATTATTTATTTATTGTTGCTGGACAACAACAAATAGAGCATATACTTTTTAATAAAGAGTTTTAAAGATTTTAAACTTTGTATCTTGAGAGGAGGGGAAGGAAGGAGAAGTGTAAGTTTCAGAGAGAGGAATGGAGTGGAGGTAATTTATATGATTTATTATTTACTTATTGTTACTAGAGAGCAAGATATAGGATATAATATACTTTTAAAATAGAGTTTTAAAGATTTTTTGCTTGGGGAGGCAAAAGGGTAGAAGCAGACATCTTGGTGGTAGAGAGATAATTTAAATGGCTGATTATTTATTTAATATTAGTAGAGAGCAACAAATGGAGCACAATTTTTTTTATAAATAGTTTTAAAGATTTTAAACTTTATATGCTGAGGTGGAGGAGCGTAAATTTTTGATGGAGGGACAGATTGTAGTTTAGAGGATTGATTTTTTTTTACTAATTGTTACATTACTAGCGAGCAAGAAAAAGTACATTGAAAAATTATCCTTTTTGTTGCTCTTTATTAACAATAAATAAATAACAAACCAACTAAATTACAAACTCTTTCCTTCGAAATTCATATTTCCCTCTCATCCCCATGAATACAAAGTTTAAAATTTGTAAAACTTTTATTTGAAGAAATTTTATGATCTACTTGTTGCCTTCTAGTAAAAATAAACCGATAATTTATCACCTAAGTTTTCTATCTACTCCAAAAGTGTCTCCCCCCTCCCCCCTACACACATACAAATTTTTAAAACTCTATTTAAAATAACTACTGTATTTGTTTCTCTTTAGTATCAATATTAATGAATAATCAATCATCTAAATTACTCCCATTTCTTTTAAAAGTTATGAAGAGTAGTTGAGGTATGCACACAAAAATTGCCACTATGTCTACTATCAAATAAATCTTTTTCCAAGAAAGCTATTTCTATACGTAGATTTCCTACTTTAATTCATTTATTTTTTACAAAATGGATTTAAGGCTATGGCTAAATAACATGCAATAAAAATTTCCTTAATTGTAGTTAAAAAACCTCTTAGCCCAAGTACAAACATCTATTCAATTTAGCCTGAATAAACCAAACATCATTCTGATCATCTATATAAGGCAGTAAATTAAAAAGATTCTTAATTTTTTCAAGATAATGTGTAATTTTATAATAAAATTACAAAAAGTATCAAAATGGAATGGTAGCGTAAATTTTGGAAAAAAAAATATTTTCATTGCTATAATTTTGGTTATTTTATGGCAAATAAATATCCTCCATTTTCTTCAGTAAGCATGCAGCTATTTTGGCTACTAGTTTCATTCAAATATTGATATTTCTTTCATCAGAGGCTACAGAAGCAACTATGTTTGATTGCATGTGGCAGTGGCAGCTCTGTTTCCATAGTTTTGGGAAATTAATATAGTTTTTAATGCTATGTTAGAAAATAATTTAAATTAAACATTGTTCATTGATTTTAATTATAAAAGAAGCTCTTTTGGTTTGATATATTTCTTGGAGGAATTGTAAAATATGATAGAGTAACAATTTTATTTATTGCAGATGCATATAACTATAAAAGTAGTTTAAGAGAAAAGATTGCTAAGATATCCGTTATAAAACTCAAAGCTGAAAAAAGTATTATTTAAAGTGTGAAATATGGAACAAAACATTGCCTTACATGAGCATTTCGGAGAAGCACCTTGTCACTCGCATCAAGAAAAATCATTTGCGTGTAAGATATGCAACAAGAAATTCTCTCGAAAGAGTGATTTAAACAAACATTTGTTAATTCATAGTGGTGAGAAAAAATTGGCATGTGAGATATGCAACAAGAAATTCTCTGATAAGGGTAATTTGAAGACACATCTGTTAATTCATACTGGTGAGAAACCTTTTGCATGTGATATATGCAACAAGACATTCTCTCAAAAGAATTCTTTAAAAAAACATCTGTTAATTCATACTGGTGAGAAACCATTTGCATGTGACAGATGTAACAAAAAATTCTCTCAAAAAAGTGCATTAAGCACACATTTGTTACTTCATACTGGTGAGAAACCTTTTGCATGTGAAATATGCAACAAGAAATTATCGCAAAAGAGTGATTTAAACAAACATTTGTTAGTTCATACTGGTGAGAAACCTTTTGTATGTGAGATATGCAACAAGAAATTTACTAACAAGAGTAATTTAGTAAAACATCTGTTACTTCATTCTGGTGAGAAAACATTTGTATGTGAGATATGCAATAAGAAATTCTCTCGAAAGAGTCATTTAACTGAACATTTAGTAGTTCATACTGGGGAGAAATCTTTTGTGTGTGAAATATGCAACAAGAAATTCTCTCTAAAGAGTCATTTATGCCAACATTTGTTAGTTCATACTGGTGAGAAACCATTTGTATGTGAGATATGCAACAAGAAATTTGCTCAAAAGAGGTATTTATATAAACATTTGTCTGTTCATACAAGTGGGAAACCTTTTGTGTGAAATATGCAATATGAAATTTTGTTACATAATCATTTGTAAAGTCAACTGCTAACTCATACTGGTGAGAAACCTTGTGTGTGAGGCAACAAGAAATTCTCACAGAGTGAATTAAAAAGGCACCTGTTAAATCATACTCTTAATAAACTGTTTTTCTGTGTGATATACAAAAAAATTTCTCTCACAAGAGTAATTTGAAACATCATATCTTCATTCATACTGACAAGAAACCTTTTTTGTGTTTGAAACATGCAATAAAATTTTTTCACAACGTTGTAATAAACTAAGTACTCAATTATGCTTTCAAAATTTGATGTTTGTTATCAAATAACTTCGCTACTTCTTTTTTTATTATTAAGGCTTTGATATAAATAAATCATAAAAGATTGTGATTTCTTGTCAAATATTATAAAAAACAAATGAAACGGTTGTTAATGAAAAAAAATCTATTTTTATGTTTCTTATCTTTGTAATGAAATGTCATGTGTTTTGTTTTGTATTATTTTGTGTTTTATCTATGTATCCATTATATACTTCAATGTATATGTTGTAGGCTAATCGAGAAAGCTTGCTCTTTGCAAAGAGCCAGGCTAATTGGAGAATTATATTTCTTTTCCAATCAGCTTGATATTTTTCTCAGGCTTTTTTCAAATATCCTAGAGAAATCATATGCCAATCCTAGGCTGATCCTAAGCTAATTTGTATATGGACATTTTTTTCCTTCACCCTGAACTTTTGTTAGGGTTATTGCAAAGAGCCTAGATAGCGTTAAGCTATTTAATTAAACTAGCAATTCACCACCTGTTACTCAATCAGCTAGATTGTTTCAGTCTTATTGCAATGAGTCCATGCAGTTGTAAGTTAATTAGTAAACGACCAGCTGTTTGTCCAAATATTGTGTTCTATCCAACCTAAACATGAAAATTCCATTTGGAATGTCACCGAAACCTAATAAAGGGAAGTTCTATTAAATCGTAGCCTGATCCAAATATGCTAAAATAATTTCTGTTGAACTGCAACCCGATCTGAACCTGAACATTCTAATTGTAGTCAACTGACAAAAAATTCCATCAAACCAATCCAAAAGCGACAAAATAATTTCCGGCTATGTGCAACCTGACTTGAACCATAAAATACCATTTAATGTGAACACTGAATCTGACAAAAATTCTATTTAACTGCAACCAATCTGAATGCCACAAAATAATTCTATCAACATGCAACCCAATGCAAACCTGACACATTTCAACCTGAACCCAAAATGCTTCAACCTTAACACTAATTGAAAAAAAATTATCTGTTAATTCAATTTTGAAAAGTAGTCTACAATTACATGACTAACACCAGTTTTACCTTTTATATTGAAAAATGGACATATCTATTTTCTTTAATATTCAAATGTAGTAAAGTTTGTATAGCAGACACCTCTGTATTCCGTCAGGTTGTTCCTAGTTTATTTTTTTTCTGGTCAGGTTGACTATATTTTTTTCTTCACATTGGGTTCTCTCTAGAATGTTTTTGCAGGTGAGATTTGCTGTTTTTGCAAGTCAACTTCTTGGGAATTTCACAATCAAATAAATAAAAATGAACAGATTTATTTTTTAATTGAATTGAGTTTTTAAAACGTTTGCTATAATTAACATTTTAACTTTTATCGTGCATATTAGTAGATACTTTATTAGTTATTGAAAATTATATTTTTTAATTTTAAACGAATGGTAAGTTTTTCTCCTGAAGCTTTCATTTGTTGCTACTAATTTTGCGAAGTCTTAGATGAATTGAGATTTTAAAATTTTTCCTATAATTAACGTTTTAATTTTTTTCATGCATATTAGTAGATACTGTATTAATTATTGAAAATTATATTTTCTATAATTTTAAAAGAATGTTATGTTTATCTCCTGAAGCTTACGTCTGTTGTTACTAATTTAGTAAAAAATAAAATAAAAGGTTTTCTTTACTTAATATTTAAGCAAACTATTAGTTTCATTTCATTTTGCGTTCAGGTTGAAGTGTATCAGATATGTCGCGTGTTGCATACTGAAGAAAAATATGTTGTTGTGTTCAGGTTGGGTGCTGATTGAATTATGGGGATTTTTTTATTTTTGGATTAAAATACAACTCCACCTATGCATTATTCTAGAGATGAATCAGTTTGCTTTTTGGAGCTGTCTGCTATTGGGGGGTTAAAGCATACTAATGTAAAAGTGTTAGGAAGTGAAAAGTGTTCGCTAAATAGAGATGTCCAGTATGTAGTTAGAGGTAGTGTATTGCATAAATCACAAAAAAAAAATATTTTGAACTTTCTTTTGAAAATTTGGTTAAGCTCAATTTGACGCACAAGAATCAAAATCTAAAATAATACTGACTCGAACCTGAAAAAATAAAAGTCAATCCAATCTGAAATGAGAAAATGGAGTACCACAGCACTGGACCCAAGTCGTGGGTCATGTCAGTTTCGAGTGAAATCTGTTTAGCTGATACGATTCAGGACTCTAATCCAGTCTTATTGCAGTACGTCCAAAGTATTGAAATTATGCATAATTTAGTATCAGAAATAGGAGTCCGAATTTCAATTGCTTATACAAAATGTATAAGAAATTTACTTAGAAATTTACTTTTATTAATAAATGTACAGATTTTATTTACGCAACTGAGAGTTTAAGTTAGTTCATTTGTATTTTTAGGGCTTATTTTTCACAACTGACATGTTCAGAAGCATCACTGAAATTTGCAGATAAGGTAGATTTTTAAACTTTTCACAGTATTACATTGAAAACATTGTTTGCTAATGGAAATAATTATAAAAAACATGTAAGAAAATTTATGTATTAATGAAATCGGCATATGAGAAGATTTTGAATGTTCTCCCAGCCTTATGTAGAAAATATGGGTTGCTGAATAAAAATAATTTTAAAGCATATATAACTCATCTACAAATTTTATCAGTCCAAAAAATTTGTATACATGTTTTTTAATTATTTTCATTAGCAATCCATCTTCTCTGATAATGGGAATGATGCAGGATTTTTTTTTCATTTTACAAAATAATATTTATAATTATCTCATAATACTGGGAAAACTTTAAAATACTGCTTCATCTGCAAATTTCATTATTGCTGATATTTATTATTGCTTATTACGTTTTAAAATTTCATTTAGCAACCCATCTTGTAATGCTAAAATAACATTAAAAATCTTTTTATCTGCAGATACCATTGAAATAGCACTTTTCTTATATAGTTATATATTTATTTTCGCTCAACATTGCTTTTTTTCTACATAATACTGGGAAATCTCTAAAAATTTGCCTCATCTACAGATATTTTTTATACCTCTGCACGGGGAGTTTCTTAAAAACATACCCTTAAAATAAAAATGAAGTTTTCACTAATACTTAGCCTCTTAGTCGCTTAATGAAATATACTAATAAGAAAGTTTTCTAATGTATATTTTTATAGCATTTAAAGTCCTGCTCTTATTTATTTGTATTATGATCAAGCATAATCCGTCACCACCTTGAACGTATTGCAATAAGTCTGAATTAGAGTCCGGTATTACGTTAGATAACCTGTTTTGCATGAAATTAACCCTAACTGTGCGTCGGGTCGGAGCTACATTTTTACATTTCAGGTCTGAATGACTTCTTTTTGTACTATTTTTGCAGTATTGAATTTCATAGTTCGCAGTTTGGGTTAGATTTTGACCCTTGCAGGATGGAGTTGAGTTGACCCAAATTATCAAAAGAAAATTCAAGTATTTTTTCAGGTGAAATGTATATAGAATTAAACATGCATAACAGGCACTCTGCAAGAGTGCATATATTTTTTTAGCAAACACTTTTGTAATTCCTAACTGTTAAATATTTGTAAGTCTCAGAATAGCAAACTGATTCAAGAGTATAATCTTGTGCGGGTAGGCTTGTATCTGACCCAAAAATAAAAAAATCCATTTCAAAGTCAACTCACAACTTAACGCGAATCTGACGAAATAATTTTTGTCAATGCGCAACCCTACCCAAACACAAGATATTTACAGCAGAGCCCAAAATAAAATAAAATTAATAGTTTGTTTAAATAGTATTAGAGAAAACCTTTTTTAAAAACATTTACTTAATTAGTAGTATTATAAAAATGCTTAAGGGGATACACTTAATTATTGGATTAAAATTTTAAAATATATTTTTTAATAATTAAGCAGTATATACTAATCTTATATAAGAACTAAATCTTAAGATAAATTTTATATAAGAACAATATTAAAACGTTATTTGTAGCAAACGTTCTAAAAACTTAATACATAAATTTAAATAATCTGAAACAAAGTTCTGCTTATTTTCATTAATTTCTTTGTGAAAATCCAAAAACTTAAATCTGATTGCAAGAAACATTCTAGAGTGAAACTGACTGACTGAAAAAAATTACTTTCTCCCAGATCACAAAAACGAAAATTAGTAACAACCCAAACCAATACACAGGTGTCTGCTATTCGCAGATTTTATCAAATTTGAATATTAAAGAATATATGTATGTCTATTTTTCAATATAACAGATAAAATTGGTATTAATTATATAATTGTAGACTACGTTTCATAACTGCATTAAAAGATGAATTAATTTCCTTTTATTTAGTTTTCGGGTTGAGGTTGAAATGTGTTGAGTTCAGGTCAGTTGCTTGTCAACATAATTTTTTTTGTCAGGTTCGGATAAGGTCATGATTCAATACAATTTTCATTTTCCAGGTTGGGTTACATGTCAGCAGAAATTATTTTACCATATTTGGATCTGTTAGCGGTTTGATAGAATATTTTTATCGTTTACGATCAGGTTGACCTCTGATGGAATTCTCAGGTTTGGCCCTGGTATCATTTCAGTGAAAATTACTTTGACGTGTTAGAATCAGGTTGCAGTTTGATAGGTTTCTTTGTCGGTTACTTTAAATGGAGTTTTAAGGTTTGGGTATGGTACAACATGATATTTTGACAAACAATTGGTCATTTTTCAGCTAGCCTAGCAGTATCTAGGCTCTTTCAAGTAAGCCTTAAAAATTTCAGGATGATCGAGAAATATATGACCATATTCCAACTAGCCTAACACTCTCTACTGCTCTCTGTAATAAGCATGAAACACATCAGGCTGATTGGAAAAAGGGAGATGATTGGGTGATTCTATGTCAAATCAACACAGCTAAAAACTTGACCACTTGAGAATTTTATTATATTAAGCTCAGTCGTTAGGATCGTAGAGAAATGAATAAATACTCTGTGATAAATATCTATCTCTCTTGGTTTTGGAGATAAATAACTTCAAAAATGGACAAAAATCGTAAACTTTTCCATTTCTTGCATTACAAATTTAGTCGTATTTGGTTCCCTAACTGTCACAGGGAGTTACTTTTGGTGTCGTTAGAAAGTGTATGAATTGGGCTTTCATATGATATATTACATGCACAAATTTTAAAAATATCTATATTTTAAAAAAATTTAATTTCAAGATCAAACATTATGACCTTTGAACTTCCATATCTTAAAAAATGTTTTTTTTAAAAAATATATTACTATTATACTTATCCTCTTTAATAAAAAGGTATGCGTTGCTGACGACTGGGATTTTCGCTAATCGTTGCCACAGATTAATCTCGGAAAATGAAACATTTGAAGTTACTGAAAAAATTAATAGCTCGAAAAGTATTTGTCAGAAAATTGTTAGACAAATTGCGTTAGAAAGGTAAAAAATTGTATTTTTTTTATATAAATTTCAAATCTAATGATTATGCCGTTTTTCAAATATTGAATTTCAAAAATTACCAAATTTTACAATGGAGTACCATAGCGAAATCTTCACGCATAATAAAAAGATAATAATAACGGTATTGTGTCCTGACGTATATATACTGACTATAGCACGAGTTACAAATTATAGTAGCCTTATTATTATGTTAAAATATAAAATGGAATTATGATGTCGCGAGTGCAAGATTTTTATTTAATTCTCGACGAGTACTATATTTTTGTCCCCCTCAGTGAGGCATATCAATTTCATTATGTTTGAAGTTTTGTAAATTGTAACTTCATTCAAATCCAATTTGAATCCAACGGAAATTATTTTCCCCTATAGACACCATAATTTAACACAATTATTCCTTTTTTAATGCTGACCTATTCCATAATAAAGTATGCAGAGAATTGGCCTAATATGTCCTTAACAGCCCAAATTTGTCTGACACATTAAAAATGTAATAACGCAATAGCGTTCGTATCGTTTTCAGAAATGAAGCAGGACATTCCAAGTAAAGATCCATAGGGATTTAAAATACAAGTTCAAATTCAAAGTCAATATTTAACTTGATTAAAGGTGCGTGAAGAGAAATTGACCAGCGTAGCGGGCGTAGCTTGCTAGTATTATATATTATCTGAAAGTGTCATTTTTGGACAATCAAGAGATGCTTGGTTATAAATTAAAATACAAAGTGCTTTTCCTAATTTCAACACCAAAATCGTTTGTTTAGGTGAGTTACCTACATACCATATATTTTACACCCCCTCGCTTTCTCTCTCTCTGTATATGTATATAGACTATATTACAGACAATTCTCTATATTACAGACAATTTCTTTTATTGTAAAGTTCACAAACATATTTTTTTTTCTTGGGAACGAGAGGTGGATTGAGGTGTCATGTTTCCTGTACTTTAAATAGAAAATATAATTTTATGCTTAATCAAAGTAAAAAGCAGTATTGACAGTATGAACTATTTCTTAATACAATTTTCCTCTTATGCTAGTAACTGTTGTTGAATTCAGACATTCCAACATCCTCCCAAGACAATGAAGTTTTTAAACCCCTTAAAGAAGAATGGCTGTGGAGTTCCACAATATGTCAAAGCATTTCTATGATTTTGTATGCTATGATTATACTTAAAACACAGGCTGCTTTTTTAGTCATCTGCCTTGTGAACCAGTTTTAATATATTTTTTTAATGAAAGCTATTCATTTGTACACATCAAAAACGACCTTGATTTTTGGGAAGTTTATCATATATGGAAGAATTCAGGTTACTTAGTTAATGTTATGTCCAGTACACCAAAATTATATGCTCTGCAATAATACCTACTCTTCAGATTTGTATTGAATTAGTAAAATGAGATATGTATATTTTTTTACCTTACATCCATTGGCTATTAATGAACTGAACAATATGCTCAGTTTTTTATTTTAATGTTAGTAAACTTATAATTTTACCCAATATGAATTTGAAAGAAGCAGAATTCCTTGGAAAAAAACCTGTATTTCATACTTTTGATGTAAATGTATTATAATAAATGTTTAATAAATAAACTTTTTGTCCTCATAGATATGATATTCCTATGTATGTACTCATTGTTAATTACAACTGCCTTGAATTCTTTAAATTCTTATGTCGCTTTTTGGGTAGATTGTATTCTCAGTTATTAAATTTATAATTCATTTATTGAATACCTTTATTTCTCCATATTTAAAGTTATTAAAACTATTGTTTTACTTATAAAATAATACCTTTTTATTTTCGTCCACATACATTTATTTTTCATATTTCATTTTATCCATTTGATATTGTAATCAATAATATGTGTAATTCGCAATCTCTCTGATGTGGTCAAGGCTTGTCCTTACAAGGAACTTCTTTTATGAAACACTGAAACATCAATTGCTGGAAAATCAATTTGACTGTTTTATGATTTCCTTTCTATAAATATCTGGATTTTAACTATTTGCTACATAAATTATTTTCCTTACGTGTTGAAACATTTTTATGAGCAATAATAATTTAAACATCCTTCCCCATCCACAGGTGAAATTCATAGCTACACGTTTTACATAATATTATCATTTTCCACGTAGAAAAAAAAAACCTTGCTTTGGAAAAGTTTACATTTTTTTTACACACATACACATAGATATAAACACGATTAGTAGCATTACAACCGATAAAAACAAATCATTCCTGCCCATGCAATTTATAAATAAATTTCAAACACATAAATTAAATAAGAGTATAAGAATAATCTTACTTTTATCTGAATGTCAAATACAGAAAGTATTTCTCCGGACACTGTTTGATAACAGAACAAACGAAAATAAAATGAAAGATTTCAGAAAAGTATGCGAAGTTATAATTTATTTTTGTTAATAATTTATAATGTACTTATCAATCTAAAGTGCATCATTTTTAGTGATAAATACAGATGTATTTAAGTAAAGAACATAAATACTACATAGCTTTGTTAAACATGGAAAAGAAATACACATTTGAAGTCGCTTTGTTTGCCATTTTTTTGTTAGATGAATGTTATGTTTATGTCAATAGTAAAATACACTTAAAAATGTAATCTATATAAGAAATTCTGAAAAAATTTTTATTAATTAATACAAGATTGGAGCTCGTTGTAATAGAAGTAAAGATATATATTAGTAACCGCAGTAAACTTTTTTTTCGGGCGATAAAAGTTCAACTCAACACCTACTCATGAAGCGTTAATTCCATTTATCAGAAAATTCTAATCGAAATTACATTAAAATAAGAGAAAGCAAAATGCTGAAAAAACAGTAATACCAGAGAGCAAACATTTCGGAGCTGGTAAACTGACAAATCATGAAAGAGGAGGCGGAGGGGAATTGAACCATATTTTCATTTCATAAGCTGCATTTTTTATTTTATTTCATGTACCAGTATTGGGCTTTCACGTACCAGTAAACGGAGCTTCACGTACCAGTACTGGTACACGTACCATAGTTGAGAACCCCTGCAATAGAGGATTTTCTAGGAGACGTCGTTTAAATGAGCACCTGCGTTAACGTACTCAAGAGAAGCCATTCAGTTGTGAGATATGCAATACAAGATTTTCTCAAATGTTTCATTTATCTGTCCACCGATGCATTCATACTGGGAAATCTTTCATTTGTGATGTCTGCAATAAAGGATTTTCACAAAAGAATAATTTAATTAGGCATCTTGTTATACGTACCGGGAAGAAACCCTTTTTTGCGAGATATACAATAAAGCATTTATTCAAAAATCTCACTTAAACAAGCATCTCTTTATTCATATGTGAGAGAAAACTTTCATTTGTGAGGTATGCAATAAAGGATTCTCTCATAAATCTAGCTTAAATAAGCATACGCATACAATTCATAAAAAATAAATTTATATGTTTGTGAATTTTGTAAGTTTTTACACACATATTTTAACTGTATTATTTATACTAGTTTAAAAAATCTTTCCTCGAAACCTGCAAAGAAAGCAGTAGTATACGCCGCATACCTTCTGGATAATTCTGTGTACCCTGCATAGATATAGCATACTGGGTATAGCTCTGGTGGTCATAGTTATAGCTCTGATGTATGCACTCTGCCTATTGTACCGGGTGATCCAAAAGTCAGGACGAACTTTAAAAATGAATAAATCGAAAACGAATCAAGATACAAAGATACGGTTTGGACAAAACGGATGGAAAAGAAACCGGGTTTTGTGTGGCAATGAAATAAAAAATAGTTCTGTTGGCGACCAACAGATGGTGCTGTCGGACTTCTGATGTAGGATTATACAAAGCAACAAACGATATAAAAAGGAGCAACTGCAGCAGGTAATGGTAGTCGAAGCTTGTATGAATCGAAATGCTGTCCATAGTTGAGAAAGCCCTCTTAGTTAAACTGTATTATAAGAATTCGAAAAGTGACATTGCGGCATTGCGAGCATATCGCTACATGAAGGGTATGCGAGATAGCAAAGGACCAATAACGTCATCTGCATTGAACAAAATGATGAAGAAATTTGAAGCTACAGGTTCTTTGGCGTCACGTCAAAGAAGTGGACGTCCCTCAACAGCCGCTGCTGTTGCCACGACAATGGAGCAGACGGTGCAGTCCCTGTCGGCGGTTGCTGCACATGGGTAGTGCAGTGCTCGAGAAGTTTCGAGGCAGACAGGAGTGTCGTACGGAAGTGCCTGGAGATCACTGCGAATAACTTTGCAATGGTATCTCTACAAGTTGCAACATAACCAAGAACTGAAACCTCCTGACTTCGACTCTCACCGAGATTTTTCGAATTTGGTATTCAATAAGATGGAAGAGCAGTACGACTGGCTTCACACTGTGCTTTGGACAGATGACGCGCATTTCACACTCTCTGGCGCTGTTTACACCCACAGTTGTCGAGTGTGAACCACAGAAAGTCAACATGCATTTGTTGAGGTACCCTTGCAACAGCCTAAAGTGACAGTCTGGTGTGGCTTCACTGCCGATTTCATAATTGGTCCATTTTTTTTTCGAGGAAGTCACACAGACGGGTTTCAAAACAGTTTTTGTCACTGGTCAGCGATATGTAGCACTGTTACAGAACAACATTATTCCTGAACTGCAAGCGCGACAGGCACTCCAAACAGTCACCTTTATGCAAGATGGAGCTCCACGCCTGCTACGCTCAACATTTGGGGAGGATCGCATTATCAGTCGCTACTTTAATCAGGCATAGCCTCCAAGATCTCCCGATGTGACATCCTGTGACTTTTGGCTGTGGGGATTCTTGAAGTCAAAAGTGTACCGCGACCAATCGGCATCACTAGCAGTACTGAAAGATGCCATCCGCCAAAATGTGTCTGCCATAACGCAAGAAATGCTACTGAACGGTGTGGTGCCTCGTCTCACAGCTGTACTTCAGAATGATGGACAGCACATTGAACATTTACAGTAGTACTAATTAACTGTAATTAAGCTGACTTGTAAGTTGTCAACATTTTTTCATTTGTAAATCATCTTTTAGTGCAATAAAACACTATAGCGCCATCAGAACTATTTTTTTTTCAGTGCCACACAAAACCCGGTTTCTTTTCCATCCGTTTGGTGCAAAGCGTATCATTGTATCTTGCTCCGTTTTCGAATTATTCATTTTTAAAGTTCGTCCAGACTTTTGGATCACTCGGTATATACCATCTGGGATTTTACGACTACACTACTGAAGAAAATATTTTCTATGATATCTCTGCTTAATATGCATTATTTTATGCATACAAAAGCAAACCTTTATGTTGTAGGTACATTTTGTCAAATTAAAACTCATTCCATTACAAAATCTTTCAATTTTGAAGTAAGCCATGAAAGCTAAATCCTAAAGACACACTTCGATATAGTATGCCATCTCAATTATACTGGACGAATTTATGTGTTTATTCTGTGTGCAGTCAAGTACTTACTCAGAAGAATAGCTTAAATAAGTGTTTTTATGTTTACACCAAATCTTTTTCTTTTTAAAGAACATGGTTGCTTAAGAAGACTGAATTTCTTTTCTTTTCTGAAGAAAAGTCATTTACAGAAAAGAAAACTTTTTTATATTAATCATGTGTAGAAAGTCTTAACAACTTTAATTTCAACTCATCTTCATGTGTATGTTTTTTTACTTCCATGCTCAATATCAGTTTAAAATATTATGCATCAACATAAGTTACTACTTCATAATTATTTTTCTTTAGTCATTAGAGCTAATTTCATTCTATGTTTCATGTTATGTAAAGTTTTTCTTTAAGCATTTACTTTTGGTTAATCAATTGTGGAGCATACTTAACCTGATTTCATTTCTACTTTTGCCAAGTTTACATGAAATTTGTTTTAGTTTCTGTGTGTTAAACTCTAAGTCAATATTTTTAAGACAATATGTAAACTTCATGCTGTAACTACAATAAATGTTTCCTACAAAGAAAGTTTTCGAGTAAAGTCTTCTGATTTCCTTAAATAAAATCCAGAAACTACTTTACATTATAGTACTCAGCTCATAGTTAAAATATTAATCACTGAATCACAATAGGAAAGATGTAAAAATAATTATAACTCATATGAGTTAAATGGCAACTATAATACAGTTTATCACCATATTATAATTCATTAATGATAAAATATTTACTCCATTTTTCAAAACTGTTGGACATGCGTCAGTGGCCCATGGATAGAAAAAGCTAAAAACATATTTCAGGGGCCACTAGAACAAAAGGACTCAACAATAATTCTTAACTTAACAGTTCAGGGTTAAACGGTATCATAAGTATCAAGTTTGTACATGTAAGTATTACAGTTACGGAGATACTGTCTGAAGAGGGAAATAGCAGTTAACTCAAGAAAAAGGCCACCTACGCTAAAAATGGAAATGAAGATGAGAAAAGAGGAAGGAGAGCTAACTAGGAGACCTAAAAATGTGATATGAGGAGGAAGGGTGAGGCCAAAATACTGCAAAGGGTCAAATTGAGACTCACGGGGAGTGCTTCTCCCTATGCTAAGTCAGAAATGCATACCAGATGGTGACTATATAACATACAGTATATTACTTAAATGAAAAGCCGGTATACAGTGGACAGCAGACGTTCCAGCAATGCTAGAGTTAGACTCCGCCTTGAAGTCTCAAAACGCGACCCGGCATCAGCAGACCTTCCTCAGACACAAGAAACACCTCCATGGAGAGTAAAGGCACTATTATATTAAGATAAAATTGTAAGCTGGAAATGGCAACAGTTCCACGACTGTTGAGACCTTTCTGACCCTTTGATGTTTTTTAGACTCTCTTCCTCCTCCCCCAGTCCTATTTTCAGGTACTTAATTAGATCTTCTTCTTCGCTTCCCATTCCCAATTACGTTTTTAACCTAGGTGTCCTCTTTCTTAAGTTATTGCTATTTTCCGCTGTAGACAGTATCTCAGCATCTATAACACTTATATGTGCAAATTGGATATCGATTCCATGTTATCATCTAACTGTAACCTATTCGGTTAAGCCTTATTCTGTGATCCTTTTGGGCCTAGGCACATTAGTTTTTGTGGTATGACATTATAATTTCAGTTTTTCGGTTTTAATCAGTTTTTTGGTCTTTTCTACCTTTTCCACTACCTCCCATGGGCCAGGGACGCGTGTCCATTACTAAGCTCGAATATCTCAGATATTTATTTACTGTAGGAACAGATATTTTTTCACATTTTCTTCACTCCGCTTTCTTTTATTATTGCTAGGATACTTTTAATTCCATTTGCTGTCTTGCTACTGTCTATCGATCTCAATCAATAGTACATCTCTGTTTTCTTCAAATCGATCTATGTCAATGTATCGCATATATCGTTCCCTCTAAATATATCTGGGACAGGTCGATATTTCTGCTATCAAACTATCAATAGAAATTACTATTAGAAGAGAAGAACTATGTACGCGATACATTGATACAGATAGATTTGAAGAAAATAAAGATGTACTACTGATTGAGATCGATATACTACAATAGCAAGAGAGCAAAGAAAGTTAAAAGAAATATAGCAATGATAAAAGAAATTGTCGGAAACCAAGGGTGGGGGAGAAAATAGAAAAATATATCTATTACTATATTAAATAAATATCTGAGATATTCAAGCTTAATAGTGCACATGTGTGTCTAGACCATGGGCAGGGATATTTTTTCACATTTTCTCTTCCTCATGCCCCCCTCCTGCTCCTTTCTTTTATCATTGCTAGGCTTTCTTTAATCTCCTTTGCTCTCTTGCTAATGTTTATCAATCTCACTTAATAGTACATCTATATATTCTTCAAATCTATCTTTGTCAATCTACTGGATACAGTGGAACTCCAGATATACGTTACCTGAGTTGTACGTTTCCCTCAGTTATACGTTTCAACTCAGCGGTCCCGGCCGCTTGCCATTAAAAATTAACTGAGTTATACGTTTTGAGTTGTACAATTCCCTCAGTTATACGTTACGTTTTTGCGTCCCCATCCAAAATTTTGTCTCATTTATGCATTTTATAACCGGAAACACTGACGACGCGTCAGATGAGTATGATTTGAAAGATCTCACTCTAACTTCGGAGCTGCTCTAAGGGATTTTGACGTTGTAAAACGGTTCGTCAGTAGTAAAAACAGTAACGGTAAGGCGGCTGCATTATTTACAGAAATGTAAAGTTTGCTGTTCAATATCAGCACTGCCGAAAAGAAACAATCGAATATTAGTGATTAATTCTACAAGATTCAGTAAACTACTGAAATGTCTTTTGATAAATGATTTACATGCCAAGGCAATCCCAATAATTCCTTTTAAGTACACGATGTGTATTAAATATATTTTTAATAAAAGCTTTTATGATAAAATAACTTCATGTATACTTTTCTTATGTACTTGTTTCTACTCTGTTCCATTTCTGAAACTTTATGTCATGGGTGTCAGTAATATATAAGAAACTTCCGTTTTTGATATAAAAGGTAACTGGAACTTCTCAGCGGAACAAAGTTTTTTAGGATATATTTAAAAAATGGTTTCGGTAGACCACTAATTGAATTGTACGTTTTACTGAGTTATACGTTTTGTTTTCCGGTCCCGAGCGAAACGTGTAACTGGAGTTCCACTGTACATCGTTTTGTATGTGGGACAGGTCGATATTTCTGCTATCGAGCTATCGATAGCAATGATTATTTGAAGAAAAGCAAGAGAAGAAAGAAAGTTAAAGAAGCCTAACAACGATAAAATAAAGTGGGAAAGGATAAGGAGGATCATGCCATGGGGAGAAAATATATAAAAATACAAAATAGGACTGGGGTAGGAGGCAGAGAAACTAAAATACGCCAAAAAGCCAGAAGTCTTTCCAAAGGGCCAGAAAAGCATCAACAGTACTGTGCTTGTTGCTATTTCCAAGTTACAATTCCATATTATTTTTAATGTAATAGAAACTAATTATATAGTTATACACTGGACATTTTTATTCTGCAGCCTATTCGTTTCTTAAGATAAAATGAAATTATTATAAACAGTTTAATAAGGAACGTAGTGCTACAATATGCCCTTTCTATATAATAATTTAATTATATATATATCTGTGGGTGTATAATTGTTTGTGTATGCATGTATCAGAAAGAGAGAAAAAATATGAGCCTCTCCTACATTTTCTTGTGTCACCTCTAGTATTCACTTCTAGCTACAGCTCTGCATATCAGCCATCTTAACATCGGAGACATGAGAGCATGATCGGACCGTCTATCTAGATCAAATTCTAGTTGCTCTCTTTTGCGAATTCAGGGCTTCCAACACATTTTAGTCCCCAAAAGGGGGAAATGAGACCAATTTTATTTAAAAGGGGGACTTCAGGGAAGGATTTTTATTTAAAGAGGCACCGAATGTCTAAACATACTACACCAAATTTTCTTAAAAATGCAATTTTTTAAAGTTAGCTCAGAAAATATGTTAATTGGTTATCTTTACAAAAATGTCATAAAAAATGCAAACAGCTTTATTTAACATTTAAATATCCTACTGCAAGATGGGTAATATTTAGAACAGCAAAAAAATGATTTGGAAAAAAATATAAACAGTAAAAATTAATGCAACTAAGGAAATATCAAATCAATCAATTGTTAGTGGAGTTACACATTAACAATTACAAAAGTACAGTGCATTTCCTTGTAATTTAACAAGCAGTAACATTAACCTATACTAGTAAAAAAAATTTCGCTCTGTGTGTATCCGTGCGATGGTTAGCGAAATCTACCGCACGTAGAATCCAGAAAATTTGGTTGCAGATAATCCAAGGCAGGTGCACCTGAGACTCATTTTTTAAATTTTTTAAGATGGCCACATGAAGATTTTGTGCCCTAAATTGTTTGTAACTTGCCCCTTTTTATCCCATCTTGTTCATGCTTAGGGTCCTTTCTCCATTTAGCTTTTCCCCCATTTCTATATTCCACTTAAGAACCTGATTTCTGAGGAGTTCCAGCTACTACATGAACAACAAAAAAATGTCTCGGACAACCCCTATAAGTTTTTGTGCTCAAATTGTTATTAACTTGTTTCCTTTTTATCCGATCTTCTTCGTTTTTTGGGGCCCTTTCCCCATTTAGTTATTCCCCCATTTCTACATTCCAGTTAAGACTCTGGCCTCCTGGGTTCTTTTAAGGGGCCATTGAGGTTTATGTTCTCTAAATTGTTAATAATTTGCCTCCTTTTAATCCAATCTTCTTCGTTTTTCTCGACTTTTCTCCATTTAGTTATTTACCATTTATACATTCCAGTTAGGACCCCCTTGAAATTTTTGTGTGCCATGCATTTTTCACCTCTCTAATTATGTCACTATCTCAATGCATAACTTTAAAGTTGAGTCTTGTCTCCGGGCAAACCCTATCACATTTTTTATTGGAGTCCTTGGGCCCTTTTTTAAGTAGTTCTTTAAAATTTTATTCTAACGATTAATTTATATTCTATGCTTAAGTTCGAATAATTAAAGATCTAAAGCGCTAAGTACTGGGACCTTTTAAGATGTATTCCTCTTAGGGCCCGACTCAAACTATCAGTTCGCCCCTTTTAGCCTCCTACTATAGCTCCTTTAAAAATCGTCCGATATACTAGTTTTTTTTCTAACAACTTCTGAGGACTTCTATCTACTACTTGAATGACAAAAAAAAATTCGAATCTCAGTTACCACCAATTTTGAATATTTATTTCCATCTTGGGGTCCTTGATGCAACTTCTTTTTTAAAAACACCATACAAACTTGAGTTTCGTTTAAGTTTATTATCACGGCTCGAGCAACGCCGGGTGGGTCAGCAAGTCAGTGAATAAAAAAGCACACCATAACAGTGCCTTCTGTTGAGTAATAAAATTTAAAATTAGATTAACATGTATATTGTTAAGTATTATTAATTCTGGTGAAATTCTATCCCAAACATGTCGCGAACTAGCTATCACGGAAATCGTTAAAAATGCAACGTAATAACGCCACCTGTTGGGTGAAATACATCAAAATTAAAACAGCATATTCATGTTATGGGTTAACTGAATGTGAAGTTTGATGAAATTTAGCCTCAGAGTGCTGAAATTTCGCTATTAAAATACCTCATGTAAAATGTAAAAAATGCATCATAGCAGTACTAAGTGTTGGGCCATATACGCCAAAACATAATCAGCACCTGTATGTTGGATGTAAATATGGCATTTGATGAAATTCCATGCTTCAGTTTTTGATATAGAATGGCACCAAAATTTATATCACATGCAGGAGATATGTTTAAAACTATATCACATCATATTCAGGTCATTTTAAAACGTGTAAATCCACCAAATAATGGAAATTATGTTCATGCTTCCAATACTTTATTCTGATAAATATATATTAATGAATATATTTAAGAAAAGAAATGGAAGAAAATATTTCATTTAACAGCTGGGGTATACTTCTCCATCCAAACCTAAAGCAAAACTACATCTATAGTACAATAGAAATTTATATGTGTGCTGAAGAAACTGTTGCGCATAGAATTACCAGATTTGGCAGAAAAGTACCTGTATATATGCCTAAAGTTAGTTTTGGAATTTTATGATTAGATTTTTTTAAATTTACTTTTTTATTCGATTTTCACCCTTTTTTTAAATGTTTCGTGGAGATTTTTTCACATTAATAAAAGAAATTCAGTTTCAATATTTGAGCCCAGTAGTATTTTTTTCCTTTCTTCAATAAAGCTTATTCGGAACTTCTATAGTGATTTTTAAAATCCTGAAATAATAACTGTTAAAACGTTAGGGATGTTCTGAAACAGTTCCAGTGATACATTTATATATAAGGTCAACATTAGTGCAAATAGTAATTTCACCAAAAGAAATGTGCTTTCAGAAATTGCCTGCCTTTATGACCCTTTTGGTCTCCTAGATCCAGTGATTGCGAAATCAAAAATTTTCATGCAACAATTGTGGTTGCTTGGGTTGGACTGGAATGAGAAATTACCTTCGCATGTTTTCAAACATTGGGAAACCTTCACCGCGACATTGCCAGAACAAGAACCCATTAAAGTACCGAGATGCTTTCTAACTGTGCACGTCAAAACAGTTGTACTGAACGGCTTCGCTAACGCTTTATCTAAAGCTTACAGTGCAGCGATATACATCGAAACTATCTCCAGCACCGATGAAACAACAAGTCAGCTTCTTTGTTGCAAGTCACGTGTTGCTCCAACAAAAGAAATCACAATTCCCAGACTAATTATCCATATGCCTTCTTCATGCAAAATTAATGCACAAAGTCTCAGATGCCTTAAAACAACCTCTCGGCTCCATCTAATTGTTCTCGGATTCAACAATAGCGTTAACTTGGATTGAAACGCCTCCAAACCTGAACCATTTGAAGGAAACCGAGTAGCTTAAATTAAAGAACTATTGAAAGACTTTTAGTGGCTTTATAAGCCATCTGAGTATAATCCAGCAGACATGGTCTCTAGACGACTTGATGTGAGAAACCTGTCCTCTACCGAACTTTTGTGGAATGGCCCTCCCCTTTCAATGCTTAGAGTGTCATCCACAGAGACTACTCAGAACTTGAATAATGAACAATATCTAAATGAACAAAAGGCTCCATCTAAAAGAACTTTAACATCCTTTATAAACTCTAATTTTTTTTATAATCTAATTAGTCATACAAATAATTTTCAAAAATTAATTAGGATTTTAGCTTATATTTTTAGATTTATCCAACTCTGTAGATATCAAAGCACAACAGGCCTTTTAGCACCTCGGGAATTAAAAAGGGCTGAAATATGCCTGATCAAACACATCCAGGTAAAGTATTTTAATACAGAAATATGTGCATTATAAAAAGAATCTTCAGTTCCTGGCTCCTTTTTTAGATAAGGATAATTTGATTAAAGTAGGTGGTAGACTCGATAAATCTAATTTGAATTACGACCAGAAATATCTCATAGTTTTACCAACAAGTAGTCAGTTGACCAATTTTTAATTATTATCATCTATGAGATTTTCATGTCAGATCCCAGGCTCTTTTGAACATTGTGCGTCTGAAATATTGGCCACTAAAATATTGGTAGAAATACTGCTCGTAAGGTTGTACATGAATGTGTACAATGCTTTACATTTAAGCCTATACTGGCTAACCAAATGATGGGGGATCTCCCTCCTGAAAGAATAATGCCCAGTTCCCCATTTTCAAATGCATGATTAGATCTATGTGGGCCCTTCAAAATAAAATATAAGGGTCCGAGAAAGGGTACTTTCCAAAAAATCTAGTTTGCTATATTCGTATATATGGCAACTAAAGCTGAACACTTGGATTTTGTCTCCGATTTTACATCTGAGGCTATAATAGCAACTTTAAAGAGATTCTTCGCTCGTAGGAAAATAGATATGTAATTTTTAGCAATAACGCTACGAATTTTGTCAGCTTAAACAGAAATGAAACGTTTACGCAAACTTGTAAAAAGTGATGAGGTTTCAAACCTTTTGGCCTCAGAAGGCATCAGCTGAAAATTGCCTCCTCCTGCACCCAACTTCGGTGGCCTTTGGGAGGCGGGAGTTAAAGAGTTCAAATATCATTTAAAAAGAGCTGTGCGCTCAGCTCATATCCTTTTAGAAGAATTTCTAACTGTAGTTACACAGATCGAAGATTAATTAAATTCGCGACCACTTGTCCTTTGTCAACAGATGCTGACGATCTTCAGGTGTTGACTCCTGGTCTTTTTCTCATAGCAAAGCCTCTTAATGCAATTCCAGAACCTAATTTGATTGATGTGAAAGAGAACTTGCTTAACAAGCGGCAAAAAAGTCAAAAATTGGTCCAATTAATTTGGAAACATTGGCAAAATAAATATCTTACGCATTTACAACAAAAACAATAAATGGATGTTTAAAAAACAAAATATTCTGCCAAGCATGTTAGTCTTATTAAAGGACTCTAAACTCCCACTTTGCATTTGGTCTTTAGGCCGCATTACTAAAGTAATCCCAGGTGCTGACGGACATGGCAGAATTGTAAAATCGCACACCGCAAAGGGTATTTTCAGACGACCGATTTCAAAAATAAGTATATTGCCTATAACCTAAGAACGTCTGAAAATTAATTATGTAATACTTTATATGCTATTATTCTTAATTGTGTACTAATTGTGGTTATTTTTCTTCCATATAATTTGTATTATGTTGTGTTTTGTTTATTTTTGTATTGTATTTGATATATATTGAAATATATTCACTATTTCAACGCCGTACGGGATGTTCCGTATTTGTAAATTTTGTAACTTAACCTTTGGCGACAGAACACTACCCCCGCATCAATGCCTACTGGCAACCCTTTCATTATGTAATCCTGTTGCCGAGAGTAATACGTCAGATGGGTAACAAACTCAGTGGCAACAAGCCGCTTGCTAATTACAAACTTTAAATAAATTATTTGTAATACAGTCCACTATCTATCGCACCTCCTCACAGATGTATAATTTTCAAATCCCTAAATACAATATTTCAAAAAAATTTAACAGGGCCGTAATAATTCTAGTATCTAGTATAAAGAAATGTGGTTTCTGTCCTTCTTTTCAAGTGAATACCAATGAATAGGGTTCTCACTGTAAACTCTGCCGTCAAACAAAGCATGTGGAAGAAGGCTCATAGATCATGATCATGGCACTCTGGGAAGGGCTAGAAAAAGTAGAAGTCGTAAAAGGAGCACTAGGTTTGCAAGCAGTAAGTAAATAGGCAAGTTATTATCTTCTTAAAAAATAAATTATATTTATGCTTCTAACTATCCCATCGTTATGAAAATTAGATATTTGGATTTGTCATTGAAAAATACATATACATGCATAATATTCAAATACATAAATGCAATATTTCAAAAAATTTTAATACGACCGTAATTCTTCTAGTATCTAATATAAAGAAATGTGGTTTATGTCCTCTTTTATGAGTGAATGTCAATGAATGGGGTTCTGTTGTCAAACAAAGCATGTGGAAGAATGCTCATTGATCACGATCAAGGCGCTCCGGGAAGGGGTAGAAGTCGAAGAAGGAGCACTAGGGTTGCAAGAAGTAAGCAAATAGGCAAGATATTCTTTCCCCATTCCTTTTGATTCTTGTTTATTCTTTTACCTCCTTTATTAAACATTAAAAAAAAGTTGAAGCATGCACAGAAAGATCGATTTTGCACTGAAATTTTTGGATTGTTGCTTTAATATATAAGGATTAACTTGCCATAAATATTATCATGAAACACACATGTATGTATTTATAATACAATGATATTTGAAAGTTGAATAAAACATAGATAGTAGCTAATTTATATTTAAAATATTATTCAAAATACAGATGGAATCGATAAAGTCATACTTCCAATAAATGTTTAAATTGGTTTTTGTTATAGTATGATGCATATTACAGAAGAATAGAAAACACTTCATGAAGAGTAGATATACGTTACTATTATAAAATTTTAGTATAATAAGAACTTCCCAATTTTGAATTTAATTTTCTGATACAAAATTTAGTTCTATCAACATTTTCTGCCTGGAGAAATTGTTTAAGTCTGAAAAAGTTCTAAGAATGTAATTCAAAAATTTGTCCAAGACTAAAGATCTTTCACCCGTGGATGTATATTTTAAGGAACTCTCGAAATTTCCTTTCAACACATCTCATGGACAATATACTTTATTTTGGAATAAAAGAGCATATCAGCAATTAGTTGCACTTTCTTACAAAAAGATACAATGCACGCTTTGAAAAAAGGTTTAGACTTGTATCAATAGTAAATAAATTAAGTTAAATATCTATAAATATGAATGCAAAAGAAATATTGAAATTGTTTTTTTAATACAACTATAAGAAAAAATAATTGTCTCATAAATTTGAAACACCGTTCATCCGTTGGTATTAAGTACCAAAGGATGACTAGCATTCATTGTGCAGTTAAAGCCATGAACAGACTGAGCACAGGACATAAATTCTACTGATATCTAGTGGAACTAAAACCAATTACACATATTATTAATTACAATACCAAACATATGAAATACAATATAAAATATATATAGGGGGGACTGGGGTACAATGGACCACTTTTTTAAATTTTGACTGTTTACTCTCAAAATACTGGTTTTTTGTGTTTGAAAAAATGTGTGCATATTATGTATATATTAGGATTTAAGTTGCACTCACTCAAAATCAATAATTATGTTTAGTTTTTTTACTATATTTTTTTAAATAGCAAGTGACAAAGTGGACCATTGTACCCCAAGGTCGGGGTACAATGATCCGCAGCATGAGGCTCAATGGATCACAAGTAAATTAAGAAAAAAAAAACATTTATGTAGTACATTCTTTAATGACACAAACATAGAATGTATTATACTTGTTTATTGGTGGCTTCAGTTCAAACATATAAGATTAATAAATATTAAAGTTAGCAAATACAAAAAAAAAAATTGTGTCATTGAAGGTATGCTGTTTTCTTGTAAATATGTAGAGTTCGGCAAACTCATTGCAATATCTTGAACATTTACAAGAGATTCATCAACAAGATCAGGTAAAATGAATACATTTTGATTAGGTTTTCACTGCATGAATCTGACAAAACATAATCATAATCCTGTTACCAAACCATCAAAAAAGCACTGTTTTATTTTACTTAACACCTATAATTTATCTACACTAATATAACTAGATACAGACTAATAGGTATATTAATTTTTTAATGTACTTGTTTAATATAATTGCAGGTTTGTAAAAATATAGAAATTTAAAATTAACTGAATGTTTATAAATAGTAAACAAACCATAAATAAATAAATGAATAAGTAAAATACTTAAAAAATGTAAACTACGTGAATCATGGTTAAATTACTCACTAAAAATAAAACAATTTAGTAAACTTAATTTCATATATAATGCCCGGATACAGAACTGGGGTACAATGGACCATGGTCCATTGTACCCCATATGGAAGTTTGACAGAAAAAATTAAAAAAAAAATAGCAAATTTTATATTCAATTATTTTAGCTTCATTTAATATAAGAATAGATTATCTTAGCTTTTAATTGTGCTCAGCAATGTCTTTCAAATCATAATTCTTTAATGAAGAAAAGAAGACGTGTTCAGCTGAAAATATTTACTTCTACCTGCCACAAACCCTCTTCTAGAATAAAATGGCTAATTTGTCAGTTGGACACATAATTTTACACTTTGATTCACCACTGTAGTGCTATCATCTGTATGCCAAAATATGAAGCATTCAAAAACAGAAATAATATCAATAATAGGGGGTGGTCCATTGTACCCCTTGGTCCATTGTACCCCAGTCTCCCCTATACTTTAAAAATTAACTTCATCTAAGATTAGATCTCATAAATAGTAATTTCTTTTCTTTAAAGCCCTTTGACCATATACAATTAAAATAACATTATAGGACACACTTTTAAACCTGCAAGTTTTAAGAGCAAAGGTTTTACAGATTTTAAAATTTATCTTAAACTAAAAAAAAATCAAAGAAAAGAAAATTTTTTTAATAATTAAATTTTTTACGTCATCAAGTGATTTTTAATTTGTAGTTTTATTAATGTTTTAGTAATTTAATTGTTCTTTCATTATTTAAAATAAAAATTATGCCAATAAACGATTACCTCATGATATTAAGAGAAAAAATATAATAAAAGATTATATAGTTTCAACTGACAGTGATAACTAACAAAGATAAACTCTTTAGAAACTATAGTATAAAACCAATAAAAAGCGTGACATCATGTTTGATTTTAAATAAAACACTAGCTTATGATGTAAGTATTCCCTTTTTAATTATTTTGTGGATGTAAGATTTGGTTTCTAGTGAATTTTTTTTATTTTTTTTTATTTCTCTGCTTTATCTCACATTTTCAGAAAATATGATAAAGATCTGGGATCTTTCTTCTACAGAACTTGAAGCGATAAATTATTTTCCAAGGCATGAGATTCTGTCATTAAAAAAAAATGCATGAATAGGCATGATATGTAACTTTATTTGCAAACCGATAAACAATGAATTATTAAAAACTTTTGTTTTTGCTTCAAGCCTATATAGGGGAGACCGGGGTACAATGGACCACCCCCTATTATTCATATTATTTCTGTTTTTGAATGCTTCATATTTTGGCATACAGATGATAGCACTACAGTGGTGAATCAAAGTGTAAAATTATGTGTCCAACTGACAAATTAGCCATTTTATTCTAGAAAGAGGGTTTGTGGCAGGTAGAAGTAAATATTTTCATCTGAACACGTCTTCTTTTCTTCATTAAAGAATTATGATTTGAAAGACATTGCTGAGCACAATTAAAAGCTAAGATAATCTATTCTTATATTAAATGAAGCTAAAATAATTGAATATAAAATTTGCTATTTTTTTTAAAAATTTTTCTGTCAAACTTCCATATGGGGAACATTGGACCACCCAAAACTGGGGTACAATGGACCATGGTCCATTGTACCCCAGTTCTGTATCCGGGCATTATATATGAAATTAAGATTAATAAATTGTTTTATTTTTAGTGAGTAATTTAACCATGATTCACGTAGTTTATATTTTTTAAGTATTTTACTTATTCATTTATTTATTTATGGTTTCTTTACTTTTTATAAACATTCAGTTAATTTTAAATTTCTATATTTTTACAAACCTGCAATTATATTAAACAAGCACATTAAAAAATTAATATACCTATTAGTCTGTATCTAGTTATATTAGTGTAGATAAATTATAGGTGTTAAGTAAAACAAAACAGTGCTTTTTTGATGGTTTGGTAACAGGATTATGATTATGTTTTGTCAGATTCATGCAGTGAAAACCTAATCAAAATGTGTTCATTTTACCTGATCTTGTTGATCAATCTCTTATAAATGTTCAAGATATTGCAATGAGTTTGCCGAACTCTACATATTTACAAGAAAACAGCATACCTTCAACGACACAAAAATGTTTTAGTATTTGCTAACTTTAATATTTATTAATCTTATATGTTTGAACTGAAGCCACCAATAAACAAGTATAATACATTCTATGTTTGTGTCATTAAAGAATGTACTACATAAATGTTTTTTTTTCTTAATTTACTTGTGGTCCATTGAGCCCCATGCTGTGGACCATTGTACCCCGAAAAATATAGTAAAAAAACTAAACATAATTATTGATTTTGAGTGAGTGCAACTTAAATCCTAATATATACATAATATGCACACATTTTTTCAAACACAAAAAACCAGTATTTTGAGAGTAAACAGTCAAAATTTAAAAAAGTGGTCCATTGTACCCCAGTCTCCCCTATAATGTTTACATGCATTTTTTGGTTATATCAATATTATATTTTATATTTAAACATTTTCTGACTAAATAAAGAGCATTAAATTCCTTAAAATCTTCTGTTATCATTGATATTTAATATGACCTTTAGTAAATCCGATTATTATATTTAAAATACATTTTATTCACAAATAAATGCAATATCTTAAAAATATCTTTTTGTTTATGGTTTAATTTAATAATTCTGCATTTAAATACATAAACTGTTCTGATTCTCTTGTCCAAAATTATCTGAATAAATCAAATTTTAAATTTGTATGTCACTTCATCATAAGTCAATGTCATCAAGAAAGTAACCCTATTATGTGGTAACTTTTTTAAATTTAAATTAATTAATTTTCCTAACTTAAAATTTTAGAATAGCAAAATTATTCCATTTGTATAATTTGGCTATGTTTGGCAATTTGTATAATTTGGCAAAATTGGTCAACAGAATAATCAAGTAGTACCGAAGAAAGTTATGATAATGAGATTTTAAGAATGGCTCATATTTTTTATTCTGATGCCTTGAAAGTGGCAGAGTTCACTACAAACTACTGATTTTTTGTATCAGTATCTATCATGCCACACACTATATACTGTATTTTATTTAATGTGGTGTGTGTTACACTGCAAACTATTAGAGAAAGTGGCAGCTACTGTGGTTTCACCACTGATTGATCCAAGGAACTCAAAATGTAAAAAGTGGTTGTTGTACTTAAAAATGAAAATCGGTACTTATTTTAATACACACTGGCCTTTAAGAAAATTAGCATTAATTAGTAGTCACCATTTCAAATTGATTGGTACTATTGTCCTGCAAGGGTTGGGTTACACTTGACACCAACTTGAAAATTCCATTTCAAAGCAAAACATGACAGAAAATTTTTCATTGACCTGAAACTAAAGAAAAAAAAAAAAAAAAAAAAAAAAAAAATTCATTCAGCTGAAAGCAAAAAAATAATTTTCATCCTTAAAAGTCCCAAAATTAATAATTTTTTCAATACAATGACAAAAAATTACTACAATTTTATCTCTAATATTAAATTTAGACTTTAGGATACAAAATAAATATTTATATACAAATTCAGACATTAAATACATGTTTTATTACGTGAGGAAACATTCTGGATATTCCTTTGAAAAATCATGTGAACAGAGCCTTGAGTTGCAAGTAACAAAATCCAATATGAAACTGATATAATTAGAGTAAACCTGAATCACAACAACAACAACAAAAAAAAAAAAATACAGCAACCTAAGAATCAGGTTTGGGTAAACCCAGGTCAACTAATTCAGGACTCTAATTGGTACATAAAATTTTATATATGGTCAATTTTCATCAAAATTAGTAGAGTGTGATTGATCACTTTTATTTTCCAAGCCTGTACATGTTTAAAGACTATTCAGCGTGCCTAAAAAAATGTGCGACACCCATCAATTCAGGACATTGCCTGCCATTTCTATCTGAAACCTGATCGATACGGTAGTAATCCTAACCATGGGTGCGACAGTGGACGGAATAGGATCGGTTCCCGAAACGACATCCGTGACATCCTCGACCCCGGTTATTCCTGGAAATTCATAGGAACGACCAGGGTCCAGGGACTAATTAGGGGCTCCCTCTCGAGATTTGATTTATCGCCGGCTGATTAAAAATTTTTGAAAACACTGATTAATTTGCCCAGCTGATAAATCTAAGTTTTATAACATACTTTTGACAATGATGGTAATACAATATAAGATCTTTACAACACCAATAAAAAAAAATCAGGGCCTAAGTATGATCATGGCAAAGTTGGCTTCTACCAATAAAATGAATTTTTTTAATGCCACAGTTTTTAAATAATCCTCTTTGCTTTATTTAATTGAACTATTTGAAAATTGTGGTAGTCAAAAGTCTACTTAATTGGCAACACAAGTCTACCTTGGTCATAATTAGATCCTGTCTATAACATGCAATTGCCTATAAGCCGCATATAGCTTCTGAGATGTAAAAAGTTAATTTTGTGGCATTCTATATTGTAGAAATTTTGCAATCCTTAGAGGACTAAGTTTGAGTCATTCTTAGCAAAAGCATAAGTTTCAGATTCATTAAGACCATTCAATATTTGATTTTAGGAAAAATAATAAAAGTAGCCACAATATTTATAAAGTAGAACAATATTTATACAATAGTTTTTGAATACTTCGATTTTCGAACGATTCGGTTTTCAAAATATTCAAGCAAAATGTGGTTTAGTTCTAGAACAGTGTCTTTAACAAATCAACTGAATGAAAACAATGCAGCAAAAACGACCAATATGATTTCTTTTCTTTATTGGACAAAATGCATAAACATGAAGTATGGTGATTCTAGTGATAATGAAATTCATGCATTGCTATATTTAACTATACTTTGAAGACTGTTGTTAGTAACAGGTAAATACAGAGAGTAACTTGGGAGGTGGATAACATTTAGTTATATTTTCATTATTTCTTGTGGCAAAATTTGATTCAGCTCAAACAGTATTTTGAAACAAATTGAGTTCTAGAACCAAAGTACTACCGTATGCACATGATAAAAAATCTGTTTTAAGATGCTTGATAAAAAATATAACGTATTTTCTGGGAATAATATTGTACAATGCTTCAGTAACTTTTCTTTTCCTTTTTAAACTTGAAAAATAGTTTAATGCTGCATTAAGTATATCACCAGACTGGGTATAATAGCATTAAATATCAATAAAATATAATATAGTACAAAGTCCCAAAATCCAGAATCCTCCAGACATCGGCGATTCCGGAATTTTCTGAATTTTGGATTATTTTCTGCTTATTCGTCAAAAAACGAAAAAAAAAATCTAACACAACCCCACCCCCTCCCTTCATCCTGTAAATTATTTATATCAGGGAAGCATTTGCTATACT
The DNA here is from genome assembly GCA_963931845.1 of Maratus michaelseni. NCBI lineage: Eukaryota > Metazoa > Arthropoda > Arachnida > Araneae > Salticidae > Maratus > Maratus michaelseni. Next base: position 279,713,027 of record OZ007598.1, on the reverse strand, counting down.
AAAAGAAGATAATACTAAAGTGAGATTTTTTTTTAAATAGAGGAATATTATTTTTAAAAAAGGTGAAAAACAAATTTCTTCACAATTATAATTTTTTTTTTTAATTTTATGAGATTTTTAGTGTTTCTTTTCTTTTTTTTTTTTTTTTTTTTGTGTATTCTCTACATAGATAAAAGGAATCCCGTTTCAATGTTTTAGTCCAATATAGTAAATGTTGATATCTTTTTAATAAAGACATTCAACATTTTTCATTCCCACAGAGATTTTTTTGTCATTTGTGAAAAATTCTGGAAAAAATCTTTTAGCTCACTAAAGTAAATTTTGTCCTCTGAGAAATCTATTTTTTTTTTCCATTTCATGACGATTTTTCCATATTAGTAAAAGGAATTAATTTTTAATCTATTAGCTCAATATAATACATGCAGTCCTCTTTTCAACAAAATTTATTCTGAATTCATACTGTGATTTTTGAATTTTCCACAAATTTTTTTACTATTTTTTAAGTTTTTTGTATTTTGCAGTAATTTTTAACATTTGTAAAAGGAATCGAATTTCAAACGTTTAGCCTAAAAGTACATTTTGCCTTCTGCAATTTTTGAATTTTTAGAAATTTTTTAAGTGGATTACAAGGGGATTTTTAGCATTCTTGCACATTCCATAGCAGTTTTTTGTGAGAGAATTCTAATTACAATGTTTTAGCCTACTATAATCATTTATGTGCCCATCAAATTTTGAATTTTTGTTTTTTTTCAATTTTGCATTTTGCAGTGATTTTTCCACATTATTAAAATGAGTCCTATTGTAATCTATTTGGCACAATATAGTAAAAGGAATTTTATCAGAAATCATAGAGCGATTTTTTAATATTTTGATATTTTTAGTTTTTTTTTTTTTTTTTTGTATTTTGAAGCTTTTTTTTTTTCTTTTTTTACATTCATGAAAGAAAATCAGGTTCAAAATTTTACCATAAAATAGTAAATTTCGTCATCAGCAATTTTTGAAATGTTACTCTTTTTTTTCCATTTTCGTTTTGCTGCGATAAAAAAAAAGTCGATTAGCAAAAAGTCTGAATTTTGGAGAATTCCAAATTTTGGTCATCTGGATTCAGGATTTTGTACTGTACCAAGTTAAGAGAAAGTAATTAAAATAATTAATGGATGCACATCAAATTAAACATTTTGAACTTAAATAAATAACTTACCTTTTGATTAATTGCACAATTAATGCTACCATCATCATTATTTATTTTAACAAATGGAAAAAAATACTAATTCCACACTAAACAACAAAATTTATACATCTCAAAATCCATCAAAATGTTCATCTTAGGTGTCACTGTGGATTAATTCTGAAATGTCAGGAGACAAACGTTAATCAATAACCATGAAATCATCTGCATCATTATTAAAAAAGTAATCCGGATTGGATGTTAAGCTTGACTGCGGAACATCATCATCAATATCACCTCGAGTTATTTCAGCTTTCATAAATGGATTTTGCACAATTTCCTTAACAATTTTATCCTAAGAATCAACAATCTATTGATAAACTTGTGATTTTGTGGCTTTTAAAAAATGAAAACACATGAAATTTGTTAATGTCGTGAACACTATATCACATGTATGAGTGCTTTGCACACATGAAACTTAATAAAGAAAAAAAATCATTGAATGCAGTGATCTCACTTTTTTGGAATCCAATAAAAATATAAGAAATTCATTAATGCGTAATCACCATGCTCCATATGAAAGAGCTTCGAGCACACAAAATAAATAAATAAATACATCGCTGGATGCAGCAACCTCACTGTATTGGGAATCCCCAAAATATACAAGAAATTTGGAAAATCCCTGATCACTAAATCGTCAACTGCCAGTAACTTTCAACAGTAAAAATTAAATATATCGATGAAAAGAGAAAAAAAGAATCATCCATATTTATTTATTCATATAATCTTTTTTAATTATCCCTCTTAGTTTATAAAATTCACAATTTCTTTTCAATGTTTTTCCTCTTTTAATATCATGATGTCACCATTTAATGATGTAGTTGTTATTTTAATTAACCAAAATTAAAAAATAATAAATCAGAAAAATATACTAAAAAATACAGATAAATATTAAAATTAAGAATCACTTGCTGATGTAACAAACACATGTAATAAATCTGACATCAAATGAATGACATTTTTGAAAAAAAAAATTCTTTTATGGAAAGTAGTCGAAAGGATAATGGAGAAGAACCTGGAATTATCTTGAGTGCTCCTGTAACAAACTATAAAAGCTACATTCTTCATTTTGAAAAGTGAACATACCACAGCAAATGTCATTAACGTAGATCAAATACATGGAAATCTGAGTATATTTACGATAGTTAGAACACAGACAGATGGCAAGCAGACAAACTGAATTTCTAAACAATTTTTAAATATGTTGGAAAATCATAAACAGGGCAGGGTGCTGCTGATAAAAAAAGGGTATGGTCAAATCCTAAAACAAGTAAAATGTCTGATTTGTCAATTTATTTATGCACGCCAATCACTGACAGGCGCCAAAAAATCGACAACCTCCAAATTCTACCCTATAACAATGCGTGCTTTATACAGCAAGCTTTTTCACAAAGTAAACATAAATTTTATTCCATTTTATGACTATTTACAAAGTTTTAGCAAGTTTTTCTTCATGATTTGTACAAACTTTTAGCAATATTTTCCACCGTATTTTTGTATTTTTACTAACTTTTAACAATATTTTTTTTAGATAGTTTGATTTTTACAAATATTAACAATTTTTTTCTCTGCATTTTTTTATTTTTAGCTATTTTTTACTCCTTGCTTATATTTCGTAAATTGTCACAAAACGGAATAAAATCAATGTTTACTTTGTGAAAGAAATTCTCATATGGACAGTGTAAGTAGTGACTTCTCTGCTACAAAGCACACAGTTTATGATTGGGGAACATCTCGAGATTCCTGATTGTTAGATTGCACAAAGCTCATTAACCGGAAACCCCCCTCTCCCCTGGATGCATGAAATTCATGGTACAGCAATTTCTACAATGCATGAAATACATCTTATCAAATAAAACCAACAAAAATTCACTTACCTTTTGTTATTATAATTTGTATTCTTCTTTTAATCACATTACAATTTAGTCAGTATTAATAAACATATACAAGCAAACATAGCGCCATCGAATATTGAAATAAATTGTCATGTTGTCAAAACATCTACCTATAGAAAAATAGTGTTGCCACTTTAATAATATATATAACACCTTTATTTCTCATTTTTCGTTTTTTTTTTTTAAATATTTCACTGGAATTATCCTTATATGACATACAACAAAACGTCAAACCATTAAACTTCACACAACAAGTTCCACAAACGTAATTCAACAAATCCGGTAGACAATAAACCAATCAAGACCTTCTTCTATCTTTGCTCCAAGCTCAAAACCCAATCTAATTTCCAGAACATACAACAATAAACCAATCATTCAACCACAGTACACATGGAAGAAACAAACCAGTAGCAAGAAAAACTCAGTTATTGTTTCGTCAAATTCGATGCCGCCAAGTGTCTCACTTGTTCTAGGATTTAACAAAGGGCACTTCTTAGATTCTGAAAAAGACACTATTTAGTTCCTTGAAGGCATTTTTTTTATTTCAAAAGGCACTTATTATATTTAAAAGTTAGGGTAACCATTTCGAAACACAACAATAAATTAGTACATGTCCTGCACACAATTTTTTTAGTACAAAAGGCAGTGAGGGATGGGGTGGATGCTATTTTTTAAATGAGTGGCAAAAAGGGTGCTATTTTTAAAACCAAAAGCAAGCAGGGTGTAACACTCATATTGAAACTGCCAGGGAGGAAACTCTGGTTATATACATCATATTATGTATAACTTTGTGATACATCTTGGTTGTGTGATGAATAACTCTCACAAGAATCTATAATAAGGAAGCGCAGCAAATATATTAAATAAGTTCAGCTGAATTGAAAAACTTTCTACACAGATAAAATTTACAGCAGAAATAAAACTCCCAATATGGTTTTATTAGAAAAGAAAATAAATAAAGAAGGTTATTAAAAACCCCTTAAATCATTCATGAAAGGACATATTCTTTTGAGAAAATAAAAGTGTGGGCAAAAAGTCATCTGTAAAAAATCATCAAGACAAGAAGATATACTGAATTTTTTACTTGAAATGGTAAATAAAGCTTTTAAAATGTGTATTATCTCTAACTTCTTGCATGCTGAAGAATTGCATTGAAGATTGTGATCCATATAACTAGGGCGATAGTAAAGGGTATATAATAGTATACATTTATACATATATTTTTTATTTCAATATAAAAATAAAATAACGTAATAAATGAAATAGCTCCTATTATTCAAAAATGGGAAATAAAAATAAATAAATGATAGTTTGATATAAATAAATATTGATATATATAATAAAAACAATTTATAGAATTAAAATAAAAAATAAAAGTTAATAAACAACAATTGAAACAAAATAACCGGGTTACCATGTGAGGCATAAAATTGCCATTTTGTTGCAATCGCGCCAATGTGGTGCGTATATGACATCCACGCCTTTATTTATATCAAACTATTATTTATTTATTTTTATTTCCTTTTTTAAAATAATAGAAGCTGTTTCATTTATTACATTATTTTATTTTTATATTGAAATAAAAAATCACGTGTACTATTTGTCACACTATTTGTAACTAATATTCAAAAACAAAGTTTTCCCCAAGCTGGTGGAGGGAAAAATCGCGCCAACGTGGTGCGTATATGACATCTGTGCCTTGTTTCATTTCACATAGAGGTACTGCTCTATTATCCTGTTGACCACTTTTCATAACAAAAAACTATCGCCAAACTGTTAGATTAAACGCCAAAAATGCAGTCCCATTTACTTGATATCAAAAGCATTATACGTGTTTGTTACGTCATCAAGTGGTTTTTAACGCGACATTTGCGTGTATTTTTCATTATGTTTTACTGATTTATTAGTTATTTCATTCATTAAAATAACAATTGTGTCCTTAAATTCTTATATTTTATTTATTTATGTATTTTGATATTTCAATGACAACGTTCTCCCGTTTATTTGGCGATAGTTTTTTGTTATGAAAAGTGGTCGACGGGATAATAGAGAAGTACCCACATATGTATTGGTACTTTTATGTTAACTTGGCGCAGTTGATAAATCGCCAAATATTTTTCTCATAACATCTTCATATTGCATTCATTTCATTTAAATATAAATCTTTCACTGATTTCATTTGAAATACATACATTAAAAATACACGTCTTTCACTCATTTAATTTAAAATACACGCCTTTCACTAATTCCATTTAAAATACTAAAAAGGAAAAGAAAATAAGAAATAATGCCACAAATCGAAACCTTTTATTTAAACATCAAAGAATTGTTCCTAACATACACACGCGAAATAAAAAAGCTGCTAATGGTGTGATTTACGCCAAATCTCTAATACTAATACTACTCTTACTAATCTCTAATACTTTTCAAACAGAAAAAATTCCAGATTAACTTTCCATTTTTATTAAATTGAAATATATTTTATTGTGCTGAATATTAGTGCTTTTCATATTTTTTTGCTCCATGTATTCCATGAACTTTTCAATTCCGATTGTCTACGAAAATCTCCCGCCGGTGAAAATGACGTACGCACAAAATTTAGTGACGTATGTACTTTAATTGTGCTTTTTTATCTATTTTTTTAATATAACTTCCAAACGGTTTGACACTTATTCTTGGTAATAAATAGACTTGGTTGTCACCTTTATAGGTACCTGCTGTAAAAATTTGAACGAAATCCGTTAAATATTTTTTGAGTTATGCTTGACGAAAGGTTTTAACATCCATCGTAGCTATATATGGGGCAAAGTAATACTGTGCTGTGTATGAGTCTTCGTTGCACTCAGACAATTAATGCTTAAATGCAAGTTCCTGAATAGTGTCAGGTAATAATCTGTTTCTTGCTTTTTCACAAACTGAGTGTTTGTAAACAAAATAGGTGTTATAATACTTTCAGGTGTTATAATAGGCATCAAGACAAACAGTTTTCACATAGAAAAGCAGAATCAAAATCCACTTATTCATCCTAAAATACAGTGCACCTCCCTCCAACTTGAACTTTTATTCCTGTCTCCTGTGTAACTTTATAAACATAATAACTTTAACATTTATTAACAATAATGAAGATAGTCTAACAATATTTTCAACACATTGACCTTGCTGTGCAATATGACAAGAAGTGTTCGAAATTGCCACCATTACAGTGAAAACAACACTAAGCTAAACATTTCATTATTTAGAATGCAGCTGACAGTACATATACTGTATCAATGACTAAAATTCTGTCCCTTCCAATGATGCCATCTCATTTTCTGCAAAGCAATGTTAATATGATGAAAATCTCACTAAGATATATTCATTATTGTTAAATTTGTAAACAAAAATTTTAATTCAGCTTGTGATGAAACACCCTCTATTTTTGATTGAATAAGTGGATTGCAATGCTGGTTTTCTGTACAAAAAATGGTTGTTTTGATTGTATTATTCCCCTTGAAAATTTTTCTAAAATTTTAGGAATGCCCTGTATAAATATACAACCTGTGAAAATAATTGCTCAATTTAGATATTGGCATCTGACGTATTAAAAAACTTCCTTTAAAAACTTACTGCCATTTCAATGATTTTTATTTCTTTTTTACCCACTTCATGACAAATAAATGCTATATGACTGTAAAATTTATCTAGAATATTTCTCTATGATTTTAAAATATTTGTTTTAGAAAATAAGAAAGTTTTTTTATTAATTTATTTTAATTTATGGAAGAAGCTGTGAAATTTTAAGATTTTTCTTCTTCTTTAATAATAATTCAAAGCATATAGATCTTTTTTTTTTGTGTGTATGCATGCATAAAATTTACTTGTGAAGGTTTTGTTCATCAAAACGGAATATTTGTGTTAAAAATCATGCAAAATCATTTTAAAAATTTAACTTTATAATACTTTTAAATCTAAAATATATGCATATTTATATAGATAAGCATTTGGTTTTATACCGAATATTCGACATTCTGATGAATAATTACTTTTTGGCTAGCTGAATATTCAGCATTTACTTCACCTGTGTGCCAGTTATTTGGTATTCAGTCACAATAATATGGGGATACTTTAATTCAGTGTATACTGCGCCAAGCCGCAAACACTCGCTTAACCTGTCACAATAACTTCTGCTGTGTGGTTTGGTGAGTGTGACTATCATTCAGCAACCTGTTTGTACTTTCTCTGTTGCCAGAGAAAAGGAGTGTTTTTAGTAGACTTAGAAGAAAATTCAGTCATATGAGTGCATTTTCAGAATTTAAAAGAAAACAAAAAGAAAGAAAAGGATTTTATTTAGTAGACTTAAAAGAAAATTCACTGATATGAGTGTGTTTAGTTTACATTATCCAGAAAAGGATGGATTGTATTTCTGACATAGAAATACTTTCCCTAAATTTAAATTGATTAATTAATTTTTTTTAACTAATTAAAATTTAATTGATTTTAAAGGGGAAAAATAATTTTTATTATATTTTTTAATATATTAATTTACATTTTCCACAAAAGGATGGGTTATAATTTATTTTTAACCAGTTAAATTTTAATTGATTTTTATGGGAAAATAGAAATGGTAACTTAACATTATTTAAAAATTAATTTACATTTTTCAGAAAAGGAAGGTTTATATTTCTGACTTAAAAATTATAATTTTATTTAAATATTAAATTACATTTTCACCAAAGTATGGAAATGTACTTTCATTTGTAATATATATATATTTAATTAAATTTTTATATTAATTTATATTTTTCACAAATACAGAATATGTTATATTTATTTTTAGCTACTTAAATTCTAACTGACTTTCACAGGAAAGTAGGAATTTTTATTTAAGTATGAATTTATATTTTCCCCAAAAACATGGGTAATATTTCTGGCTTAGAAATAATTTCTTTAAATTGTAACTTTTTTAAATATTAATTCATATTTTCACATTTGCTGAAAAGTTAATGTAAACAAGTTTTGACTTACTTTGATATAGGCATATCTTGTAATATTACATGCCATTCATTTGCCGAGAAGTTCCACTTTTGTCTTATAGATGGCGTTGGCTGTTCAGATTGAAACTGCTTGTAATTAGCTACGCCCAAACACATCCTCTTACACAAGTGGAATTTCTCAAATCTGTTTTTCAGTAGTATAAAAGACGTTTGATAGCATGAAGTAAAAGCTTCGTATCAGCCTAGCTTTAATTCTTTTCATTTCTTGCTTTGTTTAAGCTTTGCTGAGGAGATCTGTGTTAGTTATAATTTCTTCTTTAGTATTCTGTTTAAGTTAAAGTTATGTTAATAGGATTTAATTTTTGTTTCATTAATTTATACAATGATTGTTTTAAGCAAATGATTTTAGTTATATTTAAAGATGTATTTAAACTTTTGACACAAAGGACTTTTTAATTAAGGTGGACAGTTCTTACTAGACTTTGATTTTGAAATCCAAATAAGTATGACCATTAATCAAGTATCCTAATTATCATTTTTAATCATGATATAAAGTTGGAAATTCTTTTAGAATAGAAGATGGTTTTAACTAACATTTTTAAAAATCTGGTTTTATGCAAGTTTTTGCTTTGAATAATAATAAGTTGCTTTAAAACATTTATTGATTAAAGTTTATTGCTGTTTTCAAGTATTATATTTAATAAAACAACTTTAGTCACCAATAAAAAACTCTCTATCTCTCCATCAAGCTTTTTTAAAAAGCACCAAGTCCCCCATTATAAACAAGGGCTGATGTTTGTGTTTGGACTATGGGATAGCGATCGAGATTAAACTTAAGAATTATGTGTACTTTTCTGTTCAACAAACACCAGTCAAAGTTTTGCACAAAATGTGCTAAACTGCTTATTTCTCATCGATAAATGTAATAACTGATTATAATTTTTTTCCAAGATATCCTTTTCTAACCAATAGGTGATTTATTAAAAAAATAGTTTAATATAGCATACACAATTTGGCATTTGCACAATGATGAATGCAAATTTTACACAAAATGTGCTATAATCCTTATTTCTCGCCAACAAGTGATTGATTATAAATTGTCACTAACAATTTATCCTTTTTCTAACTAATAAGGGATTTATTTAAAAAATAGTTTAATATGGCGTACACAATTTGTCATTTGCAAAATAATGAACGTTCAGCTGTTAAATGTTTTCAAGGCAAAGGTATAATTCATATTGTGATATTTAATCCAATAAAAGAGTAACTTGGTTATAAAAGTATATGATAATAATAATGCATTCGAGATTATACTTCTGATATACATATATAGATTTCTTTGAATATTCGGTAAATCATACTTCACTGAATTCTTATAGTGCCATCCACATTTAAAGAATATTAGATAATCTGGCATTAACAAAATATTCAGCAATGTAAATTGATATCAACCAAAGTATACTAGCTGAGTAAGGAAAAATTAATTAATTGTATTCTTTTAGAATTTCCGCTATAGTTTATGTTCTATAAAATACGTAGTTAAAAATAAAATAGTATTTTTCATTAAAATATATGTATGTCACACACACCATCAGTGTGCTGATTTCATAAGCAGTGACCCTACGATTAAATAGCTCGTGTGGATAATTTAACAAAGCATTTAATTCTACTGAATCGGGGCATAAAATAGTAAAAAAAATTACTTTCCAGAATGTTTTACGCCCGAAATACCACAAACTGCAATAATCTGTTTTCCAGTGAAACGAAACAAATTACAGTAAACGAACGATTCAGTTGGAGTGACTCGTGAATCAATCGTCAAATCACAGCTAGCTCGCTGTTTGGACATTTTCGGAAGTATGTGTAGCAGTTCTTCAAAAAATTTTAAATAATTAAATTTCTATTCAAAATTTCTTTTTAAAGATTCTTATTGTGTGTGCAAGTAAATCTGGCCATATAGTCTTGCAACATTTTTAGATTAAAAAAAAAAATCCAACCAATTTAGGGTTAGCCAAAGGGATTTTCTAAAGGTTGATGCAGAGCGTAGAGCTTGGCTTGGCTTTTTAAAAAGATTTTACACAAAAATAAAGGTAATCATTTTTCTCTGTGTTATATTACCTTATGCAGATGTAAGTAACTTTATGGTATTCTTTGTGTTTTCATAAATTATAGATTTTGTTTATAGTATAATAGAGACTGTTGACGTTTTGGATTGTATTCAATAGAGAATCATATCTCTATATTAAGATTTATAAAAACTACATTTCCCCCCCCCCCCCCCCCCACCGTACCTTCCGGCGTATAAGTCGACTTTTTAAACCGCTAAAACGCAAAAAAGTTCAGTGTTCCACTTATACAGACAACTGATGATCGCGATTTATAGCAGCCATAATTACGAGTAAGCATTGATCTTTTCCGTACTGTTACGATAAATAAAATATATATATTATTTTTATGTATTTTTCAGTATAATTAAAAATAATTATTGTTTTAAAAATAATTCCTGTTTTGAAAAAAGAAATTATTTGACTTAGAGGAAATGTTATATACTTGAAATGAAGTAGAGTTTGTAGGAGAGCTGAAAAATAAGTTTGAAATATTAACTTTCTGTTAAATACTTTTTATAAAGAACTTGATTGTTTAGACAAGTAAATCTCGTCTTGAAATCTTACAATATTTTTTAGATAAAAAGGATTGCATCCAACCAATTAACCAATTTAAACTTATCAGAAGTTTTTTTTTTTCTTTTTACAGAAAAAATAAATTGTAATGAAGAATGCATTTACAATTACTGTAAAATTAATCATAAAGTATAAGTTTATGTATTTTCAAGTATCTTAAACAAAATGTATCAATACAAAACAAATTTACTTCTATCTTGATCTCGAAAATCATCATTAAATCCTAGAACAATTGAGTCACTTGGCAGCATTGCATTTGACGAGGCAATAAATGAATTTTTCTTGCTACACGTTTTTTTTTTACGTCGTTTCCACACCTAGTGTGGTTTGATCCAGAAATTGGATTGGTTTATCAGGGAATTAGAATGATTTTGTCGGATTGGTTTGTTTATTGTGTGTTGTGTCGTATGGTGACTTCTACTATTCTGTATTGCCTCCATGGGCTAATGTAAAAAGCTCTTGGGTTTGAGAGTTCTTCTCTAAAAGTTTCAGTTTAGCTTCTGTATCTTGCTATGTAATGTTATTGTTCTGTCCGTGCAACTTAGTTAAATTAAAATGATGTTGCAACCGATTAATTCTTATTCTGTGTGACTCCATTATTGAGAGTATTTAATACTGGCGACGAGCGTGAACAAAAGGATTCATTTTTATGAAGTAATGCTTTCTTATTTAGTTTTTCTGAACTGAACTATTTTAGTTTCGATTCGTTCTTTCATTCTCAAGAGCATCATAATGTCTCTCGGTAAACTCGAAGAATTTCATATAGGAAAAACTAACTGGACTGAATACAAGGAGCGCTTGGGATTCTATTTTGCAGCAAATGGAATTGAAGACGACGTTAAAAAGCGTGCTATTTTTCTTAGCGTAGCCGGCTCGACATTGTATTCTTTGATACGTTCGTTGTGTGCCCCGGATGCTGTGACTTTTCCGAATTTGTTAATGACCTTGGATGGACATTTTTCGCCGAAGCCATCTGAAATTCTGTGTCGATTCAAGTTTCATAAAAGGGACCAGCGACCAAACGAAAATATTGCGGATTTCGTTGCAGAACTCCGGAAACTGTCCAAGAATTGTAATTTCGGGACTCAGTTGGATTCCATGCTCCGCGACAGGCTGGTCTGCGGAATTCGAAATGAAGAAATTCAGCGTAAGTTATTGGCCGATCCAGCATTAACCCTCGCTACAGCCATGGATATCGCTCTGGCAGGAGAAGCGGCATTACGACAAGCATCTGAAATTCGAGGAAATTACAATGATTCTAATTACAAGCCTGTGAATTTGATTAAAGCGAAAGTGCACAATAGGTGTTCAAAGGAAAAGCTGAATGCGCAAAACAAAAAACCATGTCATAGGTGTGGGGTGCATCACCCTTTCGGGGAATGTAAATTTATAAAAGCTACATGTAATTATTGCAAAAAAATCGGTCACATAGCCAAGATGTGTAATTTGAAAAATTCCAAGAAGGGGATGTTAAATAATAATTCTAAAGTTCACGATATAGATTCAGGTAAGTCAATTATTGAGGATTGTTATGATTGTTTAAATAATATTAATGCTTTAAGTTCCGTAAATGACTACCCTCCTAATGATATAAGTGTAAAATTAAATGGCATCAGCCATAAAATGGAGATAGATTCTGGTTCTTTACATTCCATAATTAGTTCTAGCACTTATGCTAGATTATGGCCAGTAAATCCTCCTTCTTTACTGCCAATTTCAGATCAATATCTGAGAACTTGGAATTCTGAAATATTAAATGTAAATGGCTATTTTGACGTAAATGTGTATTTTAATTCACAAGATGTTACCTTGCCTTTATTAGTTCTTGAGGGTAAGGGTAAATCCCTAATTGGTCGTAGTTGGTTTGATTCTTTGAAAATAAATATTAATGTTGGGGATTCTAATGTTCATAAAATTTGTGCTCCAACTTTAAATTCCATTCTATTAGAATTTAATGATATTTTCAGTGAAACTTTAGGTAATTTTAAGGGACCACCCATTTCAATTAAGATTGATGAAAATTGTACTCCTAAATATCTTAAAGCGCGTAATGTACCTTTTGCTTTAAGAAATAAAATAATTGATGAAATTCAAAATATGGTAAATAAAGGAATTCTTGAGCCAATTTCTTATTCAGATTGGGCTACACCGGTGGTTCCAGTTGTCAAAAAAGATGGTAGCATTCGTTTATGTGGTGATTATCGCAGTACTGTGAATCGGGCTGTGAAACAATTCAGCTACCCGCTGCCTACAGTTAAGGAGGTTTTAGCTACTATGACAGGTGGTACTGTTTTTTCCAAATTGGATCTGTCCGAAGCTTTTTTACAACTTCCTGTGGATGAGCCTACTTCTAAAATTTTAACTTTAAATACAATTAAAGGTCTTTTTAGGGTAACTAGACTGCCATTTGGTATCTCAGTTGCTGTTTCAATTTTTCAGAAAAAAATTGAGGAAGTTCTGGCGGGAATAAACGGAGTATTACCTTACTTGGTTGATATTTTTATTAAGGGTAAAACTATGGATGATCACAATTTGAAATTAAAACAAGTTTTGGAACGTTTAAAATCATCAGGCATTCACCTTAAACGTGAAAAATGTGTCTTTGCAGTTTCCTCAATAGAGTTATTGGGATTTCAGGTTACTAAAGATGGTATTAAACCCAGTTTAAATAAAGTTAAGGCCATCCACGAAGCTCCTAGTCCAAAAGATAAGACTGAACTTCAAGCTTTTTTAGGGTTATTAAATTTTTATTGTAGTTTTCTAAAAAATAGATCTTCTGTTTTGGAACCTTTGCATAGATTGCTAAGAAAAGATACAGTTTGGCGTTGGACGCCTACACACCAGAAAGCTTACGTCGCGGCTAAGAACTTATTAGTAGAAGATGCCATTTTGGCACATTATGATGAAAGCCTTCCCTTGATTGTCACTTGTGACGCTTCGTCTTATGGGGTAGGTGGTGTGTTAAGCCACATTTTACCCGACGGTAAGGAAACTCCCATAGCTTATCATTCCCGAACTCTAACAACAGCTGAGAGAAACTACAGCCAAACAGATCGCGAGGCTCTTTCAATAATTTCAGCGGTAAAGAAATTCAATCAATATTTGCAGGGTCGTAAGTTCAAAATTATTACAGACCATAAACCTCTGTTAGGCCTATTTAATCCAAATAAGCCTTTGGCCCAAATGATTTCTCTGCGAGTTCTTAGATGGGGTTTAATATTAGCAGCTTATAATTATGATTTAGAATATAGGAAGGGTAAGGACATAGCGAATGCAGATGCACTTAGTCGCTTACCTTTGAACACTCCTGATTTTGAAATTTCTGCTCAGGCTGATGTGCTATTATTAGAATTTTCCCCTGTCACTCAGCTCAACTCTAAATTGATTTCAGCGGCAACTAAAAAAGATCCAATACTTTCTAGAGTAACTCTGATGATTATGAATGGTTGGCCTCCAAAAATAAAAGACGAGGAATTCAAACCATATTTCTACCGACGTAATGAATTGAGCGTTCATCAGAACTGTGTGCTGTGGGGTAGTAGGGTTGTTATCCCTAGCATTCTTCGAAAAGACGTTTTAAATCTTCTTCATAATGGCCATCCCGGAATAGTCAGAATGAAGGGACTGTCTCGAAGTTATGTCTGGTGGCCATGCATGGACAGTGAAATCGAAGTGACTGTAAAATCCTGTACTTTGTGCCAAGAAAACCAAAGAGCGCCTGCGAAAGCGCCCATCCATCCATGGGAATGGACAGATAGACCCTGGTCTCGCCTGCATATTGATTTTGCTGGACCTTATCAAGGCAAAACATTTTTAATTGTAGTAGACTCTCATTCTAAGTGGTTAGAAGTATTTCCTGTGTCATCAATGTCTTCTTCTGCAGCTATAGACTTCCTTAGATTACTTTTTGCTACACATGGTCTTCCTGATACTGTCGTGTCAGACAATGCACAAGCCTTTAAGTCATCTGAATTTATCGAATTTCTCATTAAAAATCAAATTCGTCCAGTAAGGTCAGCGCCTTATCACCCTTCTTCAAATGGTCAAGCCGAACGTATGGTTGCCACCACCAAGCAAGCTTTAAAGCGAATAATCCAAGGAAATTGGAAAGCCCGCTTAGCACGATTTCTGTTTTCACAACACATTTTACCTTGTACAACTACAGGTAAATCACCGGCAGAAATCCTAATGAATAGACGGTTAACGTCACTATTGGATAGGTTACATCCCGATTTAAACACAGAAATGAGGCACAAAAGCGAGAAGAAAATGGAAGAGGAAGGGAATAAAAGATTAAGAATTTTCAATGAAGATGATCCTGTTTACATTAGGAACTATTCTGACGGAACTCCATGGATTCCAGCTAAAATCCTGGAGCATACCGCTCCTGTTTCTTACAAGGCTGAAAGCTTAATTGACGGTAATATATCTAAACGTCATGTGGATCAGATTCGTGGTCGTATGCCTGTTTCAAACACTTCTGTGGACACTACTAACACATCTACTTGTGTTCCACCCGTCACCGATGATTCCTTTGAGAACTCGTCTGTAGTTGTTCCCGAATCAACAACCTTGTGTGATGAACTAAGTCAACCTACGGCTTTGGTTCCTAATGCTGAAAGATATGAACCTGAAGATCTACAGCCACCTGTTCGACGATCTCAACGGAATCGGAACACTCCCAAACATCTCAAGGACTTTGTGCTCAATTCTTAGAGGGAAGGAGTGTTGTGTATTGACTCTATGAACATATTAATTGACTTCTACTATTCTGTATTGCCTCCATGGGCTAATGTAAAAAGCTCTTGGGTTTGAGAGTTCTTCTCTAAAAGTTTCAGTTTAGCTTCTGTATCTTGCTATGTAATGTTATTGTTCTGTCCGTGCAACTTAGTTAAATTAAAATGATGTTGCAACCGATTAATTCTTATTCTGTGTGACTCCATTATTGAGAGTATTTAATAGGTTTTGTGTTGAGATGTTTTTTTATTTGTGTGTTTTGTGAAATGAAATTTAATGGGTTGATGTGTTATGTTTTAAATTGGTTAATTCATGTGAAGTTATTTTGGCTTTTTTGTTATTGTTGTTATTTTGTAAAATGTTTGAGTTCTGTTGTTTTGTAAATAGATGTAATTTTTAAAATTTGTTTATGAGAAGATTGTAAATAAGTATACATTTAAATTTCGCCCACCTAGCTGATTTCATGTGTATGAAACATAACAGAAATGGCTCTCTTGAAGTGATTTAGTCATGCTTGAGGGTGATTGTTAAATTTTACGCACATTCTTTGGGGGGGGGGATGGTGCAGAAAGAGTGTAGAAGATTAATGTAATGTGTGTGCATCATTGCTGGTTGAGAACAGTGATGAAGATGATATTAATATACCAGGATCCTCATGGAAAAAAAAGAAATATGAGAAATAAAGGTAAGTGAATTTTTATTGAGTGTATTTGCTAAGATGTATTTTAGAGATTGCTACAAAACAAGTTTCATTTGTCTAGTGATTTTTTTTGAGGGGGGGAGGTTAATGTGTGCAAAGTATGCATACATAAGTTACTGACCTCAGTTTGAATTAATTTTGTGCATTCTAGAGATTGCTGCAAAATGAGTTTCTTCAGTCCAGTGATAATTTCTTTTTCGGTTAATGTGCACGAAGCGCTTATTATAAGTTGCTGACCACTGTTTGAATTAATTTTGTGTATTTTAAGTATTATAAATAAAGAAATTTTAATGCATTATTTTTGAAAAATTGTTAAAAATTTGCAAAAAATGAAAAATCTAGAGGAGAAAATTGCTAAAAATTTATTAAAATTTCCAAAAATTAAAAAATTTGTTAAAAGTTTGTAAAAATTGAAAAATCCTGAGGAAAAAATTGCTAAAAGTTTATAAAATCAAAAAATCCTGAGAAAAAAGTTATTAAAACTTTGTAAATTGTCACAAAACAGAATGAAATCAATGTTTACTTTGTGAAAAAAATTGCCATAGGAAGTGTGTAAGTAGCAAGTTTTCCAGCACTGGCACAAAGGATGGATTCTGATTGGTGAGAATTTGGAGGTTGCTGAATTTTCAGCTGGCACACCTTAAAATATTGTCAAATGGAGTGTCTCGCTTATTCTAGGATTCTACCAAAATTATTTATCTGGATAATCGAAATGTTCATCACTGTTAATTTTGGTCTGTTGAAAAGTTTTCATTATTATTAAAGTTATAATAAAACTTCCAGTAGAATAAATAAAGAAATGTATTATGAATAAAGCTTCTGATTGTCACTGAATTCAAGCATGCAAGATCTCAGTATATTTGCTGAAATCACCCTTTTTGAAATCCACTGTGATAATTTCTGAGTCTGATGCAAAAAAAAAATGAGAAGTAATCATAACAAAACAATAAGGGTAAAGGAAGGTATAAAAAGTACAAATACAATGTGGCACGTATGCTTTGTTTTAAAATTTCTTTGTAATGCCTATTCTCATTTATTGTTTTAAATAAAAAATATAATAAATGTTATAACAAAAATCATAAAATATTTTTGAGAATCCTTTCCCTTGAAAAGTCTGGAAACAGTTGAATAACTCGAGAAATATACATCGGATTGAAAAACAGAAAAATATATGTTCTATATTTTCGAAAAATCTATTTAGTGATGTAAAAGTTACAAATATTGTAAAATATTGAACACATACTTTTCCATTTATCAATCAGATTTATATTTTTCAAGTAATTTAACCATTTCCAGACATTTCAATGGAAGCAATTCTCACTGCATTTTACTCAATTACACTGCCATGTACCATTTTTCGAAAAAAAATATTAAATACAAAAGTTAAGTTCTTTTTCTCATAGAATCCAAATCTGCAAAAGAAAAAAAAAAAAAGGAGGGATTTGTATCATTTAAGATTTCAAAGTTGCCCCCCTTTCTTACCACGAGGGCAGAGTCGGGGGGACAACTTTGATATCCCTAAAGAGATTTTTCAAAACTATTGAACATTCATTTTTCCATTTTTCAATCAAATGTATATTTCTTGAATCACTCGGCTGTTTCCAGACATTTTAATGGAAACAATTCTCAGTACATTTACTCGATTACAGCACCATCTACGATTTTCTGAAGAAAATATTCGATACAAAAGTTACGTATTTTTTCCCTGTAGAATTCAAATCTGCAATTAAAAAGGGGGTTATCATTTAAGATTTCTAAGTTTCTCCCCTTTCTCCTAAGGGGGGGGGGGGCAGAGTTCGGGAGGCAACTTTGATATCCCTAAATAGATTTTCTATAAATATTGAAAATGCATTTTTACGTTTTTCAATCCAATTTGTATTTCTCGAGTTATTGGACTGTTTCAAGACACCTTGTATATAATTACTATGTGTACTTTGTTCTTGGTTGATGATTGGTAAAAGGATTCTGAGTATTAGGAAATGATATTATTTCATTTTGAATGAAAAATAAAGTATTTATAAACATTTTTATCTCATTGTTGCCTACTATTGGTGCACTTAATCTATACTTATGTCCTTCCAGCAGCATGGTTATTTACAGTCTTAAAAGCATTTTTTTTAAAACTTCAATGGCTGAATTTTTTTACAGTTATAGAGCTCAATGAATATTTGTTGACCGTCTCTGGAAGCATATGAGAATAGCAGTCCAGGCAGTTGAACAACATATCAGTTGCATTTGACATTGGGAGAGCTAAATCATAAAATAAAATTCAGGTAGATTTTTTCATTTATTCTGTAGTACTTTTCCATTTTCACCAGTCACATTTTCTTTCTTATTATATTGCATACCAACTACTGGTGTGTGTGAGTATTGTATGATGTTGCTATGGCAACACCTTCCACTTGTGTGCAAACTGATTTGCAGTCTTGTTATTTGTATTTTCTAATCTATCATGTATACAAACATCATCAATGCTAACATTGTTTACCTTAATGTGGCATTGTTTCCCAGAATTGTGATGGGTGATTCTGGAAAAATCGAGTACTGATAAACATTCACATCCTATAAAACAGCATCGATCGTAATAAGAATTGATTACCAAATTCAGTATCAGATGTTTTAGAATTGCTACTCACATAGATAAGCTTTTAAAAAGTAGGTCCAAAATGTCGGGATCAAATGACAGAAAATTTTATCATCAATAATGATAATGGGGATTGATCAATATTTTTGGCTCTAATTTCATAGCAATATATTTATTCTTTCAATTTTGCTATTTCAGCGGCAGAGCTATTGTAAATTTTGTAAAAGGGCCTTTTTCTTTTCATGTTAAATTGTTATATTTTTAATTTTGAGCCTAGTTATTTGTGTTACTACTTTATTAAGTTGTATTTTTCAAGTTTGTCCCCTCTCCCTAAATCATAACTTTCTTAATTATGGTCTGATTTGAACCAGACCTTTTTTAACATTCTTTCTAAGTCATTTAGTTATGAATTAAACATTGATACTACTTTTGCAACTCTTAGTGACCACTATTTATGAACAATAATCATTTTTTTTTTCTTTTTTTATAGCCTAAATGTTCCATTCTTGCTTTAGAGCCATGTTATATAGGGTTCTCATAAGTTAAGATGTATCTCTCAAGTTTGTGTATATTGTTTGTCTTTATCAAGTGTACTAAATTCTAATTTAATTGTCTATGGTCGAAGGACTATTAAAGAAAATACTATCCATGAGGCTAATCTGAGGGGATGGTAATTGTTAAAGTACCTATACAGAGCTTGAAATTAGAGCTTTTTTCTAATAGGGGAGTAACCCTAGCAACACTTGTAAATGGTGTGTAGCAAAGCTGTTTGAGAGAAATAGAAAATTATATTTAACCCTGTTTAAAATAGCCATAAATATTAACACATAGCAAAGGTCATTAAAAGAATTTATGTCAAAAATTTAGAATATTTTAACTAATTAATTATTAGCTTAAGGAAATTGGATTTCATCCAGTTTTTATGGTTTTCGTAGTATAAATATATTCCTTTTCCAACTTGTTTGTCACTCCAAAAATGTTATTTTTTTCAAAAATTGGTAAAATTTCTTGGTCAAGAGGCTTCCATCTCCAGAATTCACTTGGATAATTTTGAAATTTAATGTTCAATGCCACCTTCTTACCCTGAATTTCAGTCCATGCCATTAAGACTAAACAATAACAACTTTCCTAGACAAGTGACTTGGTGCCTTTTCTAAAAAATATCATGTATCAGAAATCTCTAATTGTTTAAATTTTTATTTTGTTTTATCAGTAGTACAAAGTATTGTTTTGTTATATGTTTGATCATATAGTATGAATACTAATTTTAATGAAAAATTTGTTTTTGTTTATAGATGAACAGAAAAGAATTGGTAACATGTTGATTACAAGTCTTTCTCTACTGAAGTTATATTTGATGATATTCTGTTTTAGATAAACTAGGTTTTTAATGGGTGAGCATCTGATAAGCAGGAATTTTACCTCTGTTTTACTAGAATTATGCTATTTTTCATATACCTTAAATTTTTTAAAAGGTCATTTGATCCCTGTGTAAATAAAACTACATAATTCAATAAGTAATAATGCGTGCTTATATAAATAAACTCAGTATAAAATTAAATCATAATTTATTTTAAAGTACATAGTAATTATTGTCTTAAATGTGATTATATATAGCAAATAATTAGCTAATTGTGATAGAAAATCTTACTTCAATTTAGTTATATTTTAGAAGTAGGAACAATAAAAATTATGAATGATTGTATCAATTTCGGTTATAAATAATATCTTAAAGAAAATTAATAAAATGTCTTAGTATTTCAATCACTTATTTTTTTTTTCTTTTACAAAGAATATTGTAAGATATATATTCTCTGTCTATGAAATGTCATATTAGATTTTTAGTAGGTGGGCATCTGATAAGCAGGAATTTGACTTCTTCGTATTGACACTCGATTTATGCCATTCTTTATATGTGTAGATTTTTTTCAAAGGTCATTTTGATCCCTTTGTAAATAAAACTACAATTTTCATTAAGTAATATTGGAAGCTTGTAAAAGTAAAATTAGTATAAGTTAAATTATAATTTATTTTAATCCACTGACTGCTGAGCAAAAGGCCAAATTGTAATGTTGTTTTCTTTGTAATTTTTTAATGCTAAAAAAATGGTGATTTTTTTTGAACATAATGAAAAAACTTAATTATTTATATTAATATAGTCCTTGAGATTATTAATCATTACTCAGGTTTTTAAAACTGCATATATTTGTAGAACCAGTAGAATCATGTGAGGATTTCAAACTGCAGTTTAATAGTTTTTAACAATATGTAATATTTCTTAGATGCAGGTTTAAACTTCTAAAGAAAAATTAAGGATAAAATTATGTGGAAACAACATTATCTGAGCCAGAATATCATCTCTCCACTAAAGTTACAGTAAAAATTGATGAAAGAAACTAAAAGGCACATGCCAGAAAAAAAATTTAACTGTCATATTTTTCCATGGCATACATAATTATATGTTATTATTGTTATGGTAAGTACAACTCAACCCTTGTAGACAAGCGACAACAACTCAACTCTACTCATTTTTTACTGTGTTGTCATTCTGTTCTGTTATGTAGCTCGTGTAAGCAACGTGATTAAAGTATAAAGTTAACACTGCTTGCAGCCCTTTTGGATTTATATTTATATTTGCATAATTAGCTTTTTGTTAATCTGTTGGTAACAATAACAGGTTATGGGCTCAGCATGTTTTAAAACTGTGTGAAATAATTATTTTGAAAAGCTAACTAACTTAGGCCTAACCGCGTGATGCAAGCATGGCTGAACTTAAGGTGCAAATTGATAAATTGGAGCAAGTGGAAGTGGCAAATGAAAATGCACTTTGAACAGTACGATATGACTTCGATTATTGAAGGAACTGGTGTGTGTCCGGTCGCTGTAAGTGACGATGCTGATTCGAATAAAAAGGTGAGTGAATGGCGGCGTGATAATGCTAAAGCAGCCGCTCTCATTGCAAGTACGTTGAGCCACTCGGTTGCTGATTTGGTAATGACTTACACTAATGCAAAGGACATTTGGGATAAATTAGTCAGTGTTTTTGAACAAAGTAGCATTCAGAGACTTAATTTACTCATGACCCAATTTTTCCAATTTTGTAAAGATCCAAATGACAATGTTGCAACTCATGCTGCCAAAGTTGAACGGATTTATACAGAAATGAACAATGAACTTGCTCGTATTGGCTCAAGTTCCATTCCACCGGAGTTGTTACATGGAAAAATTCTTCTGACTGTGGGTCCAGAGTACCAAGAGTTCAACAATGTTTGGGAGTCATTAGACTCAGAAAAACGTACTACAAAAAATTTAGTTGAAAAACTATGCACGATTGAGCAGCGTGTCAAATCTACTGCTGCTGTGGACTATGGTGCATTTGCAGCCCGTGTTCCTGTTTCTGGACAAAAAGCTGTGAGGAATAGGGAAAATATTTCTGAAACTGTTCCTGGAGGTAATATTAGACCTAGTAGGCAAAAGAATTGTTTTAAATGTGGATCAAGTGCACATTTATGTAAAGACTGTCCAAAAAAAAAAAATTCAACGATAAATACCTGCCATCAAAGAATAACAAAGGTGCATTTAGTGCTAGTGAAAGTTTTGTCCAGCCAGATGTTTGGATTTGTGACTCTGATGCTTATCACCACATGACTGCAAATAAACAGTATTTTGTAACTTATAAACATTTTCCTGTGCCCATTGAAATTTCACTTGCTGACAAGAATAAGATCTATGCATATGGATCTGGTAAAATAAATATTGAAGTTTGTATCCATGGTAAGTGGTATGATGCTCATATGGAAAATGTGTGGTATGTTCCTGATATGCGAAGGCACCTATTTTCTGTTCAACAAGCTGCCAAGCATGGTGTTGAAGTAAAAATGACTGACAAGTATGTTGAATTTTATCGTAGTAACGAACTTGTTGCTGTTGGATCATGGACAGATGGTGCATATGTTATGTCCATGAGAGTCGTTATTCCAGCATGTCCAGCTGAAATAAGTATTGCTACAGAATCTGAAACGCTGCAGTTGTGGCATGAACGCCTTGGTCACCAAAACAAACGTCATGTTCTGAAATTATTAAATGACATGAACATTACTGTGAGACATGCAGTAACAAATGAGTTCTGTGATAGATGTGCTCTTGGCAAAGCACATAGAAAACCTTTCAAATCACGCCCTTACAGAGCCATGTCAGTTGGTGAAAGCATTAATGCTGATTTAAATGGACCCATGTCTGTGGGATCCTTCAGTGGTGCACGATATTTTTTGAATTTTAAGGATGACTATAGTAAATATCGTTGAATATTCTTTCTAAAAAAGAAAAGTGAAGTGAGTTCCTGCTTGCGTATATTTCTAAATGAAGCTACCAATCATGGTCATGTTGTGAAAGAATTGTGTTGTGATGGAGGAGGTGAATTTGACTGTGGTGAAGTTCGACAAATCCTTGCTGAAAGAGATGCAGTTCTGACTCCAGGGATACCGTACACACCTGAACAAAATGGAGCTTCAGAATGTGAAAACAGGACAATTGTTGAACTTGCTCTCTCTATGCTCTCTACATGTGGATTACCTCGATCTCTGTGGGCCAATGCATGTGAAACAGCGGTGTATCTACTAAACCATACTGGAGTTTCACCAGAAGAAAACAAGAGTTCTCATGAGCTTTGGACTGGTCAACAAACATCTAAACTGCATCATTTGCGAGTGTTCGGAACTGAATGTTATGCCCACATTCCAAAAAATTTTAGACGTAAGTTTGACAACAAAAGTGTACTTGGTCATCTTGTGGGGTATGTCAACAGAGATGGCTATAAAATCTATTTACCTTCTCAAAATAAAATCATAAAATCTCGTGATGTATATTTTAAACCTGAACGCCTATGTACCACTCCTGTTACAGTGGAGGTGGAGGAAGACTCATCTGAGAACTGTGAAGAAATTCAGAATGCAGACAGCAATCAAGCAGAAGAAAAACAAGAACTTAGAAAATCTGACAGACAGCGAAGCATGCCTACATGGATGAAGTCCGGAGAATTTCTTCTTGCAAACGTAGCTGCTGTAGGAGAATCTGAAAGTCCCGATACGTATACTGAAGCTATTTTCTCAAGTGAAAGTGACTTGTGGCTTAATGCCATGAAAGAGGAAATGTCTGCCTTGCATGAAAACAAGACATGGGAATTAGTTGAAAGACCTAAAGGTTCCAAAGTCATCAACTGTCGATGGGTGCTGAAGAAGAAATTCAATCCTGATGGTACTGTTGAAAGATACCGAGCACGTCTTGTAGCAAAGGGGTATGCCCAAAAAGCTGGTATTGACTTTGATGAGACATTCAGCCCTGTCGCAAAATACGACACCGTAAGATCAATTTTGGCTGTAACTGCAAAAGAACAACTGCACTTAAAACAGTTTGATGTGAAGACTGCGTTTTTATATGGAATACTGCAGGAGGAAGTCTTCATGACACAGCCAGAAGGTTTTAATGATAATAGTGGGAGAGTCTGTCTTCTACACAAAAGTTTATATGGACTTAAACAAGCCCCTCGTTGTTGGAACCAGTGTTTTGTAAACTTTATGAAGGAACATAAACTGGAGGTTAGTACTGCTGATCCTTGTTTGTTTGTCAGACATAGAGATAAAAAGAAACTTTTTGTTGTAATCTATGTAGCTGATGGTCTTGTTGTTGGTTCTGACGAAGTTGAAGTGGAGGAATTTATTAGTCAACTTGCCCAATCCTTTAAGATTACAGTAGGTTGTTTGAATCAATTTCTGGGTATGAGTATAACAAAATTTGATGATGGTTCAATTTTTGTAAACCAATGTGTCTATGCAAAGAAAATACTCGCAAGATTCAATATGGACTGTGCTAATCCGGTATCAACTCCAAGTGATAAAAGCTATGTCTCTGATGACGAAGGTAATAAATTGATAGGAAAAGAAATTCCTTATCGGCAGGCTGTTGGCAGCCTCATGTACCTTGCCATTGCCACAAGACCTGATTTATCATATGCAATTAGTGCAGTCTTTGAAAACCTCGAAAATCCTAGGTCATCAGATTCGTGTGCTGTTAAGCGAATTTTCAAATATCTGAAAGGAACTGTCTATTTTGGTTTGCCGTATAAAGCTAAGTGTCATGCCAATGAGCTTCAAGTATATAGTGATGCTGATTATGCAGGAGATATGAAAACCAGACGCTCAAGGACTGGAATGATTTCTAAATTTTCAGGCGGTGCCATTTCATGGATGAGCCAGAAGCAAAGGAATGTGGTGTTATCAACAACAGAGGCAGAATATGTTGCTACAAGTGAGAGTGCCGAAGAGTTAATTTGGCTGAAGCGTTTGTTAAGTGATATAACAACTTTAGAAACTCCTTCCCTATTTGTGGATAATGCCAGTGCTGTTAAGCTCACCAAGAATCCAGAATTCCACAAAAGAACAAAACATGTTGATGTGCGGTACCATTTTGTACGTGAAAAATTCATTAACGGTGAACTGTATATTAAACATGTTCCTGGAAAGATGCAGCTAGCTGACATTATGACGAAACCTCTGACCTGTGTCAGGTTCAAAGAACTTTGTGTTTTGTTAGGACTAGTTTCATTTAATTCAGATAATATTTAAGTTAATGATATGTAAGTTGTGGCTTGTGGAGGAAGTGTTATGGTAAGTACAACTCAACCCTTGTAGACAAGCGACAACAACTCAACTCTACTCTTTTTTTACTGTGTTGTCATTCTGTTCTGTTATGTAGCTCGTGTAAGCAACGTGATTAAAGTATAAAGTTAACACTGCTTGCAGCCTTTTTGGATTTATATTTATATTTACATAATTAGCTTTTTGTTAATCTGTTGGTAACAATAACAATTATATTTCTTTTATTACATATGCCATGATTTTAACGGCATTAGGGGATGAAGTCATCCAAATAAATTAAATACATTGGAAATACTATTTCATCATTAAATATATTGTAACAAAGCGTACATTTTAGGCTACCTGTGAAATACCATTGCCTCAATAGATCTACTGTGTGTTCTTTTTTTTAACCATTTCAATTAGAATTTTGCTTTTTAACCATAATTATAAAATAGATTCATGGAGAGATGTCTCGCTTCATATTTCTTATACTACTTATTTTTTATAATCATTCTTTAGTACTGTATATTGCAGTATTTTATTTTGTTTGTAACACTGATTTGAGAAAAAAATGCTGAAAACAATGCTGTTTAATTTTCAATTAACTGCAATTTTTAATCAAATAACATGTTTTAACGAAATATGAATGTACTTTGTAAAGAAGCCTGTTCAAAATTCTTTAATATGGTATCTCATTTATCGTTCTGCGTTTTGTATTTGATTAGAAAAAGGCATGTTGACAACAGAAATAACATATAATATTATATTAATTTAAATAATGCTTCTATTGCAGTGAAACCTACAGTTTAGTGAATGGATATAGCAGTTCACGGCAGTGAGAAAGTTAAATGAAATATCGTCTGAAATGTGCTGAAATTATTGTCTGAAATGTGCTTATATCTAGAAATAATTAACTAATTGTGTTGGAAAATCTTGTTTCAATTGAGCTACATTTTAGAAGTAAGAACGATAAAAATTATGAGTGTGCAAATTTCTGTTGTACACTGGCCTCCAAAAGTTAAGGTATAACCGTTTTTTTGCATCTAATTTGCAAATGAATGAATATAGAAACAACAAATTTGGAGGAAATGTGTGCTAAACTGTTATTTATTAAATGCGACATAGAAATTTAATTAAGTTAAGCGTGTAAATGAAATTACAACAAAAAAGCATTCATGGTGGAAAATCCCATTTATGGAGAAATCAGTACATCGCAGTATTATGCAGTAACATGTGACAGAAACATTAAAAAACTGGTTCTAATACAGAATATGTCCACCCTGGACTTGAATGCATTGGCGGCATCGACTTTCCATGCTCTCAATTAAATTGTTGGACACCGAAATACGTAACGCTGACCAGACTTGGAGTAAGCCTTGTTCCAGCTCATTTAATGACCTTGGAGGAGGTCTCAAAGCCGCAACCTGTCTTCCAAGATAGTTCCAAAGATGTTCTATCTGATTCAAGTCTGGAGAGTGAGCTGGCCATTCCATTCTCACCAAACTGTGATTCTCAAGATAATCCTCAAACACCACAGCTCGGTGTGGTCTCGCATTATCATCCATTAGAATGAAACCAATGCCAATAGCTCCGGCATATGGGTGCACATATGAATCAAGCATCTCATCCCGATATCTCGCACCAGTCACAGATCCTCCATGGAACACATGCAGGTTAGTGTGGCCTCCAAGTGAGATCCCTGCCCAAACCATTATTTCACCGTTTCTGTACCTGTGTGTTTTGACAGTGTTTGATTGATGGTATTGACTGCATTGTTCTCTCCAGATCAGAAGACGTCCTGAATCGCTCTCCAGTGTAAATCTAGACTTGTCTGTGAAGAGTACAGAAGCCCACTGTTGTCTGGTCCAGAAAAAATGTTCTCTTGCCCAACATAAGTGGGCCCTTCTCTGTCATCTGTTGAAGGGGACACACACAACTGGTCGCCTTGCATAGAGATCTGTATTGTGAAGACATATAGCAGAGATTCTTCTCCCAGATGCTCCAAAGTGGTCTGCAATGAGTTGCGGCACAGTAGTGCGTTTTCTTCTTCGGGCCGAAAGAGCCAGAAACTGGTCTTCTGCTGGTGTTGTAACACGTGGGCTGCCTAGAACATGTCTTCTGGACACAGAATCTTCGGATTCTTACTGATCCCAGAGTCGTTGGACTACACTGCGAGACACATTGAGCCGTCTAGCAGTATTGGCCCTGTGTCAACCCCATTTTCATCCATCCTACCACCCACCACCTTAATGAATTGGACAAGTGACATCTTCTAGACATTTCTAGACTCTACTGGCTGTTGTGAACAAAACTGACAACAATAGTTCGAATACAACACAACTTACACGTGAAATTACGAAAGCTTCGTAATTGCATATTTTTCTTTCATTCACAAATACCTATTGTTTTCTATAAAATAAAAGTGGTAGCTGTAATTTTTGCGTAATTTTTTTTTAAAGCTTATTATTGTCATTCATATAAACTATGAAGTTTAATCTGACTGCCAATTTTTATCTGGTGAGCTTCGAAAAACATGTTGTACCTTAACTTTTGGAGGCCAGTGTAAAACAACATTCTAAAGCAAATTAATCAAATGTTTTAGTATTTCAATTAATCATTTTGTGTTTACAAAAACTTACAAAATTATTTTTGAACATAGCAATTGTCATGCTAAAAATCTTGTTTATTATCAAAATATGAAAACCTTACTCATGCTCTTGTGAAAAATAAATTGGGCCCCACATTTTAGACTTGAAATTAGGAACATGCAGCTAATATACCCTAACATAGCAAAAGATCTCAATGCTTTGAATTTTTCTAAGATATTTTATGAGTTTTTTTTAAGTTTAAGTTTTATCTCAACATAACTGAAGTCTATTAAAACTTATGATTTTTTTATCATTTATCTCCAGCATACATGGTTTGCCTGCTCATAATGAAAACTGTCTGCGAATTGGACATTTGTGAATCACTCACAAACATATTTTTCTTTTGGAGAATTCACCCATGTATCCTCACTGTCACTTTGAATTTCTTACTAATCATCTTTTAACAGACTGTCCAGGCTAAAGACATGTGTGTAGAGTTTACTTTAATTTATCAGCATCTACTTTGATAAATCTCATTGGCAAAAAAATCACTCTTTGCTTTTTTTTAAAACACAGGCAGAATTTTTTTTTAAAATCATAGTTGCTTGAGGTCTTCCTAATGCAATTTTATGGTTTATTGTTTTTATAATTTACAGTTTTAACTCTCTATGCTTATATCTGGATGAAAGACACCATTCAGATAATATTTCTTTATAAGCTTTGTGTTTATTTTTTAATTATATTTATTTTTTAATTACATTTATATTTTAGCATAACTTTCTGAAGTTAGTCCAGTGTTTAATTTTTATTTTGATGTGGCACTTACCTAAAAGGAATTTGTGCCCTTAAACCTTAAATCCAGCCACACCTGAAAAGTAACCCTGACCAATCAACCTGGATATATTTCAACTGGCAAAGCATATATACTATATGAATATAAATGAGTATATATTACAATGAGTATATGCTCTTTTCTATACAAAAAAATTAAATTAACATTGAAGATGTATTTAAATTTATAATTGCTTAAAAGGCATAAAGCCAACATAGTGAAAAAGTATCCAAGCCGGGACTTGAACCCGGGTCATCAGTATAGTGCACTGATGTTGTACCAATTGAACCACTTGGATCAACACTCAGCTCTGCACTTCTCCCTATAACACTTATACTATATTACTTCTCACTATAACACTTCTAACTATATAGGTCCCGGCTTGGATACTTTTTCACTATGGTGGCTATACGCCTTTTAAATAATTACAACTTTAAATATTAGGAATGCAAGACATGAGAAATTTTCTATGAAAAAATTTCCAGGTATTAAAAATTGAAGATATAGTTTTTGGCTATTTTTTCTTAGTGTCATTAAAATATAAATTATTTTTCTTTCACATTGACTCCAGGTTTCAATATTTCAGGTGCACATTGAAGTGTGCCAGGTTTCAGGGTGACAAAAATTTTGTTTCTTGTATTTGTGTAAGTACAACCTAACCTGTATGACACTCTACTCTGTAGTAATAATAAATAATTATCTATTCAAACCTCTCCTTTCCCCCCAAAAAATTCCTTTGTCCCACTTTCACTTCAAAAAGTTTTAAAATCTTGAAAACTCTTTACATTTCAGAGTGATGACAATCAGAGTGATTGACAATTTTCATTCAGAGTGACGACAATTTTGTTTGTCATATTTGTGTTGGTACAACCGGACCTAAATAGCACTCTACTCTGTAGTACTAATAAATAATCCTCTAATCAAACCTCGCCTTTCCCCCCAACAAAATTCCTTTGTCCCACTTTCACTTCAAAATGTTTTAAAATCTTGAAAACTCTTTACATTTTATTAAATATTTTTCTTCCATATTTTTATTATTTTGTAATAAATTATCCTCTAAATTCCTGCCCCAGTCAGAGATAGCTCATTAGTAAGAGAAACGCAGTGACATAGGGGCATTAACGGGTGCCAAGGGAGTGACCATTTGTTAGATAGGACAAAGAAAGGAGAAGAATCCTACAAAATTTATGTGATATAATGATTGCAAAAGAGAAAAAAAACATTTTTGTTGCATCACATGCTGAAAATGAGCCTTTTCATGTGAAATGTGAGGTAATAAAAAGAAACTGTGTGATGTTTTATTACTGTTTCAAAAGATTTTTTAAATGACACGAATATGAAAGATGTAAACATCCTTGAAATGTATAATTTTTATAAAAAAAAAAAAATTGAAAGTTTTTCCTAAAATTAACTAGGTATTTCCATATGAAAATTTTATGTGTCTCTTTATTTATATTTATGTCTATTTCTTCATTTATATTTATATCTAACAAGAAAAAAAGTAATTGGATGAAAATTCAAGTTTTCTTATGTTGTTTAAAAATTTTTTGTTATTTGAATATTTTTAGGCAAAACTGTCTTTACAGCCGCTATGTGGTTCATCTATTCAAATAAATATATAAAATTACTGTTTCATGACTCTGTATCGTAAGTAACGTATTATTGTAGAATAGGGATAGTTTCTCTTCATAGTTAAGAAAGGGTCAAATATATTATTTGTTATAGGTTTGACTAATATCTCTAATAATGATTACTCTGCTGAAAAGTGTAATTTTGGTTCAATAACATGCAATAAAGGTTTTCTTGTTGTCACTTAAGGTACCTCATAGTAATGCTGAAGTGCAAACATCTATTCAATTTTGTTAGGGTAAACCAAAATTATGGTTTTTGTCAAACAATAAATTAAAAAGATTCTTTTTTTTTTCAAAATAATTTGTTATTTTATAAGTTGAAAAAAGTGTTAAATTTGAATGCTAGTATAAATTGTGGAAAATTATTTTTCTGCAAACAATATGGGTTATTTTATAACAAATGAAAGGCTCTCCACCTCTTCCTTCAAGTAAGCATACAACTATTTTTGCAACTATTTTTGTGCAAATACTACTTATTGTTTCATTGGAAGCTACTAAATATGTTGGATTGCACTTAGCACTAGTAGATTTTGTTTTTATAGCTATTGTGAATGATTATAGGTTTTAATTTTGTTTAGATTATCTTGATCTCTATCTTTATCTTGATCTCTTTATTTAGATCTTGTTTAGATCGAATCTTGTTTAGATAGGTTTTAATCTTGTTTAGAAAACAGTATTTAAATAGTTATAACTATTTAAATATTGTTTTCTTCATTAATTTTAATTTCATGTCAGAAGCTCTTTTGTTATGAAGTATGTTTTTGATAAATTATAAAATATGATAGATTAACAATTTTATTTATTGCAGATTCATATATCTATAAAAGTAGTTAAAGAAAAAAGGTTCCTTGGATATCCATTACATCACACAAAGCTGAAAAAAGTATTATAAGTGTAAAATATGGAACAAAACTCTTCTTTACAAGAACATTTTGGAGAAGAACCTTCTGACTCACAGCATGGGAAATCATTTGTTTGTAAGATATGTAACAAAAAATTCTCTCAAACAGGTAATTTAAGCACACATTTGTTAGTTCACACTGGTGAGAAAGCTTTTGCCTGTGAAATATGCAACAAGAAATTCTCTCAAAAGAGTCATTTAAGCAGCCATTTCTTAGTTCACACTGGTGAGAAACCTTTTGAGTGTGAGACTTGCAACAAGAAATTCTGCCGGAAAAGTGTGTTAAACCAACATTTGTTAGTGCATACTGGTGAGAAACCATTTGTATGTGAAATATGCAACAAGAAATTCTCTCAAAAGATTCATTTAAGCAGACATTTGTCAGTACATACTGGTGAGAAACTATTTGTATGTGAGATATGCAACAAGAAATTCTCTCAAAAGTTTTCATTAATGAAACATTTATTAGTTCATACGGGTGAGAAACCTTTTGCATGTGAGATATGCAACAAGAAATTCTTACGAAATAACGATTTAAGCAAACATTTGTTAGTTCATACTGGTGAGAAACCTTTTGCATGTGAGATATGCAACAAGAAATTCTCTCAAAAGTCTGATTTAAGCAAACATTTGTTAGTTCATACTGGTGATAAACCATTTGCATGTGAGATGTGCAACAAGAAATACTCTCTAAAGAGTACTTTAAGCAAACATTTGTTAGTACATACTGGTGAGAAACCTTTTGCATGTGAGACATGCAACAAGACATTTGCTTATAACACTAATTTAAGACAACATTTGTTAGTTCATACTGGTGAGAAACCCTTTGCATGCGAGATATGCAACGAGAAATTCTGTAAAAAGAGTCATTTAAGCAGACATTTGTTAGTTCATACTGGTGAGAAATATTTTGCATTTGATACATGACACAGAAAATTCACTCTAAAGGGTATGTTAAACGGACATTTTTTACTTCATATAGGTTAAAAACCATTTGTATATTAGACATGCAACAAGAAATTCTCTCAAAAGAGTGTTTTAAACAAACATTTATTAGTTCATACTGGTGAGAAATGCAATTAGAAATTCTCAAAAAAGATTGAATTAAAAAGGTATCTGTTAAATCATACTATTAATAAACCATTTGTTTGTGTGATATGCAAAAAAACTTTTTTTGAAAAGAGTAATTTTAAGCGTCATCTCTAAATTCATACAGAAACCTTTTGTTTTTGAGGCATGCAATAAAAAAATTTCACAGAAGGGTAATAAACTAAGTGCTCATTTATGCTCTCATAATATGACGTTCACTAACAACTAACTTTAGTACTCCTGTTTTTATTGTAAGGGCCTTGTTGTAAATTAATCTTAGGAGAGTATGATTTCTTGTAAAACATTATAAACAACAGAATGAAACAGTGGTCAATGGAAATTTTTTTAATTAATGTTGCTTAACTTTGTAATAATGTGTCATATATTTCATTTTGAAGTATTTGATGTTTTATTTATGTATATATTAAATACTTTCAATGTATATCTTGCAGGCTAATTGAGATATCTGGCACTTTGCAAAGAGCCGAGCTAGCTTGAGAATCATCTTTATTTTTCCAGTCAGCCTCATATTTTTCATGACTATTGCAAATATCTTAGAGAGTGTTATGCTTATTAGTTTATATCCATTTATTTCTCAATCCGACTAAAATTTTTGTAGGCTTATTGCAAAGAGCCTAGTTACTGTTAGACTATTGACTTAAAATAACAATTAACCACTTGTTTCGCAATCAGCCAGGCTCATTGCAATGAGTGTAGGCAGTTTTAGGCCAATTAGTAAATGACCAGCTGTTAGTCCAAATATTTTGTTGTATCTGACCTGAACATTAAAATTCCATTTGAAGTCCAAATCAAACCAGACAAATAAATGTTCCATTGAACCGTAGCAGATCTAATCATAACAAAATGATTACTGATGATATGGAGCTGACACAAACTTGAAAATTCCATTTTAACAAAACCCGAGCCTAACAAAAATGTTCCATGGAACCGCAAACTGATCTAGACATGACAAAATAATTTCTATCAACATGGAACCTGACCTGAACCTAAAAATTCTGTTTGAAGTCAACTTGACCGAAAATTCCATCAAAATGCACACCAATCTGAAAGTGACAATTATTTCCGTCAACTTGTAACAAGAACCAAATCTGAAACTTGCATTTGATGGCAGCAAAAAAAAAAAGTATATTTAATCAAACCGCAAGCTAACTTCAACATGACGAAATAATTTCTGTTAACATGCAATCTGACCTGAACCAGAAAATTCCATTTAACATGAAACCCTGAACCTGATAAAAAAAATTCTATTAACTGTAACTTGATCTGGATGCAACAAAATAATTTCTGTCGATATGCAACCCAATCTGAACCAACACATTTCAACGTCAACACAAAATGCTCCAACCGAACACTAAATGAAAGGAAGTTAATTCATCTTTTAATACTATTTCCAAAAGTAGTCTACAATTACATGACAAACACCAGATTTATATTTTATGTTGAAAATGGATAGATCTATTTTCTTTAATATTCATATATAGTAAAATCTTTGAGTACCAGAGACCTCTGTATCGGTTCAGGTTGTTCCTAATTTACTTTTTTCTGGTCAGGGTGACTAATTTTTTTTCTCCTCATCAGGTTCACTCTAGAATGTTTCTTGCAGGTACTCCTTAGGTTTTTGTGAGTCAAGTTGGGATTTTCTCAAACAAATTAATAAAAATAGGCATAACTATGTTCCAGATAAATTGAGTTTATTGTTTTGAGATTTTAAAACTTTTGCTATAATTTATGTTTCAACCTTTTTCGCATATATTAATAGATATTTTTTTAATTATTGAAAAGTTTTTTTTTAATTTTAAACAAATATTAAGTGGATTGCCTGAAGGATTAATCTATTGCTACTAATTTTGTAAAAATTAAAAGAAAAGGTTTCCTTTACTTAATATTTAAACTAACTATTAGTTTTATTTCATTTCAGGTTCAAGTTCAGGTTGAAGTGTATCAGAATTGTCTCGGGTTGCATATTGAAGTGTTCAGGTTCGATGCCGTTCGACTTAATAAGAATTTTGTGATTTTGATTGAAATACAACTCCACCTGCACATTATTCTAAAGATGAATCAGTTTGTTCTTCGGATCTGTATGCTATTGGTTGATAAAATCAAACAAATATATAAGTGTAAGGAATTGAAAAGTGATTTCTAAATAGAGCTATCCACTGTTGGGGAATGTCCACTATGGATGTATAACAATTACATAAATCATATAAAAAAATATTTTGGACTTTCTTTTGAAAAATTTGATCAAACTTAATCTGACTTTCAAATGCTTATAAAAAATGTAGAAGAAAACTGTTTTAAAGCATCATTAAAATCTGCAGATATGGTAGTTTTTTAATCTTTTCTCAGCATTACATAGTAAAGGTAGGTTGCTAATGGGAATAATTATAAAATACATGTAAGAAAATTTTGTATTAATGAAATCTTCATATGAGAAGAATTGTAATGTTTTTCCAGCGTTATGTAGAGAAGATGGGTTGTTAAAAAAATAATTATACAGCATATATAACTCATATGCAAATTTCATCAGTATAACAATTTTTTTACATGTTTTTTAATTATTTTCATTAGCAATCCTTCTTCTTTAATAATGGTAATGATGCTGGAATTTTTTTTTATTTATCAAAATTAATATTTATAATTATCTCATGATGCTGAGAAAACATTAAAATACTGCCTCCTCTGCAGATTTCATTATTACTGAAATTAAATATATGTTTTGTAATAATTTTCATTTAGCAACCCATCTTCTTTATGTAATGCTGGGAAAACATTAAAAATCTTTTCATCGGCAGATATCATTGAAATAACACTTTTCTTATATAGTTATATAATTATTTTCACTCAGCATTTCTTTTTTTCTATTTAATACTGGGAAATCAGTAAAAAGCTACGTTATCTGCAGATTTTATTGATTCTTCTGCACAGGGAGTTTCTCAAAAATATATACCCTTAAAATAATAAGGAAGTATTCACTAACCTTAGACTCTCAATCACGTGCATGTAATATGCCAATAAGACAGTTTCCTTATACCTTTTTTATAAGCATTTTAAATTCATGTTTCTATTTATTTATATTAAAATTATGCATTATCATTTTCTATCTTGGACATATTGCAGTAAGTCTGGATTAGAGTCTTGTATCATGCTGGGTATTTGTTTTAGGTTGGAGTGACTCCTACTTTTTTGCACTATTTTATAGTATTGACTTTCATAATTTAGCATTCACATTAGGTTTTGACTCTTGCAGGACAGGGTCAAGTTAACCTCAATTTTCAAATGAAAGCCAAAGTATTCTTTCAAGTGAAAAATGTATATAATAAAACATCATAATGAACAATCCACAATAGTGAACATATCTTTTTAGCTAACACTTTTCAATTCCTAACTCTTACATATTTGTAAGCCTTTACCTCTGAATAATAAATACCTTTGAATAGTGAACTGATTCAAGAATAGAATCCTCTGAGGGTGGGGTTGTATCTGACCTGAAATCGAAATATTCATTTTGAAGTCACCACGAAACCTAATGTGAATGTGATAAAATAATTATAGATGACCTGCAACCCTACCCAAACATAACACAGTTACTTCTGAACCAGAAATTAAACTAATAGTTTGTTTAAATAGTATTAAAAAAGCCCTTTTTTTAATATTTACTAAATTAATAGTATTAGATTAATACTACAGGTGATCCACTTAATCATTTGATTAAAACTGGAAAATATATTTCTTAATAAGTAAAATGTATTGACTAATATAGAAGAATAATATTAAAATGTTAGTTATAGAAAAAGTTTTAAAAATTTAATACATAAATTTAATTTATCTGAAACATTGTTCTTCTTATCTTCATTAATTTTTGTGAAAATCCTAACATATAGACTGGAAAAACCTAAATCTGACCCACAGGAAACATTCTAGAGTGAACTGACTGACAAAAAAAAATTGTTTTACCCCAACCAGAAAAATAAAATTAGGGACAACCCAAACCAATGCAGAAATGTCTGCTATTCAGAGCCTTTATTATATTTAAATATTAAAGAATAAAGATACTTCTAATTTTCAGTATAACAGATAATATTGGTATTAGCAATATAATTGTAGACCACATTTCATCACTGCATTAAAAAATAATTAATTTCCTTTTTTTTTAGTGTTAGGGTTGAGGTTTAAATTTGTCAGGCTCAAGTTGGTTGCTTGTCAATGGAATATTTTTTGTCTTGTTCAGATAGGATTATGATTCGATAGAATTTTTTTGTGGTTAAGGTTGAGTTGCATGTTCAGATCGGTTGCATTTTGATAGAATTTGTCAGGTTTCTGTAGAGTTGACTTCAGATGGAACTCTTAATTACGGGTGTGGTAGCATATTTGCAGAAATTATTTTGTCATGTTAGGATCAAGTTGCAGTTTGATGGAATGTTTCTTTGTCAGATTACTTCAAATAGAGTTTTCAAGGTTGAGTCTGGTACAACACGATATTTTGACAAAGAGTTTGTCATTTTTCAGTTAGCCTAACACTATCTAGGCACTTCGCAATAAGCCTTAAAATATCAGGCTGATTGAGAAATATATGACCATATTCCAGTTAGTCTAAGACACTCTATAGGCTAATTGTAATAAGCCTGAAAAACATCAGGCTGAATGGGAAAAGGGTGATGATTCACTAATTGGCCTTGCTGTCTCCAAAGAGCCTGATTTCACAATAGCCTACGACATATATATTAAATTTTTAAATATTGAAGAAATTGCTTATGTATTTGCAACATTGAGTGTTATTTCATACAGTAATAGGTTGGATGAAGTTTTAAAATGTAAGTAATTTTTTGCTTTTGAAAGTCTTTTAAAAGTTTTTTTTCTCGTTCAAGCTAATTTTATCTGATCACTACTAAAAGGAGTGGTTAAAATTAAAATTCATTATTTTCAAGTTCTGGCAACATTTATATTCCAACAACTATGCTAATTTTTAAATATTTAAAAAAATGAAATGCAATAATAGCTGCTCTACAGATTTGTATCGAGTTAGTGAAATGATATATGATGTTAGTGAAATGATATACTTTCCTGAACTTTCCATCCATTGGCAATGGATGGGAGTTTAAGAAGGAAAGATAAACACTGAACAACATGCTCAATTTTTGTTTTTTAAGTTAGTAATCTTGAAATTGTACCCAATATAAATTTGAAAGAAGTAGAATTACTTGGAAAAAGACTCTGTATTTAATAATTTTGATGCAAATGTATAAGCTTTGTATTATAATTAATATTTAATAAAGAAACTTTTTTGTCCTCATAGATAGTGACATTTTTATATATGTACTTATTGTTAATCACAACTGCCTTGAAATCTTTAAATTCTTATGACAGCTCTTTATGTAACTTATATTCACAGTTATTCAAATTATAAATTATCTGTTCGAATACTTTGTTTCTCTGCATTTAAAGCTATTAAAACTTTATTGTTCTACTTATAATTTTTTTTCGTCCCTATACATTTATTTTCTATATTTGACATTGTAATCAATAATATGTGTAATTGGCAATCTCATTGCAGGGATCAAGGTTTGACTTGGATGTAAATGTGCAATAAATGTCAGTCCCTCTTTGGTACTTAATACCAAATGATGAATGGTATTTCAGACTTTGAGGCATTTATTTTTCTTTGCATTAAAAATATAGTTTCAATTTTCCTTTGCAATTCATATTGAAAGATATTTATCTTACTTTATTTGCTATTGATGGAAGTCTGGACCTTTTTTCAAGGTGGTGTACAATGTGTCTTTTTAGGAGGAAGTGTAATTAAGTGCTGATCTGAAATGAAATATACTGTCCATGAAATGTGTTGAAAAGAAATTTCAGTAGTTCTTTAAAAATACATATCCATGTGTGCAAGATCTTCAGTCTTGAAGAATATTTTTTTTAATTTAGTAACCTTGTATCTACCCAATATAACTTAGAAAGAAGTTGAATTCCTTTGAAAAAGATCCTATATTTCGTGCATTTGATGCAATTATATAAGTATTGTATAGCTACCATCTGTCTCAGAATTTTTTTAAGTCTTGGAGAATTTCTTGAGTGTGAAAAAGCAAATATAATTAAATTTTGTATCAGAAAATTAAATTCAAAAATTGAAAATTTTTACTTTACTAAAATATTTAACAGTAATTTAAATTTACTCTGCATGAAGTATCTTCTGTTTTTTTTCTATTCTTTTGCAATTTGCATCATCCATTGATGTTTATTGGAATTATAAATTTATCTATACTACCAGTATTTTGTATAATATTTTAAATATAAATTAGCTACTATCTATTTTTATTCAATTTATATTTATACTATAAATATGTACATGTGTGTTAATGTGCATATTCATGGCAAGTAATAGTAAATTAAATCTCTAAATAATAGCAATGACATTAGCGGAAACTTTAAGAATTGGCATTTGTTTTAAAAGATCAGTATTAATCATACCATAAGACAAGTAGAAATCTTCCAACTTCCAAGTTAATACTCATTATCACAGAAATATTTCAGTCTTCATCTAGATTGTCTACTTGTACCCCTGCCATAAGCTGCAGTTTTTAAGTCAGTACTCAAGTGTTATCCGGTCCAGGTTAGATAAAACTGCACCAATTATACTAACTACAGTAACTCTCATTTTTTGACAATTGTATAGTTTATCTAGTTTTTATTATATATTATAGTTTATTTTTTTATTTAGCTTATAGTTTTTAATTATTTATTTAATATTGTTCATTTATTACATTTCACTTATTTATCTATTTTATATAGTTTCAAGGTCAATTTTAATCAATGTTGTGTTTTTAATAATGTTAAATTACTGTTTTTTTAACATAATTTGCAACGATAAATAATATTGGCAATTGGCAACCATTTTTGGTGATTTATCTCCTGGCCTACATAAGTAACTAAAAGTCTGCCAAAAAATTCACTCTCTCAGTCAAAAAATCTGCTTGCCAGTGGCAAGTAGATTAATTTATTTGAATACTCCTGATCACAGCAATAATTTCATATCCCACTCATATTCAAATTTAGTGGATTTAAATTTGTTCATTTTGTCCAGTATTCTAGACCTTTTAACAGGACAAAAAATGACAACCCTACTCTTAACCAGTTTTCTATAATTGTACATTTCAACAACAGTATTAGAATTTATAGTTATATTTCCAGAGAAATTTAGGTACTTCCTTTCTTGGACTTGGCAAAACTCGGGCTTAAGGCAAATTTAAAAACAAATTAGGACACAACGAGTGACCTCTGTGTCTAAAGAATTGAAACATTTACACTTGTGAATAAATCATGATTTATATGTGTGGAATGACACTTGGACCATGTAAGGAAAAAAGTCACCAATAAGTCCAAGAAACTAGCAAAACACATTACATATTTGACGTGTTGTATCTGCCTAGTGGAAATGGTTGTTATTTATTTGAATTTAAAATATAAAACAAAAAATAATTATTTTTGGCCAGATAGAAATTGCGCTTTTTTGGAGAGGTTGCAAAATATGGAATAATATAATATGAAACATGCTTAGGGTATATGTTCCACGAATTAATAATGAATTTTATGTCATATTTG
The DNA here is from genome assembly GCA_963931845.1 of Maratus michaelseni. Lineage (NCBI taxonomy): Eukaryota > Metazoa > Arthropoda > Arachnida > Araneae > Salticidae > Maratus > Maratus michaelseni. Next base: position 279,672,933 of record OZ007598.1, on the reverse strand, counting down.
AAATTTTCTTAGCAAGTTCCTTTAATTTTTTTTTTGTGATTTGCTATGTCTACAACTTTATTTATATATTTTAAATATATATTTATATATACATATAAATGTATATATATAAATATATGTATATATAAATAAGCGATACTAATTTAATAATTGATATCCATTAATATATCACACACATAAACACATTTTTTCAGGTTTTATGTATTTTGTGCACTTTCAAATTTTGAATGGATGCTTTTTAATATGCTTAAGATGTATATTTAATGCAAGAGGTATCATTTGAAAGGAAACATTTATTAAATGAGTTATGAGAAGATATATATATGCTGTATTTACTTGAGGAAAAAAGCATACTTTACCTCCAAAAATTTTTTTTTCTTTATAAGAGGGATGGATATTATACATGGTATATTTCCCACAACTGCATGAAGCCATATGGACTCTCACTAAATCACTGACTACAACACGTAGATAATGCAATATAGTTGTACGAATATAGAAAAAAAAAATAGTTCATTTTTGCATAAAGTATTTGTTTATTAAGAACGAATATACCGTAAATATTCTATTCTGCTCAAATGAAAGGAAAAAGCAACAAATTTATCTTATCTTAATTTAGCAGAATTGAAAATTAAATAAATTAAAAACTTACCAAGTAAATATAGATCATATATCTTTATTAGACTAGTGTTTCAAAACTAAAACAGCATGGAAGTAAAAAATATGCATGCTTTCAAAATTCCTTATTGACAGTTCACAATTAACAAAAGCTGTTACAAACACATCGGTTTTTGTCATTAGCACGAGGTATCATTTCAAAGGCAACATTTATTAAATGAGTTATGAGAAGATATATATGCTCTATTTACTCGAGGAAAAAAGCACACTTTACCTCCCAGTGACTAGTGTTTCAAAACTAAAACAGCATGGAAGTAAAAAATATGATGCTTTCAAAATTCCTTATTGACAGTTCACAATTAACAAAAGCTGTTACAAACACATCGGTTTTTGTCATTATCACTACTGTTGCTGGAATCGTTGCTTGCACAGCCTGTTTATTCATATAATATTTACTTTCATCTATCATATTTGTAACTTTTAATGAAAAAATCTCTTTTTTTTTAGTCAAAATGACTTATATTTTTTTTCAAATTCTCAAATATTTTGGCAATTAAAAACTATGGTGCACATTATAAACAACATTATTTTCTGGTTTTGCCTATCAAAAACAGGGATGTGCATTATACATGGATAAACACAGTAAACGTATAGCATGAATAATTGTATTAACGTTTAGGTTACGGGAAATAAATTCCTTACATATGCGTTAACTACGGGATAATCTCAAAATTTCAACCCCCTTCTCTAATGATTCTTCCCCGCAGGTGATCAGTAGGCACATCTGGTAATCATTAGTGGGTCGTGGGACCGTTGGGGATTTTATTTTCGCTGAAGAAAGAAAGCTGTTTACCTGAATGAAGTAATTTTTTGTTTGTAAATAAGTTTTAAATGATATACTGCAATCAAAATTATCTTTTTTCTGTCATGATTCTTGAAATGATTTTTTTCTGTGATTACGTTTTTCAGTAACTGAGTGTAAATCAAAAAATAATAAATATCATATATACTCACGTATAATTCGAGAAATTTCTGACAATTTTCGGCAAGCAAATTGGGAGGGGGGGGGGGGTTGACTTATACGCGAATCAATAAAAATAAAAAAATAAAAAATAAAAATCTTCAAATACTGCCGAAATTCTGGCTTTTTATATGTAAGAATAATAAAATAATATTTAAAATATACAAATAATAATTTATCATTAAAATATTTCATTGATTTGTTTTTGTTTACTTAGCACTTTTCGCATTGGTGAATCTCTCCTACCATATAGAGCGCACGTTTTTCTCCCATATTTTCTTGATTTTATGCAAAATTGAAGTAAAAACTTAGGGGGTCGACTGATACGCGAGTTTTTGATTTTTTCCAGAATTTACATTTAAAAGTTAGAGGGTCGAATTATATGCGAATCGACTTATACGCGAGTATATACGGTAGATATTTTTCGGTTACTAAATTTGTATACAAATATGAACCTTATTTTAAAAATACAGTGCTGTGAATTATCTTCTTTCGGTGAAGTAAATGTAATTAAATTCGAGTGATTACGTTTAATAGCAATTGAGTGTAAATCAAATAATAATAAATTGAGGATGTTCTTATTCAAAAATTATGTAATCGAATAGAATTTTCTATTTTTGGTAAAGAAAGAAATTTCTTTGAGAAAATACTGTCAAAGTTGATGGTTTAAATGGACTTTCCGGACGCGGGAAAGGGGAAAAATGGTCGTCATGTGACAAAAATCATTTTCACTCGATAAGTAATTTATTTACGATTTCCAATCACCTCCATAGTCAGGTCTTCCAATTTTATTTTTTTACGTTTGAAATGAGTTAGAAAATGAGTCAAAAAGTTTCACGTTGTTCAGCAAGGAATTTGAGAATCACCTTAAGTTATTACTTTTTAGTTTGTGAATTTCCCCCACCTTAGGGTTCCGTGCAGTCGCCCGACCACATTTACGGCCGTATCTCAATGTAAAAAAGAAATTGTAATTAAATAATAATAATAATAATAATAATAAATGGCGGCATTTTTTGGTTTAGAAATAGCAAAATGACGAGGGAAAATAATTTGGAAAGGAAGGGAGGAGGGGGGGGTAAAAGCAGGGACGGTTTTAGTAGCCATTTCAACATGAGTGAGATTTTTTTCTGCACCTCAACAATTGACATATTCTTTAAAAAAAATATATATATATATATCAAGTTATCACTAAGTATTTTATTTTGTGAATTTTGCACCCCTTTGTTTTTCTTGTCCCAGGCAGTCACCTGACCTCACCCCCTCTAAAACCAGACATGGATGTAAAAAAGTAATTATAATAGAGAAAATGAGAAAAGATATCTAAAAAATCTATTGGTGTGGTAAACTAAATGTTAAAAGACAGGAGAAAGTCTTTTCAAGAAAAATTCCAAAGAAAATGAGACTAAAGATGTACTTTTTTACGCGTGTGCTGTGCTATTTTCCAATAACTCATTGTAATTTTTCCGTAACGGGAGGAATGTAATAGCGCTCTGTTGAATTTCAGTTATGTCTTCTTAATTTTAAAAGCGTACCTTTATGATTTTGCGCCTAAGTAATTTTTATTGTTGTTTTCCTCACCCCCAAATAATAATACATAAGCTGGCAACAAAACTTTAAATCATATTGATATTAGTTGATATTGAAGTATTTTTTTACTCGAGAATTACTGAAGCAATTTTAAAATGGATGTAAAAACATTGTAGTTAAAAAAAAAGCCATTTTTTGCAATTTTTTGGAATTTGATAAACTATAATTTGATCCTTGGCAAATCATAAAAATAAAAAGTGAAATGGCTAATCGATTTTGCAGATTTAATTATTTTTATTTTACTTTATTACTTGACAACTTTATTAAAAAAATGAATTTTCCAAAAAAATTTCTTATAATAAAAAAATAAAATATTGAAATCGCTTCAGAAGTTTTCCAGAAAAAACGTACGCCAATAACAGTTATTCTTTATAGGATTTGGAAATAGCTTTTGCCTTCTTAAACTTAACTGGGAAGTGCTTAGGCCTTTCATACGCCCGTTCATTTACATTAAAAAAAAAACTATTCATGTATTGGAAAAATATTAATGTAACATTTATTATTTTCTGCATAAAAACTAATATTTTATTCGAATCAGACGATTGGGGAATAAATTACTTGTAAATGGCTCTAGAATTCGATTAATTGTTAATGCCATTCTTAAACAGGCAAAATACATTTGCATATGCAGGAGATAAACATAGTTATTTAGTTGTGTTTGCGCATAAAATTAAACGTTTCATAATATGTTTATATTGTGCAAAATTAATTATTTTTATTTGATTAATTTTAAATTAAGAAATGTCTCAAAATAAATTGTATTTTTATTTAAGTATTAATATGTATAATCATTTGATTTTCGCTCAGTTTAATAAATAATGTTTCCTAAATAATTTTAAGACATCTAGTATATTATTGTCAATTAACCGAATAAAAAATAAAAAGACACTTAACATTCTGAGAACAAAAATATATATCCAAAAATGTGAAAAAGTGAGATAGGAAAAACTTGAAGACGTCTAAGTAAATAATCTTTACTTTCTTTAATGCGGAAATTTCCCCCTCGTTTCCCTAGCATAAATAATATCTTCCCTACATAATTTCCCTTCTCCGATACGCATTCGGACCCCTGTTGAGCCTAACGCTCTTGATTACTTCCTGCAAGCCATGTTTGAGGGGGGGGGAATTTTCGGGATAACGGTAATCCCAACCCAGTATTTTCAGCATTCTTTTTCTTGGGATTACGGTAATCCCCCCCGTAAGCAAAATATTAAACTAATATCTAAATACATAAAATATTTAAGTGTGTAAAAACTTACCGAGAAAATTTAGATTATAGTTTTTTTAACGAAGAGTGTTATGTATATGAAAATTAATTAAATAAGAGAACCATACTTGACTAAAACAAACACATAAAGTTTATTTATTATGACTACAAATACAGATACTGGAGATATTAATTTAACATCATCCTAATACAGAAATATTAATACTTAGATTTGAAACAATATACAGTCAAACCCCGCTATGGTGAACCGTCTACGGACCCAGAAATATGTCCACTATAACCGATGGTTCACTATATCCAAATTCTATAAAATAAAATATTCTTTTGCATATGATTGTTATTACTGATTTTTTAGTATATGATGTATTGTTAAAAATAATGATTGCTATAATACGTTATTTACTTACAAATTATTAACTAATTAAATTGACAATAAATCAAATAATTAAAAAAAAGTTACTTACTAAAACTTGATTTTATTTTTACATTCTATGGAAGAAATTTGTGATTTTTGATTGAATGCAATTCGATTTTAAGTAGAGTTCATAAATTGTCTTATCAACAATTAATAAAGAATCTAATATTTTTTGGTCTACATTTTCTGTAGAAAAAAAACGTTCAGGATATTCGCTGCCGATTTCACTTCCGAGATAGAAAGTGCTGAAATTTCAAATTCTTCTTCAATATCGTCTTCTAAGTCTTTTTCAACATCGTTCTTTTGTTTAACTTCAGATACAATGTCATCATCTGTGGGGGTACCAGAAATATACACTTCATTATCGCAAGATTCGAAGTGCTCAGTAACGTCCATTGGAAAAATGTTCACATTATGCTTTTCCAGCCACAGAGCTATTGGTAAGATTGCTTCATCATCTTCGTCCTCCACGTTGGCATCTTTTCCTTCCCACAACACATCTTTCGAAAGACCTGCGCGTCGGAAACAGTTGTGGATTGTTGTTGATGTCACCTGTCTACATGACTTTTCCAACAAAACGATTACTTCCAAAAGTGAGATGTTGTATTCCGTATTGTTCTCTTCATATTTCTCCGAAATACGCATTACTAGCTGTTTCCTATAGTGGGACTTCAGGCTGCGAATAACGCACTGGTCCATGAGCACAGGAGTCGTGTTTGGAGGCAAAAAAACGAGCTTAATGCATTTCAGATTTTCTAAGTGGGGATGAACTGTGCAATTGTCGACAAGACGAACAATTTTACGTTTTTCCTTCAACAAATCATTGTCCCATTGTCGAAGTTCATCTTAAAAAAACTGGAAGTCATCCAGGATTTTTGATTAGCTTTGTAATTGACGGGCAGTTTTTTAACATTTTTAAAACTACCTTGGTTTTTGGGATTTACCTACGACAGTTAATTTTCGCTTTTCTGATCCGTTCATATTTGCACATACAAGAACAGTTATTCTCACTTTCGAGAGCTTCCCGTTAGTGCACTTTTCTCCTTTAAATTTTAACGTCCGATCGGGAGTCATTTTGTAAAATAATCCCGGTTCGTCAGCATTAAAAATATCTTTGTCTTCATAACCCTGGATTGCATCCGGCCACACTTGAGCTTTCCACTTTTCCACATCCGATGCACAAACACTTGCTGCTTCACCAACAATCTTTCCACAAGAAATATTGTTCCGTTTTTTGAACCTATCCAGCCATCCATTAGAGCAAACAAAACAGTTTTCTCCGAATTTTTCGGCAAACTCATTCGCTTTAATTTGAAGCATGGGTCCGGTGTCACGGGAAGATTTATATCCCGCTGAATGGTGAACCATTTTAATAGAGCTTCTTCCACATTTTCTCTTTCAGCCCGACGTAGTTTCTTCAAAGAATCTAAATTTTTATTGTGTACAGCAAGAGTTGCACTGCGATTTTCTCAAATGTTCGAAACTGTAGATTTTAACAAAGGAAAATTCCATGCACAATGCGGATTGATTTGTTCCATCTTCAATACGTTTAATTATTTTAATCTTATCATCAATCGAAAATGCTTTTCTTTTCAAGGAATTTGCCATTTTTACAAAATTTTTAGCTGCTTTTGAAAAAAAAAACGTGTTCTTATCTCAAATCAATCAAAAGAATAACGAAGAGAGACACTGTAAAACGAGGGACATTCTTGTACTGTTCCGATTATACCGAGGGGCGGGGGACGAAGTTAGCAAATGAACACCAGAGCTTATTCCCAGAATTAGGGAGAAACGAAGAAGAGAGGTTTGTTCCTGTAATAGGGAGAGGAGGGGAAGAAGAAGCATGTGCTGTTTAGGCGATGAGCATGAAAGAGTGAAATTTGACACAATATAAAGCCATGTCATCATTTGCAGTCACATCTAGTGCAAGTTTAAAGTGAGAGATCTGAAAAAAGAAATTTAGGGAAATAAAATTTGAGTCCACTATAAGCGAACTGCCAAAATCTCAGCTGTCCATTATAAGCGTATAAATTAACATTAGTTAAATGAAAGTTCGGACGGGACCAGCAAAAAAGTTCACTATATCCGAGTGTTCACTATATCCCGGGTTCATTATAGCGGGGTTCGACTGTAATTCTGTTCAATTAATTGTCAATTTTTTTTTCTAATATTTGATATAACTGCATCATGCTGAGTGACATTTTATTGGATTTCGTTGTTAATGTAACAATGTGAGAACTAACACATGAACTAATATAAACCTCTTGTCAAAACTTGACAGCACAAATTTCATGCTTTATAAATTGCAAGTAAATGTTGAATAAAAACCTTGTCATGATCTGAAATCAGATGTAAAAATAGCATTTTGATGACAAAAAATGGATTCGAGTATATTGATATTGATGCACAATTTTAAAACTAATATTTAGCATTGAAGTATATATAAACAATAAAGCTATTAGACTTCATAAATAATATAAATGTCAATCATTACAGTAAATTCTTTATAAAACTTTTCTTTTTAACATTTTCCAACATAGCTGAAAAGTGTTTATGACTTCCGCTTGCCTGTCTGTCTGTCCATGCTTTAACTCCCATAAATATACTCAGATTGCTCTGTAATATTTGTATATTATTGACGTTTACTATAATATGATCGCTATTGAAAATTAAGTGTGTAGCATTTATAGTTCATTTACAGGAACAGTCAAAAGTATTCTGTTTCACTACGGTCAATGGAAAAAATCGTTTCAAGTACATATTAATGATGTTACACAATTTCAAACATAATGACATTGGTATGTATTTATGAAATGCACTAAAAGATACATTCTGTAGAATATGGGGTGCAAAGCATTTTTTATTTATTTACAGGGCCACGCAAAAGAATTACATAACATACTGGTCTACAGCAAAAAAAAAAATATTTGCAGAATATTATGTAACACTATTTCAAACATAATGAAATTTATATACATTACTGAGGTTTAATATAAAATACTTGCTGTAGAATATGATGTGCATAGCATTTATTGTTCATTTACAGGGACACACAAAAGATTTTCAGGTACTGTACTGTATCTGAAATACTGTCTATTAGCGATAATTGCTGGAAGTGCATTTTCATTTATGGTTTGCATTTCTACGTTTAACTAAATTTTTCTATATTGTGTGATGTGTTTAAATGCTATAGATCATATAGAGTTACACAAAAGAATTTGTAAGCATTACGGAGTATGAGCAGGAATTGCTTAACCCTTTACAGGGCGGTGTCCACAAAAAAGGACACCTAATTTTAATTCCAAAACTGACAAACGGCACCAAGAATATTTAATTAAATTTTTACTTTTATAAACTATGGGAAAATAAGCAAGTTTTTATTTTCTAATAAATTATTTTGTAAATTCTGGTGTCAGTCGATAATTTCATCATTTTATAAACAGACTTACTCCACGCCGGAAAGGATTAAAGGTGGTTTTTAATTGAGTTATGCATTTTCAAGATGAACTATATTTAGTACACTAAAAGAGGCTTGTAGAATAAATCATATACAGGGTCACACAAAGAAATGGATACATGGCAGCATATGGATGATAATTTTTGGAAATGTGATTCAGTAGTTTTAAGCATTTTTTAGCCTGAATTAAATTTTATTTAAACATGTGGCAAGTGTAAATATCTTTAGGAAATATACAGGACTAAACAAAAGAATTAAAGTATATTTCCATCTATTGGTAGAAATTGCTGAAGGTGAGTTTTCAACACATTTGCGTTTCTATCTAATCAAAATTTTAGCATACTATGTAGAATATATACAAATCTATTGATCAAAGACACGGCTGCACAAAAGAATTGGAGTAATTTTCTATCTATGCATAGTAATTGCTGAAATATAGTTTTCAAATGTGTTATGCATTTTCTAAAATGTTTACTTACATATTTCGTTTATCTTCTGTAACAGTAAAGTTTTCTTAAAGGAATCTGGAAATGCAGGAAAGTGTTTTATAATATATGCCTGACGCATGATATTTCTTTCTTGCCTACATTACAAAGTTTATTTAATTGTAGTTTTTTTTTAAATATAAGAATATAGTGTAGATATATGAGGCAACCATGCTTCTCAAAAAGGAAAAAATCATTTAAATACATTTCTTTATAATATCCTTTGGAATACATTTTTGATAGCATACACATAAGGAAATGCGTCTTTCCAGTATAATTATAATGATGCAAATTGAAGCAACTTCCAATGAATACCTTGACAGTATATTAAAACACGCAAATGTTTATATTTGAATTAGTACAAGGGTATGTTAGTCTGAACTGAAACATTTTTTTATGAGTAAACTAGTGCTTATTTAAGAGAAATGTTAGAAAAAAAATCTTCACTTGCATAGTTGAAAGAAAGACTGAATTAGTACCTAAAGATATAAGATGCTTCAACAATAAAAATATTTGGTATGGATTGTACAAAAATTCTTAATTGTGAAATATCTTCTAAAAATGCTTTACTGCATACTTCACAATGAAATGGCTACTTTCCAGTATAAGCAAATAGGTGTCTATTTAAATGAGATTTCTGAAGAAATCTTTTGTTGCATGCATCATAACTGAATAGCTATCCCTAGTATGTATAAGGAGGTGCCTATTTAAAACAGATTTCAGAGAAAATCTTTTGTTGCATCTATCACAAATGTATGGCTTCTCCCCAGTATGTTCACGAATATGATCAATTAATTTTGATTTTTCAGAAAATCATTTATTGGATACTTCACAATGAAATGGCTACTTTCTAGTATAAACACAGAGGTGTGTATTTAAATAAGATTTCTGAAAAAATCTTTTCTTGCATACATCACAATTGAATAGCTATTCCCTAGTATGTATAAGGAGGTGCCTATTTAAAACAGATTTCAGAGAAAATCTTTTGTTGCATCTATCCCAAATATATGGCTTCTCCCCAGTATGTACACGGATATGATCAGTTAATTTAGATTTTTCAGAAAATCTTTTATTGCATACCTCACAACAGAATGGCTTCTCTCCTGTGTGAACACGAATATGAACATTCAAACGTTTTTTATGAGAAAAGTTTTTATTACACATTTCACAACTGAATGGCTTTTCCCCAGTATGGATAAGGAGGTGCTTATTTAAACCAGATTTTTCAGAAAATGCTTTATTGCATACCTCACAAATAAAAGATTTCTCCTTAGTATGGATACGCATATGTCTATGGAAATCTGATCTTACAGAAAACCCTTTATTGCATAACTCACAAATAAAAGGTTTTTCTCTAGTATGAAAGTGGTAGTGAGAATTCAAATTAGATTTATCAGTAAATCTTTTATTGCAGACCTCACAGCAGAAAGGCTTCTCACCAGTATGAATACGTTGATGCCGAACAAAATGTGATTTGTGAGAAAAACTTTTACTGCATATCTCACAGATGAAAGATTTCTTTCCTGTATAAATATGTTGAACATTCATCCTTTGAGATTCGTTTTTAATGCATATATCTTTTAAAATTAAGATAACATCGTTTTATTAGAAAATTCTTTTGGTTGAAGATTATTTTGATACACATTAAAAAACAAGACAAACGATACAAATATGCACAGATACTACAAAAGAATTTTTTCTTTTCATAGAATTTTCACTTCTCACCACAGAAGTAATGTCACAAACTATTCCACCTAAACTTATCTTTTTCTAAAAATCACTTCTCAGTATGAACAAGAAAGAGTTGGTTTAAATTAGTTTTCTAGGAAATCCTTTATTCCATAGCTCATAGATGAAATAAAGATTTTTTGTTTTTGTACCCTTTATGATTTTGTTTTGTTTAAAAATGCATGCTTACAAATACTTTTCAATGAGCATGTGTGTTTTCTGTTAGAAAACTAATTTGTTTGAAGTTTATTAATTTCAGCTCATTCTAATGCCCTTGTAAAGGAGATAAAGTATGGATATTACACAAATAATAAAATAGTCTTTCTTCCTCTTTACAAACAGCACTTTACATTTTTTTGGAGAGGTAAGGAATCAAAAGATTAATCTATACATTATAAAACTCATTTTTACATAAAAATATCAGTTTTTTAAACTTGTATAACTCAAAAAATAAATTTCTTTTTTTTTTAGAAAGTGCTGATTATAAGAATGGACATTTCAGAAGCTTCACTGTTTGAACCTATTAATAAAAGAAATATTTTTCAGTAAAAATAATCAATACATTAATGTAAGTTGTGTAAGAAAAATAGATTTGAAAATCGATATTTAAGATATATATATAATTTATAAAAGAATGAAAACCTTTTTCAAATTATTATATGCAATTTTAGTGAGATTATATTTTAAAACGATTTAAAATAAAATAAAAATGAATAATATATATATTTTTTTTTTGTATAATTAAGTTTAAGAATCATGCTTTGAGATTCTTAACAATGCATATATCTTTTAAATCTGAGTTAATACCTCTACACTGTACAACTAATTCTTTCGATGATCTAGTGCAAGTTTCAGTATCTATCTATTCTACTAAAATCTGAGAACATTTCTGTGTATATGTGTGTGCATAAAACTCTATTTATTTTGAAACAAACCAGTACTGTTCAACAAAGTAAAGTCCAAGAATGTTATTCTTTATATTTACTAGGGAGTTTAACCTTAATTATCAATGATAATAATTCTAAACAATTATCAAAGACTAAAATAATTTACATTGTGCTTATGATCACTTCAGTACATGCAGAAAAAACAGGGTTTTTTCAGAAGTTTGAAGAAACCTCCATATTTTCAACATAGTTTGGAAATACTGTAAGATAACATTTCACATTTTAAAGAGACAAGATGTTTTTAATTATTTAGGGTTTTTTTTCAGGAACTTTTCATCATAATCAAAAGTTTAACATATGTACATGTCAGAAATTAAATTTAATACCCATCTAGACCCTGTCACTATAGAGAGCTGTTTCTTCTATTATTTAGGATTTCTAAAGAAACTCTTAATCAGAATCAAAAGTGTAATATAGTTTAACGTCAGAAGTGGGAAACCAGGAGGTTAGAGACTTTGTTTTCCTCAACGGGAGTCATTTTTTTTTCTGATTTGCAATTTTCCACTTTCTTGTCATTTTCTGATCATTTAATATTAGATATATTTTATTACTAATCTCACAGGATGCGAAGAGACGTGAATAAATAATGTATCTCAGTAATTATGTGCTCCGAGGCTCGCATACTTTTAATCCTTCTCCCTCCAGTATATGAATGTCAGCATTTATATTAAAAAAATTGTATAATCAAAAACCTTAAAGGAAATAAAATTGTGTCATATTTCTCATAGATCTTTCTTTTAAAGAAAAACTTCTTTTCTTATCATGGTGAATAAATGGTAAAATTCATTTGAATTTCCTTCTGTTTTACCTCAATAACTTTTTAGCACTGGGGAGTCATATAAAAGGGATAGGGAGAACCACCCTTCCCTCCTCCCCATTTTCTGTATTTCATAAAAGTTTAAACCTCATATATTTTTGACTGGGTTAAAAAAATTCGGAATTTTGTAAAATGATAAAATATATGCACAATAATAAGCAGGTTAAAATTGGTTTATCTGTTTTGGTACAGAAGCGTTATTCAAGTATGGATTAAAGAAATTGGAAAAACAAAAATTTTTCCAGAAAATGAGAAGTTACATAAAAATATCTGGATAATTAGAAAATATCTAATTTCATTTAAAAAATGTATTATATTTTAGTTACATTATAAAATATTTTGCTGACATTAGTTAGTTACTTATAAATTTAGTTACATTTTTAAAAATGTAACTGGATTAACTTGCAATGAATTACAGGTAATTTTCAATCGAATTATACAAATGCAATTAGAATTAGCTGATAATCAATTTCAGAATTAATATAAAAACATTTTAAATGATTTAATATAGATTAACTTGTATTACATTACGCGTTAACCACATTATATTATGAACAAACGTAATTGACATTAACGTGTAATATATTACAAATTAATCTAGGTTATATTTTAAAAGATGTAATTAGAATTGATCTATAATCCATTACAGGTTAACTGGAATATACATTTTAAAATGTAATCAGAATTATCTTGTAATCGATTACAAATTAATCTAATTATATTTCATAAGAGAATTAGTAGAGTTTCCCTAATTTTCTCATTCTAATTTTACAAATAGTATTTTGCAATGTAGCAGAATAATGGGACTAAACTGAATGAAATAGTAAAAAAAAAATTGTTCTATAGCTGTAGCAAAATAAGAGGAAAATAAATCAAATATAATTAAAATATTAATCACAACCTAAACTTCATTTGAAGCTTCAAAATTTAGAGAATGTTTCTTTCTTTCTGACATATACCCACCATACTAAAAAGTCAATTAAAGCTAAACAGGAAACAAATCTTTTTTTAAAAATTATTATTTGTTTTATTCAAGATACTAAATAAAGGGTTATAAAACATTTAAGTTTAATGAATTAAAATTCCAGAAACATTTATGGCAAGATAAAGGGATAAGATTTCAGATCCCTAAGAAAAATTGCAACATAATTGCATTGGGAGATTAAACTGACGTTACACTAATATTATTTATTCATCATACTTATATTTACAATAAAAGCATGGTCAGCTAAAAGCATAACATAAAATATAACTCTACACATAAAAATAAATAAAACAGTTTTCCAACACAAAATAATTAAGAGAACAGGCAAAATTTTGTTAAAGAAAATTTCTTTCTTTCTCTTATATTTTATAGGTGCTTGTCATGGTCACTCAAAAATGCCTACCAAGAGCATTTTTTTAGTTGCACATGATATGTTGGTACAGTAGTATACACCATATACTGTTTTGATTTTTTAAAGAAACATAGGGTTCCCAAACTTTTAGACTGACGTACCATTAAATTGAAATTCATACTTCTGCGTACCAGCAAGTAACAAACGTAGAGTCATTATAGAATAACCTGTAAAAATTAACCTGTGTCTAAGACGAAATATACATCCGGTCTTTTGTGTTTCCATCTTAGCAGGTTTTATGATATTTAATAATGAATGATTAACTTTCATTACATTACTAACTTGATACTTAGACTGACTGCTTTATAATAACATTCAAGTAAATAGTAGAGTGTCATAAATTTTTAATAATGCATGCAATATCAAAATACAGTGTTTAGGTATAAGAAAAAAGCTACAATACTTAATATTGTCATACACTGTTTCATATACTGTTATAGTAGGCTGATTGCACTAATTTGCTTTTATCGATAATTAAAAGGTGGGCTTGTTTTATCAAGCACAGGTTCCATATGTCTGGCTCAATATTGGGTAGTTTTAGTCGTAAGTCAGATTCGATGTTTAGTTTATTCCTGTATTTCTTTTTCATATTAAGAAGAGGGGAAAGAACATTCACAGAGATATGTTGTGCTAAACACAAGTAGACTTTGACGATATCTGACGGTATTCTGATATTCTTGCCAACGAAAATTCTGTTACATTCATCCTTTTGGATATGGACTCCAGTAATCTATCACAAGAGAGCTGAATAAGTGCACTTCTTTCCTCTCTCCTGTGACACAGCAGCAGGATGTCTCAAATGAGAAATTAATTTCTTATCCAAAGCTTAGCGCATTTAACAAGGCTCAATACAACTGTATTAATAATCTGCATACCTTTAAATGTGACAATAATGTCGTGCAGTAGACAAACACTTTCAAGTTTCTTTATACATTTATGTATATACCACTTGAATACATATGTACAATATTTTACCTCAAATCTGCACTACATATGACCACAGCTTTTGTTTGATTTCAGATCACCCTTTTAAACATATTTACTCTGTTAAAATCTGATTTTCATGAAAAAAAAAAGAAACTATACACAATTTGTACAAGAGAAGAAAAATATTACTATCAACAGAATGAATTAATTTATGAATTATGTTTGAAAAAAAAAAAACTTTTATCGTAACACATCTTAGAAGCTTTTCTAGTACAAAGAGAATAACGGATTATAAATTACACTTGGAATTTTATTTTTTTTAACTCATCCTATTCACACAAGCTCATTCTACTTCCAAGTATACAGATTTTACTTTCAGATAATTCAATTTAAAAAGCATGTTTAAAAACAGTTCTTCTGCTTATTAAAAATACTTTATTCATTAATTTTAAAATTTGGTCTGTATTAAAGAATTTAATTTTTATCCATATAAATCTAATAATTATGTTTTTAATTCTGGAAAACAGATTGTATCATTAGCAGTGTGTGCAAATTTCAGCAAGTCTGCTGTAACAAACATTTCTTGTATAAAAATATAGAAAAAGCATTTACATATTATCCTAAATCACATTCGAAATTTTTTGGAAAATTTACAAGTTAATAAAGGTTTTTGATTCCATAATAATTTGCTGCATTCTGTACTTTATTCCACGTACCAGTATCGAACTTTTGCATACCAGTAGCCAGAACTTTGCGTACCATAGTTTGGGAACCCCTGATCTAGATTTTTTTATGACACATCACTGACATTTGACGACATTGGATGAGTGATAATTTTCTTCTTCTGGTAGCAACAATTCAGTTACACTTATTGTGACTATGCTTATGTCAAGATGATTGAGAATCTGATATAATAAACAGAGTTCACAATTATCTTTACAAAATTAAGTAGAACTGAGAAGAAACTTTTAAATACTTTTGAAAAACATATTTGTAGTGTAGAGTGCTTTTATAAGAGAGTGGAGACATAGTCTAAGAGAGTGGCAGAGGGTCCCTGCTCAGATTCTTTCACAAATTATTGTAGTTTTAGCTAAGGATAAAAAGAAGGAATTGGACACACAAAAAGAACTACACATAATTTGCATATAATGCATACGCATATAGTTAATTTATAAGTAATTAATATGTAAACAATAAATTTGTATGTTATTCGCCTTCAACCGAACTCTCTATGACATTATGGGGTAAAAATTCCAAAATCATAGTCATCATTATTCTCCAGAAATGCTAAAAGTATAATTGTAATTTATCTTATGTTTATAAGAAACACATTTTTTATCAAGTTTGAACAAATTAGGATACCCTAACATAATTTTTATATCTGTATAGTTATAATAAAGAGAGACAAATTTCGACATTTGATGGAGATTACTTTGAGACCTATAAGCTACAAGGCTGTTTGTCTCGAATGATCCATAATTTTTATTCACAGAAACACATACATGACTTTGACAATTACATAAAAACTTCTAGACGAGATAGCACAAAGAAATAACAGAGTTACACCCAGGAGCTCCACAAAGTGCCTGCAACGGATCTGGCGTGAGTCGAACCCACCAGCTTTGATTCCTACGTTCACAAGCGATTAGCGAAATGATGCCTTAACCATTCAGCCATGGAGGCCCCAAATCAATTTTGAACATAAAGATTAGAAAATGTAAACATTTTCTCTTTTCTTGGCTAAAATATCATTGTCAGAAGCAAAAGTTTTTTGTCTACAGGACAACACAGTTAATAACAGTTGAAACGTTCATTTACATTTTTTTGGACAGAAAATATAAAAGATATGCACAATATTTTAAAGATAAATATAGGATATATATATCATATTACTAAACCTTGCTTTTTCCATGATTTTATGTTTTAAGGATTTTATATGGCTCACTCAGTTTGACAATTGCCATATAATAAGTCATCAATTTAATTTAATTCTTATTATTCATATTGTGAGATTTGTTCATGATGAAGGTATACATACTGAAACTTGATTTCAAGTTCTCATGTTCTTTTAACAACTCTGTTGTGATTTATATACTTTCTGGTGCACATTTATAGATTTCTGTGAATTAGATTTATTTCAATTTATGTAGCATCATCACTCTCATGAAAAGAAAATGTCCAATATTTTCAGAAATACTAAATTAAATCAACTTTCATATAGTGAAATTATTAATTATTTTTCAGAAATTTTCTTTGTATTTTGCATTGAAAAAAAAACTATTATTTTAATTAAACTACAAGTATGTCATTAAGATTACCAATCCTATCTTTTACTTAGAGTTAGCTCTCGCATACACTTTTTGTGAATTATTTGTAAATGATACTTTCATTAGTTTTTCACACTAAATTTTCACTTCGTCTGAATTGATGTTTGTCTAACACAAAAGTACCCACTAATATTATGCATCTCTATTAAATTTTCATGCATTTTTGCTAAAATCATGCATTTTGCAAAATATCTCCTTTTAATTTTAAGCACCAAGTTAAAATTATTATAAAAACATGTTGTATACATATTGAGAAAATTCAATTTTATATGATAATTAACACAAAACAGAAAATTGTTGAAGGGGTTGATGTATAATAATTGCATAGTCATAATTACTACTTTATATGAAGAAAATTAAAAAAAGGGTAGTTATACATTTTACATGAAACAAACTATAATATTTAAAGACCATATCATATTGGTAAAAATGTTTATCAAGTTTATCATTATTTTCTTTCTATCAAACAATTTTTTTAAAATTATTATCAATAGAGCTTCTAAAATTCATTATGTAATTGATAAATTAACAATAATGTCTATAAGATGCTTAAAATCTATAAAGAATACAAGAATTATAATTAATGTAAGCATTTATTTCATTTCCAATGACAAATGCAGTTTTTTAGGTGCATAAAAATCTTTTAATATTTTAATGTGCATTGGATACACACTAAAATTTTAATAAAAGAAAGTTACAACATACAAAATATGCATAATGCAGATACAGTATGGATATTTATAACATAAACTTAAAACCGCAAGTTTGAACGTTATATAGAATTTTGCATTATATAGATCACATTTCACGCATCATTAAACATATCTTGTAAACATGACCAAACATGTCAGTAACATAACAAAATACAGTAGAAGATCTTTATAACGCAAACCTAAATACACGATGTTGCGCGGTATATAGAATTTTGTGTTACATAGATCACATTTCACACATCATTAAATTTAGCTTGTAAAACATGGCCAAATATGTGTGAAACATATTAAAATACATTAGAGTATCTTGCATTCTTTATTGCCAGGAGTTGTGCCGATTATAATTTTTGCATAATATTGTACATTCCACACATTGTTGAATTTACTTTATAAACATTGTCCAAACATACCTGTATCAATTCATAGCAATTTTTTCAGTAATAAGCTCTGAATTAAGGAGATAAAGTTGAACTAATGTATCAAATTTAGTCCTCAAGAGAATAGCAACTATTTATAATGTAGGAATTCAGGTGTTTCTTAACTGAAAATTCATTGTTTACATCTGAGAAGTTGTCCGTTATATGGAGAATTGCATTATATAGAATTGCGTTATAAAGATCTTCTACTGTATAGTACACTACCTTTAATTGCAGTCCTTGGGACCAAGAACTGTGCATATTATAATATTTTACATAATATAATCATTTCACATATATATTGTTAAATTTACTTTATAAACATGTTTGAAATATGTCTGAACCAAATCATTCATTATAATACTTATTGTAAAACATATTTATTGTAACATCATTTTTTTCATTAGAAATCTCTGAATTAAGGTGATAACAATGAACAAGTCTATCAAATTTAATCCTATAGAGATTAGCAATTTTTTTAGAATGTGGAATGCAGGTGCTTGTTAACTGAAAAATTCATTGTTTACATCTGAGACATTGTGTGTTATATAGAGAATTTCCTTATATAGAATTGTGTTATAAAGATCTTCTACTGTACTTTTAAGCTATAATTCAATGGAAATCAAAAATAGGGTAATAACCCAACAAATTTAATTTTAAATTTTGATATGGACTAGAAAGTTATAGTAATTTAATAATGGTATTCATGCATTATCAAAACCAGGAAGATAGATTGCCAAAAATGGTTGCCAATCGCTAATCATGTTTATGTATGGACTTCTGTTTCTGATTCAAAATTACTTTAAAACTGCTCAAGAATAATTAAGCTGTCGAAAGATGTAACTCAATTTATATGAAAGATTATTCAGGGAACTGTTTAGACTTTTTTTCCAATGTCGTTTTTTTTGTGTGTGTGAGATTGTGAACAACTTTTACCATTTCACAAATTCTAGTCATTTTTGGAAAGAGTCCTGTTTTATGGTGGAAAGTTTAGTGAAGGGGTCTATTCTGAAATGAAATATTTTATAAAGGGTCCTTTAAAAGACCCAATTTCTTCCTAAACAGATCACTGTTATTGCATTAAATAAAATTTGACAATAATAAACAAACATCATTGAACATGGTATTTTCTTATGTTAATTTTTAGTAAGTATTTAAATTGGTGTTTACAGCTTATTTATTAATCAAATTTTAAACAAAAAGGTTTCTTAAATCTGTTAAAAGTGAAATGTGATTAAAGGAAAAGCATCTAAACAACTAATAAACTTATATACACTTTGTAAATATCGTTTTAATAAGTTAAATAAGATCTATGGCAAAGTATACAGAATTTGGATGAGCTGAGTCTGCTATCCTGGAATTGTCATGACGTAAATCAAAATTTTGTCAGTTCTTTGCTCCAGAAATATATAAAGTATAATGCAATTAATAATGAGTTTCTACTTACCTCATATGAATTATCCTTTCTTATTCGAATAACCTATCTGCATTCATGTATGCTGAATAATATTATTTACAATTTCATTCTGCTGAAATCAGAATACTCACACATATTTAACAGGGGCAAATCAGGCATACTTCCACCACTAATTTTAAAATGTTATTTTTAACTAAATCAGAACCAACAAAAAACTTTTTAAAATTTGTGGTAGAAGTATGCCTGAAGGCCTATTATACACATGTAAACTTGCTGCCCGTATTTTTATGTTAGCTGCATGCAGGTGATAAATTGTGAAATATTGTTTCCATTGCTATCATTTGATTTTGATATAGCATTTCATTTAAAATATAAACCTCTCACTCATTTAACATTTAAAATACATTCCTTTCACTCATATCATTTAAAATACCAAAAAATGCTTTTTTTTCATTTAATAAGAAACTATACCATAAACCAAAACATTTTATTTCAACATTAAATCACTAATCATAATTTACACACATGACAAATGAAAACTACAATTGGCGAGATTTATGCCTGTCTAACATGAAATACCTCTCAGTGTATGCATTCACATATTTTTGGTATAATATTACCACATTTCTGGAAATAAAGAATAGGTTCTCTTTCAGTACTTTAGAATCCTCAATTATTCAAAATGTATAATATAAAAAAAAATGTATAATGAAAATCAGTTAAACTACATGTCACAATTAAAAATACATAAATGCTGCATTTCTGTAGTACCTAATAACCCTCAGTTCAGAAAAGCTTCAATAGAAATTTGCAAATATAATACATACTTTTAATGAAATTTTTTTTTTAATTTATATCGTCGTATATTTAGTACATAATAAAACTTTTATAAAATTTGATGTTTTCTTTATTTATAGGTTGGCCAAGTTACCTAAATCTAATATGATGAAGGAAAATCAGTATATGTTGAATTCACATGCAGTGACTCAATGACCTACTGGATAACTTAACAAAACAATTAATTTCAATGAATCATTACAAAAACTGGGGTATATAATGATAAATATTTGGTGAGGCGCAATTCAGCGATTTTGCTTCCTGTGGCAACCTAGTAGAACAGATTGTCTGTGTTTTATAATAAAATAATTAGTGTGTATATAAAACAATTTGCGTGTGTTTATAATAAAAATTCAATTTTATAATAAAATTGTGTGTTTTTGTAATAAAATAAACTGTTTTATAATAAAATAATACATGCTGTTTTCGCATTCTAGGCCTAAAAGGTATTAGAAAAATGGGTTTTCACGCCAAAATAGCGCAAGAAAAGTCACGCCAACACCAGTGCGTCTGTGATAAGTGTTCCAAAAATTTACCTTTCAAAAGTTTTTCGATAGAAATATCATAGACTCTATAACAATCTATTTTTAAGTGTAAAGAAACAAGATATGCTAAACGAACGAATCAATCTGAATGACTTTTAAATCATACTGGAATCAATGAGTCACTCGTGAAGAGTGACACCGGTCACAGACAAGGGCACGAAATAAGAACATTTTTTAATTTTTTAGATTAAAAAAGTTGCATCCAAGATCCCACCAACTATTAGCTTGGTGTTAATGGACTTTTAAAAAAGATTTTACGGAAAGATAAAGGCAATCAATCATGTTGCTAGGTTTTATATTATCTCATGCAGATGTTAACAACTTTATGGTATCGTTTGTATTTTCTTTAATTATTGCTTTTGTGTTTAAATGTAGTGTAACAGAGTCCGTTGAAATTATTTAATAGATAATCCTATCTCTGAATGTTCAGATTTATAAAATCTACATTTTTCATATTTTTTATCATATTTTCCGGTGTATAAATGTATTTTTTAAACCCCCAAAATGTTAAGGAAATTAAGCAATCGACTTATAAAACAGGTCACGATTCAATCCATAGAATCAATCAGACCATCAGCGCGATTTATAGTCGTAGCTGTAGTTATAAGATAAACGTCGATCTTTTCCTTACTGTTATGACCAAAAAATTTAATATTTTCCATACATTTGGCACATTAATTTAGAATAATTATTATTTTTAACAACATTAATTTCTAATAATTGTGTGATGTTTTTTTTAATTTATTCATTTGTTTCGGAAAAATTTCACTCCTGAAAATTAATTAAAAAACTAACTGTAATTTACATTAATTTCTTTTTAGAAGAAAAAAAAGTTGTATAATTAAGAAATGAACCTGAGTATAATATTTTGTATTTTCTGTGACAAATTTGCCAAAGGGCTGAAAAAAGTTTTAAATAATTGTCTTTGTCTTTGAAATCTTATTTTAAAGATCCTTATTGTGTAAACAAGTAAATCTGGTTTTAGAATCTTGTAACATTTTTAAAATACCTGCAAAAATATTGCATCCAACCACCTAATCAATTTAGTCTTAGCGAAAGCATATTTATATATATACAAGTATATAGAGTAGAGTTTAGCTTGGCGCCTTTTTTAAAGATTTTACAGAGAAAATAAATTGTAAAGAAAAATGCATTTATAATTACTAATAAATTAATCATAAAGTAGTATGTATATATTTATGCATTTTGAAATATCTTAAACAAAGAGTATCAATACAAGGGATTTAGTTCTTCCTTGATGCTGAAAATCTAAACGTTCTTCATCACTGTTCAATTAAAAAAGTTCTGTTCTGTAAAATTTACATTTACAGAATCATCGTATGCAGTGCTGTAGTCGTAAAACACCGGAGGGTACACACTGTAGGCAGAGGGTAGGTGCAGGGGTTGGAAGTAGTACGCTACAAGTAGTGAAGCTACAGTAATTTGTAGTGTAGCACGCTACCATTTGAGCAGTGTAGTGGAGTGAATGGTACAGTAATAATTTAAATAAACAGTGGTTTGTAACAAGAACCAGCTATACTACTTTTAGGAAAAATGAGCCATTTTGCAAATTATGCATCCAAAACTTTCTTTTGTGAGAAATGTGTTTTGCTCAACAATTTGTGAATTTCAGCTGCAGTGTACAGCAATACATCACACAAAGTTATAGAAAGATCCCTATTGATACTTCCTGCTAAAATCAACTACTTACCCACCATAGGAATTAATTTTTTTACTGGCAACATTTATCTATTTACTCATTATTAGGTCTTCATTTTTTAACATAAGGTTTCTTATTATTCAGAATTGTTTTATTTATAGATTTATTTATTGTTTGCACTTAGAGTTGTTTTTCTGTATTTTTCTAGATTATATCTCTTTTAATTTTGCTATGAAATTTGTAACGTATGTATTAACTAACATTTTGGAAACAAACATAAAACATTTTCTTGTATGTTTTCTTTCTTAATTTTTAATGCCCTTGGTTATGTTGCATTTATTTAATTGATCTTGGCAGACGTGATATAACGAGGTATTACTTTATTATTTAATCAATGTCTTCAATTTCTAGTGTAAATTGAACCCTTTGACAAATTCTGAAAGTAGTGACTACTTTTGAAAAATTATTTGTAATCACTATATTTTAAAATAAGTAGTTGTAGTTAATTACATTTTTGATAAAGTAGTTTTAGTTGTAGTTCACTACAATAAAACAGTAATTTTAACTTAAACCTGAGCATCAGGGCTGCGGAGTCGGTGGGAAAAATGACTGACCCCGACTCTGACTCCGGGATGGCTAGAGTACTAGTATTGCCAGCTGATTCCTATTATTCAGATTGCTTCATTGCTGTCATTTGTTCTGAAATAGTAATAGTCGCTTTATTAAATTTGTCATTAAATAAAGAAAATATTACTATTTAAAAGAAAGGTGGCAGCAATCAAGCAATCAGAATTTTAAAACAATTCAGCTGGAAACACCGGAACCTGTTGTTACATTCCTGTTTGACCTTGAAGCATATGATGTGCATATCAACCCAGGGAGTCGATGCAGGTTTCTTTTTCTTAGGGCCCATTTTATGAAAAGTAAGAGTTATTTTTGTGAAATTTATTATATTTTTTTTTAAAATAACATCTTGTAATGAACTATATACTAAATATAAAATATAAACTAGGGATTTTAATTAAAAACAGTTTTCATATATACTGTAGACGGGACAGTTTATTGGGACTGTTTAACCTGGGTTTCTTTGTATAGTATATAGTCCAAATATAAAAATTATAGGTCAGTTTATAAATTTAAAATTACGTAGAATTGGTTTAATTGCACTTCAAACTCTCTAAAAAAACAGGCTGGAGTCGGAGTCGGCCTGTTTTTTAGTGACTCAGACTCTTTTGCCCAGAAATAGGCCTGACTCTGACTCCAACTCTACAGCCCTGTTGAGCATACACTATCGCTTTATTTGAGAAACAGCAGATATACAGAGCATCTTTTAAAAAAATTCTCAAAGATATACCGTGTATACCGCCATGCACCGTCCACTACCACCCTGGTTGTATGAATTGTAATCTTCAGTACAATTCTTCAGCATGTAAAAAGTTAGAGATACCACACCTTTTTACAGGCTTTCTTTATAACTTCAATTAAAAAATTGGAGTTTCTTGTCTTTTGATTATTTTTTTTCTCATGACTTTTGTCCAATACTTTTATTTTCTCAAAAAAATATCCTTCCATGAATGAATTAAGGGGTTGTTTTTAATAACCTTCTTTATCCATTTTCTTTTCTAATAAACTATGTTGAGGTTTTTATTTCTGTTGTAAATTTAATCTTTGTAGAGAGTTTTGTAAATTAGCTGAACTTATTTATAGTCATTTTATTATTTATAATCTCACTGGTTGATATCCTAAACTTATTGAATTTGACATTTAAATTTTTCTAGTGGCCTCTTCCGTGATCGGTTTGCTGCTGTTTCAGTGTCATCATGGGTCAATTTTTATTTTTAAGTTATTGAATTGTACTTTCTCTAAATTTCATACGTCTTTGTGTTTCTGCATGCAGTTACTAAACTTTTTTTTTTCTGAAAGCAATGCAGAATATAGCCCTATTCACAATACAGTAAATGCTCAATTTACTTGCATGCTCGGGACGCGTCAATTGCCAGATACTTGAAAAGTCGAGATAGTTGAGCGCAGCAAAATTTGTCATAAAAGAAGGAGGGGGCAGGATGCTTTAGTGTAACAGTGAAACAGGAAAATGATTTTTTTGGCCTTTTTTCCTGTCATTGGGAAGATAATCAAATAATTATTTTATTATTATTAAATTTGCATTTGATAAAGTTATTTTTGCTGAATTAAAAATAAAAGTAAATAATATATTTATATTAGGATCTAATTTCTAAATTTTTGTATTAATCTTTTATAATGTTGCATTGTTTATAATTAGACATCTCAAAGATTATAATTTAGGAATAAGATGAATAAGTATGCTGCTCTTATTTCATGTGCTATTAAAGTAAACCTCAAAATGAGAAATAATAAAACTAATGAAGTCAACTAGCCAACTAATGTTCCTGTTAGACTTTTTGAAAGGGTGCCACACTTTGCTTTTTTTAAAAGTGAAAACTGCACTCTGTCCTTTTCCAAAAACATCAATTTTGCACCCCGTAATTTTTTAAAAAGTGTTGTCCTTATTTTCCTCCTTTCCGGAAAAAGCACGTCAAAGGTTGGAAAATTAGGTTCTGTAGGAATCACTTGTCTTGCCTCAATTATACCTGGTCAACGCTGGCCAAGAATAGGTGCAATAAGCCACTACCCCATTGTGGATTCTTTCTGCATAGCTAAGACCATTATCAGATGCAAGAGCTGATAATACTTCTCCAATCATGATAGAAACACACAACAAACAGTAGTCAGCATTTTATCTTTGGTAGCCCAAATAGTGGGCTTTTTTAGGGAGGCTCTAATTTTCTGAAAACTTATTGTATTTTAATAGAAATTTGGTTAATGGCCTAATTTATTATTATTTTTGTTCTTTAAAAATTTTAACACAATCTGACAATTAATAATGGAGATTTATATTTTTTAATAACAAGTAAGGAAAAGAAAAGAGTATCGTTCCATTCTATATTTTTAATTATTATTTCTGCTTCCCATTTAACAGTCTTAGTCATCGGCAGCAAGCTTGGGAGAAAAAGTCTGAACTGATAAAAATCCAACAATAAAACAAAAACAAAAGAAAGAAACGAGAAAAATGTACGCTAGAGTGTCTTTTTTTTAAATTTCTAGTTAAGTGTAGATGATCCCAACATATTTAATTACAAAATATTCTTATGTAAATATAATATTTAAAATAAAATATAGTATATAAAGATCTTTGTTAAATAATTCTTTAAAAATAATGATGTCATATCCTTGAGGTTGAGGCTAACGAAAAAGACAGGATACCGCGGTGCATCCCACTTATATTTTTTTACAGACTGCTAGAGTGACGTGATGCTCTTTTCGTACACCTGCATTGGTGCATTTGAACATCACGTGACACCCGCGGTCGGTAAAAAAAGATACGCGTAAGGCACTGTGGTAGCCTTTCTTTTCCATTACCCTCACTTGAGGTAGCTCTTCTATCATTATTCCCCTCTCCATCCACTTTCACCAAAAGCAGAAAGATCAAGCCTCCCTTC
Source organism: Maratus michaelseni (assembly GCA_963931845.1). Lineage (NCBI taxonomy): Eukaryota > Metazoa > Arthropoda > Arachnida > Araneae > Salticidae > Maratus > Maratus michaelseni. The sequence goes on along the minus strand of OZ007598.1, from coordinate 279,646,873 downwards.
ACTCGTCTTCCTCCCCCCCCTCCTTCTTTCTTTTGACTTTCACCTGGAAAACAGCTGGCTGGTGATTGCAGAATATGATGCAACATACAGTTATTCTGTTCTATCAATCCGTAGATAGTTCTTTACACTATATATTTTATTTTATAATGTTTACTATCATGAATATACACATAGATTTGTTTTACGCTGAATCAATTGCTGTGATAATTTGAGAATGCTAACAGTAAATTTCCTAAACTAGCTGTAATAATTTTTCAACTGTTTATAAAAAGAGAAAAATAAATGAGCTCTTCAAATTTTTTCAGCTAGTTGAGCTTTCCAGTTACTTGAATGCCGGATAACAGAGCTTTTACTGCAATTGCTAATTTACCAATGAATTGCATTAAAATTTCTTGCTTCCTTCTAGATTTCTGTATAGCAAGTTAGCATAGATCCTGTGAGTTACATACCTCAGTGTTGCTGAGACATGGATGGTGGCACTTTAAGCTCTTCTTGTAATGTCCTCACAGTAAAGTAAGTCTGTTGAAAAGTTTTCTAAAATTTATTCATTATTGTTAAAGTTATAGTAAAATTTCAGGTAGAATAAGTAAAACTATGTATCATGAATAAAACTTCTGGTTGGCATTAAATTCTGACATGACAGATTTCAGTAGTTTTGCTGAAATAACACTATTCAAAAGTCATTGAGACAATTTTTGAGTTTAATGTAAAAAAAAAATGAGGGTAAGGGAGGTGGGATAAAAAGTAAAAATACAATGTGGCACACATGCTCTGTCTTAAAATTTCTTTGTAATGCCTACTCTTATTTAGTCTATTAAAAAAATATATAAATGTTATAACCATAGTTATAAAATAATATAAGATAGTTCAATATAAAATGAGGAAATAAATTTATTAGCAATATTTCTATCCTTTCTCTAGTGTTCCAAATTTATCAAGAAATTCTTTAAATTCAAAATTAGGAGAGCAAGTACACTAAACTAAGAGAAAAATAGTTTCTTAAAGAATATTCTTTTAAAATAATAAAAGTTAAATGCAAATAAAATCTTATAATTTTATTTCATGCATGAATACATTAGAGATGAGAATGAGCTGGCCTAAGCACAGCCCCAAACCTGGCCTTATTTTTATACCAGTCTTGCTCTGCAAAAGCAAGACTCTGGAAAGCATTGTCTCTGGCTAAAAACAAAAATTTTATTTTTTCACAAATTGAAAAATGGAAAAATTTACAGCTGCTATTTGAGAATCAAGAATGTGATGTAAGTTTCTTGGCCATTCTACGCATTCATATTCAGATGGATTTTTAAACTTTTATGAAATACCCAATCATGTTAGACATTTTTTAAAATCGCATTTGTTTTAAATATAATACCTCAATTCATTACTCTCAGTGATTTTCATTCTAAAGTTTCTTATGGTATTATATATATTTATGTTTTAAAATATAAATTATGTAGAAGATTTCATGTCTAGATAACAGAACTCAAAGAGTAATAGAAGGGGGTATAATTATAATAAGTGAAAATTCCAATGACATTTTTTTAAAGTATGTGTTATTTAACAAGCATAAATATAAATATTCATTAAATTAAAAAATGAACTTATAATTCAGTATAGATTGTTATCTTCTTTGAAATAAAGTAATTTTAAATAGACACATTTTTCATAATGAACTTAATATTGAAACAATGAGTGCACAAGATCATTCTAAAATTTCAAATTGTCTAAAAAATTATTAAAAAATGCTCAATGGGGCGCTTATTTAAATTTCATCATAACAAATATTAGTTATAATGAAAACATATTATGCATATCATTACTATATATTTATATATGAATTCCAGAGCAAAGAATAGACACAGTTTAGAATTAGTAAAGATGTTTACTGATTATTTTATTTTAAAAAAAAAATTGTTCTGAAACGTATTACTTCTCACTCAAATAATCCTAATTTATTCAATCTGCAATATTTCATGAAATTACAAGTGTACAATCTGGTAATTATAAATCTTAAATTTGTGAAAACTTGTGAAGCATGGCAAACAACTCAAGTTTAAAAAGTTTACGAGTTAGAACTATTAAAGATGCTTTCGTATTAATTTACAAAACTATTTAATAGATTGATTCACTTTAAATTCAAGTAATATTGATGCAACACTTAGCTAATGTAATTTCTACAATGAATGGTAAATCTTTCGAATGATTTATTCTGAAATCTATGAAAAAGATTAAATTTCTTGAAGAGCCAATTAATTTAGGAGTATTTTTGTATGAAAAAATATTCTCTCCCTAATGCAAACAAATATTGATAAACATAATTAAGTAAGCCCTCTTCACAACCCCCCCCCCCCCACCCCAAAAACTCAGATAGGAAAATAAAAAAATTAAGAGTTGGTTAACTTTTTATTATGAATGTTTATCTTATAGTCTGATTAACTTTTTGTCTGGGTTTATGGAAGGGGCTTGGGTAATCAAAAAAATCCATTTTCTGCAAGCAAAAACTAATTAAATATATTCAATGGTTGAAGTATTATAGTTGAGATTTAGATGATTTACGTTTAGATAAATCCTTTTTTTTCTTTTTTTTTAATAAAGAATTAACATTTCCTTGCTTGCTGGGGGTGGGAGGCAAAAGGGAGAAGAAATTAGTCCGATAAAGACTTAACATAGCAAGAGGACTACATTTTGGTAAAAACAATCGTAGTGGTATAAAAATACATTATATTGGGAAGATTTCTATCGATTTAAATAACAATACACGAATTTTCTGACACCCAAACAGTCAAAATGACAGTTAATTTGTGACCGTGCCCGTCGTCTATGGAGAAATATATGACACTGCAACTGAGATTTGTTTTCGCACAGAAGATACGAGTTATGATCACGTAATTTGAAGATTGGAACTTTTTTCCTCCCTCATAAAGTAGCGGGAAAAGTACGATGCTCGCTACAAACTACTGATATTTTGTATCGCGCTACTCGCTACACTACATTTTTTTAATGTAGCGCGCTACACTACAAACTACTGGGAAAAGTAGCGGCTACTGTAGTTTCGCTACTTGTAGCGCGCTACTTCCGAGACTTGTCTGGAACATATACCCACATTTAGTTTTAAAAGTTGATATTTGAGAAAATGACGGTCACTTGAACAAAAATATTCAAATTTTCACTTTTATTTATTTATCTATTTATTTATTTATTGCAAAGTAGAAAAAAATAATTAATGAAAATTTTACTTTTCAGTGATATATACTCTGGAGAAAACGATTAGTTTTCTTTTAAATAAAAAATCAAGAAAATCTGTCAATAGTTCTTGAGTAAAATTGTTGCCCAGTATGAAAAATTTGGTTTCGAGAAAACAAGTTTAAAGTTCAACATGCAGCACGCGTTACATTAAATGAGCGAAAAAAAATGGTAAGGCATTACAATATCACAAAACGTCTTTAGAGCAACAATTTGCACACTTGCAAGATCTAAAATAATACAAAATCGAAAACTCTGACCTATGGAAGTAGAAGTCCCTAATAATACAGTATAAGATAGTTAATAAATAATTTAATAATTAATATATTATATAAATAAATAAGTGTACTTATTGGATTTTGCAAAAATTCTGAGTAAAGCTATGTTGGATGAGATTTAATCTCTATTGAATGTCAATCAGTGGCTTAACTACAGATCCATATCTACCAACCCCGCAACTGTGACAAAGGTTGAAGTGCAAGAGATGAAATATCAAGTGTGATATATTGATACATGTGAGAAAGCTTGAAAAGAAGGCAATTTGCGAGTTATATGATTAATTATTAAACTTTATACAAAAACTTTAAACTAAATTTATAATAATATGATGTATAAGACAATGGATAATCATTTACTATAACTAAATTTATTAAACTAAGCTAAACTCACTTGACAATAACAATAAATTCACTATTGAAATTGAACTTAATAAAAGTCTTCCATTCCTTGATGTAATGTTAACCAGACCAAATAAATCTGTCGACAGAGCTGTTTTCTGGAAAATTATGGCTAACTAATCTACCATACCAAATAATGCATGTTCTCCATTTACATACAAAATTTCAACCTACAGATTTTTCATAAGACGGGCCTTTATAGTATGAACAAAAATAAATTGAATATTGAATTAGATAATATTCATAAAATTGCTTGTAATAATGGTTTTCAGGTACAACATATTAATAAATTAATCATAATATCGTCAATAATAAGAAACCAGAAAACAAAATTGATTAGTAAAAATACAAACTTTAGACTCTTCAATATTATCCAAGCTTTTTTGAAAAATTAAAATACAGCTTTAAACGTTTCAATATCTGCTTAATAGCCAAACCCTCTCAGAAATTAAAGAATATCATTTGCTGTAAAATTGATCCAATTCATTTTGAGAATTATTCAGGAGTATATGAAATACCTTATATTAAAGAAGACGTATCTAAGAATTAGTATATTGGCATCACCAGCAGGAAATTTAGTTACAGGAAAAATGAGCCTATAGCTGATATTAAGTATAATAGAAAAAACCACAGCACTGGCAAGATTATAACAAGAAGAAATCATCCAAATTAAATTTCAATGAAAGTAAAATAATTTTCCTCTCCGGTTTATACTATCCATTCATAATAAGAGAAATCATAGAGATACTAACATGCAAAAATAAATTTTTTAATGATCCAGCATCTCTTAACTTACCGATATTGTGGCCAGAGTTATTCCAGGGTTACAGATATGAAAATAAACAACCAAGTAAAAACAAAGATAACATGCATAATTTTAAAAAAAGTACCTGAAAATTAAATGATAGCATTTTAAATAATAACTTCAAAGACCGTGCAATTATGGAATATTCTCATTTGTTTTTGTAAATGGCTCCGAGTGAGCCAAAACATGGCAAACAACCTAACAAAAGTTATTTTACTGTGTATTATGTTGTTAATTTACACCTTTTAGCATTTAAAATAAATATATTTAAGGAACAGAAGAAATCAAGAAAGTTATCAAAATAGATATAGAAACAGAAAGTTAATTTCATAAGCAAAAATGCTCTGCCAATGAAAATAATGTCATATATACTAGAACATGTTATTTTTTATTCAAAAAGCTGGAATGTTTTACTGTAATTGTATTTTATTGATTTTGAGATTAGGACCAAAGTTCTTTAAACCATTTATATCATATATTAATTTTTTTAAATCACCCGATCCGTTCTTGAGATATTTTCATACACATCCCTTTACACTTAAAAATGTCAAACAAGCTATTTACGTAGAGTGCCGGTTTTGGGGTAAAATAGACCTTTGCTATGTCACTAGAGAAACTGATGTCTCTCATGATAAGAAATCAGTTTTCAATTACTTCATAAAGGATATAATTTTATACAAGGTTCATACATACACAGTTCAATTTACCTCCTTTTACATAAACTTCATTCTGAAATAAAGAAACACTTTCAGGCATTTATATATATATTAAAACTTGGTGAATTTAATCGTAAAATGGAAATTAAATATTATTATTTAAATTCTACTAAAAGAAAGGTTAAAAAGCTATCCAATGAACACAAATTAATTGATATCTTAGTTAGGAAATTTACGAGTATTATAAAAAAAAAAATTATGTCTAAAATATACACAGATTATAAAAATAACTGAAAAAACACACAGAGTAGACATTTGGAATTTAGTGCAAAAACAACATTAAAATAGACAAGTATTACATTAAAACAGTAGTAAGAAAATACAGCAATTAGATGGATATGAATATCATAGCTATAAATAAGTTATCTTTTAAAAAAACGTTGCTTAAATGGTGATCATACTTTTAGAGGTATGGCGCCCTACTTCAACTACATTATAACTTGCAATTTTCTTTTAATTCTAAATATTTCTCTGCTTTGTCAGTAATCAAAAGGGAAATAAAAGTAAATCAGATGCAGAAATATGCTTTTATCGATGAAAATAATATAAATAACTCATAAAAGTTGCAATGTAACACACAGAAAGAAAATTATAGAACGAGCTAGGCCATAAAATGTTTTACAATTAAATTTCCTATAGATACAATGATATCAGAAAACCTTTTAATTTTAAGTTTATGCTTGGTTAATAATTGCCATGCTGCCATTTATATCTTTTAAACATATCTACCAGCTACATCATTTCTCCACTAGATGACGTATTCGATCGCTTGAATTCCCAATAAAGACAAATGTCCAAGCTAAATAAATTATATATAATGCATTAATTCGGCATTATTTTTCAAATCATGATTAAAGAAAATTAATTTACAATATTTTAAGGAGCTTCTTTTCATGACATAAAATTTTCCTTAATAGATCGTTTAAAAATAATAATAATAGTTCTTGATCTAACTAGAATCATTGCATTGTTCCTGAAGTTAAAACACATCACTATATCACTACATTATGAGAAATTTCTATCACTTTGGTTCAGTTAAATTTTGACATTAAAGGCCAAAAATATTCATACCTATAAAAATTTTTGTAAATACTCTCATTCAAAGAATCCACATTTATAGGAAGTAGTTATTTTCCTTTTTACTTGTACTTCTTCAAATTATTATGGGTGCGTAGGTATGTTAGTTGGAAATGTTTTTGTTTATCCTTCAAGAAAATGAAATAACAAGAACGAAAAATCATGCTTCAAGCATAGATTATGAAACACTTTCCAACACAGCCAGAAAACTGTAACGAAACTTCATCGTTAAATAAGGTGAAAGAAGATATGTGAGTAAACAGTTTAGAAAACATATAACACATTGAGAAATACAGTTTTAATAATTAGCTTCCAGTGTCAAAAAAGCAGTCGAATTATTTTGTGCAGTCCTCTATATGATCAATAGGTGTGGATATATAGTATGATAAAATTTAGTTCAGTTAGAATATTCACATTTAGCAATTTTTTCCTATCGGTGGAAATGCACTCGAAATTCTTTGAACAGCACTGTATATTATCTGAAGACTTTTGTACTCACCACTTATTAAGATAAGAGGCAACTTAAAACTCACTCTCAGAAATTACCAAACATAAACGACAATGTATCTTTTTTGCATTATTTATTTATTTATATTCCACAAACTCTTCTATTAGTCTACTAAATATAGTTCAGCAGAAAAATGTGAAAACACAATTAAAAACTACCCTTAAGCAATTTACTCTCATAGTCTGTAATACTTACGAATTCCCTTGTGTAAGCCCTGTATATAATCAACCGAGTTTATAAACACACACGTACTATGAAAAAAAATTGTTAAACTTAAAAATGAAAACCAAAGATGAAAACGCTCTTATCACACATAGAGTGTAAATATCGCACATGTACTGTAACCAATATATTTTTTGCGTCCTTGTAAATAAACGCAATGCTCACAAGAGAGTAATTTATAGTGCACCTCAGTAATGCATATAATTTTCATTATGTTTGAAATAGTGAAATATCACTAAATTATACTGCAAACGATTTTTTCTCATAGAACGATGTGTGACGGAATTCTTTTGTTTGACCCTGTAAATGAATAATAAATGCTTTGCAACCCATACTCTACATAAAGTATGTTTTTATACGCTTCATAATTATATATCAATTTCATTATGTTTTAAATGATGTAGTGTCATCAAAATGCACTTGAGACGATAATTTCCCATTGACTGTAATGTAATAGAATACTTTTGAATGTCCCTGTAAAAAAAACTATACGTGCTACACACTTCAGTTGAAATAGGGAACATGCTATAGTAAACGACAATAACATACAAAAATTTCAGGGCAATCTGAGCATATTTACGAGAGTTAGAGCAAGGACAGACGGGCAGACAAACCGAAGTCATAAACACTTTCCAACTAGGTTGGAAAGTGTTAAAAATGAAATTTCCTAATAATATTCGGTTAGTGTTTGAAGGTGTTTCATAACCTGTGTCTGATGCATGATTTATCGCTCTTGTTTTTTCCCTTTTTAACATTTTCCAACCTAGTTGAAAAGTGTTTATGACTTCGGTTTGTCTGGTCGTCTGCCGTCTCTCCGTGCTCTAACTTACGTAAATATGCTCTGATTGCCCTGAAATTTTTATATGTTATTGTCGTTATCTCTAGCATGTTCCCTATTTCAACTGAAGTGTGTAGAACTTATAGTTTTTTACAGGGACACTCCAAAGAATTCCGTTACATTACGGTCTATGGGGAAAAATCATTTGCGGTTTATTTTAATGGTGTTACACAATTTCAAACACATTGTATTGATATATATCAATAAGGTGCATTACAAGAAGCTTAATATGGATAATATTGTGCATAGCACTTATAGTTACTTTACAGGGACAGTCAAAAGAATTCCGTTACATTATGTCTATGGAGAAAACTCGTTTGCTGTTTAATTACATAATGTTTCACTACACAAGAGGCTTCACTATTACAAAAGGTTTCACTATGACAAGAGGCTTACTACAGAATATTTTGTGTACAGCAGTGTGAATAATTTTTTTATAGCATCGTTCATTTACAGGGACACACAAAAGAATTCTCTACTGTCTGTTAACAATAATTCCTGGAAGTGCGTTTTAAGTTGCTGAAAGCGATTTTAAATTTAACTCACTTTTTGTCTATTACTAGGTGTGTATATATTCTGTAGATCATATACAGGGCAGCACAAAAGTTCACGAACACATTTCCATTTATTGAAAGAATCTCCAGAAGGAGAATTTTAAACTGTTCTGCGCGTTTCCTAACTAAACTAAAATTTAGCATCCTATGTAGTATATATACAAATCTATTGATCATATACAGGGCTGAATAAAAGTATTCGGATATTTTTCCGAATATTGTATATGTTGGAAATTCCTGAAATTACGTTTTTAAATAGGTTATGCGTTTTCCAAATTGTTTACTCAGATGTTGTCTTTCAGCTTATTAAACGGTAATGATTTGTAAAATTATTTTGGAAGCGTTGGAAAGTGAAAAAAAATTTCAATATGAATTTTTTGCTTAAAGGGTGCGTAAAAATTTAAGAATGGTTAAAAATTTTAGGAATAAATTTTTTTTTTTATTATTGCGATTTTTCATTTCTAAAAAGTGAAAAATGTGATACTTTGAATCAAGGCTTTTTTTTAAGCAGCTTAATAAACTGATTTTTTTCAGAAATCTACTGAATTTTATTTTGCCAAAGTTGCCAGCTATGTAAAGTAACATATGTAACTATGTAGCATATGCTGTTATGTAAAGTAGCCATAAAAATATGCAAACATAAGAAAGTTAAAAAAAAAGCTTTTGTATCTCTTATACAACAGAAAATGATTCACAGAAATATATTAAATTCAGCTCAAAATATGCATAGGTTAAATAAAAAGATAAAAAAACCTGTTGCAAATCTCATTATAACTATAATTTATTAATAATTAGAACTATTATCAATAAAAGCAGGAAAATGCAATTTAATTCCCTATAATGTTTAACACAGCTCATGTCTGAGATCGATCCAGGTAAAAAATAGGGGCCTTTCAAAAAATTCTATTTAATAAACAGAGACTTTTCACAAAATTTAATTTAATGAAATGGGAACATTCTCAAAATTCTGTTTTACACAAACGATACTTATGTAAAATTCAATTCCAAAAAAATAAACTCGTCATAAACTTATTTTGATAAAATTTCACAGGCATATTTTTTAAAGAATAATTTGATCAAAGAAAGAAAAAAATAGAAACAGGCTTTTAAATATGCTAATAAAATTCATAATTTGCAGCATTTGATCTTTCAGAGTAAAATTTTGTTTGTCACAAAAGTTAAAATAAAAATTGCATTAATCCTTGCTTATAAAGTTAGTCTTTTACTTTTCTTTGTTTTTTGTTTCCTCAGAGTATTTAAAAAATGCTAATTGTGAAAAAATAGCATCTTAAAATAGTTTATTTTATGCTTAGTAGATTGCGCCACCAAACTGAAGCAAGAACGATTTTTGCATCATTTCATTAAAAAATTAATAATCTGAAAAAGGCTTTAAAGAAGGAACTAATCACAGCTGTCGGTACAGGTGTTATATAAACACAGAACACTAATGTCACATGAAATTGGAAATTGTGCAAAAAAAAAAATAACAAATAAAAAATACATGTAATGCATGGGCTTTCACAGGATTTTCCTGAAGTGAGAAGTTAAATCTTTTCTCCACCAGATAGCGTACTCGAGCGCTTCAATCGGCAATTAACTCCTTTTTCACAAAAACATCAGTCAATATAATCCAGTATGGAAAGTGAAAAACACATTTCAAAATATTTAAAGACTTTAATAAGCTTTTATAAATATTTTAAAAGCACAACAGGATGTTAACCCGTGTTTTTTAAATGAAGCATACAAAGAGTCGTTAATATGTAAAATTCATTCGTCGAATATGTAATTCTGAATGGCAACAGTGTTTGTTTGTTTGTTCTGGTATTTTTTAATTTAGAACTGCAAACATTATAATTGGATGTGATATACATGTTTTACATAAAAATATGCTAAACAGACAAGATTTTAAGTAGAAGAAATTATCATTTAGCTGTTATATGTTAGCATATGTGTTTCATTAAGCCTAACATGGCATTTAGCTATGGTCGATTCGCAAACCAGAGTAGTCAAAACTGGCATGGCTACATTGCATTTTATTAAAAGTAGATGAAATATAGAACATAAATGTGTAGGGATGAAAAAAATATTTTATAGATAGAACAATAGAGTTTTATTACTATTAAATACAGAGAAACATAGGTATTCAAGCAGAAGACTTATAATTTTAATAACTGCGAATATAAGTTACATACAGAGATCACAGAGGAATTAAAAAAAATTCAAGGTAGTCGTAATTAACAATGAGTATATATATATAAATGTCATATCTATGAAGACAATAAAAGTATTTTTAATTAAATATTAATTATAATACAAAGCTTATACATTTACATTATGAGTACTAAATACTGGGTCTTTTTCCAAGAAATTCTACTTCTAATTTATTATTGGGTACAAATACAAGATTACTAATTTAAAATACAAAAATTGAGCATGTTGTTCAGTATTTATTTTTCCTTCTTAGACTCCCATCCATTGCCAATGGATTGAAGATTAAGAAAAGTACATATAGCATTTCACTAACTCAATACATATCTACAGAATAGCTATTAGTGCATTGCATACTTTTTTATTTAAACATTAGCATAATTGCTTGAATATAAATAATATAAATGCAGCCAGAACTTGAAAATAAGGAACTTTAAATTTAACCACACATTTTAGTAGTGATCATAGCATATTAAAATTAGTTTAAACAGGAAAAGAAAACTTTTAGAACACTTTCAGACGAAACCTTTACTTACATTTTAATATCTCATCAAACTTATTACTGTATGAAATAACACTCAATGTGTCAAATACATAAGCAATTCCTTCAATATGTAAAAATTTAATATATATGTCGTAGGCAATTGAGAAATTAGGCTCTTTCCAACTAGCAAGGCTAGTTAGAGAATCATCGTCCTTTTTCCTCTCAGCCGATGTTTTCAGGCTTATTACAAATAGCCTAGAAAGTGTTAGGCTAATTGGAATATGGTCATATATTTCTCAATCAGCCTGATATATTTTAAGGCTTACTGCAAAGAAACTAGATAGTGTTAGGCTAACTAAAAAATTGTTTGTCCAAATATCATGTTTTACCAGACCTGAACATGAAACTCTATTTGAAGTAACCTGACAAAGAAACATTCCATCAAACTGCAACCAGACCTGAACCGGAAAATTCTATACATGGCAAATTAATTTCTGTTAACACAAAACTCAATCCACAAAAAAAAAAAAAAAAAAAAAAAAATCAAATCATAATTCTATATAAACAAGCCAAAAAATTAATATGTTGACAAGCAACCAACCTGAACCTGACAAATCAACCAGAACACTAAATAAAAATAAATTAATTCATCTTTTAATGCAGTTATGAAAAGTAGTCTACAATTATATCGCTAATACCAATTTTATTTGTTATACTGAAAAATAGCCATGTCTATATTCATTAATATTCAAGTATAATAAAGGTTCTAAATAGTGGATATCTTTGCATTGGTGTGGGTTGTCCCTAATTTTCTTTTTTCTGTTAGGGGTGAAACTTTTTTTTCCGTCAGTCAGGTTCACTCTTAGAATATTTCTTGTGGGACAGATTTAAGCTTTTCAAGTATGGAAGTTGGTATTTTCACAAACAAATTAATGAAAATAAGCAAAACAGTTTTTTAGATGAATTAAATTTATGCACAGTTTTAAAAACGTCTGCTATAAATAACATTTTACATTATTCTTATAAATTAGTCAATACATTTTAATTATTAAAAATGCATTTTCCAGTTTTAATCAAATGACTAAGTGGATCCCCTGAAGCATTAATCTAATGTTATTAATTTAGTAAATATTTTAAAAAATTGCTTTCTTTAATACCATTTAAACAAACTATCTATTTAATTTTATTTTGGGGTCAGATGTAAGTGTGTTGTGTTTGGACAGGGTTGTGAGCCGATAAAAATGATTTTGTCACACTCACGTTAGGTTGCGTGTTGACTTCAAAATGGAGTTTTTGATTTCAGGTCAGATACAACCCCAACTACACAGGATTCTACTCTTAAATTAGTTTGCTATTTGAAGCTTTTTATAATTCAGAGGTAAAAAATTACTAATATGTAAAATTTAGGAATTAAAAAGTTCTAGCTAAAAAGATGTGTTCACTACTGCGAATTATCCAATATGTATGTTTTATTCTCTATGCATTTTTCTCATGGAAAAAGTACTTGGGCTTTTATTTGAAAATTCAGGTTAACTCGAACCCCTCCTGAAAGAGTCAAAACCTAACACGAATTCTAAACTAAAAATGCCAATACTACAAAGTAGTGCAAAAATAAGTCAACTCAGACCAAACCGAATATCCAACATGATACAGGACTCTAATCCAGACTTACTGCAGGTAGTGAAGTCTACAGCAGGAAGTCTAAGGTAGTGAATGATTATGTATAATTTTAATATAAATAAATAGGAACATGAATTAAAAAAATAATAATAAAAAGTTATAAGAAAACTGTCTTATTGCCATATTTCATTTATGCGACTGAGTGTGTACGGTTAGTGAATACTTCACTTTTATTTTAAGGGTATATTTTTGAGGCACTCCCTGTGCAGAAGAATATATATGTAATTTCAGAAATAATGAAATCTGCAGATGAGGCAGTATTTTAATGTTTTCTCAGCATCATGCGATAATTATAAATACTAATTTTGTAAAATTAAAAAAAAATCCAGCATCATTCCTATTATCAGAGAAGACAGATTGCTAATGAAAATAATTAAAAAACATGTATAAAAATATTTGTATTGATGAAATTTGTATATGAGTTATAGATGCTTTTTAATTATTTTTATTGAAGAACCCATCTTCTCTACATAAGGGTAGGAAAACATTAAAAATCTTCACTAATGAAGAATTCATTAATACAAAAGTTTTCTTACATACTTTTTATAATTATTGTTATTAGCAAACCATCTTTTCTATGTAATGCTGAGAAAATATTATAAAAACTTCCATACCTGCAGATTTTATTGAGGCTTCTACACAGGCCAGTGCTGAATAATAGGCCCTTAAACTCTCAGTTGCATAAATAAAATCTGTTAAAAAGACAGTTTTCTTCTACATTTTTATCCATATATTTAAAGCTGTTTGGTAATTCTGTCAAATCTATTCCATCGAAATTCGATCGAATACGCATGCGTCAAAAAATCACCGGCCAATGAGGTGAGGGTCTATGGCTGGGATTACGGTGCCTCGCTCTACCATATCTTACGCTCGATCGTAGGATAGGCGTTCCTGCGATCAGTCGTAACTTCGTATTACGGTGCCTCAGCGTAAGTCCTCGTGCTTCGGTGTAAGTCCTCCTGCAGTCAGCCAATCAGAGGCCGCAGTTACATTTGTTTCCGTTGCGCGCGCATCCACTTGCGTCTTAACTTACGGCTGCTTCGAAGCTGTCGTAAGATCGCGAGGCACTGTAATGCCGTTTACGTTTTGTTTATATCGTAAGTCTCTAAGTTGATCTTAAGCGAGGCACCGCAATCCCAGCCTATGACTGTCTCTACAAACGTGTTTGGGATCGTATCATCTGTTGTTTTTTTCTGTTGTCACGTTGCGTTAAACCTAGGAAGATATTTATCTAGAACTCACTGTGGAGTGTTTAGAAGGTATTTATTTTATTTATTTATTTTATTTATTGTAATTTGTATGAATACTTAGATGTCCATTTCGGATTTACTGTTTAAAAATGAATTTAGGCTCATAAGTTGGCGAAATCCCGATGGAAATTCTTTTTTTAGATCTCTATCATTTTGTTTATATAGTACAGAAAATAATTATTCAAACGTGTAGAACACGTAATACAAAATTGGACCACTTATGGTCTGTTTATTATCGGGAATGAATCTTATGGTGTTCCGATTGATAATGAATTCGATTATGTAAATATAATGTCAAAAGACAGTACGCACGGTAGTAATATTTTTATTATTATGTGTTCGAAAAAAGCAGAATCTGAGCATCTGAATATAAGTTATAAAATAAACAGAAATATATTATCTCTATTCGATTTAAAAGTTTTGTCATTACATAAGTGGGCTATTTTATTTGTAAAGAGTATGTATGCATTATATTGTTTGTATGTATACAAATCTTTATAATGTTTTGATTTGCAAACTCTTAATATTTGAATAATGTTTACATTATATTTGTTTGTATGTATACAAACAATATATGTATACAAAGAAGTATATATACAAACAATGTATAATGTATCATGTAACAATATTAATATTTACATTGTATTGTTTGTATGTATACAAATCTTGAATGTTTTAAATGGGCAAATTTGTAATGTTTTTTCTGTTATTTTTTTTAAATGTCAAAAAAAGATAAATTTTCAAACTTGGTATAAATAACTTAGGTACTTTTCTCTATTATCCCATTGACCACTTTTCATAACAAAACAGAAATATATTATCTCTATTCGATTTAAAAGTTTTGTCATTATATAAGTGGGCTATTTTATTTGTAAAGAGTATGTATGCATTATATTTGTATGTATACAAATCTTTAGAATGTTTTGATTTGCAAACTCTTAATATTTGAATAATGTTTACATTATATTTGTTTGTATGTATACAAACAATATATGTATACAAAGAAGTATATATGCAAACAATGTATATAATGTATCATGTAACAATATTAATATTTACATTGTATTGTTTGTATATATACAAATCTTGAATGTTTTAAATGGGCAAATTTGTAATGTTTTTTTATGTTATTTTTTTTAAATGTCAAAAAAAGATAAATTTTCAAACTTGGTATAAAAAACTTGAGTACTTCTCTATTATCCCATCGACCACTTTTCATAACAAAATACTATCGCCAAACTGTATGATTAAATGCCAAAATTGCAGTCCCATTTACTTGATGTCGAAAACATTATACGTGTTTTTTATGTCATCAAGTGGTTTTTAATTCAACATTTGCGTGTATTTTTTATTATGTTTATTTGATTTATTAGTTATTTCATTAATTAAAATAACAATTGTATCCTTAAATTCTTATATTTTATTTATTTATTTTGATATTCCAATGACAACGTTCTCCCATTTATTTGGCGATAGTTTTTTTTTTATGAAAAGTGGTCGATGAGATAATAGAGAAGTACCAAAACTTAATTACGTATATGAGTATATTCTTTGACAGTATTAATCATTACTCGATATTTTAAAACTGCATCATATTTGTAGAATTATATTAATTTAAACAATGCTTCTATTGAAGTGTGAAGAACCATATACCTCTATGAAGAACCATATATTTACATAATTGTCTTCATTAGCAATCGGAACACCATAAGATTCATCCCCGATAATAAACGGACTATAAGTGGTCCAATTTTGTATTACGTGTTCTACGATATTTTTACATACATTTAAATAATCATTTTCTGTACTGTATAAACAAAATGATAGAGATCTAAAAAGACAATTTCCATCGGGATTGATTTCGCGAACGTTAAAAGAGCCTAAATTCATTTTTAAACAGTAAATCCGAAATGGACACCTAAGTATTCATACAAATTATAATAAATGAAATAAATAAATACCTTCTAAACACTCCACAGTGAGTTCTATATAAATACCTTCCTAGGTTTAACGCAAAGTGCAAGAAAAAAACAACAGGAGATGATCCCAAACACGTTTCTAGAGACCGTAATAGACCTTCACCTCATTGGCCGGTCCTACCGGAAGATTTTTTTTATGCATGCGTATTGGGTCGAATATTGTTGAAACATTTGACAAAATAAGCAAACTGTTTCCACCTAGGTATTTATACACAATACAACAAATAAAATAAATGCCTTCAAAACCCTTTTGATCATCACATCAGCGTGCAAGACAATTTTTTTACCGGAAACCGTTTGATGAATTTCATTATTTTTCCGTTATCGATTGACAAATTTTACGATTTTACCGCTAACGATTCCTGAATTTCACAATTTATCGACTATTGATTAACGAATTTCATGATTTTTTCCATGAACATTTGTCGAATTGCACAAAAAAAATTAAGAATATCGTCAAATTGTCTTGGGTAAAAAAATTTTGAATATTGTCAAATGCCATCGAGAAAAAAGTCTCTTTGTCAAATGATTTTGAAGAAAAAATCGGGAATTTCACAAAATGGTTTCGGAAAAAACTTCACCAAATGGTTTCAAAATTCTTTGAGTGACAGCGGGAAAAAAAATTTCATTTTACATTCAATCATCGCAATTGGCGAGTGTGACTAAGTTTTGCCAGTGGTGGCAATAACATCAATCACCAATTTCCAGTATTACTCGCCGATTGGTGAATGTTAATTTTGTCTTATATCACAAACTGTATTTACATATACTACTAGATATAATGATTATGAACCATGATTTTTCTGTTTTTGGGCGAGATTCATGTTTTTTCAGCAATTCTTTGACGAAATTATTAAAATTGTTTTTTCAGCGATCCTTTGAAGAATTTCGCATTTTTCTCACGATCCTTAACGAAATTCGCATTTTCCAGCAATTCTTTGATAAAATACATTTTATTCCGCAATTTTTAGACGAAATTTAGTAAAAAAGCGTGATCTTTTGGTGAAATTTCCTTTTTTGCGATTCTTTGACAAAATTTGCTTATCTTTCGCGATCCTTTTGCATAATTACGTTTTTTCTGTGGTCTTTTAACAAAAGTCATGTTTTCCCATTATCCTTTGATAAAGTACTGTTTTTTCCTCAATCATTTGACAAAATCTGTTATTTTCCCCCCGCGAAGATTGGTTAGATGTTTTTAGTCTGCAGGTGCCCTAAAAAGTCTGTGACGCCCGTTGCTGCATCGCACACATTCTTCCATGGGGCATCGAACAAAGTAAATTCAACCTAAAGAATCATTGTTTCATTCCTGACATTTCTCGAAAGAAACAACGTTCAACTCATTGACTGAATTGTAAAGGGCGAAATGTGTCAATTAGCAGAAAGTGCGCAATTTGTTCGTTCATGGAAAAAATCGTGAAATTCGTTAACCGATAGTCGATAAAATTCGAAATTCATCAATCGATAGCGGAAGAAGTGCAAAATTCATTAATCTACACAGTGGAAAAATCGCAAAATTCATCAACTGGTTTCGGGAGAAAAATTTTTCGAATATCGTCTAATTTCTTCGAGAAAAAAATTCACAATCTGCCAATTTCGGGGATGAAATTTACCAAATGGTTTCAAAATTTGTCGCGCGACAGCAGAGAAAAAAAATCTTTTTCCATTCAATCATCGCAATTGGTGAGTGTGACTATTATGTTTGACCAGTGGTGGCAATAAAGTCCATTGCCAATTTTCAGTATTACTCGCTGTTTGGCAAGTGCTAATTTTGTCCTATACTTCAAAACCCTTTTGATCATCACATCAGTGTGCAGGAAAAATTTTTTTACGGGAGACCATTTGATGAATTTCGTGATTTTTCCGTTATCGATTGACCAATTTTACTGCTATCGATTGTTGAATTTTATAATTTATCAACTATTGATTAGCGAATTTCCTGATTTTTTCCATGAACGTTTGACGAATTACGCAAAAAAAAAATAAGAATATCGTTAAATTGTCTTGGGTAAAAAAAAATTTAATATTGTCAAATGCCTTCGAGAAAAAGGTTGCAAGTTGAAACTGCTGTGACTTCTTTTTCATGTTATGCATCTCCGGTGTCCATCCCCCCCCCCCCCCCCAAGTGGGACACTTTTCTAAATTTTGCACATACCCCTCATGTGATATATCGGTGGAAAAGTCTTTGACCACTTATTCATGTTATGCATCTCCGGGGTCCATCCCGCCCCCCCCCCCTAAGGGGGGCACTTTTCAAAATTTTGTTGACACCCCTCATGTCATACATTGTTGGAAAGGTCTGTGACTGCTTAATCATATTATGCATCTCCGGTGTCCATCTCCCCACTTTGCACCCCCCCCCCCCTAAGGGATACTTTTCTAAATTTTGTTGACACCCCTCATGTCATATATTGTTGGAAAGGTCTGTAACTGCTTAATCATATTATGCATCTCCGATGTCCATCTCCCCACTTTGCACCCCCCCCCCAAAGGGTACTTTCTAAATTTTGCCCATTACCCTCATGTTATATATCATTGGAAAGGTCTGTGACCACTTAATCATATTATGCATCTCCGATGTCCATCTCCCCACTTTGCCCCCCACCCTCCCCCAAAGGGTACTTTCTAAATTTTGCACACAACCCTCATGTTATATATCATTGGAAAGGTCTGTGACCACTTAATTATATTATGCATCTCCAATGTCCATCTCCCCACTTTGCCCCCCCACCCCCCTAAGTGATACTTTTCTAAATTTTGTTGACACCCCTCATGTCATATATCATTGAAAGGTCTGTGACCACTTAATCATATTATGCATCTCCGATGCCCATCTCCCCACTTCCCCCCCCCCCCCCGAAGGGGTACTTTCTAAATTTTGCACATTACCCTCATGTTATATATCATTGGAAAGGTCTGTGACCACTTAATCATATTATGCCTCTCCGATGTCCATCTCCCCACTTTGCCCCCCTTCCCCCCCCAAAGGGTACTTCTAAATTTTGCACACAACCCTCATGTTATATATCATTGGAAAGGTCTGTGACCACTTAATCATATTATGCATCTCCAATGTCCATCTCCCCACTTTGCCCCCCCACCCCCCTAAGGGATACTTTTCTAAATTTTGTTGACACCCCTCATGTCATATATCATTGGAAAGGTCTGTGACCACTTAATCATATTATGCATCTCCGATGCCCATCTCCGCACTTCCCCCCCCCGAAGGGGTACTTTCTAAATTTTGCACATTACCCTCATGTTATATATCATTGGAAAGGTCTGTGACCACTTAATCATTTTATGCATCTCCAATGTCCATCTCCCCACTTTGCCCCCCCCAAGAGATACTTTTCTAAATTTTGTTGACACCCCTCATGTCATATATTGTTGGAAAGGTCTGTAACTGCTTAATCATATTATGCATCTCCGATGTACATCTCCCCACTTTGCCCCCCCCCAAAAGGGTACTTTCTAAATTTTGCACATTACCCTCATGTTATATATCATTGGAAAGGTCTGTAACTGCTTTATCATATTATGCATCTCCGATGTCCATCTCCCCACTTTGCCCCCACCAAAGGGTACTTTCTAAATTTTGCACATTACCCTCATGTTATATATCATTAGAAAGGTCTTTGACCACTTAATCATATTATGCATCTCCGATGTCCATCTCCCCACTTTGCCCCCCCCGTACTTTCTAAATTTTGCACATTACCCTCATGTTATATATCATTAGAAAGGTCTTTGACCACTTAATCATATTATGCATCTCCGGTGTCCATCTCCTCACTTTGCCCCCCCCCCCAAGGGGTACTTTCTAAATTTTGCACACAACCTCATGTTATATATCATTGGAAAGGTCTGTCACCACTTAATCATATTATGCATCTCCCATGTCCATCCCCCCACTTTGACCCCCCAAGGGTGTACTTTTCTAAATTTTGCATACACCCCTCATGTGATTTATCGATGGAAAAGTCTGAGACCACTTAATCATATTATGCTCCCCACTATGAAATTTGTCAAGTTAAAGCAACTATAAATTTTACTTTTATGGTATTATCAAGTTGTTTGCCGTCAAATTTTGACGGGTTCCATCTAGTAAGCATTTTAAATTCGTACTCCTATTTTTTATACTAAATTACGTCCTTCATCACATCAGATAATTAGATTTTACTGGAAAGTGACATGACCTGTGTTGTTGCTGCTCCAGTGCTGTTGCTGCTATGTTGGTAGATCAGGCTGATTTTCATTTTTTCAGGTTTGGGTCAGTTTTATTTTGGGTTTTGACTCCTACGGGTCGAACTCAGTTCAATCAAATTTTTCAAAAGAAAGTCCAAAATATTTTTTATGTAATTTATGAAATGCAATATGTCCATAGCAGACATATCTATTAAAAAAACACTTTTCAATTCCTAACACTTATATTTTTTTGGTTTTTAACCCCCCAATAGCAAACAGATTCATCTCTAGAATAATGTGCGGGTGGAGCTGTATTTAAAACAAAAACAAAAAATTCCTTTTAAGTCAACTGCCATCAAACGAAACACTTCAATACGCAATCCGAGACAAATTCGATACAATTCAACATGAATCTGAAATGAAATAAAACAAATAGTTCATTTAAATATTAAGTACTAAAAAAACCCTTTTCTGATAATTAGTTACAAAAATTAGTAGCAATAGATTAATGCTTCCGGCAAACCATTTAATATTTGTTTAAAATTAAAAAAATTAATTTTCAATAATTAAAAAAGTAACTATTAATATGTACAAAAAATGTTAATTCATTAATTATAACAAAAGTTTTAAAATCTCAAGACGATAAACTCCATTTATCTGAAACATAGTTCTGCCTAATTTTATTACTTTATTTGTGAAAATCCCTAGAACTTGACTTGCAAAAACTTAAATCTGACCTGCAAGAAACATTCTGGAGTGAACCTGATATTGAGGGAAAAAAATGACAGTCACCCTGACCAGAGAAAAGGAAATTAGGAACAACCGGCACTGATACACAGGTATCTGCTACTAAAAGTTTTTAATATATTTAAATATTAAAGAAAATAGATCTGTCCATTTTCAACATAAAATGTAAATCTAATGTTTGCCATGTAACTGTAGACTACTTTTTAAAATAGTATTAAAAGATGAATTAATTTCCTTTCATTTAGTGTTCAGATTGGAGCATTTTGTGTTTAGGTTGAAATGCGTTGGTTCAGATTGTGTTGCATGTTGATGGAAATTATTTTGTTGCATTTTAATCGAGATGCACCTTATTAGAATTTTTCTTGTCAGGTTCAGGGTTTTTATATCAAATGGAATTTTCTTTTCAGGTCATGTTGCATGTCAACGGAAATTATTTTGTCATGTTCAAATCAGTTTGCGGTTTGATTAAATGTTTATTTCAGTTTTGTTGGCATCAAATGGAATTTTCAGATGAACATATAGTGTGTTACACGTCAACAGAAGTAAATCTGTTACTTTCAGATTGGCTTGCGGTTTGATGGAATTTTTAGTCAGGTTTGGTCAGGTTGACTTCAAATAGAATTTTCTAATTCAGGTAAGGTTACATGTCGTTGGAAATTATTTTGTCATGTATAGATCAGTTTTCAGTTCCATGAAACTTTTTTGTTAGAATCGAGTTCACTTCAAATGGAATTTTCAGGTTCATGTTGGTTGCATATCAACAGAAATTATTTTGTCATGTTCAAATCAGCTAAGGTTCAATGGAACTTTTCTTTGTATGGTTCAATTTAGACATCAAAAAGAATTTTCATTTTCGGGTCAGATATAACACAATATTTGGACAAACAGATGTCATTTACTAGATAGCCTAAAACTGCATAGACTCATTGCAATAAGCCTGAAACAATCTGGTTGATTGAGAAACATGTGATTAATTGCTAGTTTAATTGATTGATCTAACGCTAAACTGTCTAATAAGCTTACAAAAATTTCACGCTGATTGAGAAATAAATGGATATATACCAATATGTATAACACTCTCTAGGATATTTGCAACAAACCTGAGAAATATAAGGCTGATAGGAAAAAGGGAGATGATTCTTCCACTGGCCCAACTCTTTCCAAAGAGTGAGATTTCTCAATTAGTCTAGAGCATATACACTAAAAGTATTTACTGTATAGATAAATAAAACATCAAATAATTCAAAACGAAATATATGACACATCATTACAAAGATAAGCAACATAAATTTAAAAAATTGTCATTGACCACTGTTTAATTTTGTTAATTATAATGTTTTACAAGAAATCATACTCGTTTAAAATTTATTTATATCAAGACCCTTATATAATAAAAAGAAGTACTGAAGTTAGTTGATAGTGAACATAATATTATGAGAGCATAAATGAGTACTTAGTTTATAACCCTTTTGTGAAAAAAAATTCCAGAAAAAAAAGGTATCACTAGGAATTAACACATAAAGTTTAAAATTAGTCATCTGAGAGGAATTACTTTTGCATAACACACAAACAAATGCTTTATTAACAGTATGATTTAACAGATACATTTTTAATTATCTCTTTTTTGATAATTTCTTGTTGTATTTCTCACACACATGGTTTCTCACCAGTATGAATTAATAACAAGCTTTTAAAATCATTCATGTGAAAAAATTTTTGTTTGATATCTTATACAAATATTTCTCATCAGTATTAACTATCAAATGTTTGTTTAAAACACTCTTTTGAGAGAATTTCTTGTTGCATATCTCATATACAAAAGTTTTTTACCCTGTATGAACTATTAAATGTCTGTTTAACATACCCTTTTGAGAAAATTTCTTGTTGCATGTCTCACATGCAAAAGGTTTCTCACCAGTATGATCTATCAAATGTGTGCTTAATGCACTCTTTCGAGAGAATTTCTTGTTGCATATCTCACATGAAAAAGGTTTCTCCCCAGTATGAACTACCAAATGTTTGCAACAAAAACAAAAGTTTTCAATATGATTTAAGACATGATACTTAAAATTACTCTTTTCAGAGAAATTATTTTTGCATATCACACAAACAAATGGTTTATAAAAAGTATGATTTAACAGATGCCTTTTAATTCATCCTTTGTGAGAATTTCTTGTTGCATATCTCATATACAAATGGTTTTTACTCATTATGAACTAATAAATGTCTGTTTAACGTATGCTTTCGAGGGAATTTCTTGTTGCATGTCTCACATGAAAAAGTTTTCTCCCCAGTATGAACTAACAAATATGTGCTTAATGCACTTTTTCGAGAGAATTTTTTGTTGCATATCTCACATACAAATGGTTTCTCACCGGTATGAAATAACAAATGTCTGTTTAAATCACCTGTTTGAGAGAATTTCTTATTGCATATCTCACATGCGAAAGGTTTCTCACCAGTATGAACTAACAAATGTCTGCTTGAAACACCTATTTGAGAGAATTTTTTGTTGCATATCTGACATGAAAAAGGTTTTTCCTCAGTATGAAATAACAAATGTCTGTTTCAATTATGCTTTTGAGAGAATTTCTTGTTGCATGTCTCACATGCAAAAGGTTTCTCACCAGTATGTTCTAACAAATGTTTGTTTAAATGATGCTTTTGAGAGAATTTCTTGTTGCATGTCTCACATGCTAAAGGTTTCTCACCAGTATGAACTAACATATGTCCATATAAATGACTCTTTTGAGCGAATTTCTTTTTGCATATCTCACATGCAAAAGGTTTCTCACCAGTATGAACTAACAAGTGTTTGTTTAAATGATGCTTTTGTGAGAATTTCTTGTTGCATGTCTCACATGCAAAAGGTTTCTCACCAGTATGAACTAACAAATGTTTCTTTAAATGATGCTTTTGTGAGAATTTCTTGTTGCATGTCTCACATGCAAAAGGTTTCTCACCAGTATGAACTAACAAATGTTTCTTTAAATGATGCTTTTGAGAGAATTTCTTGTTGCATGTCTCACATGCAAAAGCTTTCTCACCAGTATGAACTAACAAATGTCCATATAAATGACTCTTTTGAGTGAATTTTTTGTTGCATATCTCACATGCAAAATGTTTTTCCCCAGTATGAACTAACAAATGTTGGTTTAAATACCTCTTTTGAGAAAAATTTTTGTTGCATATCTCACAAACATATGATTTTCTTTGTTGAGATTCAGAAAGTGCTTCTCCAATATGCTCTTGTAAAGAAATAATTTGTTCCATATTTTACACTTTAAATACTTTTGTCTTCTTTGAGTGACATAATGGATATCTAAGTCATCTTTTCTCTTTTACCATTTTTATAGCTATATGCATCTGGAAGAAATAAAATTGTTAATCTATCATACTTTACAATTCATTGAATCATATTTCACAGTAAAAGAGCTTTTGACAAGAAATTAAAATTAATGAAGAAAACAGAATTTAAATAATTTTCTACCCTAGATTAAAACCTATATTCATTTATCACAGATATGAAAACACAGCTACTACTGCCAAATGTAATAAACATAGTTAATATAGTAGCCACCAATGAAACAAGAAGTAGTATTTGCTCACAAATAGTGTTACGCTTACTTAAAGAAGGAGGAGGAGAGGATTTTCATTTGCCATAAAATAACCAATAATGTTTTCAGAAAAATCATTTTCCACAATTCATACTAGTGTTGTGTTCAAACAGAATTAAAATCTAAATATAAATGAGCTTTGTTAGCCATATCCCAATTTTCCTATCACTTATAATATCTTAATACTTTATTTTTATTAGTTTCATTTATTGCTATATACTTTTCTTACCTTTTTTTTCAGCTGTTTTATTTAGTAGTTTTTAATTATACCACAGTTCACTCTCGCGAACTTTGTCATCTTCGCTGCCGACTTTGTCATCTTCGCTGTTGACTTTATCATCTTTGCTTACAAGCCTTTTCCACACCACGTTTCATCATAAACGATGTTTTGAATGGGAGGTAGCTCACTTAGCCACGAGATGGCGCTACCGTCTCACGTGCTGACGTTTTTCCGCATCGGCGCATGCGATGCTCGTTCATCCAGTCACGTTGTTTAGAACAGGGGGAGTTTCCCACTTCCGGTTTTCACGACGCGTGCCCGACTTCGGCCGAGCTATTTATAGAACGCCGCGATATTCAACTGCTGCTGATGTAATGTGATGTGCTGAGTCTATCTTGCTCCAGTTTCGTTTTTTTTTTTGTTTTCGCCGATATAATGATGAGATGACTTTCGTGGTAAAGTACTCCGTTTTTAATATCACATAATTAAGTAAAACCATTTTTAACTTGGATACATCGTTTTGAAGACCTACATTCATGAAGTTTATTTGTTTTAAATAATGTAATCTGAATCATGACTTTTGGAAGATGCATCGATGGAGTTTAAAATAGTAGTTACAAGATAATAAATGAAATTACATATGATTAGCCTATTTTTGATATAGCCTTTAAATAAATGAACTCCCAGTACAGCTCCTGAGTGATACTTAATTTCTATTATGAAATATATTGCTGGCCAATCTTTTTTTTGTTTATATTAAACATTTTTTTATGCATTAGTTTTTTCTCATATAACGATACTTCTATATTTTTTATCTTAATAAAGCTGGTATTTTATTTAAATATCTTTGTCATCACTTAGTCTTTTTAAACACTTACTGCAATAGATAAGTTACTTTCTGCCATTAAACAAGGATCAATTTTCAGCAAAGGCTTTCACAGTGCATACTCTTTAGTAATAGGTAGTAAAAGGGTGCAGTGAAATTTATTTATATCAGATTGAAGTTATCCTTTTTTACAGCATTCTTGTTGTATGAGTAGTCTCATACACCACATTTTTGGTTATGGGCACTGGATCCTTGCAGATAATTTTTTTTTTAACCTTAACAGGTTTTTGTAAAAATGCAGTAAAGTGTAAAAATACGGCCCTAAGAGAGTAAATAGAAAGTTTTAGTAGGGGGGGGGGGCGCTATTTTTTTTGATGACGTTAAGATAAACAAATGATTTAGAGAAAAAAAAAATTCAATTAGTGAAAAAAAAAAAATTGAAGAAAATTATTAGCATTTAAAGGAAATTAATCAGTATTTGAGGAAATTTGTCAGTAATTAAAGAAATTTAAAGGAAAAAAATTTTTGAGAAAGAAGTAAAAAAAAAAAAAAAAAAAAAGGTAATGGTTTTTGAAAAATTTTTAAGGAAAATTTCTTGTTAAGAAAAATTGATTTGAGCATTTTTTTTAAGAGTTGGCAGTTTTTTTTTTGAATTGTCTAAAATTTTTTGTACAAATCATAAAGATGGCCATGATGCAATTTCCAATTCAAAAACTGAATGCTACAAATTATGCCAACAGGCAGTCGGACATGAAGTATCTACTCATGGAGAAAAATATCTGCGATATTGTGACAGAAATAGAAAAGACCCCAGAGGTAAAAGAAGGTGAAGTAACAGTGAAAGATGTGAAGGACTATCATATTCGTTCTAAATTGGCACTGTCCATCATTTACCTAAACGTAGAACCAGACTTCAGGAAGATAATTGAAAATAGTGACAGTCCTGTCGACGCATGGAAAAAGCTCCAAACTCACTTTTACCCTGACACTCGAAGCCGTCACATGCAAATTTTTACCGAATTATGTGAATGCAAAATCGCTAATGCAGAAAGCATTAATTTGTACGCTGCCAGGCTGCTACGAATTGCCAATCAACTAAAAAGTGTAAACAAAAAGTTTGACGATATTTACGTTACATTTCAACTTCTGAGGTACCTACCGTCTAAATTTGATGGTATAGTCCAAACCATCCTAAGATGGAATGATTCAGAGTTTTTATTCAATGATGTCGTAGCGACCTTGGTGGCTGAAGAAACTAGAATCGATTTGAGAGATCGTGATCATCGTAAAGTATACGCAGAAGCTCAATCTGTTCAATATCAAAGAAATAAGAAGAAATTTACGTGTTTTTCTGTGGTCAACCTGGACACTTTAAAAATAAATGTAGACTGTTTTTACAGAGTTTAATTCGTCGAGAGTCATCGCCATCAGCCAGCCTGACGTCCTCTCGAGGTTCCTCCCCAGTGAGACGGAATGCAAGTCCTGATGATCAGACCCTATCGCAACAACGCAAGCCTCGTTCTCCTACCAAACCTATGCATCGTCGCAGAAATTTCCAGAAATCTGAAGGAGTTAAACAAGGCTGCTCCAGAGACACTAGAAATAGAAGTCCTGAATGTAAGTCCTGTTCCTCTTTCTTTATTTCACAAGCAAATTTAGTTGATGATGTGGCAGACTGGGTCTTTGACACAGCTGCCTCTCATAATTTCTGTAAGAATAAATCTTTATTTGTAGATTATACTCCATTGAATGATGAGAATATGGCTGTTGCTGTTGAGGGGGTGACATTCCCAATTGAGGGACGTGGAGCTGTAAAGCTAAAATTTGGACATAGAATTTTAATGTTCAAGGATGTCATGTATTCGCCCAAGTTGAGGCGTAATTTAATTTCAGGGGCAAGATTAGACAAAAATGGGGCACATTTTAATGGTGGAGGTTGCGAAGTAAAGATAAGCTGCAATGGTCAATCCCTTTTCAAAGCTACCCTCAAAAATGGTGTATATTATAGTTATCCTAAGGTTCCTAGCCCTAGTAAAAAGAAAGTAAGATTTGAGGTATCTGCTATTAGCAGGGATTATGATATGATGAGGTGGCACCGGCGGTTAGCCCATATCAGTCCATCTTTAATTACACATACTTGTAGGAAAATGGGTGCTAGGGGCTTACCAATTTTGAGGGAGGGAAATTTTAAATGTGAAATGTGTAAATTGAACAAATGTAGGAGAAAATCTTTTAAAGCAATAAATTTTATTAGGTCAAAAGCACCACTGGAACTCTTATACACAGATGTCTGGGGACCATGCCAAATAAAAGGCAGACAGGGGGAACGATACTTTCTCTCTATAATAGACGACTACTCACGTAAAGCATCCCTATACCCCATAAAGGAAAAATCGGAGGCCTTTGAGGTAATAAAGCAGCACATTAATCGTGCTGAGAGGTTTTTGGGCAGGAAGGTCAAAGCTATAAGGTCAGACAATGGTAAGGAGTTTATAAATAATTGGCTTGAGGAGTATTGCACAGAGAGGGGGATCGTTCATGAACTAACGAATATATACACCCCCGAACAAAAACGGCGTTATTGAACGCTACAATCAAACGGTTGCAAATGGGGCTAGAACAATGTTGAAAGAAAGTGGGTTAAACTGTAGTTTTTGGTCTGAAGCTATGCTTCATTTTACATACACCTGGAATAGACTATGTCACAAAAATCAAACCAAAACCCCGTTTGAGCTTTTTGGTGGTTCAAAACCTTCTATAAGGCATCTTAAACCCTTTGGATGCGTGGCGTATGCAGGCGTCCCTCACCAGAAACGTTCTAAACTTGATTCTAAAGCCAAAAAGGGATACTTAGTAGGATACGCTTTTCGAACCAAGGGTTATCGGATTTGGTTACTAGAGGAAAATAAAATTATTGAGACCTTAAATGTTTCATTTGATGAAACAGCTACTTATAAGCAGCATTGTGAGGAAGCAGTGATGGGCCCTGTTTAGGATGATTTTTACTGGCTTCCTAGTTCTAGCAGAGACTCTGAGGATGAGGACGTTGTTCAGGAGATCAGGCACCTTCCTGATATCTTCGACGACCCCCCAAAGCCTTCTGCTGACATAGAACTTGAGAGTCTTCTTCAAAAGATGAATCCACTAAGAAACCTCAACCTATTTTGCGAGAAACGCATTGGATAAGGAAAGCTGTACCTAGGTCAATTGGTCCTCGTACCGATATTTACTATTTTGATGCCAAAAATCAAAGTCAGCGTTTAAGATCAGCAAAAGAAGTAATAGAGTATTGTAGGAGAAATAATCTTGTTTTTAAACCAGACCTGTTTGATTTTAAGGGGGAAACACGTATCAATGCATAGTATCTAGTCCCAGTTCTAGCAAACCCAGTGCAGACATTTGCCTATCTCAGGCATGACTATATGATCTGGTGACACCGCGAACCTATAAACAGGCTGTGAGGTCCGATCAATGTGACGAATGGCAAAAGGCTATGCAGGAAGAGGTTAAAATGATGCATGCAAGAGATGTATGGTACTTGACAGAATTGCCCAAAAATGTAAATCCGGTAGGTTGCAGATGGGTATTTACAGTAAAGAAAGATGAATCTGGAAAAATTGCTAGGTTTAAGGCCCGTTTAGTAGCACAAGGTTTCAAGCAAATCAGAGGTGAATCCTATGATGAAACTTTTTCTCCTGTTGTCAATTTCAGTGTTATACGGTTTTTCTTTTCCTTACTTGTCTCCCTAAAAGGATGGTTGCATTTACAGTGTGACGTTAAATGTGCTTACCTTTATGCACCCCTTTCAGAAACTGTTTTCATGTCTCAACCACCTGGTTTTATAGAATCTGGGAAAGAAAATTTATTTTGTAAATTGAACAAGGCCATATATGGATTGCATCAATCTGGTCGCATGTGGTTTTATGAAATTAATCGTGTCCTCTTAGAAATTGGTTTTGTTAAGATAGAATGGTGTAGTTGTGCATATGTTTTTGGTTCTGAGTTGGTTTTGCTACTGTACGTAGATGATATAGTTTTGTTTGGAAAGCATAGAAAGATAATAGATAAAGTTTTAGATCTTTTGAATAAACATTTTGATCTAAAGGTACTGGGAAAAACAAACAAACTACTTGGGGTAGAGTTTGTAGAGGATGAGGAAGGTTTAAGAATTCACCAGCAGACCTACATTAAGGAAGTATGCGATAGGTTTGAATCATATAAATTCCCATTCTCCTCTCTACCAATTAGTAAAGGATCTGTATATTCAAAATCAAACTGTCCTAAAACCGACGAGGAACGGAGGGAAATGTCAAAACTACCATATCGAAGTGTATTAGGTTGCCTTTCTTTTATTGCCAATAGAACCCGCCCTGACATAAGTTATGCAGTTAACATATACTGTCAATTTCAGGCAGACCCAGGAATAGTTCATTGGTATGGCTTACTTCGATTATTGGGATATGTTAAACATACTAGTAATTTAACTCTTAATCTCTCCTGTAATAGAAACCAATTAATTACTTTTTCTGATGCTGATTCTGCAGCTAATAGAGATGACAGGACTTCACTGGGTGGTCAGATTGTCTTTTTGGGGAATTCCCCCATTGCGTGGAGAACTTTTAAAGAAAAAAGTGTAAGTTTGTCCACTATGGAAGCTGAATTTATTGCCATGACAGAGGCCACAAAGGAACTAATTTGGTTTGATAGGATTTTAAAAGAGTGTTGTAGTAAGGGAATTGTCACAGGGGAGAGAATAAAGCCTATTTTATATGTTGATAATCGTGCAACTATTGATTTTGTAAAATCACCAATTGAAAACCACAGAAGTCGTCATATTGATGTAGAATTATTTTTTGTGAGAGATTTGGTGCAACAAGATATTTTTTACCTATGTTTTGTTAGGAGTAAGGAAACTTCAGCAGACATCTGTACAAAGCCCCTCACAAAATTTGAATTGAAAAAATTCATAGAAAGTATTTTTAAATGTTAAATGTTTTTCATATTTATGTGTATGTGGAATTTAAATGTATATATCTTTATATTGTATTAGAATAAACTTGTGTATCAGAATTGTATGTATTGTATATGTATTAGAATTAATGAATATTCAAAGTAAAAGAAAATTTGGTTAGGGTTACATCCTGTAATTAAGAGTTTAAATTGGTTTAAAAAAAATATATATGTATGACTATAATATATTTGTATCACTATATGTTTAAAGATTTAATTGCTAGCAATTTTATGCAAATTTATAGTAGAGTAATCTTGAAATTTTTCACATAATTTTTAGGTAGATATCAAAGGGCCGGCCCAAGTGAAAAAATTTTGGTTGTAGTTTCACAATTGGTAATTTTTAAGAATTTTTGTATCATAACTTTTGCATTTGAAATTGTATTTATTATATTGATATAGTTGTATTTGAAAGATTAAAATTGTTTTTGTAGGTATTCAAATTTTTGACAACTTGTATGGTAGTGATTGCTTTATTGTTACGAGCTATCTTTTATGTAAGATTGAGATAAGAAAAATCGTGGCGCCACGTAAGGAAGATTGAATGTAGGGTATGTAAGAAAGTAAGAATGTATGTGTGAAAGATAAAATATGAAAGTGATGTATGGAAGTAGAATATGTCTGAAACATTTATCTATATTATGCTATGTTTTAAATTTTGGTTTTTAGGTACCTTGTAACTTTATGTCAATTACTGTTATAATCACGAAATGCCTTGCGGGCATGTGGAAGAATCATACATCACAAAATGTCCTATCTGGCATGTGGAAGAAATGGTGTATCAATTAAGGTTTTTGTAATATATGCAATTTTTGTTGGTAAGAAATTGTAATTTAAAGTAGTTGTTGATGGACTCAAGGGTAAATTTTTTTGTGACTGTGTATTTAAAGAAATTCTTGTCTAGATAATGTTGTAATGTTAAAGATGTCAAATTATAAGTGTTAATCACATGTAGAGCTTGAATTGACATGGTATTGTTACGTTTGTTGTAAGTGTTATGTTTGTTATCTAATATTTAATGTAGTTAAAATTGACTAACAAATTGCATTTTTCTAACTTGTTGTATAACTAACCTGTTTTTGATCACTTTTGATCAATTGTGCTGTAGTTTCATTGGATGTTTGTTAACCTAACGTATTACTGCTTTATGAAACTTGCTATATTACTGGTTTAAAATGTTGTAAATCGCTCTGGAGCTTTACATTTTTCTTAATGCGTTTTTTTTAGTTTGGTTTTAGTTAATGGGGTTAAGTTTTGCTTTTAGTAATTATTTGGTTTTAGCAGTTATTGGTACTAATTTTTTTGTTTTAACGCATGGCAAACCTTTACCTGTTGGTAGCTGGTATAAGTGATAGGAGGGGGGGGGGCAAATGTTAGCCATATCCCAATTTTCCTATCACTTATAATATCTTAATACTTTATTTTTATTAGTTTCATTTATTGCTATATACTTTTCTTACCTTTTTTTCAGCTGTTTTATTTAGTAGTTTTTAATTATACCACAGTTCACTCTCGCGAACTTTGTCATCTTCGCTGCCGACTTTGTCATCTTCGCTGTTGACTTTATCATCTTTGCTTACAAGTCTTTTCCACACCACGTTTCATCATAAACGATGTTTTGAATGAGAGGTAGCTCACTTAGCCACGAGTTGGCGCTACCGTCTCACGTGCTGACGTTTTTCCGCATCGGCGTATGCGATGCTCGTTCATCCAGTCACGTTGTTTAGAACGGGGGGAGTTTCCCACTTCCGGTTTTCACGACGCGTGCCCGACTTCGGCCGAGCTATTTATAGAACGCCGCGATATTCAACTGCTGCTGATGTGATGTGATGTGCTGAGTCTATCTTGCTCCAGTTTCGTTTTGTTTTTTTTGTTTTCGCCGATATAATGATGAGATGACTTTCGTGGTAAAGTACTCTGTTTTTAATATCACATAATTAAGCAAAACCATTTTTAACTTGGATACATCGTTTTGAAGACCTACATTCATGAAGTTTATTTGTTTTAAATAATGTAATCTGAATCATGACTTTTGGAAGATGCATCGATGGAGTTTAAAATAGTTACAAGATAATAAATGAAATTACATATGATTAGCCTATTTTTGATATAGCCTTTAAATAAATGAACTCCCAGTACAGCTCCTGAGTGATACTTAATTTCTATTATGAAATATATTGCTGGCCAATCTTTTTTTTTGTTTATATTAAACATTTTTTTATGCATTAGTTTTTCCTCATATAACGATACTTCTATATTTTTTACCTTAATAAAGCTGGTATTTTATTTAAATATCTTTGTCATCATTTAGTCTTTTTAAACACTTACTACAATAGATAAGTTACTTTCTGCAATTAAACAAGGATCAATTTTCAGCAAAGGCTTTCACAGTGCATACTCTATAGTAATAAGTAGTAAAAGAAAAGGGTGCAGTGAAATTTATTTATTTCAGATTCAAGTTATCCTTTTTCACAGCATTCTTGTTGTATGAGTAGTCTCATACACCACAAGCTTGTTTTAAATCAAATTTATAAAATTAATGACTTGTAAAATTTAAAATAATTATGGGATGTTTTGTTTATTTGATTTGATTTGTTGTTAGTCGTGGTTAAATTTAAAGTTACAGTTACAGTTTGTAGGTTGTTTTAAAGCTAAATTTATTTAAAAATTATTTTTTTTCTGCTACAGAATTTTTATGTAAAATTACCACACTGCACCAAAACTGATGATGAATTAAGTATATATTTATCATTTGGTTTTAATAACAAAACGATTGTATTGGCAAAATTGATATTGTATTAATTGGCTCTTAGGAAGATGAAAATGCATGCTTCTTCTTCTCAATTGTGAATTTCAAAGATATTTATATTTGACTAATTAAATTGTGGTTTTATTTCCAAATGTACAGTTATGATAAAATATTAATTGTGCAATAATTTAGGAGCTACTGGAATTAAATACTTGATTATGGAATTAATTGATGTTAACTAGTATTTCTAGAGTTACTGGAATTTTATTAATATTTTTAGAGTGTACTGGTATTTTAATTAATGTTTTCTTTATTACCATTTTAATTTTTTCCCTATCATGTTTCTCTGTATTTGTTCTTGCACCATTAACTGTGACTGCAACTACATCAATGGTCTACGAAGGTGCTTTCCTACCGAGAGTGACACAGGAAGCAAAGAGATATCATCGTCACGAATATTATAAATTCAAATTTTACAGAGTCGAGACATAATATTTAAATAATAAAATAGTAAATTTCCAGAATGTTATAGTTTGTTTCACTGTAAATGTAAACAGAAAACAGTTTATAATCAAGTGGCAATTGATTACACAGGAAATGGTGAAGATCTTTTTACTTGCATACAGGCATGAAAAGTTCGGAAGTGAGCTGAGTCTATTAGAAGCAAGGATTTTGTCCTTCAGTTGGTATTTGGTAACGAAAGCTCAGAGGAGAGAAAGCTAGGAAAGTGAGACAATTTTTACAATGGGCCCATCTTCACCAGGACTTTTGTATATTTTTGTATATTTTCTTATAATTTTCCTTGCAGTTTAGGAATTCCTTTTTATTTTATTTTAATAACTCTGGATTGGAAAATGCAATCCATCTTTAACTTTTTTTTGTAATAGATCGCGAGTAGCCCTGATTAGTTTTTTTATCATAAATAATTCACAGGGATATATAATAAATTATATAGTACAGGAATATATAGTACAATACTATAAATTTCATATTGAAATGATTAATGATTGTGAAAATTCATCTTGTAAGGATAAGCAATATCATTTACCAACACTCAGAATCTCTTTAATAATCATCAGCTAAGAGGATTGTGTGTAGAAGAAAATTGAGTATTTTTTGCAGTAGTGATCAGCCATCTTATCTAGTAAAATTACTCGATTACAAAAACTTAAGTGACTGATTACTGGTGGTTGTACCCTATTGTATTTTTAAAACTAGACAGGCATTTGTAAAAAGAATATTTGGAAAATTAAAATATCAATTGAGACAAAATAAATTTATAAGAATAGAATGTTTTATTTTATACAGTAAGTCACAAATTTATTAGTACATATATTTAGAGATGGTAATAAATGTCAAGGACAAACTATGTTTATATAGGAAACTGAGGTCACAATCCACTTTAAGAAGACAAAAATACAGGATGTTTAGCTCCAAACAAGTGGTCAGAAAAACTATTTTTTTTAATGAACTACAAGTACTTTATATTTTCCAAATCTAGTTAACAACAACAGCTTGTTTTTAAAGATAGCGACTACCGACTATTTTACAAATGGAGTTACTACTTTGCTGCTTTCAGATTTTATCAAAGGATTTAATCTACAATTGAAAGTTAGGACACAGATTAAGTAACACAGTAACTCCTTGTTATGTTGTGTTTGCCAGAAAATCATCAAATACAATATAACTGAAGCAGTGGTTGTAAATTGGGAAATAATAAATCTATAAAAAAAAAACAATTAAAAAAACCTAATATTAAAACATGAAAATCTAATAAATTAATTCGCACCCTTTGTCAGTGTTATTAAATTTATGCACAGTTTCAGTCATGCTTGAAATTTATATATTATCCAATGCTGGGAATTTATTCGTTTCATGTATGTGACTGGGTACTATGCTCATGTGGGACATTTCATCTTGCACTGCGAAGTTGCAGCCTTGAGAACATATAAGTGAAGAATTTCAGACTGGATATCCTCCAGATGAATTAATGTTAAAACACTTGGTACACTATACCAGGATATCTGGGTTCGATTCTCGGTCTGGAAACACTTTTCATTCTATTAGTTATGCGTTGTTTAGCAAAGTGGAAATTAATTCACATCCTTGGTCAGTGTTATTAAATTTCAGTGTAGTTTCAGTCCTGCTGGAAATCTATTGGAAATTTAGATATAATCCGATGCTAAGAATTTATTTGTCTTATATATGCCACAGGGTTGTGTGCTCATGTATTACATTCCATCTTGCACTGCAAAGTTGCAGCCTTGCCAACATATAAGTGAAGAATGCCAGACTGGATATCATGTAGATGGCTTAATGGTAAAACATTTGGTACGCTATACAAGAGTATCTGGGTTTGATCCCCTGTCTGTACACATTTTTCATTCTGTTAGTTATGCGTTGTTTAGCAAAGTAGAAATTAATTCACATAGTTTGTCAGTGTTATTAAATTTAAGCACAGTTTCAGTCCTACCGGAAATTTAATTAGAAGTTTAACAACGAATGTGTAGACAAATATTGCTAATAACAAAAGTATTTTGTTTGGTGGGTCAGTGCTTGATTTTACCAGCAAGTGTCATTGGAAAAATCTATAACGTCATATAATGAATGCAATGCAAAAAACATGCATGTGAGATATGAAATAAGAAATTTTCTCAAACAGGTGATTTAAGCAGACATTTGTTATTTCATACTGTTAAGAAATTATTTGTATGTGAGATATACAACAAGAAATTCTCACAAAAAGGTGCATTAAGCACACATTTGTTAGTTCATACTGGTGAGAAACTTTTTCAGTTTGAGACATGCAACAAGAAATTCTCTCGAAAGGATTCATAAAACAGACATTTATTAGTTCAGAATGAGTAAAAACTATATGAGATATGCAGCAAGAAATTCTTACAAAGGAGGGAATTAAAAGGCATCTGTTAAATCATACTGTTAATAAACCTTTTGTTTGTGTGATATGCAAAAATAATTTCTCTCAGAAGAGTAATTTTAAGTATTATCTCTTAAATCATATTAAAATCTTTTGTTTTTGATACATGTAATAAAAAATTTTCACAAAAGTGTAATAAACTAAGTACTCATTTATGTTCTCATAATAAGACGTTCACTATCATCTAAAATCAGTACTTTTTTTTGTGTAAGGGCCTTGATCATACATAATAAATTAATCTTATGAGATTATGATTCCTTGTAAAACATTATACACAACAAAATGAAACAGAGGTCAATGCAAATATATTTATTTTATGTTATTTATCTTTGTAATGATATGCCATGTTTTTCATTTTGTATTATGTGATGTTTTATTTATGTATATATTAAATACTTTCAATGTATATGATGTAGGCTAATTGAGAAATCTGGGTCTTTGCAAAGAGCCAGGCTAGTTGGAGAAACATCCCCTTCTTTCAATAAGTCTTATATTTTTCAGGCTTATTGTAAATATCCTAGATATATTGCATATATCCATTTATTTCTCAATCAGCCTGAAATTTTTGTAGGTTTATTGCAAAGAGCCTAGATAGCATTAGACTAGCAAATAACCACTCGTTTCAGGCTTATTGCAATGAGTCTATGCAGATTTAGGCTAATTAGTAAATGACTAGCTGTTTGCCCAAATATTGTGTTGTATCTGATCTGAACACAAAAATTCCATTTAAAGTTTAAACCGAACTGGACAAAGAAAAATTTCATTGAACCGTTACTGATCTGAACATGATGAAATAATTTCCATGGACATGCCACTGACACAAACCTGAAAATTCTATTTGAAGTGAACCCGAGCCTAACAAAAAAGTTCTATGGAACCACAAACTGATTCAAACATGACAAAATAATTTCAGTTGACATGCAACCTTACCAAACCTGACAAAAAATTCCATCCAACTGCAAACCAATCTGAAAGCAACAGAATTATTTCTGCCGACATGTAACATGTTTCGAATCTGAAAGTTCCATTTGATGACTAGAAAAAACCGATAAGACAATTTCATTGAACTGTAAACTTATTTGAACATGACAAAACAATTTCCGTTGACTTGCAACCTGATCTGAACCAGAAAATTCCATTTGATATGAGACACTGAACCTGACAAGAAAAATTCTTCTGAGCTGCAACTCGATCTGAATGTAACAAACTTATTTCCGTCGACAAGCAACCCAATCTGAACCAACATATTTCAACCTCAACACAAAATGCCCCAACCTGAACACTAAATGAGAGGAAATTAATTCATCTTTCGATACTATTTTGAAAAGTATTCTACAATTATATGACTAATAGCTGTTTTATTTTATATATTGAAAAATAGACATATCTATCATATATTTTAATACGATGCGAATTTTATCTTAAAAATGGCTCTAAAGCTTTTGATGAAATTTTGTATCCTACCATTTTGAGACACTCGAAACCCATTGGGCTAGGTCACATGTTCCAGAAAATTTGATTAGTGGGTCATTTTCATTATGGGTCAAGTTATTTTTAACTTAAAAACAGCTCAGAGAATTTGAACTAAATTTAGTAATCTACAGTTTTATGGAATGAGAAGACTGTTAGGCTATGTCACATGTTCAAGAAATTTCGATTAGTGGGTCATTTTTGGTCAAGCTATTTTTATCTTAAAAGCGGCTCGGACGATTTGAACTAAATTTTCTATCTTATGGTTTTCGGGCACGAGAAGGCTGTTGGGCTATATCACATGTTCAAGAAAATTCGATTAGTGGGTCATTATGGATCAAGCTATTTTTATCTTAAAAACGGCTCAGAGAATTTTAATTAAATTTTGTATCTACAGTTTTTGGGCACGAGACTATGGGCTAGGTAACATGCTCGAGAAAATCCGATTAGTGGGTCAAGCTAATTTTATCTAAAAAATGGCTCAGACTATTTTCATTATATTTTATATCCTATGGGTTTCGGGCACGAGAAGACAATTAGGCTTCGTCACATGTTCGAGAAAATCTGATTAGTGGATCATTTTCGTCATGGGTCATGATATTTGAACTCAAACCTCGGTCTTCCCTACTGGTTTTCTGTAATACTCAACTATAGTAATATCTTTGAGTAGCGGACACTTCTGTATTAGATCATGTTATTCCTAATTTCCTTTTCTCTGTTCAAAATCATTGTCATTTTTTGTTCTCATCATCAAGTTAAGTCTAGAATGTTTCTTCCAGGTTAGATTTAAGTTTTTGCAAATCGAATTCTTTGGATTTTTACAAATAAATTAATAAAAATAGGCAGAACTATGTTTGAGATGAATTAAGTTTATTGTCTTGAGATTTTATGACTTTTGCTATAATTAATGTTTTAACCTTTTCGTATATGTTAATAGACGCTTTATTAATTATTTAAAATTATATTTTTACAAATATAGACAAATTACACATATTATATACAAATATTAAGTGGCTTGACTAAAGCATTA
Organism: Maratus michaelseni; assembly: GCA_963931845.1. NCBI lineage: Eukaryota > Metazoa > Arthropoda > Arachnida > Araneae > Salticidae > Maratus > Maratus michaelseni. The sequence continues at coordinate 279,607,840 of OZ007598.1, read as the reverse complement.
ATTTATTGTTACTAATTTTGTAAAAATTAAAAGAAAAGGTTTCCTTTACTTAATATTTAAATGAACTATTAGTTGCATTTCATTTCATGTTCAGGTTGAAATGTATCGGATTTGTTTCAGGTTGTGTATTGAAGAAAAATATTTTGATGTGTTCAGGTTGGATGCCGGTTGACTTAATGGGAATTTTTTGGTTTTGTGAAACACAACTCTACCTGCGCATTATTCTAGAGATAAATCAGTTTGCTCTTTGGAGCTGTCTGCTATTGGGGGGGGGGGGGGTAAAAGCATAAAAATATATGTGTTAGGAACTGAAAAGTGTTTGCTAAATAGAGATGTCCACTATTGGGGAATGTCCGCTATGGAAGTATTACATTGCATAAATCACATAAAAAATATTTTGAGCTGTCTTTTGAAAAACATTATCAAATTCAACCTGACTTGCAGGAGTGAAAATCTAAAATAAAACTCAACGGCATCCAAAAAATGAAAGTCAATCTGATCTGTCAACATAGCACCAAAAGCACTGACCTCAAGCAGCAGGTCATGTCAGTTTCATGTAAAATCTGTTTAACAGATGTGATGAAGGACTAGAGTGGGGAATGCTCGGAAAAAAACCCAGAACTTTTGAGAAAAAACTGTTTTTTTTCTTTTCTTTTAAAGAGGTATTTTTAAATTTTTCCAAATTGGAAAAATTGAAATTTAATTTATAAAATAATACATTCAAAATTTTATTAGAGCTGCATTCTGATATTTTTTCTTTATATTTTTTCCTGTTCAGTGTCCCATATGAAAACATTAACACGCAAATTATGATATGTAAGCAATTTAGGAAGAACTTGAGTCCTTAAATCAACACTTCATGATATTTTCAGCTTAAAACATAGGCCACTTCACAAAATTCGGAAATTTTCTCAATCTCCATTCTAAATCCTCCACAAATATGTTGATTTTTGAATAGCATAACATGTGTTGATAAATGCATACTTACTCATAGAAATGATAAAATTGTTTTTTGTTAATTTAAGATTGTCATATGAAGAATGTTTATAAAGAGTTTGTCTTGATGATAGGAAAGGAAAAGGCTTTTTTTATGATACAATGAATTATTCATGTTACAGAGAATTTTTTGTAAAGAAAATATTTAAGTATTTTTCTTCGTATCCTTACAGAAAAAAAAATTGTCTTCATTTGTGAAGTATGTTGATCATTCATCTCTCGTGCCTGAACTTAGCTCAGATTTCTTAAATATACAATATCTTTGAGTATTTAGTGAAATTTCTTTTGTACTTTACTATGAAATAGGGTAAATACAAACAGTTTTCCATTTTATGTGTGAAAATCCATATTAGCTATTTTTTAAGCAAAAATTCATATGTAAAAATTTGAGTCTCGCCTTCTTCCTTTTACATCAAAACAACATGACATTAAAAAATGAACTATAAAGATTATTCTGATAAATGTCGAAAAAATTCCCTGTGTGTGCCTATTTCTACACGTGTAAGATCAAAGTGCATAAGTAACACTGTGCAGTTGTAGGGTGGTAGAAACACAAAGTTTTTATTGAACATACAGTGGAACCCCGATTTTACGTTTTTCATGGGGCCAGCAGAAAAAAACGTACGAAACGGGAAAACGTAAAATCGGGGTCAAATAGAGAAAAACACATCAAGAAAACAAATTATACAAAAATAAACTTACCAATACCATATTAGTATTTAAAAAAAATCTGTTATTCTTTATTGCGTTTTCTTTTTAAGTGTAATTTCACATATACTCTATCTTCAATATATGCAAGTTTTTGCAATTTTTTTCCCTTAATTTTCATATCCAGTTAAAATTTCTTTAAAATTCTTAAACTCGCAACGGCTTCTGCCGATGAGGGCACGATGTCTTCTGGATCTTTATCAATATCATCCTCACTTCAATATTGCGAAATCAAATCGTAAATAGTCTGAATGTCCAGGGTCGGACTGGGCCAGGGGAAAGGGCGCAGACCTTGGATTTTCAGAGGGCGCGAAAATGTTAAATAACTCATGTCAATCTTACTTATTTTTTCTGTGTTTTACTTGACAAGAGATAACACATTCGCATAGCACTAAGTAAGAAAATTGTTTAATATAATTGGGTTGTCCGGAAAGTTCGTGCCGGTTGGGAAAATCAATTCGTACCGGAAAATTCAACCCGTTAATTATTATACATTTGAATCGAATTTAATGTCTAATACTTAAATGGTAGAATTTTCCGGTACTATTTGATTTTCCCAACCGGCACGAACTTTCCGGACAACCCAATAATATTATTGAGTCTAGAAAGACGACTTCGCTATATTCCTCGTGTATGTTTGATGTTCCATCAAATCTTTACAATGCTACACAATTTTCCAAAACATGTTATGTAATGTTCAAAAACGCTAGAAAGTTGAAAATAGTAGTTGAACACATTGTAGTAGATTGACTATAGGTTACGGCTTTCCTACTTTAGCTTTTTTGTCAGTAGAAGATGCCTTACAAAGTCATGGGAAAAAAGTGATCACCCTTACTAATTATCCTGCAAATAAGATAAAAAAACATAGGTACCAATTTATTGGGAATAATATCTACTATTAAATTCTATTCATAAATTTTGTTTCGTGGATTGTCTACATATTAAAAAAAATGCACGAACCATGATTTTTCAAATGGTAAAACCTACTTTTGACACTCTCTTTGAGTTCCCTGGATAAAGGTAACTTGGGAATATACTTCTCTTAAATCTCCATAGCCTTATAAAAGAAAATGTGTTAGGGGTTTGTCTAAAAATTTCGAAAAATAAAATTAAAATCCTACAAGAAAAAGTAATGAAAACATTCATTTAGACACCCGTAAATTATACAGGAATTTTAAATTTATAATTAACTTTCTTTCTATAAAAGTAAATTCAGCAAAATGTTTCAGGTAATATATTACGATTTATTTTTTGTGGATCTTTTGAAAACAGAAGAAGGTTTTCTATATCTCGAAAACTAATTATTCAAATGAGATGTAAACTTACACACTAGTGATTTTTTTATACAAAAATTAATGCAATTCATGATTTATAATTTTTTAATGTGAATTTAGTAATAACTTTAAAAAAAATGTCTTTGAATACAATAAAAGCCTGGAATATGTTTAGGTCAATTAAGTGTATTTCATTAAAAAATTAATAAAAATTCAATCGGATGATTTTTATAAGTTTGTCAAATGTATTTAACATTAGCATCCTCAAACTTTAAACTCTTCTAATTCTATGAATATTTAAGATAAATACTATAAACTATACCTTTCCGCCAGCTGTCTCGATCCGAGGAACTCAAATGGGGTTAAAAAATGCGTGTTATGGTTTTAAATTCAAAGGTGGTATAATATTTAATATGTAGATGACTCCTGAAACATTATATGCATAGCATTAATTAGTAGACATTATTTCCAATCGATTGATACCTATAATTTTTTTTACAAATATTTTTACAGAAATTAGTAGGAGGGGATCGCTTTTTTTTTGTCCAGGACTTTAAATTAACACTTTAGTCTAGCTTGATTTTTTTTTTGTCCAGGAGTGTAAATTAACACATTAGTCCAATTTGGTATATCCATAGTCGTGTCCATTAACAACAACAAAAATAACATTGCTTTACTTTTTTAGCAATTTCAGATTTTATTACAAGCTTAACGATATATATATATATATATGTATATTACCGTCATCTTTCTGTGAGTTACGACTCTTCCCTTTTTTATATATATATTTTTTTTTTACTCAAGCAAAACAGAATTATTGGGATATCATTAGTTCATTGTTTTCTAGCTTCGTTAGCCAACGATTGAGTTTGGCAGTCTTGCGATTGGCAGTTTGGCGATTGACATTGGCCAAAGATTTTTCTATTAGTTGGACCAACAGCTAACACTGCGTCTGAGTCAACGTTTGGCTGATCTTTGGTCTAAAGATATGAGTTGTCATTTGACCAACAGTCATGTTTACTGGAAAAAAACTGCGCTAATAATAACAATAAAATATGATAATAATTGACCTTATTTTAATTAGAAACTTCAACTAATTTGTCGATTTTTTTAGGCAAAAATTAATTATGCTTCTAGAATTACTGATTAAAATTGCTAAATATTTGTTTTTTCTTTAGCAAAGTAGTATATTTAAATGGGATCTCTGCAGGTGTCTACCTCATCACACACACACAGAAAAAGATTTAATATGCAAACTTCGTTCAAAAAATATTTATATCTAAAACAAAAATGTACTTTCCGTATGGAAATGGAAATAGAAATTCTGAAGTTAAAACTCATGCTTGATTTTTATTTCATTTCATTTATTTATTTATATACTTTTGGAAAAAGTACCACACATTATAGCAGTATTTGAATGTTGAACTATATGATGAATGTATGATGTATTACTGTTTGTATGTAAATGCGGAAAGAACACTTACCTGTGAAAATAATATTAGACTTGAAGCATTTGACCTAAGGAGAGACAGGAGGGGGGAGAAGAGGTATTTTATCTGCTTTAAAAATTACTTTATGCATCCGTTAAATACTGAATTGATATCGCACTATAAAACAGTTTCTACTGAAAAGATAGATTGGAAATAGCTATTAGTAGTCTTAAATCACTGAAATAATTGAGTAAATTTACTTTTTTCAGAACACTCTTACCATGATTTGCAAATTTTTTATCACAATTAGAGATCAAGGGAAATATTTAAGTTTCCATAATTGAAATAAATCCCCCGGGGATTGCAATCCTGTAAGCTACACAGGATTTTGCAGTCAGCGTTTTTTTTTTTTTTTTTTTTACCTACAATAGTTTCTGAATAGTAATCATCGCTTTATTAAATGATCGATTTTTCTGTGATGCAATAAAGTAATTTTTTATTGAAAATACATACCAGAATTTTCTATTAGTTATTTAATTACAGAGATGCTGTTATTAAATATATCTAAGATTACTATCCGAAAAATATAATAGGTTTTTTTAATTAAAAAAAAAAAAACGCTGGCCGCGGGAATCTGCAGCTTGTAGAATTGCAATCCAGAAATGTGATCGAGGTTGTATTTCTCGAAAAGAAAGAGTATGTTTTCCAGTCAACAACAAAATCCACACAAAACGTTTTGGTTTTCTAATATTTATCTCTTTCTTTTATCAAACTGTTTTTCGAAAAGCATACTTTCGATTATAGGGACATTCAGGTCCGGCTTTAAAGGGGCTCAAGTTCGGTGACCAATGTTGAATTCAGGCGGTGGCCATGGGGGGACATCATCCCTCTGAGCCTGGAAATGTCCCCCCCCCCGGAAGATTTGAGATTTTATGCTTTCAATGGGCAAAAAGTGGAATTCCCCCCCCTGGAGCTACAGAAATCCCTCCCGGACAAAAGTGTCTGAATTCAACACTGTGGGTGACCGCCCTGGGTTGACCGCCTAATAGCTAATGGACGGAAAATTTCCAAAATATTTAGCCTAAATGTAAGACCTAAAACATATTATTTTAAGAACCAATGAAAAAATTTCTCGCAGGGCGCGGGAGTAATACCTGGGCGTAGTATCCACAGCGCGCCAGGGCTTTTAAAACTTTCCCTATGAACAAGATCTTAAATAGTATGCAAGAAGATTCCTCAATAGTATGCAAACACGTCTGCTTTGGTTTCCTATTCAGGAAATTCCTTCGATGTATCTTCAATTTCTTCATGATAATAGAAATCTCTCTCTTTTGACATTTGTCTTAATTGATGATTATTCGTAAGAAAATTATCCAAATTTAGTACAATAATCAGAATGTATGCTTATAGCCAGGGGAAAACATTGCAGTGGCTTAGGGGCGCAAAATTTTCCCTGGCTGAGGGCGCACCGGCCCTCGGGCCGATGGGCCAGTCTGAGCCTGTGAATGTCTGTGATAGCGATAACATCCTTATCGCAATCAATGTACTACTCAACATTGATGTCTGCAAGTATAAATTTATCCTCTTCTGTGTAGTCTTCCATAGAGAGCTCTTCGGCGGCGCTTCACTGTTAATTTCGGATTTTGAAAATTCTCCCTTCAAAAAAGCATTTGACATGCATTTTTCATCTACACCATTCATGCCGATGAGATGAAATGAAATGCATCCAGCATATTTAGCTTTGGTTTCTAACAATCTTGAAGCTCAACTGAATCAAATGAAAAATGGCCTTTTCGTACCAGTTTCTTTCTATAATGCATTTTGGAGGATCTGTTTATTCGCACGTCACATGGCTGAAGTAAACTGGTATAGTTGGGTGAGAACAATTCTATACGCACATTCTTTAAATTCAGATTAACATGAGTGCACTGGTCTACGAATAAAATTATTTTTCGCTTTTGTAAGCTCATTGTTATATTCAATTTTCTTACAAAATCTTCAAAAAGATTTAGGTCATCCAATCATTGTGGTTGGCATTGTAATCTGTCGGCAAACTTTTAATGTTTATGAAGCATCGAGGCTTCTTAGATTTACCAATCACAAAGGGTGTTAGCTTCTCAGTTCCGTAATAACAAAACTGTTAATCGCACTTTTGATAGCTTCCGATTGTGCCACGTTTCTCCTTTCATGGTGTATGTTCTATCAGGGAAGAGATTAAAAAAAAACGATCCGGTCTCATCAAAGATGTCTTTCTTGAGTAATTACACACAAGAAAAGGCAAATTTTTTGTCCATCCATTCCTGAACAACCGCAGTATTTACTCCATCTGCCTCACCACAAATAAACTTGTAAGGCAAATTATACCTCTTCTTGAATCGGTCGATCCAACCGTTGGATGCCATGAAATTCTGCATTTCAAGTCAAGAAGAAATTTCAAGAGGCTTTTCTTACAAAATTGAGCCATTGATTGGAATCTTGGCAGCACGGGCTCGTTTAAACCACTCGTACAAAATCTTCTCCAGTTTCTCAAAAGTAGAGGTTTCCAATGTTTTTCTTTTCTTTCCACAGAGACCTCTTGTTTCAGGATGGTTTGTAACGTGGAATAAGCGATACCGAACGATTTTACGAGATCCACTTTAGTCCCTTTGGAAAATTTGGATTTTTAGATAATTTCTGCCTTTTCGGCTACAGAGAAACATTTTCTTTTAGACATCTTACTTTTGACTGGCAATCACTAAGAGATAGCAAAAAAAAAAAAAAAAAAAAAAAAAGCTACTCCACTGCGGGTTGAAATGAATGTACGACGTAAAAAGAAATCCCCCTCCCCCCCCCCCCCCGATATCACGTGACGCAGGTTTGGTCTAGTGCTGATAGACGAATAGTTATTCGTTACTTTGAACTGTTTTTGGTGACAAACAACCAGTTGACCATGTGGAAAGCATTTTTGTTCTTTTGAAAAACTTTCCATGAGTGAAAAAAGATAAAATTTCCTGAGGTATTTCGCCTAAAATGACGTACCAAGCGGGAAACGCTAAGAGTAAATAACGTAAAATCGAGGTACTTATAACATTATCGGAATAGGAATTTTCTTGGACCGACAAAAAATAACGTAGGAAGCGGGATAACGTACGAAACGGGTTACGTAAAATCGGGGTTCCACTGTATATATATTGTTACATAGAAATAATTTTTCATTATATATTTTTTTTACAAAATCTAAGGAGTCTCTAACAATGTAGTACAAAGATGTCATGACTTTTGTACTTAGAAAATAAAAGTAAGTCAACTTTGTAACACAATAAGTATTGTTTCCTATTAATTCTACTCATTACATTTATATGGCATGACATCAAGAAAACTTTGCATGCATGAACTGTTTAATAAAAATGATTAAACTAAAATGGGGTACCATTTTAAAGGCCCATTTGTAACAAAAAATGAATAATTCTTAACCTACATTAACTGTAGATTTGTACTTAAAAAGGTGCTAAAGAAATCAAATGTTTGTGATTTTTGTTCATGTTTGCAATATTGCAAGTATGAAAGCAATGACTCCAAAAATGTAAAATTTAATTTTCCATTTGTTAAAAAAATAAAGATTTTAAGAAGATTAGTATATATTTTAAGATGTTTTAGTCATTCCATTATATTTTGTTTCTATTCATTCCATTTTATTAGGTGCGTTCGTAATTATATAAATACGTAGCACCTATTGTCGTCGCTTGAAACGTCCGTCCGCATATAACAACGCAAAAACTACCCAACCGAATGGTTTGAAATTTAAGATATATTATCTTTGCAAATTTTGTCGAGACATTTCAAATTGTATAAAAATCGAATCAAAACTTTAGGAGATATTAATAAAAATATTTACTAAGAAATTTGAAATTTTTTTTTTAAATCGGTGCTTTTTTGTTATAGGAGTTTCCGAGATTTAATGATCAAGTGACAGAGATGCTTATTTTATTACAGAAATTAATCTGCAGACGATATAATTCATTTCACAGAATTAAAAATCATCAAGATCTGAATATTTATATAGCTATCTATAGTACGAACGCACCTCGTTTGACATACAATTTCCAACTTGTTTTATTTGATTCTATTACATGTAGGTTGAATTCAGGTTATTTTTACTTTTAAATAAACATTTAAATATGTAGAGGGCTACATTCTTGTTACTCTTATTAGAGTTAAGAGGTGTATTTAAAAACAGTTTTTTCGAAGGATAATACTAAATGCATAACATAATTTATATAAGTTATTCTATTTTATATTATTTTATTTTATTTGTAATTAACAAATTGCTTAAAAAAATAATAATTCATTCAGATGCATTTTAAAGTAACGCTGGAAAAAGATGCGGCTCCAGAATTATGAAGAATATTTATGCACTATCTGTTATTTCTTGCTGTAAAATACAGTAGCAGATTCTTATATGCACACCTTGAACTGACACATTGTGTGTGTTATAGATTTTTGTGTTATGTAGATCAGTGGTCACCAATTGATGGCCCATGAACTATCACTCGCCTGCAGGAAAGTCTGAACATTTCTTGATTTCTTAATACTTTTTAGTAATAAATAATATTGTAAGACATTCTTATACTTATGTAATTTTATGTGTTTAGTTTTTTTAATTTAAATCACAAGCCCTAATGATTATGTACAGGGCTTGACAAATGCGGTCGCCAGGTCGCTATTGGCGACCAACTTTCTTTGCCTGGCGACTAAGTTATTTAATTTGACTCTTTCTTTCATTTCTTTTAAAAAAATAAACTAAGAAATAAACACAGTTGTCTCTCCAACAGCCCTAATCGTGCGGGCAGCAAGTAGTCATCTCTCTCTTCTCTTCCATTTCACGCACATAAAACTCCATTCTTTTCCGCTCTTGTCGGCTAGCATATCACGTGAGTAGAATGTGGGGACAGGGGGGGGGAAGTTTCAATAAAACATTAAGAAATTTTGTCAATCCATCCTATGTGGCATATAAAAATTGGTAGTAATGATAAAAAAGGCGTACGCTTTTTGTAAGTTTCAAACCATATTTTTGTGTTCAGAATTAAAGCTGATTAACCTATCACATTCATTTTAAAAGAATAATAACATATAAGTGATTATAAGTAATTCATTTGAAGTAAATCTATAAAACTTAATTAAAATTTCCAGAATAATTAATAAACATATATATATATATCTTTCTTTCCCACTTAAAATGCTTGGCACGTATCGTCTACGTTGGACAATAGTTCGGCGTCACTCTGTCTTGGAGGCAAAGTGTCTGGTAGTGGGTTGTTACTCAAAAATATTTTATAATTACATTGTTCGGATTATTATTTGCAGAAAATGGAAATAAAAAAATCATTGATTTCAAGTCAGAAGGGTAAGGTATTTTTAATATATTTTTTTATTCTTAAATTCTTATTGTAAACCGTTGTATCAAAATAAACCTCAGCCGGCTGCTGATCCCGATTATGTAATACCAGAGAGGGAATTTTTTTCTTTTTAGCAATGCATATTACATAGTAGCTCTCCAGTTATTTTACAAACGTCACAATGTTTAATTAAATTTCTTGTAAGATGTCTCATTATAGATGCTGCAAAGTTACAAAACATTAAGAAATATATCTGAAATTATATTCAAACATAAAGAAAAAATACTTTTATTTTTAATTTGGCAAAACTAAGAAAGTTCATCAAAGGTAAATTTAAAAATAATAAAATGATTATTTAACTGAATTCAATAGGCTAAATAAGCAAACAAATCGTTTTACGACTTCACTATTTTATCGATGACTTCTCCTCAGATATAAATTTTGTAGAACTCAACTATTAGGACATTTGAAGCATTCGGCAATCAGCATTTTCCGAACATGCCGGTGAATTCAGACTTTACAATACCCCCCCCCTTTTTTTTTACCCAGATATATATAATTTTGATAAGTTCCCTTAGAAAACTTAGTTTTATTACATTTTTTAATTATGTACTAGTCTAAACTATGTAACTAATAATTGTAAACTATGTTTGTTATTATTTTTTCTAATTTAAATCATAAAAATATTTTGTGCTTTTTGAAAATCAGTATAGAGGAGGAGGGGGGGGGGGTTAAAATTTTTTACTGGCGACTAGAATTTATACCTAGCTACCAGATTTTTTCAAATTTGTAAAGCCCTGATTATGTAAATCGATGATATTTGTGATTTATTTTCACAATGAGTACCTAATTTTTGTTTCTCCATATAAAGTAAATATCCACTTCTCAGAGAAAAAATTTAAAATTTTTCATTATTTACATATTTCTATGAAGAGTCAATGTAATTTCTATCTATCACGGCAGTTAAACTTCTGTACTGGTGTTGGCTAGAAATTAAAAATAGTCCTCCATTTTGCAGTAATATAAGTGGAATAAAAAATCTATCAATTTATTTCAAATAAGTAGGAACAAACATCACACCAAAATGTATGAAACTTGAATAAGATTTTAATATTAAGTAATAGTTTAAAAATTAAATAATAAAACATTACTATTTAATTTATTTAAATCGGTTTTTTTTCTTGTCTTAAGGTATTAAATGCTTACAGAGAATTATTGACAGTAAAATCTGTGTGCAACAGAATCTTGTCTTAAATGAAAACTTTACATGGTTTCAACAGAAAGAATACCAGCAATTTTATTTGCTAATAGGAAAACCTGTATAAACCAGAATTTTTCTAGTTAATTTTGATTCCAGTTTCACAGGTTTTATAAATATTGGACAAAAGTGTGATTGCCCATTTTTAATTTTAAAATAAATCAGTTATTATTAACTTTGTAAAATTCTCTTTGTAAATTTACTTTGCAAAAAAGTAAGGGAGGGGTGTAGATGCCAAAATCCATGTTTGCCCTCTGTGAAAAAAAGCTAGTTTCAGCCTTGTTTTATACATATATGGATATGTTAATACATTTCTGTTGACCTTTAAGTACATAAGATGTCTTTTCTTTTCAGAATCTTAAGATTTTCCTGGAATGAATGGAACTCGATAACTCAAGATGAAGACACACAGGCTGTAGAAATGTTGCCAAGTGCATGTGTGTGTTTTTCACTTCATATTCCTTGGTAACATTGCTCCAGCTAAATTTCATTTAAATAGGGCTCTCAAAATCAAAGCTTTTTGATGCAGGAGACAAAATTGTGAATGGAGGTGGAAAAGATTGAGTATACATTTGAAGGAAAACCACACTATTCAATTGAGGTATGTTAATAAGAATTTATGCTGTCTTCAGTACTCTAATTATGGTTCTATGTAATGATTCTGTTCTACATATATTATTAGATTTTTAAGGTTAGCTTTTTACACTAGTTTTTAACAATATTTATAAATGTGTCATATACATTTTTCACAGAAATCCTCGTGCATTTTTTTGCATTTAATTATAAATAGTAAGAAGTTTGTCTCAAATATTTTCTTGTGCCTGTGTTTGTTTTTCCAAAATTGTTTTTTAAACCAGACCCATCGGTTGGATGGGGTTTGAGTGAAATTGGATTACCTGACCAGTGTAGAACTCTACTTCCATGAAAATATTTTTTCCAAATGACAGTTAAATTTTGACCTCGATATGGGAGAGCAGGGGGTATAGGGCTGGACCGTGACCTTCGATACTCCGGCCAAATAACTGGTTTCAACAGGGATCGCATACGTCACTGCAGAGGGATCCACATCCACCGCTTACAACGTGATCCCTCTTGCCTCGCTTTGTCGTTGTTGCTTTGGCTTAGCGTTCTCCTACATGTTGGAGCAAAAATAGCACGTGTCTATTGTGATTTTTAAGTTATATTTCTTCTTATCAAAGCCATCAAAATTACACACATGCCACCTCCTTGTGTGGTACCAGGATGCCATTCTAATTACAAGAATGAACCAAAATACAATCCATATTTTTTTTCCAGCGGACAAATATCATTGAAACCAACGGATACACGCCATGCATTGTAAAAATCATGAACCCACAAAGTACAGCAAGGTAAGAAAATGTATTATTATTTATTTTTCAGAGTATTATATATATTCAAGTTTTTTATTATCCATTTTTATCGCATTGTCTCATTATAAATTAAATTTAAAAAAGCGTTTTGTTTTAGCATAGTTGAATAACTTTTTTATAAAATCCATATTTGCACAGAATAAGTAAAGTATGATAAATATAATATATTCAGGGGTCGATGTAGATTTCTTTTTCTTGGGGCCCATTTTGTAAAAACTAAAAATTATTTTTGTGAAATTTATCATAATTTTGAGAAATTTGTTATATTTTTGTGAAAAATAACATTTTGTTATGAAAGATGAAATCCAGCTACTCAAATTCAAACCAGGCATATTAAATGCTTGGTAATAATAATAACTTCTTCAAGTCTTTCTGCTAAAGTTTTCCTTTCTAGAGAACTTGCTTCTTTGTAAATTATACATTTTAAAACCTAACAAAATAAAAATAATTAATGCAGAGTATGTTTTTATGGAATGAAATTTTGTGAAGGTGTCCTAAATAGGCCACGAAGTTTACCTCGATCGACCACTGATATATATAATATTATATTACATTATATATTTTTTGTGGTAGAATATTATGTAGTAAATATATTTTTATTAATGAATAACACAAAGTGCAAATTATTTTAATTATTGGTATTTTAATATTTAATCATTAACTACTAATGCAACTATTTTAATAATTATTTAAATTATTGTATACTCAAATTTTTCATTTATTAATTTTTATCGTTCTACTTCATTACAATTTAAATGAAGCTACATTTAAAGAATCTGTTTTCTATCAAAAACATTTTGTTTCAGTATGGTATATAACCTTTTATAAAATCCATATTTTCAAAGGAAGTGTACAGTACAAAAAATAAATAATACATTTAATATGTATGTGAATATGTATGTAAAAAGGTAAATACAGGGGAGAAAAAGCTTCTATAAAATAAAATTCATCTAAATCCTTCTTTCTTCCTGAGCCCACAAAATTTAAAATCCTAAAAAAAAAAAAAAAAAAAAAAAAAAAAAAAACATTTTTTCAAATTTTCTGCATTATTGTAACAAAACATAATCAATCATCAAAATCCCCCTCCCCCAAACCCTGACATTCTCACTTCCACTTCTGATACCCAGAGAAGTATAGTTAAGTTGAATTCTGGGAGTGGGAAGAGGAAGAGAGATTTTTCTCTTTTTTGCTGTTGGCTATTTTGTTTTTATTAGCGGTGTATAGAGTAGTACTTTAACCAAATATTGAGTACTCAGCCAAGTAACTAACGAGTAGTTGTGTATATGAAAGAATCACTGATGTGCACATGAAGTGAACTTAAGGATATGAAGGAGGGAGATTTAACTTGATATATTAATATATTACAATGTAATTTATGTATTTGGATTGCCCCCCTCCCAAAAAGTATAAGGTTTCTAAATTTTATCTTAAGGCGAAACTTAATTGCCAGCTTACAAATTATTTATTCCCAGTTTCTTTTCCTAAAAATTAATTTCTCATTTTATTTTGCTTGTTATTACCCTCTGACTGCATTTTCATCTATTTAAAAAAATAAAAGAAAAGAAGTCTTGCGCCTGGAAACAATGAGAAATCTTTGTTCACAGATGTAGTGCATCTATATTTCGACGGTTAGTGTATCTGCTGTCAATTCTCATGGCATATAAAAATTATTTCTTTCGTTTCTTATTCACACAGCCTTTTACTTGCCATATTATGGTACATCAGCGCCCATTTGTCATATTTTTATCTCTCATCTTCCACTTTTTACATGGTAATATTTTAGGGTGGTTTCTTGCAAAAATTCACAAGGCTCCATTATGCGGTTTTAATCAGGCTGGCGTTAAAATTCATAATTGCTCTTTGACTCTTTACATTAACAGATAAAATCACATGTGTCTGTCTGTTCAGACTCCTGTATCGCCAGAATATATATTTTTGGCTAATTAAATTTCTATTGTTTCGCCAACGCCTTATACGATCTGTGAAAGTTGTGACAGTTTTCTAGAGATACTCAGCTTTTGCTCTGCATAGTATCAACATGTAATTGCATTTACCTCCTCTCCGGCATTTGATTACAGGCGTTGTATTGTGTACCTTGTAAAGAACCTGGATTACCAATAAACAGAGCTTGTAATTACATTTGAAGTCTTCTTATATTCTCGGTGAAACTGCTAGTGCCATTCAAAGAAATGACAGCATTGGTAAGCTCTATGGATGGGAAATAGTTACTTTTGGTTAACCGATAGCATCATCTCCCCCCCCCCCACCTTACAGTTGGATAGACAACAGGTTCCAACAACCTATTATTTTTATAACATGTAACTAATCTCTTTGTATGCTGCCAATGGACAATTTAATTCAACATCTTTTAAACAGAATGTTTGAAACAATTTTGACACTGTTTTCTGTTGAGATGAATCCACATCATTAAAATAAATTTGCATGGTTAAACTCAATTTTTGCCTGTAACATAAAAACTTAGCTAGTTATGATACTTTGAATTTCATGCATTGTCAGATTTTCTAGTACAAAAAAAGACACTTTTCCATTTTTAGTGATTCCAGCACTGAAAATTCATGAAGTTCTAAGTATCATTCATAACTCAGTAAGTTTTAGTCATTAAAGAATAAATTTTTACTATTATACTTGTTAGAACACTTAAAAATTTTCTAAATAAAATTTATTGGACCCAGGCATTATATACAATTTTTAATTCCTTAACTATTTAAAAAGTAATAATTTTTACGTAATCGATTTTTATGTGATGCAAAACAAAGTTTGAGACATTTTTGCAATTAGAACTATATTTCTAAAACTAACGGTTTAGAAATTAGCTATTAGTAAACGATAAGAAGAGATACCCTGTATAAGAAAAAAAAAACACATTTTGCAAATCTCACAAATATTATTTACAGTTACCTCTCACTTATATGACTCTCGGTTATACCCCGAATTCTCTCGGTCCCATCCATGCTTTATAGGAAATAATGCTAAACTTCTCTCACTTATATGATGCTTTAAACGTTTCAAGCGAGTTTACATTTCCCATTCAAGAATTCATTTTTATAATCATTAAATTACAAATCATTAACGCTTCTTATCTTTATCCTTTTGACTATTGTTAAAGTGTTTATAAATAATGAATAACATTTCTTATCTACCTTGGTGTGTTATTAATGATGAAATCTATGGCGGGAAGGTGGTTGTATGGAATTTTCTTGTGCCTGCTATTTAACAAAACTGATTAACAAAAGCCAAATGACCACCTGCAGATCATGTCTCTGTATAGTACTGAGTGAGTAATCAGGTTAGTATAAAATGCACTTTCCTGGATCAATGTCCATCACATCCAGATATAAAAGATGTACCATTTCTGCAACAAATTAAAGTTCTATTTTTGCCAGCAGATTCTACAAACAGATTAAAGCTATTAGATTTAGGGATTATAAAGAATTTCAAGTAAACTACAGAAGGAGTTTGATTTGTCGTTTTATTATTGATTTGGAAAACGAAAAGGAAGCTAAAGCAATTTCCATTTTAGATGCCACGCATCTTACAGCATCTGCATGGAAAATGTGACATCAGAGACAGTTAAGAATTGTTTTAGGAAATGTTGTTTTACACAAGACCAAACTGCTAGGTCAACAGATGAACCCGATTTTGAGAGCTTATGGGAATTCTTTAATGAGAAATCTTTGAAGATATCAATAATGAAGACGTGAGAGCAGAGGGTGACGAAGATGGAAACAATGTTTCTGCTGTTGTAATTTTTTCAGAAGCAAGTGCCGCTATAAATACATTAAAGAATTATGTCTACCAAAATGATTATTCCCAAAATAGCTTTAAAACTTTAATAGACTTAGAAAAAGACATTTTCTCTTTTAGTCAACGACAGAGGCAAACTAATATCACTTCATTTTTTGAGAAAATGTGATCTGTTAATCTTCAAAATAAACATAGTGGTGAGTGAACTATTTTGTGAACTTTTTAAACTATGTTTTATTTTTTATTATTATTTTTCTAAATTTTGTTAAAATCTGTTCTTAGTACTCAAAACTTATCGTTTTTAAAATAGGTAAAATAATTAATACATATAAAGTTTGAAACTTGTATAATGAAACGATCTCTCAGTCATACGACTTTTTCTACAGTCCCCTGAAAGTCATGTAAGTGAGAGGTCACTGTATATAGTTATAATTGAATGCAATTCATCTTAACAAATTTTCAATATGATTTTTAAATTAATTACAATTGTATTAAAATTAAGTTACTACACAACTTATACAATGCTATTTTCTTTCTTTCATTTTTTGCCCCAGGTGCCAGTATAGAAGGGGGGCGCGAAAAGATTTAATTCGTCTTTCGGTAGAAAAAAGAAATAATGAAATTAGGGCTAAAAGTCATGCAATCAGACATCCCAAAGTAAAATAATACCAGTTAATTCTATATACCTTGCTTTGAACATGGCCGGTTTTTACATTAGGTGACCTGGGATATTTGAATAATGAATTGAATACATCAAAGATACTTGCAAGGTCAATATACTGTCACAATTAGACCCGAATCGATTCACCATTTCTGATGTTATCATGATGATAAGTTTTGCATGTTTTTTACTTTTGTGTGTCCCTGTAAATGAACTATAAGAGCTACACATTTTATTAACAAACTCATCTAATATAATGGCAAATCAATTTACTTTTCCAATTTGATTTGAAATTAAAAAAACAAAAATATTAAGATAATGTACTTTCTACCAATTATTTCATATTTAAAATAAAAATAAAAGCAATGGATCGAAAATTCTGTGTATAAATTTATTTTGGAAAGGGGGGGGGGAGCTAATGAATGTCTATTCTGGGGCACTTCTTTTCATACATGGTGAAAAGTTAGTATGCAAAATATTATCTCGAATATTGATTTCATCCTTCTCAAAGTAGATGAAAAGCCTTTTTCGTACACAACTTTTATGATTGTATACATTTGATAGGTCATTTTAATAAGAAAATTTCTAGTATTTTTCAATATTAAGACTCTTTTATTGCATTTGTGATGAATATTATAGTATATTTGGGGTGTGTGTGGGGGGGGGTTAATATTTTGCTTAAAAAATAAAGTATTTATTACTTTCCAGCTTTTGCTGATATTTTGCTAGCAATTATCTGAATTTTGAGAATATTTTTTTTTTATTTAATTATTAAATAAACTACGTACATTGAAAAAATTGCTTGTACTTTTAACGACAGGTGGAATGTGATTTTAAAGGTAGATTAATATGAACCATGGATTGCTGGAATTAAAAGAGCATATATTTATCAAATAAAAATTGTGTATGTTTATAAAGACACATGTTTGAAGATAAAAGTTTTGGTATCCATTTAGAGTAGATAAATATTAATTGAAGGAATTAAATAACATATCTTAATGAATTATTTTTAGTTGTGAAAAGATTATATGAATGTCATGATTACTTGAGTATTACAATTTACTTAACAGTTTTATAATATATTATGTTAGTAGTGTACAGATTTTAGTACTTCTCTATTATCCCGTCGACCACTTTACATAACAAGAAACTATTGTCAAACTGTAATGCCAAATAAACAAGAGAACGTTGCCGTTGGAATATCAAAATAAGTAAAATATAAGAATTTAAGGACACAATTATTATTTTAATGAATGAAATAACTCATAAATCGGTAAAACTGAAAAATACACACACATGTCGAATTAAAAACCACTTGATGACATAACAAACACGTATAATGCTTCTGACATCAAGTAAATGGGACTGCGTTTTTGGCGTTTAATCTTGCAGTTTGGCGATAGTTTTTTATTATGAAAAGTGGTCGACGGGATAATAGAGAAGTACCCAGATTTTTAATGTTTCTTGCAACCTTCAATTTAATCTTGGAGATAACAAGCAGTTTAGTTGAAATTATATTACATTAAATATATATATAATATTAATTATATTAAATATATATATAATTATAATTTTATATTAATGTTTAATATTTAAGATATTTTAAAAATAATGAGAAGTATCTAGGATATTCTGATAGCATTGGTATCATTTGTGCAAAATCCGGGGGCAATAAACGAATGATGATTATTATAATAAATAATTTTTAAAAAATTACATTCAAATATAACTGCTCTCTCTCTAAGTGTTTAACTATTTTAAGTCATATGGGTTGAATAAATTTTAACATATATATATATATATATATATATAGTTACTTTCATGTGTTTTGGAAAAAAGTTGAAGAATAAAATATTTTTATTTAATTTAATTTTATTTGTGTATTATTATTCCAATTGTTTATTCATTAATTACACTTTTTAACTTGAATACACAGAAACTCAGTCAAGAAGAAGATTTGAAATTTAATTACTGATTAATAATGCATTAATTTAAATTTAATAGCTAAGGTATATAAACAAACCTGCCACTGGCAGATTTTATTATTTTGTCTACTAGTGGTGTACCGAGTAATGCTTTGGCCGAGTAGTTGTGTTTAAGAAAGAATCACTGATGCGAACATGAAGTGTGCTTAGCGGTAACACTTCTATGTGTGTGTGTTTATATAGATACCTATTTATAAACATGCATCTTGTGCAATATAATATAATCATATTTTTAAAAATTTTATTTCATTTATTGTGGACCTTTTAAAGACAATTTTGGAATATTCAAAAATTTGAAAACAGTAGCATTATTAAAAATATATATATATAAAAAGAATTGATATATAAATAGTTCAATTAACCAATATGAAATTAAAATTGATTATTTAACACATCTTTACCCATTTGTCATTTTGATACCTGAAATCTGTCTATCAAAAATGGTTATTGCTTGCTGTAACAATTCCTTGAATAATGCAAAATGTTTCATAGTTTTTAAAAGTATCTTATTTTCTTTTGATTAAAAAAATTGGTTACTATCATGTAATAGCGGCCCTTGAGGATGAATCGTCAAGTAACCAAGATTTATCGCCATATTATAAAGAATGTATGACATAATTATTATGTTAAATCATTACTTTTGTGATGTATATGGCCGAGTTATTAGTCATATATAACACATATATGATGTATACATATAACATGTGCATAAGTCATATAGGATGTATATATATGACATACAAGACATAAATAATGTATGCAATGACGTATATGGGTGTTTGGAATAATATGTGTAAATATGATGCATATTGAAGCTTTTCGATGATCTTGGCGAAATCAGAGCTGAAACCTTGACATAATTGTAATTGTGGAGGCCGCTATAACACGAAAGCACCAAAAAGGGGGCTTTACAGTTTCTTTTTTTTTTGTGTGTGTAATGTGCTAAAATGCCATTTTATCAGTGCTCGCAGTGAACACATTTTTTCTGGAGCAGGCCAAATTTACAACAATGAAAGAAATGCGCTATCTCCAGAAAATGTAGAATGATTAGTATTTTTGTACCATAATTTGCCATACAGCAAATTTAATAATTATTTTTTTTAATTGCATTTATTGTATTTTCTGTTTCTACATACTGCTTCTTTATCCAAAATCAGTCTTTTCCTACAGTTTTAGAAATGACTTTTTTTTAATATAAATATAAAATTAAACTTCAATTTACATTAATTTTGCATGGGGGTTTTTTCTTACCTTTTTCTACGTTTTATAGGTAAATTTTTATGTACCGAGTAAATAGTTTTTATGAATTATGGCATATATTATACATTTATATTCAAATAACTTTTTATAGATCACTTATAAATTAATTTGTCTTTAAATATGCTGAAAACATGAAATTCTTGCAACTACTCGTATTGGCCGAGTACCGAGTACTTGGTACGGCCCTATTTTCTACCACTATTTCTAAATCAATCTACTCCAAAAATTTGTAAGAATCTGTGATGAAAGTCATTGTTTTGAAATAGTGGTGGAACCAATGATCTAATATGCCTGTTCATGAAATGTATTAAAAAACTGCTTCTGATTTATATTAGGTAAATTACTTCTGTATGTATGTAATAACAGATAAGACTTCTGTATAAGTAAATAAATTGTATAAATATTGAAAAAATTGGTTGTGTGTGCCTTTATAACAAAGTATAAAAAATTCTTTATTTCAGATATGTAATTGCCTACTCCTAATAAATCAGACTGCTTTTGTTAATAAATATTTTTGTATTTCTAGTAATCTGCTCAATAGTGCGAAACTTTCTGACACATTTTTAAATGCAAAGACATAAAATTGGCAGGCCTGACCATGGAAGCAATCTGGAATCAAAATGAGTTTTCCATTTTTTGATAAATAAATTACTTATCGAGTTACAAGCTATTCGTTTCATGTGACGGCATGTTTTATACTTTCTCTGGTTGTCACGTACAGAAATCCGGTTCAAAATGGTAACTTTGACAGTATTTTCTGAAAGATCTTTTGCGTTTACCAAAAAAATGGAAAACGTGTTCCAATTACATAAGTTTCTGAATAACAATAATTGCCAATTTACGAACAAAAATGAATTTAAAAATATGTCGTAAAGTAGACAGTTTGAATTTGAGAATGAACAACCTTAATATATATAATATAAAAAAAATAAAAAAGAGAGAGAGAGAGATAATAATAACAAATGTTGAAATAAGATTTAACTGTTGAAATTTTTTTTTAAATATTGCATTTTGCATATGAAATATAACATAAATGTTAAAATACCAATGAAGGTGATGCAGTTTTTTTTCTTGGGGGCCCATTTTGTGAAAAGTAAAGGTTATTTTGAGAAATTTATTATATTTTTCTGAAAAATAAAATTTTGTAACAAAAGTTGAAATCCAGTTAATCAAATTCGAAACGAACATTTATAAACAAAAACTTTTAAAATCCTTTTGCTGAAGTTTTCCTCTCTGGTGAACTTTGTTTACAAATTATGCATTTTAAAACATCACTAAATAATAAATAGTAAGTTTTTATGGAATAGAATTTTGTGAAGGGAACCATTTTATCAAATTGATTTTTGTGAAGGGACCCATTTTATCAAACTGATATTTGTGAAGGGGTCCATTTTATTAAATTGATTTTTGTGAAGGGACCCTAAATAGGCCCCAATTTTTTCCTGTATCGACCCCTGAAACAGATAACATTTTGAAAGTTTCTGCTGATTATCTCTGTATAAACAGCTCTGGCATTTGATATAAAGTTGAATATCTTGCAGGTTTTGTTAAAGTCATTCTTTCTATTTTGTTTACAGTTGAAAATTTGCCTTTTCATTAGAGTTACATATACATAAATTGTATTAATGACTCTTTTGACTTTTAGAATTTTCAATCCCTTTTTTTAATAAAATGCAAGGAATAAATAAGCATTAAATATTTACATATAAATATTAAGGTGCGAGGAGAATATTGAAATGGTGATCAAAAGCTTTCTACAAGTTTAACATTCAAGCATTTTATTTCTTACAGATATATTAATGCACTTTATTCTTTGATTTTTCACAAAAATTTTAAATTAACATGATAATTTAAATTTTTGTCCCAATGTTAGACAAAAAATATATATATATACTTATTTTGTTTGACTTACAAAAATAAGTATTAGAAATGAAAAAAAAATTCTTTATTATCTGTTTTTAAATTGCAAATTTGAGAAATGAAATTTAAAAAGAAAGCCAGTTCATGTTATTCATTTTTACAAAGAATAGTTTTGAAAAACTTGTTTTTTAGAGGGAAGGGGTATTCAATAATGACAATGATGCTTTAAAAAAAAACTCCGCCAAAACTTAGCTGAGTACTCAGTATAGCTCTAGTTTGTTGGTATACATTGATTTATGAATGTTGCTAATGAATTTAAAGTATCCTGAATTTGTTAAACTATATCATATGTTTTAAGCAAAGATTTAATAATTTGATAAATTCTAATTAGGAAAAATGAAGAATTAATAAGAAATTTAAATATTAACAGTGAATAAAACAATTTCTGTACAAAAGCAGACATTAAAAAGAAAGCAAAATTTACAAATAATAATCTTTATAAAGACCCCTTCACACTTTTATTAACTACTACTCAAATGTGTTTGAATCTTCTTAAAATGCGTTTATATTAAATACGATTTTGTGAATATATGAAAGTTTCTGTTCGCAACATAGAAATTAATCGTAAATACAAATTTTCATTTGCTTTATAAAAATTCTTGAGTGAAAAATCATTTATACATATATATATGATTATAGCTGCACAAAAACCTTTGTATTCATTATAATATTTAGTAACTATTTCGGTGATAACTTGTAACTTAAATTAAGATAATATTCTTAAATATATTATCTTATACAATGTTCCTTATAAATTGTACAACTAGTGTTATTATTTTTATCATGTTTCATATGTCTATCTCAACAAAAATAAACATTTCAAACTTCCGTTATACGAGGTTACCAGAAGAACGCCAATAAAAACACCAAATCGCCAGCTCCATTACCGGAGATGACGTCAAAAACATGGACACACGTGACTCGTTGCCATCTACTGGAAAGGCCTATTAGATACTATGGAGCATAATCCGTATTTTTATGCTTTGATTAATAAAATTATAATCAGTAATTATAGAAATTAATGAAGGCTGTGAAAATCAATGTGAAAATCCTTTATTTTTTATTGAAAACTCTAATAGATTTTTTACATTTTATTTATTTTTTTTTTTGATTGCGCTCTAACACCAAAGAGCATTTTTATATGAAATATGTCAATTATATATTCAAATAAAATTTTTTAATTTATTATCAGTTAAATCGGGTTTGCGGAACCCGAGCTAATGTGAAATTGGAAATTTCTGCTATTTTTAGAGTTTACCGAACCTTAAAAATCATTGTAATAAAAGCATTTTCCCTTTTTTTTCTTATTTTACCTCAGATTCTTCAGGTCTAGACAACCAGGATTAATGCCGAAATTGTAAATTTTCTGCCCTTTTTTTCTTGAGCACAGAATCTCTCCAAACATGTGAATTTATAATTTTTTTCCTGAGTATGGGGTTACCCAAAAAAATACTAAAATTGTAAAACTTCTGTTATCTTTTTTCTTTTGATTTTCGACTGAAATAAAGCCGAAATTATAAAATTAATGCCGGAAATATAAAATTTTCACTATTTCTTTTAAATCCGCAGAACCAAATTATTTCCGAGATAGTAAAATTTTCATCTTTTTTTTTCTTCCTTTACATCAGAATTTTTCGGGTCTGGAACACACAAACTAACCCCAAAGTTGTAATTTTTGCATTTGTTTTTCCAAGTTAGTGGGATTTGAAATAGTAAAATTTCCATTTTATTTACTTCTTTAGATTTCAATATTTGCATTTTTGGGGTTTGCAGGACCAAAAATTGTAAAGTTAATAATGTCGAAAATATAACATTTTTTATGAAATCGTGATAAAAAAACTAATGCGAAAGTGGTAAAATTTCCCACTTTTATTTTTCTTGCATTCCCTCGTAATTTGTCTGGTTCTGGAAACCCCAAATGACGCTTACATTGTAAAATTTTTGCCTGCTATTTTTAGGTCACCGGAAAATGATATAAAACCAAAATTAAACATCTTTTCACTCATCACTACATAGTATAAAACAAAGTCGCTTTTTCTGTCCCTATATCCCTATGTACGCTTAAATCTTTAAAACTACGCAACGGATTTTGATGCGGTTTTTTTAATAGATAGAGTGATTCAAGAGGAAGGTTTATATGTATAATAACCATATGTTTTGCTTTGTAATTTCAGATAAATCATCACTACATAGTATAAAACAAAGTCGCTTTTTCTGTCCCTATATCCCTATGTACGCTTAAATCTTTAAAACTACGCAACGGATTTTGATGCGGTTTTTTTTAATAGATAGAGTGATTCAAGAGGAAGGTTTATATGTATATCCATTAAATAGTGGAGAAATACTGTTATTTTTGAGGTTTTTAATGTGATGTCGTAAATAATTTCATTTTTTCCGCTTATACATTGCAAACGCAGGCTGAACCCTACAAGATTTATCAAAATAATGTACTAATTATTGTACACATTAAAAAGGTCTACAGAAAACACAAAGGGATGAAGGTTTTCAAGGTTAACCCGAAGCAAAGCGAGGGAGGGCCGCTATTATTTTGATATAATATGTATTTAATATTACCCCCCATATTTCACATAAAATATTTTGGATAGTCTTAAAATGAAATACTAACATAATATATGTTGTATAGATTCAACTGATAGATCTTCGTGCATGCTTTTCAAAATAAATTTTGGAGATTTATTAGATTTCAACTGTCGTTTCTAACTAAAAGCTACAAATTTACCTCTTCTATTGCACTTTACATACATGTAAATATTTTACATACAGTTTTTGCACAGTATTGACATAATTAAATTTTACCACATATAAAATTTAATACACATTGTGTTTTTGTGCGAGTGTGCATAGAGTAACTGGGAAGAGGAGGTGAGAATGTGTGTTCAAAATATTTTCATTCTTGACCAGAGCCGATTAATGCAGGAGCAAAATTCCACAGTCATTTTGCCTTATTTAAAAAAAAAATCTGCAGTTAAAAAAGGTTAAACTTTTATACTAAAATATTGTTAGAAGTTTGCCACTGCAGTAACTGGATCATAGCCTTGACTAAATATCAAAGCTTGCACCCATGATTTATCCAAACAAATAAAATGGAAAAAACATTATAGGTCGATATGTACATCATATTCTTCAAGATCAAACAGAAATATGCCAGTAGGCTGCAGTGTTGCCAGTTGTTTTTTTTTCCAATTGCTTGATAGCTGCCACTTTTTTAAACAGTAATATTTCCTTTATTTAATGACAAATTTAATAAAGTGACTATTACTATTTCAAAACAAATGTCAGCAATGAAGCAATCTGAATAATAGGAACCAACAGGCAATACCAGTACTTTAGCCATCCCACACTTGGTGTCGGTTCTTTTAAAATTTCAGCAGTCAAAGTTGAAGTTGGTCATTTTTTCCACCATCTCTGCTGCCCTGTATAAATGTCATATTCTTTGCAACAATTTGACTTTATTGAACAGACTTGATTCTTGACTATAGCTGTGGCTTGATATTTCCATGCTTACAATTTATCATAGTACAGTCATGTCAATTTTCTCTCACACCTTTCTGGAACTTTCAAAAGTTGTTTCAATGTTTGAGAAAGATATCTTTGTGATGCTTATTATAACTACACAAAAAAAGGCCATGGGAATGTAGTAGCATCAGATTTTGCATTCAATCCTTCAAATGGGACGCTGTTTATTTCCATTTGTGATTGATTCTTTATTTTCTGAATATGCAGCACTGCATTTCGAAGAGTGACTGAAAGTATTGGCTACATAAAACTAGTTTATTGATGTATTTTTCATATAAAGCTGGAATTTCTTCTTCAAACAGGGCTCTAAAATATTTCATTGATAATAAAGTGAACACTTTAGCTTTACTTAATACTTTTTTTAGCTTTAATTTATCTTCAGAACAAAAAACAACAGCAATCATGAAGGATTTTGAAAACTTTTTTCTAATTCACAAACCCATTTCATTGTTTTACTACATTAATTGAAAGAAAAAATTGCTCTTTTATATTTTACAATCACTCAAGCAAAACAATCTTTCATGCAGTGTTACCACAAATTTCTATTTATCAGCAGCTGTTGGTTTGTTAAAACATGCATTAGGTAGATGCTATCTACAAACACTGAGTAGACTTTGAAAAGTTTCCCAAGAGGCGTGGGAGAAAATTGACATGACTGTGTTAAGAAAAGCTCTAATGAAATAGAAATTTCAAGCCAGAACTTATAGCTAAGAGTATGAGCCAAATTGTCACAAAGTATATAGCATTTATGTGCAGAAATCAACTGTGAAGCTTTCCATAAAGTTTGAATGGCCAACTACAATTAAAATATTGTCATGGCCATAAATGCAGACTAAATAAAAAATAATCAACTTCATTGAAAAAAACTTTGCTTCAGAAATTCAAAAAGTCCACAAATCAAACCTCTACAATACATAGAACACAAATTATCCAGAATATTCCAAATTTACATTGAAGAAGTAGCAAATATTTATCGCCAAAGCAAAAGTGTAAATGGGAATGCTTGACAGTTACACAGTTAGCAGTTTTGTAATGCAATTCTACTAATGCTGTAAAGTGTTTCACAATATATGTGTTATGCACTATTTTTTCCTTGTTTATACTTGAAAAGGTCACAAAGGCAGTTAAATTGTTAAATTATTTGAATCCAACCACTGGCTACACATAGCCCATTCAAGACCAGATAGTAATATTTCAGGGATAATGTGTGTCATCCAGTAAGTTAGAAGCTTTCTACTTGTCTTGTAGTATGATTAAAACAGATCATTTAAATTAAATGCCAATTTTTAAAGTTTGTTTATTAAATTGCTAAGATTTTGAAATTTTATTTGCTATTAACTTGCAATAAATATGCACAGTAAACACACATGCATATACTTATAGTAAATAATATTTATAAGTTGAATAAAAAATAGTTAGTAGCTAATTTATATTTAAAATATTATTTTAAAAGACAGGTGGTAGAGAAAAAGTCCTACTTCCAACAGTAAATAGTTAAATCGTCTTTTCGTTATAGGATGATGCACATTGCAGAAATATAGAAAACAAACAAAAGCTAGAAAAGACTTCATATAAAGTAAATTTAAATTACTATTATAAAATTTTAGTATTGTAAGAACTTCCCATTGTTGAAATTAATTTTCAGAGACAAAGTTTAATTTTGTCAGTACTTTTTCAGACCAAAGAAATTCTCTAAGACTGAAATTAGTCCTTTAAGAACTTCTCCATGTCTGAACTTAGAGACTTCTTCTAGTCTTGCACCCACAGATGTGTGTTTTTAAAGAACTATTGGAATTTTTTTTTCAATATATCTCATGAACATGATTTCATTTTAGAATAAGATCAG
This sequence comes from Maratus michaelseni, assembly GCA_963931845.1. Taxonomy (NCBI): domain Eukaryota; kingdom Metazoa; phylum Arthropoda; class Arachnida; order Araneae; family Salticidae; genus Maratus; species Maratus michaelseni. The sequence goes on along the minus strand of OZ007598.1, from coordinate 279,580,434 downwards.
CACTTAATTACACTTTCTCCTAAAAAAATAATGGTGCACAATTTTAAAAAAAGATTACGAATTTTAACCATAGTTAATAAATTAAGATAAATATCTATTATATAAATGCAAAGGTAAACTTAAAATTATTTATTTTTTAAATGCAAGTTTAAGAAAGAAAATTGCAGCATAAGTTTGAAATATCATTCACTTTTGATATTAAGTACCAAAGAGGAACTAGCATTTATTGCACAGTTAAAGCCACAACAAGCCTGACCCCAGCAGAGAGATTTCCAATTACACATGTTATTCATTACAATATAAAATGAAGAATATATGTATACGGGCAAAAAAAATAAATTTATAATTAGAACAGAGTTTTAAAGCATTTAAATATGGAGAAACTATGGTATTCAAATAAGTGATTTATAATTTTAATAACTGAGAACACAAATTACTGAGAAAAAAGTGCCAACACAAGAATTTCAAGAATTTAACTCAGTTGTCATTAACTATTTGCAGATATAGAAATGTTGCGTCAATGAGGACAAAAAATGTTTCTTTATTTAACATTAATTTTTATAATACAAGACTTGTAAAATTACATCAAAAGTATATCTTTTTCTAAAGAATCCTATTTCTTTTACTGCATCTTTGTTTTAAGCTTACTAACTTTAATAAAAAATTGTGCATATTTAATATTTATCTTCTTTTTAACTGTTGGCTGTTTTGTTTTAATTGGTTTTATTTTAAAAAACCTTAGTTTACCTACTTAGATCAATGCAAATTACCAAAGGTTTGAAATTGAAATGAATCCTGTCAATATGTATATTTACAAATTTATTCTAATACCTTAATAAATTTAGAAGAACGCAAATGAAATGAATTAAACAAAATCATTTAAAGAAGTTAAAAGTTACATGAATTCTAAATCTTGAATTCATAATAATACTAGAATTAATCCTATTAAAACACTTTTGACAAGATTCTAAATTTGCATTGCATCCAAGTCCCCAACAATCAGTATTGTGAATTCGAGGATTAGTATGGTATATAATTACTGAGAATTTTCATAAACACAGTTATTTGAACTAAATGAAAATTTTGAAATAAAGGAACCAAAACCTTTCTTTTAAAGAAAGTACAAAAGAAGGAGGGATAAAAATTAATGATATAAGTTAAACAAAAATATCACTTAACAAATATTAGGAATACCATATAATTTTAAGAATTCACATTACTGGGACTGTGATCGTATAGACATATGAAATTTTAAGAGACCATAAGTAAATAGTTAAATTTTGAAAAAGGTAATTTATCATAACAAAAATACTTCTCATAAGATTTTAAATTAAAGTATTAAATTTACTTTATATATCAATGTATACATGTATGACCATGTATTTCATTTAAAGAAAAAGGTCTCATTTAAATAATAAAGAATTTGAATTTAATTAATTTCAACATTCAGTAAAACACAAGTTTATTTTCATCAAGTTTAGTGCTTAAAATATTATTGAGAATCTCAAAATTCATGAATCAAAATTAAGGGAACAAAAACCAAATTAGATTTTAAAAATTAATAAAAAGTAAATTACTCTATTTCTCATATAAAAACCAATAAATTTTGATTTCAAGATTAATTTCATGATTAGGGAATACTATAGTTTACTTTAGTTTAAACTTTCACCAACAATAAAATATAAATTAATTAAAAGAAATTAAATAAAAGATTAATATATATATCTTTAAATTGATCATTCAAACTATACATAGTATTCCAAGTTAATTCTTAAAAGTTAACAGTAAGAAAAATTACTGAAAAGCAAACTTATTGAAATGATAAAAAAAGAAAAAGAAAACAGAGAAGATTTACTAGGAGAAAATGAGTATTTATTAACAAGCAGCATTTTAGATAGTTTATATATCATTTACTAAAAACACAGGTAGATATTATTATATGGTCAAACAAATAATATCATTCATAAAGTATAATAATAATAAATGAAGTTTTCTACTCACACTTCGATGGTATAGTGCAGAGGTTCCCAAAGTGTGCTCCGCGGAGCCCTTGGGGCTCCGCTTATACTTTTCAGGGGCTCCGCGACATTCCAGGAAAATAAACAAAACATGGAAGAAATTAGCATATTGCAAAGGAAATTTTTTTCGAAAATATGTAGGAATTTTTGTGCGTGGGTGTGTGTGTCAAAAATAAATACATCTATCACTAGGTTTAAAAATACTATAATATATATTTTTTTAATCGTGAACTTGAACTTGTGATAGGTTCAATGGGCTTCCAAGTTGCGAAGCAACTGCACACCCTGGCTTTGAGTAGGTGTATATCAAATCCTGAGAGAGTCATATGAAATGTCTAGCCATAGTCTAATTGACTACATAAAAATAGGATAGTGTTAAGTATATCTATAAAATAATGAAAATTTACTAGTTAAATTATAAAAGTAAAAATAGTTCATAGTTAAAAAAAAAACAAAAATAATGCTGGACGAGGTAAAGTAAAGATGTTAGGAGAAGTTTAGGAGAAAAGTCAATTTTATTTTATTTAATAAAATAATCATATAATAATTTTTTTTAAAAATTAAATTAAAGAGAAAATAAGAATTATAGCTCGGAAGGACTATTCATCAAGAATAGTGGAGTACCTTGGTTTTTTTCCGGTTGGATGGACTGCAAGCATCGTAGTCAGGTAGCTCATAGATGAGTTCATTTGGGATGTGATTAATGTCATTTTAATTGTGTAAAAATTAGAATTATACGTGTATCCATTTACTGTATAATATTTTTGGTTTGAACTACTTTATTTTATGATTCTGCATTTAATGTGTTATAAAAATTCGATTCAAAATAAGCTACAAGAAATAGTATTCTGAATTGAATGCACAACGTGAATCTAAAGAGAAAGGCGCGTGAGTGCGTTATCTCTGCTTGCCGAACAAAAGGGAGAACAGTTTTGTTCTTTGGAGGTCCGCCTATTCATATGGTTATACTTAGTTCTTTTTTGCTTAGTAACTAGGTTCTAACTTCCTAATGAGGCAAATGTGTCTCACATTGTTTATTTTCTTTCGCTTCACTCTTTGCGATCTTTAAAATGAGGTATTTTATACTCAATTAGTTGCTATATTTACTGAGAAATGTGTTAGTTAAGTTTTGATTATTTCAGTGATAAACTTATAATTGGTTTTCGCTTATCGTTAATACTTTAAGTGGTATAATCTCAAATTTCATGTTTTATTTCAGTTTAAAATTCAAAACTGCTTCAATTTTTTTTAACCTATTCAGTTTTTCAAAAGTTGTAATTAATTTTGACACTCTGTTCGCGAAAATGGAATATATTTATTTACGAATTAAATATTTATTTTCATTTTTATAATTTTTGTAACATCCTGTATCATTTAATAAACCTCTCATTAGATACATTTAATATTTGTATACGTTGTGTATATAGTTTTTTCTTTTTGTAACTTTAATTCCTTTAATCTGTTTGTTTTATTTTTATTAATTCTTAGTTATTTAAATTTTCTACGCTGTTTTACATAATTGTACTTAATTTTTAAAGCAATGTATGTTGCTGAAAATGCATTTTTTGTAACATCTTGTATCACTTGTATCACTCTTTAAAATTTTGTTTTAATTGGCCTCGGTATTGGCTGAGATTCTTATGTTATGATGCTACATTTTCCTATCAGAAATATGGTTGCAGCAATTTAAAAATATATATTGGTTCTTTACACTTGTCATCACACTAACAATCTAAACTTTTGCTCAGCTCTACCACTTGCTTAGCCTTTTCGTCAATGAGTAACCCCCCCCCCCTGATATAAATTTAACCTTACCCAAAAATCCTGTTTTGTTAATAAAGTTTTTCTACTAGCTGCAGTTCTTTTAACATGTGTATTTTTTAACCATACATCTATTTTGAGGCAAAAACAATGGTGAAAGAAAGTTTCTTTCAAAACTGTAATTAATAGCTAAATACTTCAAATAAAACATCCAAAAAAGTGAATGGTGCTGCACCTAACAATACAGGTTATGGATTTTGCCCCGCCCACTAAGCACTAAAATGGTGATCTGCTTCTAAATGTATTTTTAAAAATAGTTCAAATGTAGAAGCTCAGAAACGATTCGTTTTCGTTGCATGTTTAGAAGTACAAGAACGAAAAAAGAATCCGTAATCGCATGATGCTATTACGGGTGTGCGGGACTAGCAAAAAACGTGTTATATATTTACTCATGGGCAACTGGGCCTACGCATTTTCTTTCTTTTCGCGAGTAGCCTATTGGGATTATACAGAAGCCTCTCTTTGTAAACAAAAATTGTCCAACTTACCTCTTTTTATGTGTATGTGTGGTTTTCACCATAAATAATAACAGTTTCACGTAAGCCTCAATGCAATTTATGACCCAGACAGAGTTACAATTTTGATCTTTAATTCAGAGTTCATACTGGAAATCCTGAAAGAATATTATTTTATTTTAAAAATGGATGCCATTAACCCTTTAACAGTATTGCTCGAACATCGATCGGGTAAGAAGAGTTTCTTTTCTTCGTTACTAAAAGCTTTCAGAAACCACACATATTTTAACTATAATTTTTGCTGTATTTGGCACACATATCTCGATCACACAAGGCAGATATTTTAATAAAAAAATGGTTTTTAGTCCTTATTTTTAATGTATTGTATCCAATAATAGTAATATTAAATAAAACTGTTAAGGGGTTAAATAATAGAAAATTTGATTTTCAAAATTTCTAGTATGAATTCATAATTTCTGTATCAAGGAAAGGTCCAAACTGAGAACCTTGGCCCCATGTTGGAAACTACTGGTTTGGACTGTTATCCAGCAGATCTTTCTTTGCTCCATAGGCATTAAAAAACATTAATTTGTAAACCATAGAGTACCGTGGGGTCAAGGGGCTCCGCGAGCCGAAAAGTTTGGGAACCATGGTATAGTGGATATAACAGATGAAGACAATGACACACAGACAATGATTAACAATGACTCACAGGTCACTGGTTGACGATTCATTTTTGCCAATATCACTAGTGTTTTCTTTTTACACTATAATTAAAATACGAGTCCAAGAATTTGGATTCACAAAACTGCATTCATGACGATTTGTTTAATAACAGTTACATAAATGTTTTTTTTATACTTTTCAGCTCTACAGCTGAGTTAATAAACACAGTATTAGTCTATGAGAATCATAAAAAAATAGTAAATGCTTATCTTCGTGCACATCCCATTAAATAAATGCTTGGTTGATAATCAGATGATCGAAATTGTTTTCAAACAATTCGAGACGAAAGAGAAAGGTGTATTCTCACTAACTGAAGTCTAACAACTTGCTAAGAACCACACTATGAAAACAAGGATCCACGATAGATGAGAAACTTTCAATCATCAGTTAGCCCTTTCACGATCGTCGGCGCTGGGGTCTGCAGATCCACAGGACATGCTACACAGAGCATGTGTTTTGTCGACTTGAATACTCAATAATAATCTCGCTCTCATCAGCAATTCAAAAGGTGCTTCCTCAAAATTAGCTGTTTCTGAGAAACATTATGAAGTACAATGCGGTATCAATACAACCAGTTGTTTAAAACATATGCCGCTACCCAACGCAAAATGTATTCCTCTCTGGGTGCATCTTTTTCCAAAAACCTCTTCTTGCTACTTCTACTGCTGGACTGCTTTTTTTTTGTTTCTCTCTCTGTCTCGGCACTGACCAAGTGGGGTGGGGGAAAGCGTTCCTCCACCCGCACACAAGCTTCTCTTTATCGCTTCAAATCATGACTAACTCTCCTAGCTATGGTCGTATCCCATAGCAACGAGGTAGGGAAGGGAGTGAGCCAGTACGCTCATTGGATGACACCACTATGAGGAAATTCACCATACAATTTTTCCGAATTTTCGGTACCGGCTGACTTGCCTTACCAACAACACAGCTGTCGTTTTTCCTGCAAAAGTTGTAAAAACTTAGGGTGCAGTATTCTGTTGTTGTTTTCGCCAAAAATGCCTTCTAAAATAGTTTTATGACTATCTTCTCAGGGTTATAAAAACTGCCTACTACACAAGCGAAATGGGGCTCTCAGCTATTCCCATGAATTTCACAAAGGGTGTGTGTCCGTTGGCCAATTTGTGTGTGTGTGTGGTCCAATATAACTAACAATGAAAGTAAAAGCTGCAGAATACTGAGGTGTGGGTATCTCAAAAGATTCTTGTGAGGTCTAAAAGTGTAAACAAGAGGACAAGTAGGGGTGTTTTTCCTAAAATGGAAGCAAAATCCTGTAGGTGTTTACTTTACACATAGAAAAGCAAAGATATTTAGATTTTGAAACTAAAAATTTTAATTAATAATGTTTAAAATACATAAAAAAAGAGGAGGGGGTTTAATTAAATAATAATAAAAAATGAGTTTATAAAAAGGAAATGTTTTAAGATACTAATGAAATTTTAAATTGCAAAACTTAAATTTAAAAAACCTCTAACCTTACATTCATGGTTAATGGATGAAAGGTTAAGAAAGATACATATCTTACATCAGTAATTTAATAAAATTCTGCAGAGTAGCTAGTATATTACATTGCACATAATTTTTAAGACATTGAAACATTAGAATAATTGCTTGGATAGAAAATGTTGCCACAAATTGAAAACAAGGAACAGAAAACGAAACCATACATATTAGAAGTGATATCATAATAAAATTCTTGTACATCCTTTTTATAAAAGTTTGACAAGAAAATAAAAATAATTAAAATACTTTCCGGCAACTTTTATTTACATTTTAAAACCTCATCAGACTGTTATTATTTCATTAAATAAGAAAAGAAACAATGTATCAGACACACAAGCATCTTGTTCAATATTTATGCCGTTCAATACATAAAGATTATTTAATATATACACAAATAAAACAAACTAATATAATACAAAATATATGACATATTATAAAAATTAGCATTTTATAATTAGAGATCTTTTCATTGACTACTGTTTCATTTTCTTGTTTTTAATGTTTGGCAAGAAATTGCACAATCTTAAAACTAACTTATGCCAAAGTCCTTATCAAAAAAAGTACTGAAGTTAGTTGAGAGTCTACCTCCAATTATGATAGTGTGAATGAGCACTTTAGATTACCCTTCCCAGAAAATTTCAAGTTGCATATCTCACACACTAAAACTTTCTCACCAGTATGAAGTAACAAATGCTCGTTTATATCACGCTTATGAAAAAATATCTTCTTGCATATCTCACACACAAATAGTTACTCACCCAAATGAATTAACAGATGTTTTTTCAAATTACCCTTGAAAGAAAATTTCTTGTTGCATATCTCACACGTAAAAGACTTCTCACCAGTATGAAGTAACAGATGTTTTTTCAAATTATCCTTGATAGAAAATTTCTTGTTGCATATCTCACACATAAAAGGCTTCTCACCAGTATGAACTAACAAATGTCTTTTCAACTTACAGTTTTCAGCAAATTTCTTGTTGCATGTCTCGCACTCAAATGGATACTCACCAGTATGAACTAACAAATGTGCGTTCAACTTACTGTTTCGAGAGAATTTCTTGTTGCATGTCTCACACTCAAAAGATTTCTCACCACTATGAACTACCACATGTTTGCTTAAATCACCCATTCGAGAGAATTTCTTGTTGCATATTTCACATTCAAAAGGTTTTTCACCAGTATGAACTAACAAATGTGTGCTTAATGCACACTTTAGAGAGAATTTCTTTTTGCATATCTCACATGCGAAAGCTTTCTCACCAGTATGAACTAACAAATGTCTTTTTAAATGCCCCTTTTGTGAAAATTTTTTGTTACATATCTCACATGCAAAAGGTTGCTCACCAGTATGAATTAACAAATGTGTGCATAAACTACCCTTTTGAGAGAATATCTTGTTGCATATCTCACAAACAAACGATTTCCCTTGATGCGAGTCAGGAGCTTCTTCAAAATGTTCCTGTAAAGCAATGTTTCGTTCCATATTTCAAACTTTAAATATTTTTGTCTGCTTTCACTGATATAATGGTGACCTTTTCTCTTTAAATACTTTTATAGATGTATGCATCTGAAATAAATAAAACTGTTAATCTATCATATTTTATAATTCATCAAAAACATATTTCAGAGCAAAGGAGCTTTTGTTACGAAATTAAAATCACTGAAAAAAACTGAATTTAAATAAATTTCTAACCTAGCACTAAGAATATTTATTTCTCAAAGCTATGGAAACAGAGCTGCTACTGCCAAATGCAATAAACATAATTGCTTTAGTTTCCTCTGATGAAACATGTAGCACAAAAATAGTATCAAAATAGTTGCATGCTTACATAAAAAAGGGGGATGGGGATATTCATTTGCTATAAAATAACTAAATTTTTTTCCTAAATCCATTTTTTCCTCAATTTAAACTACTTAAATGTATCTTAAATGTAAACAAGAAAACCTTTATTGCATGTTATTTAGCCACATCTTATTTTCATTTTGTAAAAATAAATAAAGTAGCAATTCCTTTGCAGAAAGAGATTTATTGGAAAAGATGCATTTGATGTAAGAGATATCTGCAACTTTTGAATGCATAACTGATCTATTCTTCATAAGAAGTTTATGTAAAACAAAATAGCAAAATTGACGTATAGTCTGATTTTAAAACCAGTATTGTGTTAAATATAGCAACTAAAAATGTAAGATAGAAATGCAATATCCTAATTTGTTATTATCCACATTGCAATTTTGTCATTATGTTGAGAAAATGAGGTAAAAATGTGATTTTCTTTTTAATGAAGGCCGAATAAAGCATGGCACAATGGTCCTGGGGTGTCTAATTTTGAATAGTTCAAAAGAGCGGTACAGTCTAGTCCCCAATAAATGCGAACAAGAAGTTTTGTCATGAGAAACCATAAAACCATTTTTTATTTATACAGCCAAGGATACGTTTAATAGCAATTTGCAACTGTCTCTTCATAAAATGAATGTCCTGTCCTACACACATAATACGAAAATCCTCATTGGATAAATCTCCTTTTACTGCTGGAGATAGTTGGTTTAGAATAGCATTAATGTTGATTGAAAAGAGAGGTATATACTCAGAACCCTGTGGTACACTATCTTCTTGCACATAAGAACTACACAGTATCCCCCAATCTGAACTTAAAAAAGTCTAATGGCAAAGAAGTTTTTAATAAAAATGGGGTGGTTTCCTTCGAAGTCCAGGTTAAAAATATCACAAAGGATCCTATACCACCATGGGTTTATGTACCTACTTTCCTCAGTCACATGATTTGCATTTTATTATTACTATATAAGTTATTATTATATAGATGACAGGATTTAATAAAATGAAGAAAACTTGTATTAATATCTTTTTAAATTTTGATTCGCTTTTCATAAAATTTGAAATGATTCAACAAAATTGTACAACGATTATACATATTAAATTTCAAACCATTCGGTTGGGTAGATTTTGTGGCGTTATATGCGGAGAGATGGGCAGATCAAACAATAAGTACTACATATTTATATAAATATGAACGCACCTAAAAAGGTTCTAGGAATAAATCAAAGCTTGAAATAGATGTATTTCCTATTGTCTCTGCTATGTTTTTATGAGAAGTTATAGTTTTACCATTGTGTTTTAAAACTGAAATATAATTTTCAGAGCACAGGCCCATATATTTTTTAACTCTTCTCTAGAGTTCTTTGTTTGGATTATTGGAATAAGAGACATATTTCCAGGATTCACATTAGATTTTATGCCGCACTTCTAGCTTAGGCTTTTGCTTTTTTACATGCTACATAGTTAGGATTATTTGGATACTTCTGTAAGAAGCCCAAGCCTTATGTTGTTATTTATTTGATATTTTACAGTCATTATTCCACCGTAGGTTCCTGTGTGTATGTGTAGATGATGTTTTTGAAATCATGGCATCAGAAGTATTGATAATGCAAGTGCTTTGTCAATATTTCCTTCTATCATACTATTAGTAATACAGTAAAATACTACTAATACTTACAGCTTGGTTCCGAGCATTGTGCAGATTTCAGACTTTTTACAGTTTAAAGCCATGTCTATTTAAGCTTTGTTTACATTTTTTAAAATTCATATTTTCAAACAAATTAAATTGTTAAAACTTAGAAATAAGTAAATTACATGCTTAAACATATAAATAAAGTAAAAATTATTTTTTTAAATAAAAAAAATATTTTAATTTTTTTATCAAGAATTGTCTGTTATAAGACATTTGGTTTATGTTAATGAACTCTTTCTTGCAGTCTATAAATAGTCATTAGATCTTGCTGAATCACAAACCTTTATTACTCTAAAAAATATATCTCTAGCCTAGTGCGAAACTGTCATCAAAAGTTAATTTTTCCATTTCTTTGATCAAATGTAGCAGAAAATCGCAGGCATAGGATTTTTTTAATTCAATTTTCTTTCCAGAATAATATAACTATTGTAATGTATTATTTTTTTATGATCAATGAATAAATTTAAATGATTTATTTATGAATAATAATGATGTTTTCTTTAAAAAAGAAGACGACAAAAGTTTTATTTAGACTTGAGACAAAATTATACATTATTACTAGAAGATGTCTTTGTCACGACCTATTTATAAAAATCAGTACTAAAGTTTTATTTATATTTCAGAGCTTCATAATATTAAAATAACCTCGATAATATTAACAATATAGGAATATGATATTAAAATGCTATTAAATTTCTAATCATGATTTAATGGGGGAGGGAAATAAAAGTGTTAAAACAAGATCAAAGAATCCAGTAAGTTTTGTTAACAGAATAAAAAAAAAAAATTGAAAATAAAGAGCAAATGTAAGAAATAACCATAATAATATTAATGTCATGGGAAAAGCCAACAACAACAACAAAAAATTATACTTTCATATTTGAATTTGCACTTCAACACTATTTTCATAATTACTTTGCAAGAAAGATCGATATTATAGAACTATTTGATGCATATGAATGGCTATAACATATATAGGTAAAACTGAGTAATAGATGTTTTATTAAGATTTCCTAGTGTAATACATTATTAAACAATAATCAGTATTCAAATATAATAAATGAAATATTTTTAAATGTCTACAACTTTGTAATTATGATTAACTGAAAAGAACATTAAGGATTAAATACCATAATTTCCGGCATGTAATCCGCAGATCAAACAATTCGGTTTCAACCCAGAAATTTTATTCAATAATTGAAGCCAAATATTTACAGCGATCTGGGAAGTAACACATTATAAAATAAAATTTCTGGGTCCAAACATAATTGTTTCATCTGCAGATTATATGCCGGAAATTATGTTATATTATCTGTAAGCATTTCCTTCCAAAACAAATACATTTTCATAAGAGCACAAAATGTATTTTTCAAATATAGATGATTAAATAAAATGCTTAAATTAAAAAAATATTTTAATGTACTATCATTTTAAAATATAAAGAAGACTTATTATATGATAAAGAGAAGGTAAGTATTAAAGTTGGTGAATTTTTTTTTTCAAAATTTTTTGTCCTCATTAAAACATTTTCCAATAATTTAATTTCTTTGTTTACATTTATAGATTCAGCAAGGATTACAGGTTTGTGGAGTATTAGTACTCTACTGTATCTGCAAGTGCTGTAAAAGTTGGCTCTGTCATATACATAGCATTTAGGATAGTTATTTGAATAATCATAAGAAATAGTCTGTGAAATAAAAGTTGCAAATAGGTCGGTGCCATGTAGATCATTTGAGGCCCAGAAGTTCCAAAAAGGATATATTGCAGTTAATGAGGAACATATGCAAAGATCTACTGCATGATAATTTCAGGTTGGTTCGCATTAAAATAATTGTTATCACCATTATTGAGCAGGAATAAGCCGTTGTCAGAAATGAAAGTTTCCAGTGCTGGACCAGGTGGATTAGAATTATGGTTGCTCCAGATTTGGCTGTGTGCAATGAAATCTCAAAAAATAATGCAAAATCTAGGGAGTTAGGGAAACAGACTATCCAGATGATTTGGCAGAATAATCTGAGTCAGTGGTAAGAAAATAGACCAGATCTGTTGAGATGTTTGACATGTACACAGACTGCAACTGTTTGTAGGTTTCTATTTAAAGAACGTAAGTATAAGGCAAATTGCAAGAAATACCAACAGCTACACAACCAGTGGGCCTTCCATTATCTCTGAAATCATTTCTATAAGTTACATAGAAGTGTGAATTATGTTTCTCACTAAGTTATATCTGGGTTCTTTTTAAAGTTAAACACAATCGTTAGTGGTTATGGAGAATACTACAGATTTCATAATATTTATAATTTATAGTTCTGGCACTTTCATACAATAATATTAGTCATTTTTTAGATGTGTATATCTATGTCATTTTGTTCAGAGGTAGTGGACATACTATCTCTTTTCTCAGATAAATCAGAAGCAGGATTCCAAAATATGATGTCTATCTTTAGTGTATCCACAGTATTTTGTCCAACTGATTTGTCAGTTGGCTTCGGATTTGAAGTACCTTTAGATGTTTTTCTTTATTGGGGAATTCTACGATGACACATTAGATTTCCCAGCTAAAAATGAACTGCAGTTTTTCTACAGAAGTGAAGTATTTTTAAAGTTTTTCTACAGTCAACTGTAGATTTTCTGTAGTGCAATCTCGACTGTAAAAATACTTCAGTTATTTTGCAGTTAATGTGAAGTAATTTTGCAGTAATATATTTCAAAAATACTGTGAGCTTTTATCTGCAAAAAAACTGCAGTTTACGTGAAGTTATGTTATAATCATAAATTAAAAAAATAATCAGACTTTACATCTGTAGTAAAACTGTAGTAAATTTGAAGTAATTTTACAGTCATTAATTCAGTATTATATTTTCAGATGTATCTGCAGTATAAGTGCAGTTACTCTAAGGTAATTTTACAGAACTTAATTTTAGTAAGTTTGTGAGATATTTTCAGCAATTTATCTGCAGTTTCAAAAGCTAAGCAATATTAAAGTTTTTCAGTTTATGACAATATTGCGTATTTACTCTGTTATTAATAATTAACACTGTTTTCAAGACTTTTAGTTTAATGGGACTAAATTGAACCAAAATCAAAATCCTCGGGCGGGGGTGGGGGAGGGGGAGGGGTGGCGAACACTGCTTTGAACCAACCATTTTGAGATAAATTTTTAACAAATAAATATAAAACATAATAAATAAATAACTTTCAGGGGGAATTTAAGGGGGAAAGTCCGCCCTTCCCCCCAACGGGAAATTTGTACTTTCTCTAGTGTTTAATTACTTTAAATTACTCGAAAAAAGAATAAATTTACTGTTTTCCAAAATCGGTCAAAATAAAAAATTAAATAAAATTTCAAAATCCAGGGAGGGTTAATGACGCCCCCCCCCTTCCAACGGAAAATTCTTAGTTCCTCTTTTAAGTTAAGCGAGGAACAGCGAGTTAAGCAGCGGACATTGCTTTCAACCTCCCCTTTGGAGATAAATTTTTAACACATAAATATAAAAAATAATAAATAAATAACTTTCATGGGGAATTTAAGGGGGAAAGTCCGCCCTTCACCCCCAACGGGAAATTTGTACTTTCTCTTAGTGTTTAATTACTTTAAATTACTCGAAAAAAGAATAAATTTACTGTTTTACAAAATCGGTCAAAATAAAAAATTAAATAAAATTTCAAAATCCAGGGAGGGTTAATGACGCCCCCCCCCTCCCCCTCCAACGGAAAATTCTTAGTTCCTCTTTTAAGTTACTCGAAAAGAACCAATTTTATTATGCTGTTCAAAATCGGAGAAAACGTAATTTTAGTTACTTAAACTTTAAAATTCAGGAAGAAAGTAGTAATTGAACACCCCCCTCCCCCCCCCCCACATACACACCCTACACACAACGAAAAATTCTTAGTTCTTTTATTTTAAGTTATTTTTTATTTTTATTTTATTATTTATTTTAGTTATTTAGTTATTTAAATTTCAAAATCGAGAGAGGGGAAATGGCCTTTCCACTTATTAACTACAGGCATGAGTTCCAGTTTTCAATAAAATTTTACTTCAAAAAACAAATGAAAAATGTAAATCTCCTTAACATTTATTTTTTTTTTTCGTAACTGACCCGGCATTTCTGTCTCCAATTATGTGAAGAAACACTACTACTCAACTCAACTCCAATTCCGATCGTGTTCTGTTTACATTTTGACGGCGATGGCGGTAAGCGGTAAGTGCAAGCGTTCGTATATTATTTTCTGTAATTCGCTAGCTTTGTTAATATAATAATTAATGCCGTAATTTTTTAAATGTTTATATATAGCCATAAGATGGCTAAAAATATGTACTGACAGACACCTCTACAAATCTAGATAGATTAAAAAATTAGATACATTCAACGTATTTATAAAGTACCACGTTGTCTTGCCAAAAAAAATTATTTCGCAGGAGATTTGTATTGTCAATGTGCCGTCCATATTGTCTTATTTTAGACTTTTTTTTTTTTTTTAATACTGTAATAGCGATGGAGTTAATTTAAAGTTTGTTGCCCCTACAATTACGATTATGCCGATAAATCACGAAATGTAAAACACATATAGTATTATTATCATGTCATACATGCTTTATAATTTGATAAATTTTGGTCACTAGATGTTTTTTCTTGTATTAATTTTACATTATTTTGTAATAAAAAATGCAGAAAATGAATCCTGAAATGTGTTTTATGGTGTTCAATGGATAAATAAGTTAAAAAAAAATATTTTCTTTAAATCCAAAGTTTTTATTATTACAAACAAGTAACAGCATACAAAATTTAAAAATAAGCTATCAAGCTGGGGTGTAAAAATCTAGGAGTCAGTGGGCCGATTCTCACCACTAAATTTTATTAGTATTCTTCGGCTAAATTTTATTATTATACTTCAACTAAATTTTATCAGTATTCTTATTAGTCGAACAATACTAAAAATTTAGTGGTAGTAATCTACCCATTGGCGACTAGATTTTTACACCCCTGCTATCAAGTATAAAAATATAGCAACAAATATTTTGTTATTAATTGAAAAATGTTAATTGACATCTGTAACATACCAATTTGGCAAACTATCTTGGAAAAAAAAGAAAAAGCTTTTAATCGCATTTCATGTAACATATCATTCAAGAGGACAATAATTAAAATAGTACCAACTCAACTCAACTCCAATTCCGATCGTGTTCTGTTTACATTACTTTAAATCATAATTTTTATAAAGTTATTTTCCTCCTGGTATATTATTTATAAACTTTGATTAAAAGCAATTGAAAATATATGTAAAAACCTTGAGAAATCATTAATTGGATTGACACTAATATTGACACACAGGCTAAGTACAGTCAAGATCAACCCAAACAATATTATAAATTTAATTGTACTGATAAAAGGCTCAAATATTTAATTTAATTTTGTAATAAATATGAGTTATTTGAATTCACAATAACAAACTCTAAATTAACTCCATCACTATTAAAGAAAAGTTTAAAATAAGATAATATGAACAAAACTTTGAAAATACAAATATCCTATGAATATATTTTTTCTAGTAAGGCTTTTATAAATACGTTGAATCTAATTTTTTTAAGAGAAACCAGTTTTGAAGAAGTGTCTGTCGGTACATATTTTTAGCTATCTTATGGCTATGTATAAACATTTAAAAAATGAATTACGGTGTTAATTATTATATTAACAAAGTTAGCGAATTGCGGAAAATAATGGATGAACGCTGTCACTTATTGCTCAATGCCGAGAGTCGCATGTAAAACGTAAACAGGTTCAGAGTAAAGGTGAAAATAAGCACTCGCCAGTCGCCACTCGTCGATTAAACTTGAAAAACTGGCGACTAAAAACATGGAAAGTACCGGCCAAATGCAGGATTTTCTGTTTAACTTTTTTCCCTAAAATTAGCGATTTTTCCACGCCCGTTCGACGAAATTCATGATTTTTCCACACCTGATCGCCGAAAGTTTTTATTTTTCCGTGCCCGATCGCCAAAATTGATTTTTTCGCGGCTGATCGCCTAATTCCATAATTTTTCTGCACTCGAACGCCGAAATTTATGATTTTACAGGGTCCGATCGATGAAATTAATGATTTTTCCACAATCGACGGCCAAATTTCTTGATTTTTTTGCGTCTGATTGCTGAAATTCATGATTTTTCTGCACCTGACCACAGAAATTTGTAACTTTTCTGCGCCCGATTGCCGCAGTTCTTGATTTTTTTTTTTTTGCATCAGATCGCCGAAATTTATGATTTTTCTTCACCTGACCGCCAAAATTTATGATTTTACCGCATCCGATCGATTAAATTCAGGATTTTACAGCGTCTGATTGACGAAATTCAGGATTTTTCCACACTTGATCGCTGAAATTTGTGATTTTTACGCATTCGATCGACAAAATTCATGATTTTTCCCACACCCGATCACCGAAATTAATGATTTTTCCGCATTTGATCACTGAAATTTATGAATTTTCTGCACCCGATCACGAAAATTCCTGGTTTTTCTGCCCCTGACTACCAAAATTTATGATTTTTCCAATTACGATCGATGAAATTCACGATTTTTCTGCATCCGATCACCAAAATTCATGATTTTTCCGCACCTGATCACCGAAATTTGTGATTTTTCCGTGTCTAATTGCCACAATTCTTGTTTTTTTTTTTTTTTTTTTTTTTTTTTTTTTTTTTTTTTTATCAGATTGCTGAAATTCATGATTTTTCTTCACCCGACCGCTGAAATTTATGATTTTACCGCGTCCGATCGATTAAATTCAGGATTTTACCGCGTCTGATTGACGAAATTCAGATTTTTTCTGCACTTTATTGCTGAAATTTGTGATTTTTACGCTTTCGATCGACAACATTATTTTTATGCGTTCGATCGACGAAATTCAAGATTTTTACACTCTCGAATGACGAAATTTGATTTTTACGTAGCCAATCGACGAAATACATATGATTTTTACACGCCGATCGATAAAATTCATGATTTTTACTCACTTGATCGCTAAAAATCATGATTTTTACACGCCCCATCGATGAGATTCGTGATTTTTATGCATTTGATCGATGAAATTCAGGATTTTTACACTCCCGAATGGTGAAGTTTTTTTACGTAGCCGATCAACAAAATTCATTTTTTTTCTGCGCACAATCGACAAAATTCATTATTTTTACGTGCTCGATTGAGAAAATTCATGATTTTACACGCACTATCGACGAAATTCAGGATTTTTACACTCTTGAATGGTGAAATTTGCAATTTTTCTTCTGAAATTCAATTTGTGGGTTTTTTTTTTCGGTTAATGTGCGTGAAGTGTACATATATATATAAAAGTTACTAACCGCTGTTTGAATGAATTTCATGAATTCTAGAGATTGCTGTATTGTGAGTTTCGTGCATTCTAGAGATTGCTGTATTGTGAGTTTCGTGCATTCTAGAGATTGCTGTATTGTGAGTTTCGTGCATTCTAGAGATTGCTGTATTGTGAGTTTCGTGCATCCAGGATGTTGTTGTTTTTTTGTTTGGGGGGGGGGGGGTTAATGTCGGCAAAGCGTACATATATATATATATGTTACTAACTGCTGTTTGTATGAATTTCATGCATTCTCGAGATTGCTGCATGGTGAGTTTCATACATCCACTTTTTTTTTTTTTTTTTTTTTTTCAGTTAATGTATGCGAAGCGTACATATATATGTTACTAACTGCTGTTTGAATGAATTTTATGCATTCTAGAGATTGCTGTATGGTGAGTTTCATGCATCCAGGGTTTTTTTTTCAGTTAATGTTCGGTTGATGTACCTGCTTAATCCGGTAACGGATAATTGCATACCTCGCTTATATAAGTGTTTTCGCGGTCTCCTCTGATAATGGGATCCAGGATAATGGATATTCAGGGCCATGTTGCCTGCAAGTTTGGTGTAAATGTATCACTTGTACGTGCCACCATTCGAAACAAACTAAATTCTGCTGCAAAGGCTGTGTAATGTGAGAAGAATTTGTAAATACATTTGGTATTTAAATACGATGTAAATTATAAAGCATAAACATCAAATGTTAATAAAATGGTTTTTTTTAAATTTAAACCTTATTTCCTACATAATTGCATACAAGATAAAATTGGAAGGACAAATCAGGATGCAGGTAAGAGTAATTTTTGTAAATTTTAGCATTTTTTTTTTAAAAACAGCAAAGCATATATTTGTTTTGCTCTTAATATTAATTTTATGCAGTTATTTTTTATTAGCTGTAACATATGTAATACATTTTATTTCATAGTAAATGGTATATAATTTAGAAATTTACATATATATATATATATATATCCTTTCGTATAATTTATTTTATATATTCAAAATTATATAAATATTCAAGGCACATATTGATACTATCTTTAAGAGATGAAAGAATATTCAAATTTGAAAGTCACATTGTGGAAAAATTAGTTGCAATTAAAATTAATTTTTGCATTTAAATTTCATGTAGAGGAGACTGATACACACTGGAACTATGGGCACAGTGGACCACCCTCTAATATTTTATTTATTTAAACTTTTTTAAAGCTTCTCTTATATCCTAATAGACAACAGCACTGCACTGATTATTTATAGCCTTCAGAAAATATGTTTAGCTCAGATTGAACTATTTTATCCTGATTGGTTGTTTTGAGCTTCTAAAAGTAAAATTTTTCATCATCATATTTCAATTTTTTAGTAATTAAAGGTTGTAGATAAATAAGATAAAACAGCTTTTTTGTAAAGCTAAGATCCTTTTTTTATTTAACTTTAAAGTTAATATGTTTAAAAGGAAGCTATAAACAATATTAATATGATAAACAATATTAATATGATTATTTATTGAACTTCAACATGGGTCACAGTTGACCACCCACTCCTGGGGCACAGTGATCCACAATCCACTCTGCTCCTGTAATGCAGAATGTTCAAAATATTTAATAATTGCTTATTTACTATAAAGAAATATTGTTTAAAAAAAGTTATTTAACTGTAAAATAAAGTAAACAAAGAAAAATGACAATTTATATAATATAGTAAGAAATATTTTGTTTTGTATATACTGCCTTTGATAAATATAACTGTAGTCTAAATTTTTGATGATTCTATTCAAGTAAGATTCATGAGATGCAAACTGAATGGAAATCAGTTTATTTTTCCCGAAACTGTAGATGAATCTATTGTTGTCAATGATGTCATAATATTGCTCCCAGACCCAAAAGTATTTCAGGAAAATTCCAGGCTCAATCTTACTCTTAAGTATTTTGGAATTTCATTTGCAAATTTTAATGTGCGCTGATTTTTTTGTACTTAAGTAATAACTTCAACTAAAGTGCAATTGTTCCTGTATTAATCTGTTATTATTTTCAAAATATAATTCATTTTGTTTTTGTTTCAAAATGTTACTTGTAAATTTATATTACTATGTTATTTTGCAGGTAAAGGGAAAATAAAAAAGACTTAGATTAATGAAAAATAGACTTATATTGTATTTCAGATAATACCTAATAGAGGTCCAATGTGCCCCAGAAGTGGGGCACAGTGGTCCACTTTATGGATGCATATAAAAATTTTTTTTGAAAAATATATTGAAAACTATGTTATGAGAAAATTATGATAAATGTATAAATGTTTAAGGAATATTCAAAAATATTTTCATGCAGATCAGTTTGTGCATTAAAGAGAACATAATTTTTAACTGAAAAAATGTTCCACTGCGTACCAGTCTCCCCTACATTTAATATTTAAAATTATCATCTAAATCTGCCACAATAGACTTCATTATGAATTGCTTATGAGATTAAAAATTTGCAATCCCTTTCGCATATATATATATATATATTCTCACAAGCTACAAAGAAAAAAAAATTTTTCGGGGGGGGGGGACAACAGATTTTTATATAAATTGTGAAAGTAACATGTATGTATACAACTGGGAGTGTTTAATTGAAAATTAGCCAAATGAGGAGCCGGAGAAATGGAGAGAGTTTACCAGCTAGTTAAATTAACTGCAGAATTCTAGAGGGGGGGGGGGGTAATCACTTCCATTTTGCTCCTAAAATATACAAGTTGAGAGTCTAAAAACAGCCAATAAATTTTCTCTATATTATTTGTAATATTTATTGTTTTGTTTTAAAGAAAGTATTGGTAAACAAAAATAAACATTGATTACGCCAAGGGTGTCTGTAAAAACAACAGAAATATTCAGACGTCACTTAAGAGAAACGAGGTTCTCTATTTTAATGAACTACAGAAAATTTGCAAAAAAAAATGCAGGTGGGAAACTACAGAGAATCTGCAGAAAAAATGCTGTTGGGAAACTACAGAAAATCTGCAGAAAAAATGCAGTTGGGAAACTGCGGTGATTTGGCCGATTCCACTACAGAATTTTTGAGGTTGATACAACTACAAAATTACTGCAGAATTTTTGAGGTTGATACAACTACAAAATTACTGCAGAATTTTTGAAGTCGATACAACTGCAAAATTACTGCAGAATTTTTGAAGTCGATTCAACTGCAAAATTACTGCAGTAATTTTGCAGTTGTATCGACTTAAAAAAAACTGTAGTCGAATTGGCCAAATCACCGCAGTTTCTCAACTGCATTTTTTTTGCAGATTTTCTTCAGTTCATTTTTAGCTGGGTTAATTGAAGGATTATGTTTTTCAACATCAGGTCTACAGTTTTGTTTCAAAGACTGTGCTAGTGATATTTAGAGAATTTCTTTTATGGAATGCAAGTTATTTGAAAATAGGTTGTGATAGCTTTAAAGAAGCAGTTTGTGATGATTTAGGAGAAACAAATTGTGGTGCTTTAGGAGAAATAGATTGTTATGATTTAGGGATATTGTGTTGATCTAGATGTGAGATTGGCATTAGTAGACATTTGTTTCTTCGTTTTACAGTGATTGACAATTGTTTTCTGTAGAGAAATCAGTTTCAGTTGCTAAAGTTTGATAAGTTTTATGAGATTTTTCTTTTTTCCACTGTTCTCAAGATTTTGACTAGGATGAGTGCTCTTTTTTACAATTTATACAGCATGCTGGGGCATTGCAGTGTACAGTTTTGTGGCCCACTGCACTGCATCGACCAAGTTGATATTACCTTGACATGATTTTTTAGAGTGTCTAAAGCATTGACATCTAAAAGAATGCAGTAAATTTGGAATATATGGTCTGACAGAGCATGATAAATATGCAGCTTTTATTGAATTATGTAAATTGAGCAAGTTAAAAATGAGTATTACAGGCATAGTAGGTATTTGATTACATGGGTATTTCTTTGTCCTAATGATAGATTTTTATTATTCTAGCTTCAATAACATTTTGTTCACTTTTAGATTATCCACTATTTCCTCTTCCATAACAAGCAAGAGCACAGATTCCAAGATCACTATGTGAGATGTATTTACAGTTTTAGAGAGAGGTAGAATTAATAGAGACATCAATGCTTGTAAAATAAGAACATTAAGTTAACTGCTTGTTCAATAACATTTATTTCTATTAAAATTTGGAAAGGAGCTTTCAATTGTTTAGTCGACCAAAACTTAGATAGATTTATGAATAAAAGGTTAAAATTCCCTTTATGGCGCTTAACAGTAAAAAAAAAATTCTCCTGCTGTGCAAGATTTATTTGCATTTCAGGCAGCATTGTCAACCTCCACATTCTTTAACTCTATCAGCCCAAGATTTCATTTGGGTCTTTTCAATATTAGTTTTCAGGTCTGAGTCTGAGATAATAAGCTTTTTTTTGAGTTATTATGATATGTGACGTCTCAGAAATATGCACTTTTGTCTAAATTATGCACTTTTTAATGCAATAAAGGTACACGATTTATACATTCTTTCAATAAAAATATATTTTGATTTTGTGTCAAACATTTCTAATAAGATTTGACGCCTAAAACAAGTTTATTCTTGTTTACATATTAGCTGCAACATGTTGTAAACACATGATAGTGATAAACTTTCCTCTGGCTCCTTTTTGAGTAGAAAAAAACATTATAAGTTTGTTATATTTCAGTAGAGGAACTTCTTATGAACAAATTAATGCAAAAAGATGAGAATTACATTATTTCTATTTTTGCCTCTGAGGTGGGAGAAAGTGATGGTATATTTAGGCAGAACTCAATGTTGAATGATAATTCTATTTTCAACTACAGATGTGTTTAATTTTAAAAATAGGCTGCAAGTTTTATTTTATTTATTAACTTATAACCTTAATATAATAACACAATTAAATAAAAAGTTACTTTTAGCATATTTATATAATCAACATTTATAAGAGTATAATTTTAAATACCACATTAGAATACATCTAATTCCAGTTTTTCTATATCATTTTCAATTTGAATAATGTTAATGCATTGTCAAAAGTTGTAATGCATTGTCATAAGTTGTAAAAAAGTCTGATATGAAAACCAAACACATCACCAACACTATTGTCTCTCAACATTCCAGAAAATTCAATTAAGGCTCATGGGTTGAAGGAATAAATAATTCTAAAAAGAATATGTGATCATTGTGGCAAGTTCTCGAAAAAAAAAACTGAAGTTCTGTACTATGTAAAATGTCTTACAATATCCAAAATAGGAAATTATTATGTTTTCCCAGAAACAGATGATCAGGACTATGTGGAAATTACCAACGTTATCCACATTTTGGAAGAACCAAAATTCATAGATATAGACAGTCATAGATATTACTTTTAATAATGAATTATAATGAAAACAATGTAACAAATTGTAATGTAATGTGGAAATTGAATATGTACCTTTCATGGTATTTACTTTATTTATTAGGTAAATTTTACAAAAATAATAAATAATATATACATGGGTAGTAAACTATACTTACTTTAAACTGAAAGTATCAGAAATTATCTTGACAACATTGTAAAAGAACACATTATTCCTAACCTATATAAGTCTAAATATATAATAATATCCACTACAAACCCCATTTATATTGTTAAAAACTTCGTTTTACAAAGGCTTTAAAAAGAAAACCCTTGACTTCACTACCAGGTTCTCCCACCTGAACTTTCTTTGACAACTCAATCAAGTATTAACTCAGAGATAGTTACAGACAAACTACCCACCACTGATATATTATTGACAGATACCACTCCTTTACTGTTGACGTTTAGGCACTAGACTGTTTCTGCTAGGGCAATCACATCAGCTACAGAGGAAGACTGGTATGCGGTTCATAGTGTGAAGAAACGACTGCAGAAATACCCTTAGACAGCAATAAGGCCATTGCAGGTTATGTCTTCAAAAACTACTTTATGTTGCATTTTTCCTCATTTTTATATTAATTTTATAATTTGCTTCCATTGTAATTTTTTCATCCTTTTCATTTTCCACATTTTACTTTTGTAAAAATAATAACAGAGGAAAAATAAGTTTTAGCATAATGGAGAAAAGTTTGAACAAAATGTATTAATAAATAAACAGACTAGTAACTCAATAAACATGAAAAAACAAAAACAAACAGAAAATGATAACAAACAAAAGAGAAAACATTAATAAAAGAGAAAAAAGTGGAAAGGAATAGACAACCAAAAAGAGAAAATATGTGAAATCGAGAGAGATCGCTCGGGTTTTAAAGGCTGCAAAACCCATGAATACCAAAAGAAGTTATCCCTCAAGGACAAAAAATATTCAGTACTTTCTTTTGAAAAAATCAGGTTAAATTGAACTCGAGGTAGAAGAATTAAAACTCAACCTGAATTTGACTCGAACCTGAAATATTTATGGTCAACCTGATCTGTCATGAAAAAATTAGCATCGACTCAACCTGACCCACAGATCAGGTTACATTTGGTTAAAATTGGGTTACCAGACTCAATCCTGGACTCTATTATAGAACTACAAATAGCCAGGGTCTAATTGTCATAGGGCATATGCCAAAAGCCTACAGTTACAGGAGACCAAAAATGTAAAAAAACCAATTTCCATTTACAGTTAGTAGAAAAACGAATTTTTTGTATTTATCATCCCTGAACTAGCATGGGATTTGCCACAACCATCAAATGAGTTTATAACAAACTGTGAAATCTACAGAAAATCAAATATTATGTCAAACAAGCCTCAATAAATAGCTTCAGGTTTTAAACAGAAAATAGCATTATGAAGATAAAATAGGACATTTTTTAACTTAAAGCAAAGGTATAAAATTTAAACTGTATGCTATGCTTATAATGCATTGATTTTCTTATTCAAGATTATTTTGAAAATGCCTCACATAAGGTTGATAAAGCTCTACAATGGGACAAGAAAAAAATTAAAGAGTTTCAAATATTTTCAGTTTTGTACTGGGAGAGGTGGCAGAAGAAACTTAGATGACTGACTATTTATTGTAACAATGAAACAATAAAGAAAACTAAAAATGTTTTAAAAAATTAAGATTTTAAACTTTGTGATTCAAGGGGAGGGGACAAAATAGATATTTATGGGAAGATGAGGGGGTTGATTAGATAATTGATTATTTAATTATCACTACTAAACATGTACAATATGGACAGAAAACAAATTAAATAAGCTGACGGAAAAAAATCCCAACACCAAGAAAAAATTATTGTAGAGCAATGAAATTTGGAAATTAAATTTAAACTGTATGCTATGCTTATAATGCATTGATTTTCTTATTCAAGATTATTTTGAAAATGCCTCACATAAGGTTGATAAAGCTCTACAATGGGACAAGAAAAAAATTAAAGAGTTTCAAATATTTTCAGTTTTGTACTGGGAGAGGTGGCAGAAGAAACTTAGATGACTGACTATTTATTGTAACAATGAAACAATAAAGAAAACTAAAAATGTTTTAAAAAATTAAGATTTTAAACTTTGTGATTCAAGGGGAGGGGACAAAATAGATATTTATGGGAAGATGAGGGGGTTGATTAGATAATTGATTATTTAATTTTCACTACTAAACATGTACAATATGGACAGAAAACAAATTAAATAAGCTGACGGAAAAAAATCCCAACACCAAGAAAAAATTATTGTAGAGCAATGAAATTTGGACAATGCATTTGTCTAGATAACATGTTTAATTGATTAGATTTTCAAGATTACAGGTTAATTTAAGCTCAAGAAAATGCATTTCAAATGTGAAATGCTGTTACATTAATAGCCGGTGTAACCTCTAGAATTTTGAATACAAGTCTGCAAACGTGCATGCATTGTACCATACAGGTGCCGAATTTTACGTTGTGGTATGGAGTTCCATGCTTGTATTTATTGTGTCAATACTGGGATGGTCAGTGCTGGCTGTGGATGATGCTGGAGTCGTCGTCCAATGATATCCTATACGTGCTCAATTGGAGACTGATCTGGTCATCTCGCAGGCCAAGGTAACATGTCGACACTCTGTAGAGCACGTTGCATTAAAACAGCGGTATGAGGGCGAGCGTTATACTCTTGGAAAATCCCCCTTGAATGCTGTTCATGAATGGAAGCACTATAGGTTGAATTACCAGACTGACATACCAATTTGTAGTCAGTATGTTTGGGATAACCACGAGAGTGCTCCTGCTGTCATAGGAAATTGCTCCCCAGACCATGACTCCAGATGTAGGTTCAGTGTGTCTAGGCCGCAGACAGTTTGGTTGCAGGCGTCCCTCTGGCCTCGTTCTGACCAACACACGACCATCACTGGAACCAAGGCAGAACCTGCTTTCATCAGAAAACACAACAGACCTCCACTCTGTCCTCCAATGAACTCTCGCTTGACACCACTGGCGTCGCAAAAGACAATGGCTTTGAGTCAGTGGAATGTAACCTACAGGGCACCTGGATCGGAGCTGTCCTTGAAGTAACTGATTTTATGTCACTGTGGTACCAACTGCAGCTCAAATTTCTGCTGCAGACGCAGTACGATGCACCACAGCCGTATGCCAAGTATGGCAGTCTTCCCTCTCAGTAGTGTCACTTGGCTGCCCGGAACCCGGTCTTCTTGATGCAGTACCATCCCTTGACAACTGCTCCCAACAATCATGCACAGTGGATACATTCCGGTCAAGTGTTTCTGCAATATTGAGGAAAGAAAATCCAGCTTCTCGTAGCCCTATTATATGACCTCTTTCAACCTCGGTGAGCTGTTGATAATGGCTTCTTCATCTTCTTAAAGGCATTCTTGTCTAGCATCAAATCAATATGTCAAATTTCGAAGAAAAATAATGCTCACGAACTTTTCAGCATGCATTTAAAGCACACCTGATTTGCAAGTTCTGAGTGGCGCTACTAGCATCACACTTATTCGCAAAGCACGAAATTTGAATTGATGGCATCTTTCAGATGTAAAAATATGCTTACCGAATTTCGTTTATCTAACACAAGTCTTTTTTGGTGTTGGGATTTTATTTTAGTCAGTGTATTAACGCAAAACTTCATATGGACATAAAATATTGATACTCATGTAAATTGTATTCAAAAGTTAAATTATAAAGTACTAGATAAAAACAGTTAAAATTTAATAAATCTTTAAAATTTGCTTTGAACCTAAATACACAAGGATCCTATACATTAGTTAAATTCACACCACATATATTCTGCTTATATAGATTTTAAAACAATAACAGAAATATGTTAATAAAATTATTGAATTTGTAAATCAGTACAAAAACCCTTAACGGGTTAAAAGTTGTGACGCAGCACTTTGTTTTGGCTCTATAAATTTTAAATATGGGTCTTAAAAGCAATGATATCAAATTTAAGTGACGCTATGTTAATAATTTTTTTTTAAATCATAATTTTCTTTTTAGTTTTATTTATATTCACAGGTGCAATTATTATCTTAATATGAAAAAAATATATAGAATTTATTCGCTGATGCTTTTTCATTCACATCTCTCATGAATTCAAAATATGGGTTTTAAAAGAAATTATATCAAAATTTGAGTGACACCTTGACATGAATTTAATAGGATGTATTTCAATAAATTGATTTATCTTTTGTGCCACGCTATCCAAAATCATAAGTAAAATTTATGTAAATGATTATTTTGCGTCATAGTATCCAAACAAAGGGAAATGTATTCAAGTGGATAATATGACGCAAAATAATCATTTACATAAATTTTACTTTTGATTTGGATAGCGTGGCACAGAAGATAAATCAATTTATTGAAATAAATACATTTCAATACATAATATAGGCTCAGTGAAAGTAATATATTTAAAAGTGTATTGAAAAATTAAAAGTATTGTTTGTATGTGTAAATATACTTTAGAAGACAAACCAAAAATAATTTAAATTGAATTTTAAAAGTGTCCTATTAAATTCACGTCAAGGTGTCACTCAAATTTTGATATCATTTCTTTTAAAACCCATATTTTGAATTCATGAGAGATGTGAATGAAAAAGCATCAGCGAATAAATTCTGTATATTTTTTTCATATTAAGATAATAATTGCACCTGTGAATATAAATAAAACTAAAAAGAAAATTATGATTTTAAAAAAAATTATTAACATAGCGTCACTTAAATTTGATATCATTGCTTTTAAGACCCATATTTAAAATTTATAGAGCCAAAACAAAGTGCTGCGTCACAACTTTTAACCTGTTAAGGGTTTTTGTACTGATATCATTACTTTTTTAAGGTTATTGATGAAAATGTCAATTAGTCAAAATTAAGCATATATAAATTAATCATTAGAATAAAATTTTAAAGAAATGCTAAAAAAGACCCCTTGGACTCCAATCAAAATATGAGGGTGGTGGCACAGGGAGAGGAATCCAAGACTCAACTTTTAAATTATACAGCGAGAGAGTAACACAATTAGAAGTATGAAAATGCATGGTAAAACCCGATTGTTCCATCTTCCTCCGCCAAAGGGCGCAATCTTTCCAATACAAACATAGCTGAAAATTTTCAGGCTGTCAATTCCGAGTCAAATGAGTCATACCTCGTCGTGATCGGTCCCATAGAAACCGATAGGAAAGTGCCCTCTGGTGGTGAAACTTGGAACTAAAATCGATATATCCTGTCGATGTCGAGTCGATGAATCAAACTACATTGTGATGGGACCTATAGAAATAGAGTTAGCTACAAAATCTGTTAGTTCCATCTTCCAACACTAGAGGGCGCACTCTGCTCTATACAAACATAGCTGAAATGTTTGAGGCTGTCGATTTCGAGTCGAATGAGCCATACCTCGTCGTGATCGGTCCCATAGAAACCGATAGGAAAGTGCCCTCTGGTGGTGAAACTTGGAACTAAAATCGATATATCCTGTCGATGTCGAGTCGATGAATCAAACTACATTGTGATGGGACCTATAGAAATAGAGTTCGCTACAAAATCTGTTAGTTCCATCTTCCAACACTAGAGGGCGCACTCTGCTCTATACAAACATAGCTGAAATGTTTGAGGCTGTCGATTTCGAGTCGAATGAGCCATACTTCGTCGTGATCGGTCCCATAGAACCCGATAGGAAAGCGCCCCCTGGTGGTGAAACTTGGAACTAAAATCGATATATCCTGTCGATGAATCAAACTACATTGTGATGGGACCTATAGAAATAGAGTTTGCTACAAAATCTGTTAGTTCCATCTTCCACCACTAGAGGGTGCACTCTGTTCTATACAAACATAGCTGAAATGTTTGAGGCTGTCGATTTCGAGTCGAATGAGCCATACTTCGTCGTGATCGGTCCCATAGAACCCGATAGGAAAGCGCCCCTGGTGGTGAAACTTGGAACTAAAATCGATATATCCTGTCGATGTCGAGTCGATGAATCAAACTACATTGTGATGGGACCTATAGAAATAGAGTTAGCTACAAAATCTGTTAGTTCCATCTTCCACCACTAGAGGGCACACTCTGTTCTATACAAACATAGCTGAAATATTTGAGGCTGTCGATTTCGAGTCGAATAAGCCATACCGCGTCGTGATCGGGCCCATAGAATCCGAGATAGGAAAGCGCCCCCTGGTGGTGAAATTTGGAATTAAAATCGATATATCCTGTCGATGCCGAGTCGAATAAATTAAACTGCATTGTGATGGGACCCATAGCTACAAAATCCGTTAGTTCCATCTTCCACCACCAGGGGACGCACTCTGTTCTATACAAACATAGCTGAAATCGTTGAAGCTGTCGATTTGGAGTCGAATGAGCCATACCTCGTCGTGATTGGGCCCATAGAACCCAAGATAGGAAAGCGTCCCCTGATGGTGAATTTTGGAACTAAAATCGATATATCCTGTCGATGAATCAAACTACATTGTGATAGGACCCATAGAACTCGAGTTAGCTACAAAATCCGTTAGTTCCATCTTCCTCCACTAGAGGGCGCACTCTGTTCTATACAAACATAGCTGAAATCTTTGAGGCTGTCCATTTGGAGTAGAATGAGCCATACCTCGTCATGATCGGGTCTATAGAACCCGAGATAGGAAAGCGCCCCCTGGTAGGGAAACTTGGAATTAAAATCAATATATCCTGTCGATGCCGAGTCGAATAAATTAAGCTGCATTGTGATGGGACCCATAGAACTCGAGTTAGCTCCAAAATCCGTTAGTTCCATCTTCCACCACCAGGGGGCACACTCTGATCTACAGACATAGCTGAAATGTTCGAGGTGTCGATTTCAAGTCGAATGAGGCGTACAGCATTGTGATCGGGCACATAGAACCCGAGATAGAAAAGCATCCCCTGGTGGTGAAACTTGGAACTAAAATCGATATATCCTGTCGGTGTTGAGTCGAAGCAAACTGCATTGTGATCGGACCCATAGAACTCGAGTTAGCTGCAAAATCCGTTCGTTCCATCTTCCACCATCAGGGGGCGCACTCTGTACTATGCAGACATAGCTGAAATCTTTGAGGCTGTGGATTTCAAGTCGAATAAGCCTTACTGCGTGGTGACTGGGCACATAGAACCCGAGAGAGGAAAGCGGCCCCTGGTGGTGAATTTTGAAACTAAAATCAATATATCCTGTCGATGTCGAGTCGAATAAATTAAACTGCATTAGATACCAATTAATCTCGGAAAAAATTGCAAATTTCGTCATTTGGCAGCGTAAAAATCATGAATTTCATCAATCGGCACAGAGAAAACATGTATTTTGTCGATAGGGGGAGAAAAGATCATAAATTTCGTCGAACAGGCGGATAAAAATCATGACTTTCATTTGTTAGTGCATGAAAAACACAAATTTCATCAAACGCTCGCATAAAAATAAAAAAAATTCGTTGATCGGGCATGAAAAAACATTAATTTCATCAAGTTTGCACGTAAAAATCACAAATTTCATCAAACTGTAGCATAAAAATCAAGAATTTTGGCAATCGGGTGATAAAAATTTTTTTTGTCAATCCGGCCCGTAAAAAGTATGAATTTTGTCGATGAGGTGCGTAAAAATTGTCGAGTCGAATGAATTAAACTGCATTAGATACCAATTTGTCTCTGAAAAAATTGCAAATTTCATTATTTTGCAGCATAAAAATCAGGAATTTCGTTGATCAATGTGCAAAAATCATGAATTTCATCAATCGGCACAGAAAAAAATGAATTTTCTCTATAGGGGGAGAAAAGATTATAAATTTCATCGAACAGGCGGGTAAAAATCATGAATTTCATTTATCAGCACATGAAAATCGCAAATTTCATCAAACGGTCGCATGAAAATCAAAAAATTCTATGATCGGGTATGAAAAAGTCATTAATTTCGTGAAGTTTGCACGTAAAAATCACAAATTTCATCAAACGGGTGCATAAAAATCAAGAATTTTGTCAATCCGGCCCGTAAAAAGTATGAATTTTGTCGATGAGGTGCGTAAAAATTGTCAAGTCGAATGAATTAAACTGCATTAGATACCAATTAGTCTCTGAAAAAATTGCAAATTTCATCATTTTGCAGCATAAAAATCAGGAACTTCGTTGATCAATGTGCAAAAATCATGAATTTCATCGATCGGCACAGAAAAAACATGAATTTTCTCGATAGGGGGAGAAAAGATCATAAATTTCATCAAACAGGTGGGTAAAAATCATTAATTTCATTTATTAGCGCATGAAAATCGCAAATTTCATCTAACGGTCACATGAAAATCAAAAAATTCTGTGATCGGGTATGAAAAAATCATTAATTTCATAAAGTTTGCACATAAAAATCACAAATTTCATCAAACGGGTGCATAAAAATCAAGAATTTTGGCAATCGGGTGATAAAATTTTTTTTGTCAATCCGGCCCGTAAAAAGTATGAATTTTGTCGATGAGGTGCATAAAAATTGTTGAGTCGAATGAATTAAACTGCATTAGATACCAATTAGTCTGAAAAAATTGCAAATTTCGTCATTTTGCAGCATAAAAATCAGGAATTTCGTAGATCAATGTGCAAAAATCATGAATTTCATCGATAGGCACAGAAAAAACATGAATTTTCTCGATAGGGGGAGAAAATATTATAAATTTCGTCAAACAGGCGGGTAAAAATCATGAATCTCATTTATTAGCGCATGAAAAACGCAAATTTCATCAAACGCTTGCATAAAAAAAAAATTCGTTGATCGGGCATGAAAAAACTCTAATTTCGTTAAGTTTGCACGTAAAAATCCCAAATTTCATCAAACAGGTGCATAAAAATCAAGAATTTTGTCTATCGGGCGATAAAAAAATGTATTGTCAATCCGGTACATAAAAAGTATTAATTTTGTCGATGAGGTTAAAAATAAAGGTAATATGAGTCAAGGGGTCTAACCTTATGAGTCTCCTTATTTTCTTTCTTGTTCGGATGCAAACAATTCATATTTTTAATCTGCATTTGGTCGAAAAATAAATTATCTTTAATTTTAAAAACGAGAAATTCGTAATTACATGTATAAAATTCGATTGGTATTTATTATTGGTATTTATGATTTCAAAATTTTTAATAAGAAATTGTTTTTTTGCTAGTATACAGTGGGCAAAGTCTCTAGCCATGCCAACCAACCAATCGGTTGCTTATGGATCTGCTTATGCTTATATCACTTATTCATATAGTTTAGCTTTGGCTTGGCTGTTATTATTTTGTCTTTGGCTTGCCTCTTATTAGTTTGTCTTGACTGCTAAATTTTTATATTTCACATTTCATAATTTTTATTGCAATACTTCAGGTAAGAATGCTTTTTAACTTGATTATTTCCTGTATTTATAATAATTTTTTGTTACTAACATTCTTATGTTTTAATGGGTGCAAAATTTAAGATTGGCGAAAAAGCTACTAAAGGTTCTTTATTTCAATAAATTGTTTTATCTTTTGTGCCATGCTGTCGAAAATTGAAAGAAAAATTTATGTAAAGGTTTATTTTGCATCATAGTATCCAAACTAAGTGAAATGTATGCAAATGGATAGTATGATGCAAAAAAAACCATTTACATAAATTTTTCTTTGAATTTTCGACAGCATGGCACAAAAGATAAATCAATTTATTGAAATAAATACATTTCAATGCATAATACAGGCTTATTGCAAGTGATATATTTAATGATGCATTGGAAAACTAAAATTAATATTAGCATGTGTAAATATACATAAGGAGACAAACCAAAAATAAATTAAATTGGATTTTAAAACAAACCCATTAAAGTCACATGAAGGCGTCACTTGAATTTTGGTATCATTTCTTTTAAAATTCATATTTTGAACTTATCAGAGATGTGAATGACAAGCATGCGCAAAAAACTTATATATATTTTTTCATGTAGAAAATAATATTTGCACCACTGAATATCAATATAACAATAGGGGGGGGGGGGAAAGAGAAGATTTTTAATTTATAGCATACCGTCACTCAAAATTTGATATCATTAATTTTAAGACCCGTATTTGAAATTCTTACAGACAAAAGGTAAAGTGCTGCGTCACAAACTTTAACCCATTAAAGGTTTTTGCACTGATTATAAATACAGGAAATAATCAAGTTAAAAAGCATTCTTACCTGAAGTATTGTAATTAAATTGTGAAATATAAAAATTTAGCAGTCAAGACTAACTAACAAGAGGCAAGCCAAAGACAAACTAGTGACAGCCAATCCAAAGTTATACGAATAAGCGATATAAGATATAAGCAGATCCATGTCCAGCAACAGATTGGTTGGTTGGCATGGCTAGAGGCTAGAGACTTTGTCCACTGTATACTAGCAAAAAAACAATTTCTTATTAAAAATTTTGAAATCATAAATACCAATATAATAAATATCAATCGAATTTTATACATGTAATTACGAATTTCTCGTTTTTAAAATTAAAGATAAATCATTTTTCAACCAAATGCAGATTAAAAATATGAATTGTTTGCATCCGAACAAGAAAGAAAAAAATTTAACCATAATTTAATTTAATACATATTTTGGAATGTATAATAAACTGTTTTCGTATTAAAAAAAAAAAGAATCTAAATAGTTTTTCAACGATATGGAGATGCTTTAACTTTTAACTGTAACCGTGATAGCCATGAACATCCTTACTGCGCAGTAATAAAAAAGGGTGAAAAGGCCGAAAATCTGTAATGTTAGTCTACCAGAAAAAGCATAAGAAAAGAGTCCGATTTTGAAACTGGATTATATAAAAAACACGAGTTTTCCTACGTTAGCTCAAAATCTTACACGCTTCATCTAAAACCGATTAATATAATATATTAATTTTAAAAAAATACTTCGAGCCGTTTTGGAGATAACACCTCTGTGCCCATTACACCATTACATCTCCCATTTTCGCTTAAAAATTGGTTTCCAGATCTCATAATCTACTGCATGTAGAAATCTATAAATTTCAGGATAGAGTTAGGCCATAGATATAAGACTAATGTGAAAAAATCGAAATGGTATGCCTCATATTTACTGAGATATTAAATGTCGGTGTTTCGATTTTCCTTTGATGTCCTGCTAGCTGTATATATGAGAGTGACGGAATCTTCGGTTTTGGGCTTACGGTTTTCGGTTTTCCGCTGCGTCACTCAAGAAACTACCGTCTCTGATGATAGTTAAAATGCATTTGTCGTGTTTTGGAGATAGACCTGATAGAATAAATTAGATAGATTATAATAGAATAAATTTTACCCCCTGATAGAGTCGGATTGGGCCCAGTGGAGTGCTCATTTACACACTATAAGAAGTTTTATACATAAATTTTTTAGAGAGATAGCTACAAATTCAGCATAACTTTGGATCCGGCAGACCCAAAATATCCAAAGAAAAAATATATATACCATCTCATGTTAATTCAGCTCTAAAGATCCAAAAATCTCAGAAATGGGGAAAAAAGAAGCATGATAATTTTACTAACTCAGCATCATTTTGGATCTTGTGAACTCAAAAAATAGAAGCCAAAAATGTTTCAATTTTGATTATACTTTGGATTATCCATACAAAAAAGTCTGAGGAAATGCAAAAAAAATTGAAAACAAAATTTCTACTATTTTGGTATTAATTCAGTTTTTGTAACTTTGAAAAATAAAATAAAAGAAAGCTAAAATTTTAAATTTTTTACAGTATTAATTTTACAAATTCAGGCCCTGCAAAACCAAACAGCCCAAATATTGAAATGAAAAATAAAAATAAATAAAAAAGCAGAAATTATACTATTCTGTCTCCTGCTGACTTGGAAAAGATAATGAAAAAGTTTTACAATTTTGAAGTTAATTTGGGTCCTCTAGTCACAAAAATTACGAAGGAAAAGAGGAAAAAACAGATTAACATTTTATTAATTCTGCATTTATTCTCGTTTCATGGCTTAAAAAGGCAGCTATAAACTTAATTTTACAATTTTGGCTTTATTTTGGGTACTGCAGACTCAAAAAAATCTGCACATTGAAGTCAAAAGGAGAAAATGAAAATAAAATTTTACTACTTTGGCGTTAATTCATGTCCTGTGTACTTTGAGAAAGAATCCCAATTGCAATTTCAAGTTATTTTGTATTCCATGTACTCAGAAACAAGTTGAAAACTTTTCACAATTTTGGTGCTTCTTCTGGTCTCAAAGACCCCAAAAATATAAACATTGAAATCAAAAGGAGAAAATAAAAAAGAAATGTTACTACTTCGGTGTTATTTTAGGTCCCGTGGACTTTTAGAAAGAAAAAAATTATAATTTTCAGTTACTTTGTGTTCCACGCACTCAGAAACAAGAAGAAAAATTATCAAAATTTTGGCATTTCTTCTGGTCTCAAAGACCCAAAAAATTCGACATAAACAAAAAACTTTTTTTAATATTGCTACCGTGACTTAATTTTAGGGGTCTTCTGATAAGAAATATGTTGGAAATTTGCAATTTTTGGATTACCTCCAAGACATGAAAAATATGAGAAAAAGAAAAATTTTACTATTGGGCTACTTCTGGTATTATGGACTTGCAAAAATTTTACAATTTTAGCTTTATTTTTGGTTTTCAGGGAGAGAGACAAAAAAGATGAAAATTTTACCGTTTGAGTGTTATTTTGTATGCAACAGAATTTGCAAAAAAGAAATAAAAGCAAAATTTTCAATTTTCGTGCTATACAGTTGAACCTTGAAAATCCGGAATCGTTGGGACTATAACGATTCCGGATTTTCAAATTTTTCAGATTTTGGAGGTTGTTAAAAAATATTTTCCTGAAGTCTGCCATTTTGTTCCTTAAACAATATCAATATAAAGGTAACATCTAGCTAAAGACATACAATAATCAAAATTAATATTATTTCATAAATACTTCGACTTTAAAGGTAGATGTTACTTTCTGAGCATACAAGGGCTTTGTTTCATTGAGTATGGTATAAAAATTCGATTTGTGAAAAGATTTTATTTATTTGGAACAGCTTGCGTTGAAGTATTTATGAAATAATATAAATTTTGCTTATTGTATGTCTTTTAGCCAGATGCTACTTTTATTTTGATATTGTTTGAGAAACAAAATGGTGGACTGCAGGCTAATACGCAAGCTGTTCCTAATAAAATAGGAATAATACACTAAATACTCATGCTGAAATTAAATATACATATTAAAATACAATAAATTAAAATATAGTACACAATAGACACTTCCTAAAATTATTTATACTCATTAAAAAATACTCAAAAATAGCAAAACTGGCAAAGTATTTTTTTAAAACATTTCAGTTATTGATAACTGTTTTATTGATTTTCATTTGTGACTGATTAGTTTTTCTTTGATTTGGTATATACACATCCTTCCTTGTTCATTTATAAAAGCCCTTTGCTCAAGACCTTTGATAGCATTATCTAAGTTTTGAACGATGTCATCAATAGTCATTTTTGCGTCTAATTGTTCATCACTTTCACTTTCTTCATCAGTTTCACTTACCTCTCCCAAGGCCGTTTTGTATATATCATCAGCAGTCAATTTATCGACGATAGGTGATTCATCATTGGCATGAATAACTCCATTTATGTCATCGGCAGTTAATGAAATTCCAGGCGTATTTTCTTTTCAGTATGAAAGAAGATCAGAAATTACGTTTGAATCTTTGGGAATAGAAAATCCTTCAAATTCCGATCATCCTCATAATCACAAAAAAATATCAGTGTTGGCTTCAAGTTCTGTCATGTACAACGCAAAATGTCTTTGATTATACTGTTCCATAAATTTGCAGCACACCAAATTGCATCTTTAATATTGAATTCTTTAATGAATTCAGTGATGTCCCTGCCGCTATTTACGAAACTTAACATACAATGCAAAAAATCCTTTTTATAGCGACATTTTAAAGCTCGTAATTCTCCCATATCCATGGGCAATAATGAGAAACAACACCTGGAAATTTTCTTTATTTGGAGCTAGATGAGCAGAACAACTGTCCTAAACTAAAAGAATTTTTGTCTCATCGGCAACTCCATTAGCTCTGGCATGCGCACAAACTTCGGCTATGAAATGGTTATTAAACCAATCAATCAAAAGATCTTTTGTAATCCAAGCTTGCTTGCTTGATTTGTAAATGACCGGAAGCGATTTCAAATTTTTGAGTGCTCGAGGTCAGGCATACTTTCTGAGCATCAACAATTTATACCTGTGAGAGCCTGCAGCATTAGAGCAAGCCAGAACCGTTAATCGTTCCTTAGAATCTTTTACGCCAGATGGATTTTTTTCATCAGCAGTAGCTAGTGTTTTTCTCGGTACATAACGCCAGAAGAGTGACGTCTCATCTGCGTGATAAATTTGCTCTTATGTTAATTTTTCATCAGCTACAAGCTGACAAAACTGACTGACGAAAAATTCAGCAGCTTCTGCATCAGCACTTTCTTTTTCTCTGCATATCCAGAGTTGTCGAATTCTGTGGCACTTTTTAAATTTTTCGAGCAAGGGTCATTCCATGTCAAATCAACACACCTATTTTACCTCACCATCTCAGATTTTAATGAACTGTGGCACATAGTTAGTATTTATATAGACTAGGAAAAATTCGAAATATTTTTGAAAAATATCTGTTTGTTTTGAAAATATGGCTATTTAAACTTCTCAAAAATTGTCAAAAAATGCTAGTCCGCTAGATATTCAAATTGTCATAAAATCTTTCCTAATTAAGATAGAAAGGTGAAATAAGTGTCATAATGCAGCATTTTTAATAGACTTTAATATGATATGCAACATGATGGAGGTTGTAAAAAAAAATTATTTCGAAATTTAAATTTTAATTTTAAAATTTAAATTGTGAAAAAATGTTTTTTTAAAAACTTTAAAAAATTATAGAAGATAGGTTGTATTATTCTAAAATAGTATCCAAAGTTTGAAAATGGGACAACAATGGGTTCATAAAGAAAATAATTTTTAAAAAAAGGCATTTTTCATCAATTTCAAGAATGATACAATAATCAACAGGATAAATTTTGTTAAAAACTAAAAATTCAAAATTTAAATTTTATTTTTTAAATTTAAATTGTAAAAAAAAAAAAAAAAAAATATTTTTTTCAAAAAATTATAGAAGTAAAATAAGAGAATGGTAGAACAGGAAGAATGTAAAATGGGACAACAATGCATAGCAAAAAAAAATTAAGAAAGGAATTTTTCATCAATTTCAAATATGATACAAATACAATAATCCATAAAAAGTTGACTTTAATGTGATATGCAACAAAATATAGTTTGTAAAGATTTTGTTTTTAATTTTAAAATTTTAATTGTGAATTTGTTATTTCTCGTCAAAAATTATATAAAATACATTCAATTAATGTAAAATAATATACACAGTTTGAAAATGGAACAACGATGGGAAAATAATTTTAAAAAGGCATTTTTTTATGAATTTCAAATATGGCACAATACAATAGGATATAATATGATGCATAGAGTGGCCCTTAGCAATAGGCAATTTTCTGAAAGTAAAATTTTCTCTGCTCCCACCGACTAATCCTGTTCCAATCAACAAAGAAAAGGGCTGTGCAAAATTTTAGCTCAATCGGAAAGCTTTAATACGACCCTCAAATGCCTCGAAGTTGTAACATTGCATAGTCAATAAGTAGTTCCGTTCAAAAATGGTATATTCTTCCCTATCTTGACAATTTGTTTCTTCTAACAGACGTTCAGAAAGACACATCCAAGCAACCCACCCCAGTTGTTGTTTAAAAACGTTCTAAATCATAATTACCAAAATTTAATTTGAAAATTTCCAAAAAAATCGTCAAAAAGTTAGAAAATATTAGGATTTTTTAATATAGCTCACAACCGCTATAAGAGAAACACATTTTTATTTCCACCAATAATTGCTATAGCATCAAAAACATAATATGAACAGTGTCCACACTGAACAATGTGAACACTTTTTAATGTTGTGTGAAAACTAGACATTGAACATTATTTTTTCCGAAGAGAGGATTTAGTGGAACTTGGGTATTTCTTACGGTTTTCGCTAACGATCTGTAAAACAAATTGTTTCTCAGTTTCATTTTTTGTGAGAATCCTGAATGAGTTTGACACCTCTTTCAGCCACATCATTCAATACAGTCGTCTTCTCAAGTTTTTCAAGTCCACTTTTGTAACTAGGATCGTCTTTCCATGTTGAAGGATCTTTGTTGAGGAATTCAGTTCTGATAGAAAATCTCGTGAAGAAATATCAGAAGTTACAAAAGACGAAAACTCTATGTTTGAAAAGGAAGAAAAATCATTTTGGTTCATAATATACCTTTTCGGTTTATTTTCTTCTTCTGGTCTTTAACCTTTATCAGCTTCCAGCATAACTTGAGCCATATTTGGCTTAATCTCTATCAGAACATTGTCCTCAAATATAGATAGAGCCACAGTTTTGGGGGCTAAGTACCACAGATGGTTGGAGAATTTTTTAGATGCAGCTTGACTGATTTCTGTATCAATATCCTGATAGTTTATAAGTTGACGCATGAATAGGAAATCATGATAAGGTGCTTTTATTGCTTCGGATGACATAAACCAGGCCCGAACATACACTCGAGCAAGAAAAATACATATTCTTATTATAGAACTCTTCTCCCTATGGGTTAATTGAAATTGTTCTCTGAAACATGTATATTTTAAATGCATAAATTGCTTTTGACATCCACCTAGCATGACTTACAGCTCCTGGCATACGAAACAATATTCCATTCTTCGGAATGCCACCAAGAAAGATCATTGTTAACGCCAACAATTCTCGGTAATCACCTTGATGTTGTTTCTGCGTAGAATGGTGGTATACAAGAAACCTAAGAAGGGTTGAGCGGACATCATCTGTCACTTCACTGCTACCAGTCATGTAAACATTCTTATTCAGTTTCGTCCAAATTTCTCTAAATCTTTTGAAAAATGCCATGTCTGGACCAGAAGTATCACCCATCAGTGAGTCGAAACAGCTTCTCAAAACTAACTCATACATGTGGTAACGGCAAGGGAAGTACAACAGGTCGCGATTGAACATTTTTTTAGATTTGTGAAGGCACCATTTATTCGACCTGTGTTGCTTGCTGACGTATCACAGCAAAGTGCTTGAATTTTGTCAACTATTCCCCATTTGTCCACTGTTTGGTAAACAGCCATGGCTTGCTCTTTTACTGAAGATGTTGGGATTTCAGGGACTCCCAACAGTTGCTCCTTGCCATGAAAAGTTACTATTATTGCCAGTCTGTCTACCTTTTCAATTCCTGTGAGCAGTTTTCCATCCCAGTGCAACACCAATTCTTGACATTCATTTAGAATAATTTTTTTCTGTATTTCTGTGTGTTTTGCCTCTCTAAATTGTTTTCTAAGGCGTTGAAAAGAAGTGCGATTTATAACCAGGTTTTCAGTATCGCGCCCGAAAGCTTCTGCAGCAGCCATTAATACGTAAACCGCATTTCGGTCAGTGATTTTGCATCTATCAAAAACTTCAGAAAGATGGGGAGTAAAGAATTGCAATGCACCTCGAGTGGCTGAAACTGCTGTTTATGCTGCGTTTGTTGCTGTTTCTGATATTTTCAGATCAATGACAGAAGAATTTTTACTGTCATCGTAACCACCACTGCTTTCGCTGTTTTCGCCACCGATGTTGAGTGCAGGTGTTTCCCTACACCTGCGCTCTGCACTCAACTTTGCAAATTGCTTTCTACTTTATATTTATGGTAACGTAACCTTTTAAATACTAGGAATAAGCCTGGACAGTTTTTTTTTTTATTTAAGATAAAATTATATATGAGTTAAAAGTATTTTACCTGAAAAAATGTTTTTTTCGGGCAATAATTTCAAAATTTCATGGTTGATGTGGGTCGCCTTGCAGTTGTCTAATTGAGCTAAAAATTTGCATACATTGTTTTTTTTGTTAATTGGAACAATATTGGGGGGGGGGGTGGAAGCTAAACTTTTAGAAAGTTGAAAAATAAGGGCCACTCTAATGATGCACTACAATAGTTCAAATATAAACTATGTACAAAATTGCCAAATTCTTTATGAAGTAACATAAGACTTTACCAATTCATATCCTTTAACACCTCTTGCTATTGAATTAAATTGGATAATGACTTGTTAGTTTTCAAAATGTCATTTTGTGATAAAACATATATTCTTCCAGTTGGTGTCAGAGGATCAACTGAACACAAAACATCCATTATAGGTATCCATAGCACATCAGGGAATCTATTCTGGTGTTATCGGAATGCTGAAACCGGTCGGAAAAAGCCTTCTTAGCGACAATTTGCTATTCTGGTGTAGTAGAGTCGAAATTTTGCCTATCGGAGCGGGTTGCTTTTCGTCGGCGTTTTTCCGAGTGCTTCAAGCTGTCGAGATCGCAGCGGCAAGGCTCGGAATGATTTTTTGTTTTACTTTGGGAGAGGGGGAGGGGGGGTGGTGGAGCGCTTGTTTAACATTAAAAAATAGAAAAAGGGCAGAGTCTTTTAATTACCAGGGTTCGTAAATATCGTGATATTTCCGAAAATATCAAAAACATCTGACATTTTGGTACATATCCGATGTTTTCAAAATAATCAACTTATTGATGTTTAGAAATTTTTCTATACTTAATATAATTAGAAATTAAAATATATTACACTTAGCATGAAAACTTATATAAGGGTCAACTAATTTAAAAGACACAATTTGCTTTTTACATTAAAAAAAATGTAGGATTTAATATTAAGAAAATGTTGTTTAATACAACAAAACTTGAAATACAAAATAGTTTTTGTAATTAAAAAATTGGAACGTAAATGTAAGCTTGTCTGCTTTTTCATTCCATAACCTCTTGTTTAGCTTAAACTAAACTAAGTAAGGCCTGAAAAGATTCTTTCTTATGAAGATTTAAATAACTTATCTAA
Organism: Maratus michaelseni; assembly: GCA_963931845.1. Classification (NCBI taxonomy): domain Eukaryota; kingdom Metazoa; phylum Arthropoda; class Arachnida; order Araneae; family Salticidae; genus Maratus; species Maratus michaelseni. Next base: position 279,538,637 of record OZ007598.1, on the reverse strand, counting down.
ATTTGACAGTGTATCTTTCAATGGGTGTTCTACATTTACAAATTCAGCTTCAAACGTAAAGGGTTTTTTTTCTTTTATTTATTTATTTTTTGTGGGGGTGAGGGGGGCGCTAAAGTCACTGCCAGAGTAAAAGTTCTTTATCTACAAAACGGTACAGTTAATAACAGCTGAAAAGATCATTTACACATGTTTTGAATAGTGTATTTACACTGAAGTATAAAAAAAAATCCGAGTATATATTATATTTGATATTAAATGTCAAATATCAAAATTTTCAAACATCATGATATTTTGAAAATATCGCATATATATCAATATCAACGAACCATATTAATTACAAAATGTTACTTTCTTACATAAACAGCTGACACTTTTTTTCTGTTTAATATTAAAGCTGTTCTCAAATTAAAACTGTCTATTTTCTGACACATTCCTGAGTTCATTTTTATTCGCAAACACAGAAAATTGGTAGGGTTTCTTATTAAGAAACTGTGAAATCGAATAGCATTTCCCATTTTTCGATAAAGGCAAAGGATCTTTTAGAAAATGCAGACAAAATAGGCATTTTGAAGCGAAATTACGAAAGCGACACCCGAAAAAAGGTCGTCATAAGACAACAATCGCTTATAACTCAAAATATAATGCATCTATATATATATATATATATATATATATATATATATATAATAAAAATAAATAAAAGACTCTTTTCGATTCCAAATCACTTCAATTTTCATATCTACCAATTTCATGCTTTTACGTTTAAAAATAAGTCTGTGAATGTGCAGGGCTCGATCAAGCAAAAGAGAGGATGAAAGACAGATCCTCTTGATATGCTGTCACAAAAATTAAACATGTTCTATGCCTTAGAATACTAATATAAATATATAACTACATATTTAGAAAAATATATAATTTGTGTTTAATCTTTTACGACTGTAATTGTACAAAATATGAGTTATAATCAGCTCAAGGTCGAAATATATTTACAATATTAGCCTTAAAATATTGCCCACTAAGTTTGGGACCACTAAAATCAATGGGGCTCAGAGCCACGGCCTAGTTGGCCCTTTTTTAATCAGGCCCTGTGTTTGTGTCAGAAAATATCGCGTTGCTGAACGGAGAAAATATTTTTTTAATCCATTTTACAATATATATATATATATTTTTTTTCAAAACTTTTAAATATTTGTTTTTACGTTTAATGATTTAATTGATTCAAATTATCTTTTTCACTAAGAACCGCGATTTTCAATTTAATTTTTGATTAATATATTTAGTTATTTTTGAAATAAGTAATAAAGCGAATTGATGATCTGTTTAAGTATTTAAAATATCAATAAATAAATAAAAACATTTGAATGGAATGACTTTCTTTAGAATCTTTCAATTGTCACAAAAATAATTAAATCTTCATGAATTTAAAAATGACTTTAACAAGGGAGGTGGGAGACATAAGTATAAATCTAAATTAATATACTTATTTTATTTTATTTTTTAAGTATATTGTGGATTTTTGAGATTAAGAACAACTCATTACCCGAGTCCTTAAGCAAAGCTAGATTTTTTTTTCTGCAAAGATACAACTAACTTATATTTAAATATTCGGCCTAATTTACATTTTTTTCAGTACTGGTGTCACAGATATAATCAATTTAAAATAAACAAAATTATCGAAACTGGAAATATAAGTTAACAATTTTAATATCATTCACATAATTAATTCTGGTTTAGTTTATAATAAATGGTCTAAAGATACAAATAAATAAAAAAAGTTATGGACTATTTTATATTTATTTAAAAAAAATTCGATTATATTCTTAAATATTTATGTAGAGCTTGGTAGAACCTACAAAAGTCCTCCTCCCCCCTATTTAAAAAATATTTTGCAGTGTATATATATAAAAAAAATCTGACAATTTCACTGGAAATTTGCTAATCTTTTTCTGAGATCAAAATAGAGCAAAGTTAATTTCCAAAAATTTTGGTTCAATAATAATAATAATAATAGTGTTTTATGCACAATTAAAAATGCAAATAGATATTTTTTAATTTTTCACTTCCGCCTGGAAATATTACACAGATTGCAGGAACGGACACGCTAATATGAAAAAATCACATTCCCTCCTTCAACCCTTTTGTAAATAACCCAAACATTCTTTCGGACTGGACAATAGCCCAAAGGAAAACAGCTGACATCCCCTTTCCCAAATAAACAAAAATAAGTGCGTACTTGCATTTGATTGGCTACAAACATGTCCGACTGCAAGCAGGGGATTTTCTATCTTTCATCCTTTACAGTAGGATAACGAGGTGAGACCAGAATAGCTTTTGTCCATAGCTGTCGTTATGAAATGGAGATTCTGGTTCCGACATGTAGTTATAATCCGATAACACCAGAATAGATTCCCTGGCTTGCTAGGATAAGAAAATGATGGAGACGGCCCATGTGGGTGCAAAAATGTCACCTTAAGTTCATCATGTTCTTTATCTTTATCCATGATGTAAGCAAGCCACCAATACTTGTCATATACAGCAGTAATATATCCATTGCAGTCTTCTAACCCAAGTTTATCTTCAGACTTTGAAACAATCACTTTTGATGATATTGCAGATTCAGAAAATGTTTTAACAAATATATTTGATGTACTGAATTTATCAGGGATAAAGGCATGATACTGTTGAGTTCCTTTAATAGTAACTGCCTGATTGAACCTATCTTTTAAAAATATTTCTGAATCAATGTGATCTTCCTGTGTTGAAAATGCAAAGCTTATTTTTGAAGAAAACTTGGATGCTGCCCATTGATATAACTGAAGAGGTGTTAAAATCTGGTTTTCATAAGGCCGTTGTAAGCTGGCTCTTGCTGCTTCTCTCTTAATTGTGCCCCCAAGTCCATCACAAGGCAACTGAGCTGTGATGGACCCCATGAGCTGTGGCTGAAAAGTACCATTCAGCTTCAATTTTGAAATAATCTTTGTAAAAACACAGATTGGAGAATTTTTTTTTTATATTGGGCAGCACATCCATCTGAAAAATAAATCTTTCTAGGGGATTCTTGAAATTTATTTGCCAGAAATTGAATTAGTTTTTCTTGGAAGGTGTAGACAGCAACAGTGTTATGCTCCAAACAGTCTGAAATTACAACATAGTTTAAGTGCTCAACCTTATTTTCTCTTTTGTAATACACTATAAAAGGATGAATTGTGGCATGTTTATTAGCCCAATGGTAATTTTGAGCTTCATCTTCAATAACCATGCTGTAATTTTCAGAAAAATCTAGCATTACTGCGATTTCAGATTTTTTAAAATTTGCTTTTACCTGATTCATAAAAGATGATTGCAGTCTTGCAATAAAATCATGTCTGACTAAGATTGGAAGCATGTTACAAAATACATCAATAAATTCTTCTGATGGTTTCTGCAGCGATCTACAAAAATCCACTGTCTGAATGTGATTTTTTCAATTAAGTTCTCATGAAATGATTTTTGTAAAATATTACGTATTTCACAATCACCAGGACAGGATGGGCATTCAGACATATTGCAGTCTATTGATGGTGGATTGCACAATATTTTTGATATGCAATGCCTGTAAGTTGTCAATTCACCATTAGTAATTACACCCAATTTTGCATTTTCAAGCATTAACTTGACATTTTGATGTGTCGTGCAAACACAAACTGTGTGTGTACCTTTTGACCCAGCCAAAATGCAATGCTTGGGACAGAGCTCTGCAAACTTAGAAAAAAAAACTAATTTTTAAGTCTGGAAACTTTTTTTTGAACAGTACATGAGCCTTTTTTAGATTGCATAAAATCAGCCTTTTAGAAACTTTTACTTTGTTTCCACTTTGGTCAGTGATACTTATACAATCTTTAATTCCAGGCATTGCTCTGCTCAGCTCATCACTTTCATAAAATAAAATGACTGTGTCAACTATTTCAGCAGAGTATTTTACAGCATTTTGTATGAATCACATGAAAACTAAAATTATACAATAGGATTATCTAACAGCTGAAAATTTTTACTTGACATTTATTTCTGCTTTCCTATAATCTTGATTTATAGCAGGTTAAATATTAATTTTAACTTTTTTATTGTTTACTGATTTTTTTTATTTGCTTGTATTATGTAACCCCAATTTAGTAGAAACTACTCTTTTAAAGTATTATTTTTAGTATGAACCTATTGCTGTTCCATTTTCAAACTGTGTATACTATTTTACATTAATAGAATGTGTTTTCTATAATTGTTTGGGGAAAGAAATGAAAAAAAAATTCACAATTAAAATTTGAAAGTTAATTTTTTTCTTAACAAACTATATTCTGTTGCATATCATATTAAAGTCAACTTTTTATGGATTATTGTATTTGTATCATATTTGAAATTGATGAAAAATTCTTTTTTTTTTTTGGTCTATGAGCCCACTGTTGTCCCATTTTACATTCTTCCTGTTCTACTATTCTCTTATTTTACTTTGAAAATTTTTTCAAAAAATTGAAAAGCAAATATTTTTTTGCAATTTAAATTAAAAAAATAAAATTAAAATTTGGAATTTTTATTCTTTTTAACAAAATTTATCCTGTTGCATATTGTATTAAAATCAAATTTTTATGGATTATTGTATCATACTTGAAATTGATGAAAAATGCCTTTTTTAAAAAATTATTTTCCCTATGAATCCATTGCTGTTCCATTTTCAAACTTTGGATACTATTTTACAATAATACAACCTATCTTCTATAATTTTTTGAAGTTTAAAAAAAAACGTTTTTTTTCACAATTTAAATTTTAAAATTAAAATTAAAATTTTGAAATATTTTTTTTTACAACCTCTATCATGTTACATATCATATTAAAGTCTATTAAAAATGCTGCATTATACCACTTATTTCACCTTTCTATCTTAATTAGGAAAGATGTTATGACAATTTGAAAATCTAGCGAACTAGCATTTTTTGACAATTTTTGAGAAGTTTAAATAGCCATATTTTCAAAACAAACAGATATTTCTCAAAAATATTTCGTATTTTTCTTATTCTATATAAATACTAACTATGTACCACAGTTCATTAAAATCTGAGATGGTGAGGTAAAATTTCTTCAAAAAGTGTGTTGATTTGACAGGGAATGACTCGCCAACCAGCTGAATACTCACAAGGTGTTTCCACTTTAATTTCAATGCGAAAATTTTTCACTTGAGCTGTTATCACTGCACCTGTTAAAGGAACATTTTCGTTCCTTCTTTGGCGAACCCACGCAATCATAACTTTATCAATCTCATCATTATTCAAAAGCCGAATGGTTTTTCTTTTCTTCATTGCCAGAAGTGTATCACCATCAGCAAAAAACTGAAATATTTTTGGTTTTTGCTTCTGCCAATCATAAACGTTAGATTTCCCTACCCCATATTTATCACAAAGTTACAGCACTGAAGTCCATTTTTCTAATTTTCGTAGCAGTTGCACTTTTTCTTTCTATTATAAGTGAATTATGTTTTCACTGTGTTGAAATAGAACTGCTGCTAGAGCTAGATGACGAAACCAAAGACAATTTTGAATTCATTTTTCAAAGTATAGAACAAAATCAAAGGTAACAACTCGATCACGTGGAAAATAATCACAGGCAAACAAACCTGCACACTAGATTAAAGTATGAGCCGTTACGTTATCAATCAGAATAAAAATTTTCACATGACATATTCCAAAATCCTGAATGATCCAGAAACCAGCATTTTTTGAGAATCTCAACTAGTGACGAAAAAATAATAAAAAAAAATTTGTAAGTTTTAAAGATATTTCTTGCTCAGAATTTAGCCTTTCCTTTTATTTATCATAAGATCATTACAAAAAAAAAAAAAAAAAAAAAAAAAAAAAAACCTCACAAATCCAGCTAGAGTGGAGAAAAAAAACCCTGTTATCTCTTTTTCCTGTTGGATTTAAAACTTTTTTGAAAGTAACAAAACTGACAGATACGGGTAATGACCAAACGATGCGTGTATCAAGGTCATAAGGTAATGGGTTACTAAATCGATCATTCAGTTCAGTCAGACCATCTGGAGAGGGAGAGAGGAAGAATATCAAGTATGTTATCTGTTAGTTGAGTCAAGTGATAACAAATTTGCATGTTTGTTTGTTTGTTTTTAGTTATAAGTATGTACTTGAAAGATTTTATTAGAATTATAAGAAGCTTCCAATCAATCAGCGTATCAGGGTGAGTACGTTCTCATGGGTTAATAAAGAGTGCAAAATTCTCTAGTGGGGAAATTCTGTTTCTGTTTTTTTAATGCCATTTTTTAACATGCCAGTTTTTTTAATAATTAAACTCTTTAATTAACCATCAGGTGGTATAAAAATATACCAGAATAAGTCTATATAGATTTATTTAGTGTTCAGTTAAAAGGGTTTAACTGCATTCCATGAGAAATATGAAAATTACAGCTATTCTCTTTTTTAAATTAATAAAACTGAAATCGGAAAAATGTCTGGATTTTAAAGATTTCTGGATTTTGGATGTCCGGATTTTCGAGGTTCAACTATACTAATATTATTATTAATTAAAAAATACTCAAAAATAAGGAAACTGACAAAGTATTTTTATGTTGATTTTTTTTTAAACATTTCAGCTATTGATAACTGATATCAAAAACCCAGAATGATCTAAAAACCAGCATTTTTAAGAATCTCAACTTAGTGAGGAAAATATAATAAGGGAAAAAAATAATTTTGCATGTTTTAAAAATATTTCTGGCTCAGAATTTAGCCTTTCTTTTTTATTGCCTATCATAAGGTTATTACGGAAAGAAAAAAAATCCAGAAATCCAGCTAGTTAAAAAAAAAAACTTAATGTGTTATCTCTTTTTTATGCTGCATTTAAATAAACATTTTTGAAAGAAACAAAATATCAGTCAATGTGCTCATCAATGTCATATGGCAATGTGTTTTAGGCCAATCATTCAGTTTTAGAAAGAAGGGAGAGAGAGGGTGAATAACAACATAACAAGTGTGTTTGTCTTTTAGTTGAGTCAGGAGATAATGAAATTGGGTGTTTGTTTTTCTAGTCATAAGTACATATTTGAGTGATTTTATTAGAATTAAAATATATGAAACTTTGAATCATCAGCATATCAGATCGAGTACATTCTCATGGGTTACAAAGTGCAAAATTCCCTCACTTTAGTTGAAATACTGTTTTTTTTTAATGCCGTTTTTTAACTTGACAGTTTTTGTAATAATTAAAGTCTTTAATTAACAGTCAGGCAGTATATAAATATACCAGAATATGCTCATATTTACTTAGTGTTTAGTTAAAAGGGTTTAAATGCATTCCATGAGATATATGGAAATTCCAGCTAAATCTTATTTTAAAAATTAATAAAACTGAAATCGAAAAAATGTCTGGATTTTAGAGTTTTCCGGAATTTCGATGTTCAGATTTTCAATGTTTAGAAATGAGTCAAAGTTTTGTGTTTTTGAGGTAGAAGGGGGGGGGGGGGTATATTTTTAAGAACCGCGTGCTATCTTATCTATATTTAACGATATGGTATCACTTTAAACTGACTTGAGGTTGTCTTTACATTACATATTAGCAGAAGAAAGATCATTTTGTTTTTTGTGATATTGTCTGGGTTGGAATTTGTACGCTAGGCGAATTATTATGTAAGAGCTTGTGGAGACAAATTATTTAGATTTGCTCTTACAAAAAAAAATTACAAAAAATAATAAGATAGAGGCATTAGACGATCCGCAGAAGGTATTGAAAATGAAAAATATTGTCATTATCACTTTGCATTTTTGATAAGTTGCTCAATGATTGAGAAAATATTTCCCCCTTCCTCTTAAAGAAAAAAAAAAAACGGGAGACATGCCGCACTGTTAGATAAGCCGCATACGCCCAAAACTAACTTTTAAAATCGTATAAGCCGCAGCTTATCTCCCCGAAATTACGGTACAATATATTAATGAAAACAGAAAAAAAAATCTTGGATATCTAATTTATTTACATTATTTTTCTTAATCATCCCCCTTGGCTAGTGAATAAAATGCCTGTGATGTCAATTGAAACTGATCTATTGCAGTAACTATGCATTGCAACATTTTTTCCAATGCTTTTTCTTCTTTTAATATCATGGCGCTGCCATTTAAACATGCAATTGTTATTTTAATTAAAGAAATAATTAATAAATCAGTAAAACATAATGAAAAATACAGGTTCGTTGAATTAAAAATCTCTTGATAACATAACAAACACGTATAATGCTTGTGACTTTAAGTGAATGGGACTGCATTTTTGGCATTAAATCCTATAGTTTGGTGATAGTTTTTTGGGTACTTTTCGGTTAGCCGGGCGCCAGTGATATATGTACAGATATAAATACATATGTATATACATATATATGTATATATATACATTTATATATGTATATATATGTGTATGTATCTATATGTATACGTAGATATGTTATATCTGTGTGTGTGCGTATATATACATGTATATATAACACTGGCGCCCGGCTAACCGAAAAGTACCGTTTTTTGTTATGAAAAGTGGTCGATGGGATCATGGATAAGTACCCCTTTTTCTGTAATGAACTACAACTACTTTATTGAAAATGCAGTTAACTGCAATTACTTACTGAAAATAATTACTTGTTGTAAAAAGTTATGATGAATTATCTTTTCAAAATTAGTCACTATTTTGCTATTTTGAAATTTTATCAATGGATCAAATCGTTTCACTGGAATTAAAAAGAAAATGTGAATAGCAAAACGTCCAAATTTTGGACTTTTTACCATGCCAAGTATGACAGAAATTAATTATACTTATTAACGGATAGACATGAAAGTAAACAGTTTGAACTTAAATAAAAACTTACCTTTTGATTAATAGCACAATTAATGCCACCATCAACATTATTTATTTAAACAAATGGAAAAAAATAATAATTCTGCACTGAACAACTAGTTTTATGCATCCAAAAATCCTTCAAAATCTTTGTCTTCAGTGTCAAGGTGGAAAAATTTTAAAATGCCAGGTGACAAACTTTCCTCACTATCATTTACGTCACTATCAAAAAAGCTATCCAGCTTGGATGTTAAGCTCGACTGTGCTAGATCATCATCAATATCATTCCGCTATTATCCAATATATTTCCGAGTTATTTCCGCATAATTTCCTTAGGAATTTTATCCTAAGAGTCAACAATCAATTGACAAATATGTATGTACATGGCTTTGTGCATTGAACCAACTTTTGTCAATGTATCGTTCTCTCCAGGCATCCATTCTTCGCGAAAATGGCACATTTGCACTTTAAATGCTTGATTTAAACATACATACAAAGGTCTAATTAATTTTGCGTGTCTGCCTGGTATGATTGCTATTTCTGTTTTCTGTAGAGCTAATAAAAAAATTTAATATTTTAATATAAATGCTGGACAATTACACCATGAAACATTACTAAATTAAAGACGTGAGTGTAAAACATCACAAATTTACTGAATGGTGTATACAAATATCAAATTTAAAATTTATACATACATTAAAATTAACAATATATCGACATTTTGACCAACTTCTATGGTCATCCTCCGGAAATATTTGTTATATTGCTTCTAAAGTTTCAAAGTTGAAAAACAATCCGTCCGTTGCCACATTATTATTGCCGTACACAAATTAAAAAATTAACTAGGTTAACCATCAACCAACGTACCAACCAACCACAAGTAGAAACGATGCAGAAGCACCTCCTAACGGACAAAAATTTAACAGCTGTAAATATATTACCGATGAAGAATGGTCAGGCTACCAGTTAATAATCCTGACAGCTGCATTGATTTTGATAATGCTAAAATTAAAATTCCATGTAATAATGTTTATGAGGGTCTGCGAAAGGAGTCCATTGAAATTATGATTAGGAGTAATGAGGTTTGTAATGATAGCATTTCATTTAATATCCCTAAACTTTGGATGAGCATCTTGAAATAGTCAATTACGCTTTTATTTATCCTTTGATGTTATGGTTTGAAAATGCACTATTTTATTCTTATAGTTCCAGATAAACTCGCCATTTCAGTTATTTTGACGGGGTCCATGCCAAGTATTTGCAACTTTGGATAGTTATCCCCACTACTTGCTATATTTTTGGTTTTGGAGTTGGTTATCCGACACTGGGGTCTGACCATTCTTCATCGGTAATACATTTACAGCTGTTAGATTTTTGTCCGTTACGAAGTGCTCCTGTATCGTTTCTACTTGTGGTTGATGGTTAACCTAGTTAATTTTTTTGGTACTTTTCGGTTCGCCGGACGCCAGTGATATATGTACATTTATATATATATACACACACATATGCACATATCTACATACACATATATATACATACACATATATATACATATATGTATGTATATATATACAAATATATGTATATACATATGTATTTATATATGTACATATATCACTGGCGCCCGGCTAACCGAAAAGTACCATTTTTTTATTTGTGGACGGCAATAATAATGTGGCAACGGATGGATTGTTTTTCGACTTTGAAACTTTAGAAGCAATATAACAAATATTTCCTGAGGATGATGACCATAGAAGTTGGTCGAAACATCGATATATTTTTAATTTTAATGCATGTATAAATTTTAAATTTGACATTTGTATACACCATTTAGTAAATATGTGATGTTTTATACTCACGCTTTTAATGTAGTTTAATATTTTATATTATTATTTTTAACATTTTAGAAAAGTTAATGTTTTATAATATAAGTTATTATAACTTTTGCTATAGTGTGCACTTACAGCTTTTTTATGAATACAGAACTGTATACGATGATCCTATTAATGAAAATTTACCAGTACTTTTTGTACAAAGCATAGTCTTTGTAGTACAAAGCATATGAAAATGATAATTTTATTTGGTCATAACAGTAAAGAAAAGATGGACACCTCGTAACTATGGCTACAGCTATAAATCGCGATCATCAGATATCTGATTATATATCTGGTGTATAAATCGACCCTTACATTTTTTTTTTCGTTTTGGCGGTTTAAAAAGTCGACTCATACACCGGAAATACGGTAAAGAAAATGTAGATTTTATACATCTAATATAGAGATAGGATTCTCTATAGGGTACAACGCAAGATGTCAACAAACTTTACCATTCTACATTTAAAAACAAAATGTAAAATTTAGGAAAACACAAAGAAAACATAAAGGTACTTATATTTGCATGAGATAATATAGAACACAGAAACATTATTACCTTTATTTTTCTGTAAAATCTTTAAAAAAATATTTAAAAAAAGGCCAGCTAAACTCTATGCTGTATCAAACATTTGAAAAACGCTTTCGCTAACCCTAAATTGGGTGGATCTTGGATGCAATTTTTTTAAAATCTAAAAACGTTGCAAGACTCTACGGCCAGATTCATTTGTATACACCAGAAGCATCTTTAAAAGGATTTTCAGCGCAAAGTTAATTATTTAAATATTCAAGTTCCACTTCAAAATATTCAGAAAATCTCTAACCTGCCAGCTAGCTGCGCATACCTAACGCTAAACTTCATGATTGATTCACGAGTCATTCAAACTGAAACGAACGTCCAGTGTATTTTGTTTCTTTAAACTCGAAATTGCAGTTGGTGACATTTCCGTAGAAAAACTTTTCCAAATTAAATTTTTTATCAGTATATGCCCCGGCTCTTGTAATGATTCATTGCATTTAAGTGTTTTGTTAAGTTATCTAAACTATACATTTAATCATAGTGTCACCGCATACTGAATCGGCATACGGATTTTCCTGGCTATGAGTTGCCTTACGTATATTTTAATGAAAAGTATTATTTTATTTTTATGTACGTTTCTATTGAACATAAATTATAGGGGAAATTCAAAATGCAAATAATGACTTTTTGAATTTGGGCGAAATGCACATTTGTGAATTGCGTTGCGAATGTTAAAGAACTCCTAAATATAGTTTATATTTTTGGTAGATTTCATTTTTTAGTTCAACTGACAGTAGTTTAACTTTATATTATTTATAATTAATGTTCTTAGGGGATGTTATTATGTTTATTTAATTTTTTGATTGGCGAAGTCCAGAACGGTGCAACAACTATCAATCATCTAACAGTTCAATCAACCTGCCAACCAATCGCTCATAGGCGTTGGTCCTTTGGCGTCATAATGGATGTTTGCTATGAGATAACAATGAAGTACAAAATTCGCCTCAACGATCTGATATTATTTCATTTACGATTTTCAAGTTAGTCTGTTAAACTGAAGTTAATATTACTTTCTAGTTTATCAAAAGAATTTAAACTAAATTTATTCCGTTATTTCCCCATTGTTGTTCAGTAGCAAAGCTAACTCTTATATGGCTTTTCAAAGCGATTACTGTTTCTTTTTGACGAAATTATCGTTAAATTTTCTTACAGTTCTAAATTCCTGCCTGTTATTTAAGATTCTTTCCTAATCAAAACTGGCCACTTTCCAGTGGTGTAGTCCTGTGGAAAAAAAGTGGGGGGACGCTCATAGTTCGGAACATAGGGTCTGTCTGTATAAATGATCATTATTTAGTAGATCTTAAGTTCTCTATTTATTATATTAAATAGCATCATTATTAAATAATATTAAATTCAGTTAATGAGACATAGTAACTTCAACATCAAGCTTTATTCAAGAGGTAGTCACGTTACCACACACACGCTCACGCTACATCATCTTAAGATATCAACAGTTACCCGGTTATGGTTAAGTTAGATTAGTAGTACAAAACATATACAGTTACGGTTATATTATAAATTCAATATATACAGTTATATATTACACAGTTACGGTTATATTATAAATACAATATATACAGTTGTATATTACATCCTTTCCTCCAGTTAAAGAAATAAGTACACTTATATAATTTTAAATGCCAGTAAATTTATATTAATACAACAAATGACCATATTTTATAATTATAACAAATAAGAAACATGACACTAAATATACAGTATATAAGATGGTTTATTGCATACAAAAGTCTCTGAACCTAGAAGGTGGTTTAATTACTCGCCCCCTTCTTGTAATTGTAGTATTATGCATATTTTGTTGATAATCATTGTTTACAACAGGCATTGCATAATTTTCTGACCTTTCAGTCTTATCCTCAATAAATACATCATCATACACAGGATGATACTCAAAAGGAGTTTTTGATACTCTGATATGCCTTCTATTTCTTCGAAGTATTTCCCCATTTCCATTCCTTACAATATAGGATCTAGGAGATTTATGTTTTGAAATAATTTGCCCTTTATCCCATTGCCCAGTCTTAAAATTAAATAATACTATGTTATCACTAGGTTTTAACTCCTTTAATGACTGTGCTGTCCTGTCATAATAGAATTTTTGCTTAATCTGCCGTGCACGAAGTTTAGAGTCAGGGTTGTTTATTTCAGGTTTTAGCAATTTATTACTAATAGGCAATTTTGTTCTTAACCTTCTATTAAATAAAAGTTGCGCTGGAGATAGATCCAATCCACTAATGGGTGTATTACGATATTCCATTAGGCCTATATTTACATCCTGTACTTTTCGTAGAATATTTTTAACTATTCCTACTGCTCTTTCAGCCATTCCATTGCTCTGAGGAAATCTGGGACTACTAAAGTTTAGTTCAAAATCCCAGTCATCTGCAAATTTCTTAAACAAATAACTGTTAAAGGGATTGTTATCACACACCATTTCATTCGGTATACCATACCTAGCAAAGACACATTTTAATTTTGGGATTATTTCATTAGCAGTCTTATCTTTTATAGTAGCACATTCTATCCATTTAGAATAATAATCAACTATAACTAGATAAATTTGATTAGCAAACTGAAATACATCAGTTGCAATCTTTTCGAAAGGCTTATTTGGTATTTCATGGGGCATTAGTGGTTCCTTTGAATTTTTCTTTCTAAATTTTTCGCATATTTGGCATTTTGAAACTAATTCTTCAATATCAGCAGAGATACCTGGCCAATAAAAGATTTCACGTGCTCTATTTTTACATTTCTCAATTCCAAAATGGGCTTCATGTATTAAACCTAACATATTCTGTCTTAAACTTTTTGGAACAATTAATTTGTTATTATTAAATACTAAACCATCATTCACATATATGAAATCTTTGACTTTATAGTATTGTTTAAGGTTATCCAACAACATTTTTTTATTCTTAGGCCAAGAAGTTTTACAAAATTCAATTACTCGAGCAAGATCCTCATCATTCTTAGTTTCAGTTTGAAACTGTTTAAGTCTTTTTTCACTTAAAGGCAGTGCCTTTGTAATGCTATGGATCACATTTAACATTTCTGGATCATCTTTGTTATTATTTTTTAAAAATGCTCTAGAAAGTGTGTCAGCCAAATATAATTGACTACCAGGAACATACTCAATTTTAAAATCTTATTTTACCAATTTTAACACCATTTTTTGCATTCTAGCAGTAATTTTAGCTAAAGGTTTGTGTACGATAGAGATTAATGGTTTATGATCTGTCTGTACAGTTACCTTATGACCATAGACAAAGTTATGATATTTTTCAAAGGCATATGTGATAGCTAATAACTCTTTTTCAATTTGAGCATAGTTTTTCTCATTCTCAGTCAAACTTCTGGATGAAAAAGAAACTGGTTGTTCTTTCTGAACCAAACATACTCCCAATCCATCTTTAGAGCTATCACATTGCAATATTATTTCCTCTCTAGGGTTAAAAACTTTCAGGACAGGGCTTTTACTCAAAATTTCTTTTACTTTTTATGAAGGCATTTTCCTGCTGATCTGACCATAAAAAATCAGTATTGTTTTTTAGTAATTCTGTTAAGGAAGCCGTTAATTCAGAAGCTTTAGGCATAAATTTTGAGACATAATTTATCATCCCTAAAAATCTCCTAACATCCTTTTTGTTTTGGGGAGTGGGCATTTCTACTATCGCTTTAACAAGGGATGGGTCAGCTCTGATCCCTCGATTGGAAATAATATACCCTAAGTATTTGACCTCAGTTGTTTTAAATTGAAATTTATCTTTGTTTAGCTTAACATTGTTTTTCCGAGCCCTATCTAATATCTTAATTAATATTTCATCATGTTCTTTTTCATCTTTACCCGAGACTATGATATCATCTACATAAATTTCTACCCCTTCTATGTCACCAAATAATTGCTGATTTCTTTTCATAAAAACCTCTGGAGCTGAGGCGACTCCGAATGGCATTCTATTGAACTTAAATCTCCCAAAGGGTGAATTAAATGTGCAAATATCTGAACTATTTTCATCAAGAGGTATTTGCCAAAATCCATCCTTGAGATCTAAAACTGAAAATATCTGTTTCCCTTCTAACCGACTAATAATATCCTCAGGTGAGGGAATTACATGATGTTCTCTTTTAAGTACCTTATTTAAATCTCGAGGATCTAAACATATTCTCAGATCGCCATTTGGTTTTTCAACCACAACTAGGCTCTGTACCCAATCAGTCGGTTTGTTTACCCTTGAAATTATTCCCCTCTTTTCTAATATTTTAAGAGTATGTTTCAATTTTAGATTGATTGATTGGGGAATTCTCCTAGGTGGATGCACCACAGGGCTAGCATTTTCT
The DNA here is from genome assembly GCA_963931845.1 of Maratus michaelseni. Lineage (NCBI taxonomy): Eukaryota > Metazoa > Arthropoda > Arachnida > Araneae > Salticidae > Maratus > Maratus michaelseni. Next base: position 279,522,983 of record OZ007598.1, on the reverse strand, counting down.
TTTAATGCAATTTTATATGGCTCACCAGGAAATGTACCTAAGCCGTTAAATACATCCTTATATGAATCTAATATATTTTGCTTTTCAGCTTTTACACAATCAACCCTTTGAATTAATCCTAACTCACTACATGTTTTTAATCCTAAAATAGGTTTACACATTTTATCAACAATAATAAATTCAATAGGTATATCAACATGATTATTAACAGTACACATTAATGTCACTTTACCAACAGGTTTAATCTTAAAATTACCAAATGACAAAAGCACAGTATGAGTTAATTCTACTTTCATATCTAAATTTAACCTTTTAAAAATGGATAAGGGTAGGACATTTGTCTCTGCCCCTGTATCTAATTTAAAGTTAACATTAACATTATTAATATCAATATCTTTTAACCAAGAATTTGATGTAGTACTTACCACACTGTTAATTTCAACTGCTTCAACAAACAGCTGATCATTTTCATTTGTAATTTCATATATTTTTTTCTCCCTATTAAATTTACAACCTACAGCAAAATGATTTGGTTTTTTGCATATTCTGCAAGTTTTTCCATATGCAGGACATTCTAACCTTTTGTGTTTCCTACCACATTTTAAACAGTCATATATTTCATTTTGACTGGTCATTTTCTTTACAGTTTTAAAGTTTTTTGGTTTGGCACTATTTTGTCCATGTTGTTTCTTTTGAACAATGTCCACAGTCGCACTGGAAACGTTAGGTCCATTTATTGACTTTAGATGCTGTTTACTGATTTCTGTCGTTCTCACAAACTCAGCAGCTTTTTGAAGAGTCAGATCTGTTTCTCTCAGAAGTCTCTCCTGTAAACCCCCATCACGGATACCTAGGACGACTCGATCTCGTATTAAGCTTTCTCCTTGATCACCAAATTCACAAGGTGTAGCTAAAGTTTTCAACAAGGTGATGTAATTGTCTATCGATTGACCTTCTTGTTGAAAAGCCGAAAAGAACTTGTATCGCTCGAATACGACACTTCTTCTTGGCGTGCAGTATTGCTCAAACTTAGTAATAACAGCCTCATAGGAATCTTTTTCCGCTGCTTCAAACTTAAAAGTGTTGAATATGTTGACGCCTTCATCACCCAGCAAGTTGAGAAGAATCGCAATTTTATTTTTATCAGGTTTCTCACTTCTTTCAGTGGCGATCATGAAGTTTTCAAACTTTTCCCTCCATTTTTTCCAATTTTCGGCGACGTTACTGCAGGTGAAATTGAACTCTCCCGGAGCTTTGAATAATTCCATCACGGTCGAGCATGCAGGTTCAATCTTTGAACATCGTCTTCTCTGACACCATATAAAAGATCATTATTTAGTAGATCTTAAGTTCTCTATTTATTATATTAAATAGCATCATTATTAAATAATATTAAACTCAGTTAATGAGACATAGTAACTTCAACATCAAGCTTTATTCAAGAGGTAGTCACGCTACCACACACACGCTCACGCTACATCATCTTAAGATATCAACAGTTACCGGTTATGGTTAAGTTAGATTAGTAGTACAAAACATATACAGTTACGGTTATATTATAAATTCAATATATACAGTTATATATTACACAGTTACGGTTATATTATAAATACAATATATACAGTTGTATATTACAGTCTGTGTCACCAATAGAAAACTTGATACTGAATCTTACCTTTCATTTTGAACTGCAGAGAAAAGTAATTGAAAAATTAAACGGTTTAATTTAATTTAAATACAGTTTTATTTTTACTTGTAATTTTTTAAATAGTTTGTCCCTAATTGGAAAGTTGAACTTTATTTCGTGTCTGAAAATATCGGTCCATGCAGATCTCTAGATTGAAGCTATACAGTTAAGTTATATCATTTTCAATAGTGATAATAACGCAAAAAAACTCAAAAACATAATTAAATTTTGTCACAATCCAAACAAAGTTACAGAAGTTAGAGATACAACAAATAAATAGATAGACATAGCAGACAATCCAAAGTGATAAACACATTCCATTTTTTTTTTTTTTTTTTTTTTTTTTTAAAGTATTAACAAGAACGGAAAATCATGCGTCAAGCATAGATTATGTAACACTTTCCAACGCTTCCAAAATAATTTTACAAATCATTACCGTTTAATAAGCTGAAAGATAACATCTAAGTAAACAATTTGGAAAACGCATAACATATTTAAAAACGTAATTTCAGGAATTTCCAACATATACTTCCAACATATACAATATTCGGAAAAATATCCGAATACTTTTATTCAGCCCTGTATATGATCTATAAATTTGTATATATACTACATAGGATGCTAAATTTTAGTTCAGTTTGGAAACGCGTAGCACAATTCAAAATTCTCCTTCTGGAGTTTGTCAATAAACGAAAATGTGTTCGCGAACTTTTGTGCTTCCCTGTATATGATCTACAGAATTTATACACACCACGTAATAGACAAAAAGTGAGTTAAATTTAAAATCGCGTTCAGTAACTTAAAACGCACTTCCAGGAATTATTTTTAACAGATAGTAGAGAATTCTTTTGTGTGTCCCTGTAAATGAACAATGACTGCTATACACACACTATTCTGTAGTAAGCCTCTTGTAATGCACCTTAGTGATATACCGGGTGATCCAAAAGTCAGGACGAACTTTAAAAATGAATAATTCGAAAACGAATCAAGATACAAAGATACGGTTTGCACCAAACGGATGAAAAAGAAACCGGGTTTTGTGTAGCAACGAAAAAAAAATAGTTCTGTTGCTGACCAACAGATGGCGCTATAGTGATTTATTGCACCAAAATATGATTTACAAATGAAAAAATGTTGACAACTTACAAGTCAGCTTAATTAAAGTTAATTAGTACTACAGTAAATGTTCAATGTGCTGTCCATCATTCAGAAGTACAGATGTGAGACGAGGCACCACACCGTTCACAGCAATTAGTAGCATTTCTTGCGTTATGGCAGACACATTTTGGCAGATGGTATCTTTCAGTGCTCAACTATGGACAGCATTTCGATGCATAGAAGCTTCGACTACCATTACAGTTGCTCCTTTTTATATCGTTTGTTGCTTTGCATAATCCTACATCAGAAATCCAACAGCACCATCTGTTGGTCGCCAAGAGAACTATTTTTTATTTCGTTGCCACACAAAACCCGGTTTCTTTTCCATCTGTTTGGTGCAAACCGTATCTTTGTAGCTTGATTCGTTTTCGAATTATTCATTTTTAAAGTTCGTCCTGACTTTTGGATCACCCGGTATATAAATTTCAATGCGTTTAAAATAGTGAAACATTATTTAAATAAACCGCAGACGATTTTTCTCCATAGACGTAATGTAACGGAATTCTTTTGACTGTCCCTGTAATGTAACTATAAGTGTTATGCACACCCTATTCCATGTTAAGCTTCTTGTAATGCACCTTAGTGATATACAGTAGAGTCTCAAAAATCCGCATTTCTAAAATCCGCAAAACTCCAAAATCCGGTTTTGTTGCAAAATGTAAACAATGAAATTTGCAGTTAAGAAGTAATCTTTATAATCTTTGCTCCAAATATTACTGAACGAAAATAAAATTATTTTTAACGTAAATTTATTTGAAAAAATAATAATATATATAATGGCACAAGATATTACTCTTTATATTATAAATGGCCAACAACTCTTTTCACACCCTATCTTAAAACAAACACCTGAAAAAAAAAATATGGGTTACGAATTTCTTTAAGAGATGGCAAAGTTTAAAAACATAACTATAATTTATTGAAAACATAATAAAAAATCTAAGAACTTCAATACAGCTAAACATTCTCTCAGGTTTGTATTTTTGTGAAAACTTTTTGAAGTTCTTGGAGCAGCAGAGTTGCATAGACCAACAAGAAATAATGACTGTTTACAGGATGCAATAAAAACTTCATCAAGAAAAAGGGAAAATTCTGAATCAAAAAGCAATACAGGAAATGTTGTAATAAAAAATTTTGTATATTAAAATAATAATATGCAGGTTTAACGGTATTCAAGTTTTGATTTGTTTAAATTGAATTATTACATCATCTTCTAAATGGACACAGGTAAGTTGGAAAAAAAAATCATTATCCAGAATCTGCAAAACTCTAAAATCTGCAAAATTCTAAAATCTGCACAGCCTCTGGTCCCAAGCTGTGCGGATTTTGGAGACTCTACTGTATATCAATTACAATGTGTTTGAAATTGCATAACATCATTAAAATAAATCGCAAATGATTTTTCCCCATAGATCGTAATGTAACGGAATTCTTTTGAGTGTCCCTGTAAAAAAACTATAAGTGCTACACACTTCCGTCGAAATAGGGAACATGCTATAGATAAGGACAATAACATATAAAAATTGAAGAGCATTCCGAGCATATTTACAGGAGTTAGACCACGGCCAGACGGCCATACGGCAGACAAACCGAAGTCATAAACACTTTTCAATTAGGTTGGAAAGTGTTAAAAATCAGTGCTTTATTTCTTAAAATTTTTAATTAATTAGCTTGTTTATTAGTTAAAAAAATTAATAGATTTGGAAAGTCTGCATCCTCCTGCACCGTCCCTTTGAAAATAAAAAGTAGGGGGACGCTTGAGATAAAATTAAAAAGTGAGGGGACGCTGTCCTCCCGCGTCCCTCCTCGACTACACCACTGCTGCTTTCTGATTCATTCATGATATTTCCATCCTTAAATGCATTTGTGTTTGTTCTTATTCATATATCAAGAAAAAGAACAGCGTTTCCCATTTTACTAAAAAGACAAAGGATCTTTCATAAAATTGCGTCAGAATTAATGTTTTCAACAAATTTCTGAGAAATGAAAGAAGAGTGCCATTGTTAAAGGAATAGAAAATTAACATGTTGATAACTCTTAACCAGGTCTTAACAAATACTCTCTCCTGTTTATCCAGCCACTGTGTTTACATTACTTTTCAAAATTAATTTATTAACTGTGTTGAAGATTTAAAGCTATATAATTACTATACTACTAATTATTTTTTTCTCAATTAATAAAAAAAAATTATGTATCTGGAGAGGGGGGACACAGATTATTTAATTAGCTAAATGGCTATTTTCATATTATCTGGGTGCCAAAAAAATTTATTACAGTCACCCTTATTCTTTTTGCTTCCCTCATCTTAATTGCATAGTTAATATTTTAGTAGAATTATTTTAGGAAACTAAGAAATGTATTTGAAAATGCGAAAAAATTGAAAAATCTAGGGTAAAAGATTGCTATAAATTTGTAAAAATTGAAAAATCTAGAGGAAAAAATCAAAGGAAAAAATTTGTAAAAATTGAAAAATCCAAAGGAAAAATTAAAAAATATATTTATTTGTAAAAATTGAAAAATGCGGAGAAAAAGCTTGTAAATTTTTTTTAAATCCAGAGGAATAAAAATTTGTAAAATTTTAAAGAAAAAAAATTGTAAAAGTTGAAAAATCCAGAGGAAACATTTCTAAAATATTGAAAAATCCACAGGAAAAATTTGTATAAATTTAAAAATCTAAAAGAAAAATTGCTAAAAATTTATAAAAATTGAAAAATCCAGAGTAAAAATTGTAAATTCTGGAGCAAAAAATTTTTAAAAATTGAAAAATCCAGACTAAAAATGGTATAAATTTGTAAAAATCAAAAATTCCAGATGAAAATATTGCTAAAGCTTTGTAAATTGTCGCAAAATGGAATAAAATCAATGTTTACTTTGTGAAAGAAATTGTCATAGAAACTGTGTAAGTAGTGACTGATCCACTGCAAATCACTGGTTTTGATTGAGAAGAATTTGGAGGTTGTCGACTCCTCATTTGGCACGCATGTAAAAAAAGTTACTTGCTTTTTCTAGGATTCTGCCTATAGTTTTTTTGCCATGTTAAAGGCAGTGGCAGAAGTCTTTTTATGATGTATAATTACAGCAGATTCCCTGAAATCTGCAGAGGTTGTGCTGATTTTAGAATTTTCTGGAATTCTAGTCAATGTTTTGTTTACATATTTTACACAGTCGCTTGAATGGAATAATGCATTGGTAATTATAATGAATTTGTACAATAAAATAAAATATTAAAATAATTAAGGAAAATAATAAAGTAAGATATTAAAATATAATTTTTAAAAAATGAGAAGGTCAAATAAATAATTAATACTGCATGACTGATAATGATGAGATAAATTTTTCTTGAATTATTCAATGAAACTCATCTCATAAAGGTACACTAATAATTTACATCCAAAACTGTAAAGTAACAAAATTTTATTTTATGTTTATCCAAATTTAATAACCAAAAAAGCTACATACATGAATGTATTTGATAAAAAGAGCATGTCACCACTGATATCATTGCTATCTTGAAATTTTTCAGGAATACATTTATACTTCCTTCATGAGAAAGCATGAGTTCAATGATACTAACGAGAATTACATATTAAAATCTGTACAGAATGATATAAAAATCTTGAATTTCCCCGTACATCTTAACTGTAAGTTTCACTGTTTATATCTGAAACAATATGTGAATTTTAGATGTTTTTGAATTTGAGTGAGTCTACTGTATATAGTATGGTATAGCATAGATACGAGGGCATTTCGAAAAGTAAAGATACAATGGCTCGCATTCCTTAAAAAAAACATTTATTGAGAAAACGTAAGTTACATCTTATTAACTGGATTATTTATTATTTTTCGACATAATCAACCCCGTTATCCAAACATTTGTTAAGTCGGGGCACAAGCTTTTGTATCCCACAGTCATAGAAGGTTTCCGCCTGTTGTCACAATTTCCTGTACCCTAACTTGACAGTCATAACATCATAAAGAGTTGTCATTATCACTTCCGGTATGATCTGATACAATTCTTTCAATTTGAGACGTCTATTCGCACGAATTGCTTCCTCCATTCTCTGAAGAAGGGCATCAGAGATCACAGATGGCCGACCTGTTCTTTGTTCGTCATAAACATCGGTCCTACCTTCAGAGAAATGATGACACCATTTCGTTACATCTTGTCGATTCATAATGTTCCCATAAACAGAAACAATTTCTTTGTGAATATCCGCTGGTCGCTGACCTCTTGCATGAAAAACGTATTACGGAGCGCACTTCGCATTTGGCGGGATTCTGAATCGGCGGAACCATTTTAAACACAACCTACTCCAACCAGAATCAACGTTGAAATGCTGAACGACTGCGAGGAGAAAGCTAACAGTTCAAGGTTAACACCTGTGTTGCCAACTTGCTTGCCAAAACTTTTCTTTTCCTCTTTCATACGGTGTATCTTTACTTTTCGAAATGCCCTCGTATAATATATATTATATTAATTAGTACAATATATTTCTATTGAATAATATTGACATTATGTTTATTCTACTGGAAATAAAACTACTATTCTTGATATCGTCCATTGCTAAAAGCCGTCAATTTGATATCATGTATTTAGTAAATGTATACTAAATTACTGTTTTGTATTATTTTAGTTCCCTTTATATATTGTTTATTATTTATAACAATGTTACATATTTATTAAATGTACACTTAATTACCATTTTGATCATGATTGGCAATTGATTGGCTATCTACCTGGCCCGGATAATTTGTAAGTATACTACTAAATGTTCATACTTTTGTCAACAGATGGCAGTACCAGCATTTCACAAGCACTTCCTAGGCTGCTCTTAGTGGGTGGCAATTAAAAGTAAAGCTATGTTCCTCTAAAATTAAATACGGCTAAAACTTTAAAATGTATATAAAAAAATTGATTTATATCACTTTCTAGTCTTTAAATAACTATAACATAAAATAGAAATTAAAAATATTTTTCTGAAGTCATGGCTCATTTTTCTATCTATTATTTAGGCCATATTTGTGACCATGTCCTTGGGGGTAATAAGACTTTTCGATCATTATTGTTACTGTGGCTGCTTGAGATTTCTGGAGTAAACTTGCTATTGAAGAATCGAATCAACATTTTTTGTTTGGTTGCTGTTCATCCAAGCAGTAAAGAATTTCTCATATAGTATACACGTCAATAACTGCATTCTTACATGTTTTTGCTAATTATGTATCAATTATAAACAGGTTTTACTCAAATTTTATTCTTTATAGATTTATTTTGAATCATTTAAAAACGTTCAAATTGAAACAGAAAAAAGTATCAGTATATCAGTAATGACATATCTTTATTGGGTAGGTACTACTTACGTATTATCTAGGCCAGGTCACATACAACTACGTCAAGCATGGCGCCAATTATACTGATTACAGTAAACCTTATTTTTTGACAACTATATATAGTTTATTCATTTATTATAGTTTATTATTTTATTATAATTTATTTTTTTATTGTAGTTAATAGTTTTTTGTTTATTTATTATTCATTTATTATATTTTATATTATTTATTATCTTTAACAATACTCTGTATTTAATAATATTAAATTATTGTTGCAATCATGACTGGCTATTGGCAACCATTTTTGGCGATCTATCTTCTAGCCTGGGTAATACATAAATACTCTTTATTGCATTTTATGTTTGGCTGAGTATTATTAACTGACACTAGAAATTTGTTTTGGTTTTGACTGATATCTCAGGCCGTCACAGAAGACAGTTCCTTTTTAGAAAATCGGCATAGGGCCACTAAAAGATTAGGCATGTTACTGAACACATTGATTGGGCATTTTTCTTTCATCTGCTAGTTGCAATGTAGAGATAGTCATTATTTATTAGAATAAATAATAATATTACTGTTTTATTGCTTGTTATTTAGTAATAGATTAACGAAAAGCCCCAGTTAGGTTTATAACCTATTTCTAAGAAGTAATATTTCAGAAATGCATATTCAAATATTAATAAAAATAAAATGATTGAAATTTGTTTTCTGTCTAAATAAATCTTTTTCTTTTTTTAAAGAAAAAAAACAAATGTACTTTTACTTAAAAAGGATCTATTTTAAACATATTTATGAAATCGTCAAAATGAAAATGATCAAACAAAACCATAAACAAATGAAGCCACTATCAAAATTCCATTCTTTCAATTAACTTTTCAAGAACTGACTCTGGAAAACTAATTGGTGATTTTTTCGAAAGATAAGTTCTGTAAATGGAACATCCCAGATCTTCATTATTATTTTATTCAAAAATGAGAAATAATAGTTAACTTATATCCTGCATTTAAAAATTAAACTGGTTTATCTGTAAAATAAATAAAAATTGTATGCATATATTGCATGCTATCTCTGCATTTTAAATCAGGCATGTTGTTATGCTTTTGTATTATTGGTGTCATATCCAATTGTTTGGCAACAAGTTTTTTTTAAATAAAAAGTAGTTGGTGGGATAATAGACATTTAGCCTAATTTTTCGCTAAACAATTCACAAAATTTCCTTGTTTTTAGTAATTGCTCATTTAATGAAATGCATAAAAACTTAATGCTTTCTTCTAGATTTCTAAATGGAGAGTTAGTATAGATTGTACCAGTTACATTGCATAGACAATCTAGCTCACAGCTGTTTAGACATGGGTGGTGGCCAATTTGTAGCCTCTTCTAACAATGGCTTCACAGGAAGGTAAGTCTGTTGAAAAGTTTCTAAAAATATATTCATTATAGTTAAAGTTATAAATAAAACTTTAAGTGGAATAAAAATAACTGTATTATGAATTCATATTTGCAGTGATTTCAGGCATAAAAGATGTCATTATTTTCATCGATATCACGCTTTTTTAAAGTCATTGTGACATTTTCAATGTTTGATGCACAAATAATGTGAAATCATAATTTTGAAAAAAAAGTTGATTGTGGAAAATAAGTAAAAATGCAATGCCACATAAATTCTATGTTTTAAAATTTTCTTGTAATACCTGTGTGTATTTTGTGTATTAAATAAGAGGAATAATAAATGTTATAATATTAAATATATAATAATACATCACCATCTTTTTTTCCAATGTTCTTAAGTTTATCAAGAATTTCTTTAAATTTGAAATTAGACAGAAGGTTACTGAATTTTTTTTTAAACACTATTCTTTTAAATTTATAAAAGACCTAATGGAACAAATGAAACAAATTATTTTATGCAATAGGGATGAGCCCAAGCAACAGCCTCAATTTTTATGCTGTTCTTCGCTCTCTTGATCGGACTCAAAATGAAATTTTATTTTTTCACAAGTTTAAGAAATGAAAAAAAAATGCTAGTCACTATTTGAAAATCAAGAATATAATCTAATTTTCTGAAAGTGTTTTTCAGTCCTCTAAAAATAAGTTTGGAAAGGAATTCAATTGTTATTTATATAATATAAAGAGAAACATTCTATCTGATTATAAATCTTTGACACGATTAAGTGATAGTAACATAGAGAAGCCATATGTTATCCCTTGTCTATCTCCACTTTTTGCTTATAGTCCTTTTTTAGAATTACTAGAAAACAAAATTCTTCTCTTTCTGCATAGTTGTATAATGATATATTAAGAGAATAAGAATTGTGAGTCTAGGAGATTTCTGCCAGTGGTTGGGGTATAAATTTTCTTTTTACTATTTTAAACAAATTTTGAGGGATATGAGAATTACAAAATGTTGGAGTATTTATGATTAAGATTTATTTCTATGGAAGAGATGATTTTTTAAATGAAAAAATTAATCTTGAAATAATTTTAAAATTATGTCTACAATTTTCTACAGTGTACTTTTGGTATTTGGCTTGGGCTCTGATGACACAAACATAACTTTGTAAATAGCTTATAAACAGATATATAGAATTTAAAAAAATACGTGAAGATACTAAAAAATCAGCGTCAGCTTAATTTTTAAAACAACATAGAGACTTAAATAATGGATAGTAAAATGTAAAGATTGATTTTTAAGACAGGTAATTACTAAAGCTGTCTGCTTTTATAAAGTTCTGTTTAAAAATTTTTTAATTCCTTTTATTTAGCATAAAATTGTTAATTAACTCTAAAATTAGGAAAGTATGCCAAAATAGAGATAAAACTGCGAAACAATCTTATTTTTTACAAAATATGGATACTTAATTCAAATTTCAAAAATTAATTAACAACAACATACCACGACTATATGATACTTTTCAAACAGATCAAGTTAACAAGGTTTATTTTTCAGTTCCATTTAATATAGCGTTTTTCACAGCAGTGATTCTTCAATTGTGGTCAGCATAGGACTAGCATTGAATATAATTTTAATTCATTTATAATGTACAACATGTGAGAAATTTTTTGAATTTACCTAACTTTCCCTAATCTTGATAATTTCATCTTAGTAGATGTTACTGCATCTCTATTAGTTTACGTTTTTTTTAAATTTAATATTCTAAAAAAAAAAAAACCTGAGTCATTTCAATTGTAAATCCAAGGGTTCCACGAAGATAGAAAAAATACAAAAAGGAGTCCATTACGATATCTAAGAGTTTAAGAATTTCTTTTCTATAGGATAATGATATGTACTAATTTAATTAAAAAGAAGTAATAGTGGGATGTGAATGGATGTTATTTAAAGAAATGAAATAATATGGATTTTTTTCCTTTTAAAGTTAATTGTAATATAACCAAAATGTAGAGTTTTTAGTATAAAATACCAAAAGATAATTAAAAAAATGAATCTATTAAAAAACAGAGGGACTATGATTAGATGTTACTTAAGTATTTGCTTTTGATTTTACTTAAATAAAAATACTACAAATATAATATCAACAGAATTATTTCTCTAGCATTTCCTTTAATCATTTCATATAAACAGTCAAATAAAACACAATAACAGATGTTTTCCATTAAACTATATCTTGATAACTTCTATAATTGTGTGCTATTATTGTACATTTTTGTTTATTAAAAAATTAAAGTTTAAAATAAACCAAGTAAATCTAACAAATTGCAAAGATATTTTTTAATGGCCATTCCGTAAATAAGATATTTAGTAAAAATCAGCTTGAACTTCAGTATGTAGCAGGTTCATTGAATAGCGAATGTTTAATTAATCAAAGTAGGCAGAATATTTCAAACTAAAGGAATCCATCAAAGATTATACGCAGTCTTGAAACAAGAAATACCCCTCCCCTCTGTCTCATTCAGTCTGCTACAAATCATGATACAAAATTTATATAGGTTTGAATAGATTGAGAATAACATTTAATATTAAAGCTTGTGCATGGATTTTTACAACCATTAGTGAGACTATTTATGCTACTTGTCAATTATCCATTCGACCACTTTCTATAAGAAAATAACTGTCACCAAACAATAAGATTTAATGCCAAAAATGCATAATTGTTATGCCACTTTTGTTTTAGGTTTACAATTTTCAGCTAATAACCATGACCGACTGCCATTTCCTTGTATCCCAAATACAGAAAATATTCGATAAGATATCCCACTGAATATTTAAAAATTACTAGATTGATTTTTTTGCTTTGTAAAAAGACTTGTCAATTTCTACAGTCCGTTTAGGCCCTTCAATTTTTCTGCAATACCTTTTTAGAAAGTTAGACATACAAACTTCTCGGAGACAACTACTCCAATCAATCACTGTACTCTTGCTTAAATCCAGCTGTTTTCTTTTCTATTTGACTGATGTTGATTCATCTGACCTGCCATAAATAAAACTTAATGCCATTGAAAATGATTTTGGAAACGTTCAACTATGTTTTTTTTTTTTTTTAACAGTTCACTTATCACAGTTTTTAACATTACATTGGAGTTGTTTATCTGTTTGCAAATATAGTCTCGTCATCATCACTTAAGTTCAATCCTCACTTAATTCTTGCACAATGATTGAGAAAGTCTTACCTATCAGAAGTTTGTACATTTGTAAGTAAAAATCTTTATTACTTTCGTATCTATTGCTTTTATAAATAATATTTTACTTGTCAAATCGCTTAATTTCTAAATGATGTATTTGAAAACGCCTTTTACATCTTATATGTATAAAGTCTACCAAAATAGGGGGTGTGAAGTATTTGTAAAATTGAAGTACGTTAATTTATAAAAACTAGATTCCATTCTCTTTTTTAAAAATGTTGGTTGTGTAAAATCAAATATAATGAAAATTTATTTTAATCGTATAACTCAAAACAAAATACCCGCTCTCTTTAATAAGTTAAATAGTCACTAAAAATTGTTCATTTGAAAGGAAAAAATCCTTAAAATTTTCTTATTGTATGTTTTTATAAATAATATTTTGCATGTCAAATCACTTATTGACTAAATGTAATGATCTAAAATATCTTATTTAATGATCCTAAAATGCCTTATGTAATGATCTAAAACAGGCATGTCAAACACGTGGCCCGCGGGCCACAACTGGCCCGCCGACAATTATCTGTGGCCTGCGAAGGTTTTGGCATTTTACCTGTTTTTAATTTAGTTGTTAGAACATGCATGCTAAAAAAACACTTTGCACGAGCACACTTGCACTAATCGTGGCAAACATCAGAAAGATATGTATATCAGTGTTACCAGCTTGGCGGGCTTTTTTGAAATTCAGAATGCTACCACTATTTTTGAATAGTAATATTTTTCTTACTTATTCTGCCATTAAATAAGTCGAATATTTCTCTTCAGAATGTGGTAGCATTTTCAATGAAAAATCCCGGCTCACCTGGCAACAGGATGTATATAGATAGATATAAACTGAATTTCAAATTTTATCACAAAAAAATGGTGGGTACAAATATAACCAACCGGAACGTAGCAAAGCGCGAGAACTTTAGTATCAAAATTTAAAGATTCGTTACATTTTTACAGAATTTTACTTATGATTTTGTTTTGTTTTATGTCGAAACTAATACTTTATTTTACTACTTTCTTCGATTTTACACCACTTTACAATATTATATTTATTAAATACGAAGAGATATATAGTAAAATTGATAAAATTCGACGCTAATTAAGAATAACGCTGAATAGCGCTAATGCCGATTACTTTTAAAATCGAAATATAAAATTAATTAGTTTTAAATGAATCAGTCGCTTTGAAAGTGGGAGAAATTATCAGTTTTATGCGTGACACAAAACCCCTAAGGTTCTTCACTTGGGCTTTTGTCGAACATATGGATTTAAGATTTAAGGTCTTTAATTATTTTTATTACTTAGGCTAGTAATTGTCTCATTTTTAATGCATCCTGCGTGATATTTCTTTAATTTCTTTCCCTTTTTATTGATATATACATTTTATTGACATACTCATCCGAGGATTTATATATAAAAAAAATATGTTAATGTTCTTTACCGCTATGAATAAATATGATTAACTGATGACGAACATAGCAGATTTTTTAAAGGTGATTTACAATACAATTACATTTGAATTAAAACTGAAGTTTTATGTTTGATATGTAGAACTGTTGGAGTTTATATAGAAAGTAATATCGGATTGTCCGGAAAATTCGTGCCATTTGGGAGAGTTAATTCGTACCGGAAAATTAATATCATTTAATTATTAAATAATAATTCTGATAGCTATAATGTCTAAAAATTAAAGGGCAGAATTTTCCGGTAAGAATTAATTTTCCCAAACGGCATGAATTTTCCGGATAATCCAATATTAAGAGATGCTTACGTATAGCGAGAACTTACAAAAATCGGGCTAAACATCGTGATGTTATTAAACTGTGAGAACTGAAACTGATGTTTCTTAAAAGAGAATCAAAGTGTTCACCAAACTTATTAAAGAAAATATATTTTCTTTAAAAATTAATTGTCTTTATTACATTAAATATTCCACGAGTCGAAATCAGTCACTACGAAATTGAAGAAATTATATCGAGAGCAGTTACAGAAATTTGAAAATACTATAAGCAGAAGTACCATTGCTAGAAAGATTTATAGTCGGATAAATATATAAAAGCCGCAAATGTACTTAAAAACGCATAGTACTTATAAACTTATATTACATTCGTATGCATATGCTTAAACATCGTCAATCTAGAAAATATCTTGAAAATATGGGTATTGAAATAAACAGATCTATTGTCCTATACAGAAAGTGAAAGGTTTCTATCATAAAGTTTTAACTATTAACTTCGAACTGTTATACAAGGTTACAATTTTCGTTTCAAATCGACAAATTATGAATGTTGATTATTAAAACGCCTTCAATAGACAAAGTTCTTAGAGATTTCATTTGAAATTACAAAGCACCTGAGTAAACTTCAACCTCAATGCAATTTTCAAAAGGCTATCTTGTTATTTGATAGTATTTGCGTTTTCAAATATTATTTATTACATTGACAAAACAATTTTTTTTAAGAATGTGTTTCATTTTGAATGTTGCCAGGCATTATTACAAAAATCATCAGTGTGGAATTTTTTAGAATATAATACTACATGTACTCTTATATTAAAATAATAATTCAAAAGAAGTTTTTTGAATTTCAGGAAATATGTAAATCAAATTAATTTATTTACATTATCTCTAATGGTTGCTGTTGAAATTGTTGTTTAGAATTTATTACTACAGTTAGTCGCAATTCAGTGCGATTCCATATTACAGCGACAATATACGAAAATGGGGTTTGAAAGTTTCTGTAATTATTCATCAGTCGACCGATTTTTTAAAGTAAGTGTTCAATTATGCATATTTTAACTATGTTCGGAGGCTCACTTTTATACGACATCTTTGAGTAGCTGCAACTTTTTACTATTTTTTAATTCAAATAAACATAATTTGAACCAGAAAATGTTTTTAATAAATGAAATCGAGTAAATAGCGCATACAGGACATATTTTATTAAATGAATTTTCTAATTCCAAATATACCAATTTTTATTTTTACTGGAAGAAAACACCGAAGATTAACAGCTATGCCTTTTCTTGATCAAGATTAGCATACCAGCTTATACAATGAATTTTTTAAATAAAGTAGATTTATAAACTGCAACTAAATGTTGTAGATTCGGTTAATAAAAAGTAATTTTGAGTATTTTTTCGAAAAATAGATAAAATAAACCATTTGTAATAAATAATAACTTAGGAACTTTGCGTGAACAACTTTAGGAACTTTAACCCATTTATGCCTAGCGTCGATACTTTAGTAAAATGGGAAAAAGTACATTTGACACCACTTTCTTTTTAATAGAAATTTGGTGTCTTATTTTATTGAGGACTCCTCGATAAAAAAAGACACCAAATTTCTATTTAAAAAAAAGTGGTGTGAAATACCCTTTTTCCCATTTTAATAAAACGTCCCAAAATTGGGACGCTAGGCATAAATGGTTAACATGTCTGTGTTTTCTACGTACAAATTTTATTTTGTACAATGGTAATAATGTTATCTACTTTTTTTTTTCATGTAGCCCGCGGCTTTGTATATAATGCTTAATTTGGCCCGCGGCGGTAAATGAGTTTGACATGCTTGATCTAAAATGTCTTTTGTGTTGTGGTTGGTTGGTTATTTGTTAAAACCGATTATCTACGCTTGGGATATAGGTCATTCTAAGGGACCCTAACTCGTATCGACAAGGTTCGAAGAAAACTCCGAACGGTTAGGTCGACGAGAGTGAGAGAAGTTTAAACCCAAACGTCTAATAGCTATAAAAATTAGAACCACTCAGTTACTGGTCTTATGTGTTGTGCTTTTATAAATAATATTTTTCTTGTTTAATCACTTAATTCCAAAGTGAAATGTCACTTTGACATGTCTTAAGTGAAACATGTTTAACTAAAGAAGGATGTAGCAATTGCGAAATAATTTATTCTACAGTACCCTTTTAAGAAAAAATAAGTTATTACAAATTAATTTAAAAAACATATAATTAAAAAATATCTTGTTGAAGTATCATAAAAACGATTATTTAAGTTACTCCACAAATTTGTAAACTTAAAAGACGGAAGAGATAATGTAACACAAAGAAGTACAACAAATCTTTTTCTCATAAAGGTTTAGTCTCGAAGACTTGAATTAATTTTTTATTCATAAACGAACATTCTCATGTATGAGGGGAGAGGGGCGCTCGATTCAAACTATGCATCATTTATTGGTTAAAAATGTCACATGATTCTTAAGACATGCCCAAGATCAGGTGATTTCTTTTTCACAAATAGCTTACATCGCCTCTTAATGATATGGTCCCATGGCTTGATCATTAAACCCCCCCCCGTCAATGATCAAACCATGAGACTATTTTGTTCCGGGGTTCGAACCCCAAAGGTAACCTTTTCAATCTTCATTTTTCTTTTTACACTTCCTTTTCCCACCGATAGAGGGCGATACCGTTTTTCCCTCACATGTACGAAAAAATTAAGCCTTCCCCATCTCTCCCTTATCACACTGAAAACTTTTAGAAAAATGCTGTCAAAGTCGATCTCCTCCTTTTCTTTAACAACCCTAACATAGCTCTCAGTGAATTTTCTTAAATCTCATTTCGCCTATAGGTCGGCGCAATCCTTTCATCTCCCTTTATTTTCCAGCAAAAAAAAAAAAAAAAAAAAAAAAAAAGAAAAGCTTTTATGAAATTAAAATACTAAATTTTTTTCCCTCTCAAGAAGGAACCTGATTAAAACTCTTTATATATAAAAAAAAATCATATTTAACTTTTATAAAGTCAGAAAGCCTTATCACACTTCACTTCCTGTTCTGTTTCCGGTAATATTTCATGTCTAAAGATACCTGTTCCAACATGTGGGTTATCAGCATCTGCCATTTCCGATAACCTACAAGGTCACCACAGCTGGTGTAGAACATCCTACCCTTATCTCCTAATTTCTTCCTTTCTTACCCTCGGGATCACTTCTTGTCTAAACATGTCTGTTATCACCACCTGTCCCTTCCGGTAACCTTGCGAGGACACTATCAATTATGCAGAAAAATTTTCCCTCTCAAGAAAGAACCTGTTCAAACCCCTTTTTAAAAAAATACATGTCTCATCCTGTCCTTATCTTCTAATCCCTTCCGGTCTTACTTCCGGTTTCAGGATCACTTCCGAGATCACTTCCTGTCTTACAAACCTGTTCCAACATGCTTCCAAACAACCCTCCTTATCAGCACTTCCACTTCCAGTGACCTTCACAGTCACAGAAGGTCATTCCACTTCCGATGCCACCGTGCCACTGGCGTAGAACCGGTGTTTATTATCTACTAATATGCAATCTGCAGATCAGACAGACTTTTAATATTTTCAACTGATAATTTCTTTATATGCATTTTCTTTGTTCCTTTTTAATAATCATGATGTCTGTTCCTTTCCCACAATTGGACATCCTTTCCCTGTTACAAGTAACATATCAAATCGGTCCTTTAAAAGTAATAAAATACAACCTATTTATACAATATGTAAGTGATCGATTATAATTTCAACCTTATTCTTTTAATTTTTTATTTTCTTGAATTTTTTTAATTTTCTGAATTCTTTGATAAAAAATTAATTCATCTAACCTATAATTTTTTTAAGCTATCGTTAACATGTAATCAAAATGAAGTATTCAATAAAAGCTCCCATTCAAATCCATAACCTTAATAATTAAGAGAGAAAAAAATCTGAAAATTATGCCAGGTTGACACAATTATATAATTTTTTCTGTTTAGGTTTTGCAACATAAAAATTAATTTCAAGCTAAGCATAACACATTTCCGCAGACTCAAACTTTTCTCTCATACTTTTATGTATTTTTATGCTTTACTGACATGTAATCAAATAAAATATATTTTCTATTTAATTGTTGTGAAAACAAATGACATTAATAAGCATAAAGTTAATATAAACCCAATGGATAATATTCTCATAATATCACAATAAATGTGAATTTTCATTCATTTAAGAAAATAAAGTACACACGCATAAATATTTTTACAGAAATTTATCTTGAAATAAAAGACATCCAAAAAACCCACGTGTCTCAATATTTTTTGTTATTTCTCTTTTTTTCTCCAACAATGGAAGTCTTTTTAAATTTTTTATAAATGAATGACACTACACAGCTCTGTTGTTTTTTTACATGTAACATGTTGGTAATGGAAATTGTACATTTTTGGGGAGTTGGATGGGTCTTGACCAGAATCATCACCTCACTTGTGTATTAAATAAATAAATAGCCTAAAATTTTACACCTAATATCATATTTAGATTTTAGGTTACAAAATATGTTTATTTATATACATTTTCATACATAAATATATGTTTTATCACATGAAAAAATATTCTGCAGATTCCTTTGAAAAATCAAGTTAACTCGAACCCATTTTGCAAGTGCTAAAACCCAATATAAAACCAATATAATTAGTCAACCTAATTCACGACAAAAAAATTGATGCCAATTTGAGGATCAGATTTGTGTAAACTCATGTTACTGTACCCGATGTAGGACTGTAGGGTTGATTCTAGGGTCGAAATTAGCTTTTTACAGACAGAATTTTACCAAGTTTCTAATAGCAAAATTACTTTTAAATTAATTAGAAATCTGTAATATTGAACAATGTATTCAGCTTTGTCAAATATTTATTCAATAAAACCTGTCAAACAAGAATGGGAAAGAACAGGAAAAATTTCTGCGTTATACAGATTTCTATCTTATCATATAAAATTGTTGATATTCTTCCTGTTGGGACCATGTAATTTTTTCATATAAGACAGAATTCCGTTGTAGAATTACATTAGAAATGAACTGGCTTTTAAAGTCATAGTGATACAAGTTACAATGGCTTAAGAACTGAAAAACTAGGATTTTCTGTAGATATAACAATTCCAATACCGTAAAATATCTTTGTGTGCTACTGTATCCAGTTTCATGGAACAAACTTATACCACTTTTCCTATTAATAGACTGGTAGGTCTAGATGCTTTCCTGAACCTAACAGCAATTTTTAAAATTATAATAGCGACTTAAAACAAACAAACAAAAAGAATTAAGTTTTTACTAAGAATTTTATTTTGTAAAAATATTAAAAAACACTACTTACGTATTATCCATACTATTTTATCCTTTATTTTTTGACAACCATATAGTTTATTTATTTATTATAGTTTTTTTATTATAATTTATAGTTTATTTTTATTATAGTTTTTTGTTATTTATTTATTATTGTCATTTACTATGTTTTATTTATTTATTTATTTTATATTATTTACCATTTTTAAGAATGTTATGTATTTAATAATGTTAAATTACTGTTTTGAACATGATTGGCAAAGATAACAAGATTGGAAACTAGTAACCATTTTAAGCAATATCTCATGGCCTGGATAATATGTAAGTACCTAAAAAACTATTAATTTTGTTACATTACAAATTGACAGATATTCTATTTTTGGCTTTGACCCAACAAAAAAAATTCTGTCACTTTTCGAGTTGACTTCAAATGACATTTTCTTATTTAGGCCGGGTATAAACTGAGCTGCGCCTCCAGACGCCCGTCAGCACATAAACCATTGCACCCAAGTCCTCAGGGACTTATAACACGTACGACCAGCAGAGGCCTCCCGTATGCGCTGCGACTGGTTGGAGCATTGCCACCTGTGCATCATTCTGATTGAACCCATGAGCTGACGACATAGGTCATTACGATACGTGGTTAGATCCCAAAATCAGAGGAAACCACCACGAAGACACCTGACAGCTTTGTAGCCAGATCCCCATGAGGGGAACCAGGTCCTTGGCCATATGTAAAGTTCCCCCAATGACCCTTTGTTTGCTGCGGTGTCCGAATGTCGAGTTCTAGGGAAGGAGGAAACGACTAGTTCGTTGGTGAGTGGGACGAGCTTCTCACCAACCTGGAACTTTGGAGGAAACCACTCCCTAATACATAGACACACCTTAGCTAAATCCAACCCATTCAGAGCTCTAATGCCAATCGACTGGGAATTCTACTAATTAATGCTATGCATAAAATATATTTTTGGGGCCACCTATATGTTAAAAATAACACCAATTTTCATTTTCCATATGTCAACACCCACTTTTGACATTTTGAGTTCCTTCGATCAATCATCTTGAAACATATTGTTAATTTTCTACTGATTTATAGTATACACTACAGTTAAAACAATATAATGTAGAGGATGGCGCGATAGAAAAAATCAATTTGTAGTGAACAAGTTGCTACTTTCAATGCTATTTCAGAATAAAAAAATAATATGCAATTTTTCAAATCCTATGATCATAACTTTCTTCTTTTGTGCTAAATGTGTTCTGCACAATGATTTGTGAATATCAGCACAAAATATCACCTTCAGTATTTTGCATTGCATTTAATATATGACGTTATAAATTTTTCCATTGACACTTGCTGGTAAAATCAAGCTCTGACCCATCAGAGAAAATACTTTTCTTATGTACGACAGTTGTCTATGTATTCGTCCTTAGATCTTCATATTTTAATATCAGGTTGTTTTTTTAATTGCTTTTTTTATAAATTTATTATTTTTTAATTTTAAATACCTACTAGCCACCTAAGCCTTAGATGATTTTATAGCAAACGCAATGTAACGAGGAGTCACTGTGTTATTTAATCTGTGTCCTCACTTTCAATTGTAGATTAAACCTTTGATAAAATCTGAAAGTAGAAAATTAGTGACTCCATTTGTAAAATGCTCTGTAGTCACTATTCTTAAAAACAAGCTGTTGTAGTGAACTAGATTTGGAATATAAAGTACTTGTAGTTTACTAAAAAAAATAGTTTTTCTGACCACTTGTTTGGAGCAAGAATCCAGTATTTTTGTCTGATTAAAGTGGATTGTTACCTTAGTTTCCTATATAAACATTGTTTGTCCTTGACATTTATTATCACCCCTAAATACACAGCTAAAAAAATTAGGGGAGCAAGCAAAGAAGAGGAGAGAATCGTGCGAGACAGCCATGCATGGGCATAAAATGGAGAGTACATGTGTATCAATGTGTAATATAGAAAAAAAGATGCAAAAAAAATTTGTAAGGGAGCTTTAATTCTTTGAAACGGTGGAAAGAACATGAAAACATGGTTTAGGGCAACAATTTGGTTACATGTAAATTACAAAAAAAGTATTGTTTAGAAATCAAGCAAGATTTTTAATATGGCGTGTAGTTTCCTAGAACAGCTAAGACTGTTGAAAGCCTGTTTTCCATGGATGTGATGAGGTTATCTATAAGAATTTTGGAAATACTGTTCCACTCTTCAAGAATTGCAATCTGAAAGTACCAGACAATAAAACAAAACCTTGGTCTTGCTGCAATGCGTTGTCCGAGTGTGACCCAAACATGCTCGATCAGATTCAGGTCAAGAAAGCATGCTGGTCATTCCATACGCTGTATTGTTTCAGTTTCAACCATGTTCATCAACAGACAAGCTGTATACGGTCTGGCATTATCATGCATGAAAACGAATCACCATGGGTGAAGCGTAAGCTACGACATGAGGTCTCAGTTTCTCGTCTGCATAACTTTGGGCAATCAAAGTACCATTCCAAACGATATGCAGGTCCGTACGTCCACCTATACTAATTTCAGACCATACCATCAACCCACCTTTTCTGTAATATCTTTCATGTGTGATCTTTCATGAACAAATGTGGGGTAATTTCGAGAGTCCCGTTCCCTCCATACCAAAACACGTCGAGTGTCACACTCCAAACTGAGTGGAGACCTGTCTGTAAACAGCATTTGACTCCAATCCGTTGCCTGCAATCTTGATGATCAGCAGCCCACCTTCTTCAGGCTGCACAGTGGCTTCCGGTCAACGGAATACAGAACATTGGCTTGGCCTACGTGCATAGAGACCACCCTGATGCAGCATGTTTCACACTGTTTGACTGGACACGTTGTGTTGCAAAGAGCTACTGTCTTTGCAGCTGAGTAGCATTCCGTTTTCTTTCTCGACGAGCTGATAACAGGATATATTGGTCATCAGTTGCTGTGGCAGCACGCGGTTGACCTTATCCTGGTCGACGTCTAACATTTCCTGTTTCTTGGAATTGATTCCACAGCTTTGCAAGGGCATTTCTTGCAACTCCAATAGCGTCCGCTGCACTTCGTTGTGTTTGGCCAGATTCAAGTCTCTCGCTAATATGCCAAACCATGGATTCTAATAAATGACATTGTTGTGATATTTCCAAATCGCCTTTTCTTAAAACAAAAGCTGAGCAATTGAATTTGAAATTGAATTTGAAATTGAGACTGTGAAACACACATTTCTGCGAAATCCCGACTTTTGCACTTATTTTCTTTTTCTAATTTTTGACGTCATGAATTTTGATTTGCATATGAAGTTTTATTTTTCTGTTTTCTGCTTTAAATTATGGAGGGTTTTATTTAAGTTACTTATTGGTGTAAGTATTTGTGTAATTTCGTTAAAATCATGCGTTCCCCTAATTGTTTTGAGCTGTGTATTTGTCTTTTAGCATAACTTTCTGAGGAGGTTTACTCTTAATTTTTATTTTCATGCGCGCATGTCCCTAAAAGAAATTTGTGCCGTTAAACCTTAAAGCTAACTGGACCTGAATATTTTTCAGTTAGCAAAACCTATATACTATATGAATGTAAATGAGTATATGTTCTTTTCTATACAAAAAAGTGATAAAATTGACATTGAAAATATAGTTGTCAGCTATTTTTTCTTGGTGTCACTAAAATATAAATTAATTTTCTTTCATTTTGGCTCCAGGTTTCAATATTTCATGTGCACATTGAAGTGTGCCAGGTTTCAGGGTGATAAAAATTTTGTTTTTTCTATTTGTGTCGGATACAACCTGACCTGTGCGACACTCTACTAATAATAAATAATTATCTAATCAAACTTCCTCCTCCCCAAATAAAATTCCTTTGCCCCATTTTCACCTCACAAACTTTTAAATTCTTGAAAACTCTTTACATTTTATTAAATATTTTCTTCTGTATTTTTTTTGTAATAATAAATAATTCTCCAAATTGTAATATTCCCCAGTCAAGGATAGCTCATTGGTTAGTGAAAGGCAGTCACATAGAGGCATTCATGGGAGACAAGGGAGTGACAATTTGTGAGATAAGAAAAAGGAGAGAGAAAAAAACCTACAACATTTATGTGACATAATTAACGGATGATCTCAGAAAAGAAAAATATTTTTGTTACATCACATGCTGAAAATGAGCCTTTTTATGTGAAATGTGAGGTAATACAAAGAAACTGACTGATGTTTTATTCCTGTTTTAAGAGATTTTTTAAATGATACGAATATTTAAGGAGTAAATTTCCTTGAAATGTATCCTTTTACTAAAAAAACAATTGGAAATTTTTCCTAAAATTAATTGCAAATTAAAGTATGAAAATTTTATTTCTCTCCTTATTGATGTTTATATCTATTTCTTCATATATATTTACAATTAACAACAAGAAAAAAAATAGGTAAATGGATGAAAATTCTAGTTTTTTTTAAGAATTTTTTTAATCCATTATTAGACTATTTTACAACAAAACTGTCTTTACAGCTGCTATGTGGTTCACTTATTTTAATAAATATATAAAATTGCAGTTTCATGATTCTGAATCACAAGTAACATATGATTGTGGAATAAGGATATTTTCTCTTTCTAGTTAGGAAATGTTCAAATAGTTCTTTGTTATAGGTTTCTTTAATATTTCTAATAAGGATTACCCTGTTGCAAAGTGTAATTGTTGTTCAATAACATGCAATAGAAATTTTCTTGATTGTAGTTAAAAAAACTCATAGTAATGCTGAAGTGCAAACATATATTCAATTTAGTTTGGGTGAACCAAAATTATTTTGATTTGTGTCAGACGATAAAATAAAAAGATTCTTTTTTTTCAAAATAATGTGCTATTTTATATAAAAGTAAAAAAAAGTGTCAAATTTGAATGGTAGTATAAATTGTGGAAAAGGATTTTTCTGAAAACAATATTTTTTATTTTATGGCAAATGAAAATCCTCTCCACCTCCTTCTTTAAGTAAGCATCAACTATTTTTGTGCAAATGCTACTTTTTGTTTCATTGGAGGCTACTAAATTAAGTATGTTTAATTGCACTTGACAGTAGTAACTGTGTTTTCATGGCTGTGGTAAATGAATATAGGTTTTAATCTAGGTTTAAAAATTATTTAAATTCTGTTTTCTGCATTAATTTTATTTTCTTGTCAGAAGCTCGTTTGCTGTGAAATATGTTTTTGATGAATTGTAAAATATGATAGATTAAAAATTTTATTTATTGCAGATGAATATAATCTATAAAAGCAGTTAAAGAGAAAAGGATCCTTGGATATCCATTACATTACACAAAACAGACAAATGTATTTAAAGTGTGAAATATGGAAGAAAACATTTCTTTACAAGAACATTTTGGAGAAGCACCTTCTAACTCACAACAAGGGAAATCATATGTTTGTAAGATATGCAACAAAAAATTCTCTCAAAAGAGCTATTTAAACAAACATTTGTTAGTTCAGAAACCATTGGGTGAGAAACCATTTGTATGTGAAATATGCAACAAGAATTTTTTTCAAAAGAGTCATTTAATTGAACATTTGTTACTTCATACAGGTGAGAAACCGTTTGTATGTGAGATATGCAACAAGAAATTCGCTCATAAGAGTAATTTAAGCAAACATTTATCAGTTCATACTGGTGAGAAACCGTTTGTGTGTGAGATATGCAACAATAAATTCTCTCAAAAGATTTCTTTAACAAAACATTTGTTAATTCATACTGGTGAGAAACCTGTTGCATGTGAGATATGCAACAAGAAATTCTCTCATACGGGTATTTTAAGAAGACATTTGTTAGTTCATACTGGGGAGAGACCTTTTGCATGCGAGGTATGCAACAAAAAATTTTCTAACAAGGGTAATTTGAAATCACATCTGTTAATCCATACTGGTGAGAAACATTTCGAGTGTGAGACATGCAACAGGACATTTTCTCGAAACGGTGATTTAAAAAAACATTTGTTAGTTCATACTGGTGAGAAACATTTTGAGTGTCAGATATGCATCAAGAAATTCTCTTATGAGAGTAATTTAAGAAAACATTTGTTAGTACATACTGGGGAGAAGCCTTTTGCATGTGATATATGCAACAAAAAATTCTCTCATAATAGTAATTTAAACAAACATTTGTTAGTTCATACTGGTGAGAAACATTTTGCATGTGAGATATGCAACAAGAAATTCTCTCAAAAGGGTAATTTAAGCAAACATTTGTTAGTTCATACTGTGTAAAAACCATCTGTATATTAGATATGCAACAAGAAATTCTCTCAAAAGAGTGTTTTAAAAAACATTTGTTAGTTGATACTAGTGAGAAACTTTTTGTGTGTATATTAAAGAATTTTTTTTACGTGAATCATTTGAAAAGCCAACTGTTAATTCATACTGGTGAGAAACCACGTGTGTGAGAAATGAATAAGAAATTCTCGCAAATGAGTGAATTAAAAAGGCATCTGTTAAATCATCATTCAATGTTTATAAACCATTTGTTTGCGTGATATGCAAAAAGAATTTCTCTCAAAAGAGTCATTTTAAATATCATCTCTTAATTCATGCTGAAACCTTTTGTATTTGAGACATGCAATAAAAATTTTTCACAAAAGGGTAATAAACTAAGTACTCATTTTTTCTCTCATAATATGGCGTTCACTATCAATGAACTTCAGTACTTCTTTTTTTTATATAAGGGCCTTGATATAACGTAATCTTAGGAGAGTGTGATTTCTTGTAAAACATTATAAAGAACAAAATGAAACCGTGGTCAATGTAAAAAAAATTAATTTGTGTTGCTTATCTTTGTTATGATGTGTCATATATTTTGATTTGTATTATTTGATGTTTTATTCATGTATATATTAAATACTTTCATTGTATATGTTATAGGCTAATTAAGAAATCTGGCTCTTTGCAATGAGCTGGGCTAGTTAGAGAATCATCTCCCTTTTTCCAATCAGCCTTATGTTCCAATCAGGCTTATTTCAAAGAGCCTAGATAGCGTTAGACTATTCAATTTAACTAGCAATTAACCACTTGTTCTCAATCAGGCAGATTGTTTCAGGCTTATTCAAATGAATCTATGTAGTTTTAGGCTAATTAGTAAATGACCAGCTATTTGTTCAAATATTGTGTTGTATCTGAACCAAACATGAAAATATTTAATTTAAGTTTAACCCAAACCAGACAAAGAAAAGTTCCATTGAACCGTAGCAGATCTGAACATGACAAAATAATTTCCATCGACATGACACTGACCTGAACCTGAAAATTCCATTTGAAGTGAAACAGAGCCTAACACAAAAGTTCCATGGAACCGCAACCTGATCCAAACATGACAAAATAATTTCCATCGACATGCAACCTGACCTGAACCTGAAAATTCTATTTGAAGTCAACCAACCGAACCTGACAAGATTCCATTGAACTGCAAACCAGTCTGAAAGTGACAGAATTATTTCTGTTGACGTGCAAGACAATATGAATCTGAAAATTCCACTTGATGCCAACAAAACTGATACGAAAATTTAATCAAACAACAAACTAATTTGAACATGACAAAATAATTTCCGTTGACATGTGACCCGACCTGAACTGGAAAATTCAGTTTGATTTGAAATGCTGAACCTGACAAGAAAAATTCTGTTGAGCTTCAACTCGATTGAATGCAACAAAATAATGTCCATCGACATGCAACCTAATCTGAACCGGCACATTTCAACCGCAACACAAAATGCTTCAACCTGAACACTAAATGTACGGAAATTATTTCATCTTTTAATACTATTTTGAAAAGTAGTCTACAATTATATGACAAACACCAGATTTATATTTTAGGTTGGATTTTGACATATGTATTTTCTTTAATATTCAAATATAGTCAAATCTTTGAGTAGCGGACACCTCTGTATCCATCCATGTTCCTAATTTATTTTTCTCTGCTCAGGGTGACTGTAATTTTTTTTCTCCACATCAGACTCACTCTAGAATGTTTCTTGCTGGTTAGATTTAGGTTTCTGCAAGTCATGTTCTTGGGATTTTCACAAACAAATTAAACTAAATAGCCAGAACTATGTTTCAGATAAATTGAGTTTATTGTCTTGAGATTTTAAAACTTGTTCTAATTAATGTTTTAACCTTTTTCGCATATATTAATAGATACTTTTTTAATTATTGAAAATTATATTTTTTAATTTTAAACAAATATTAAGTGGATTGTCTGAAACATTAATCTATTGCTACTAATTTTGCAAAAAAATAAAAGAAAATGGTTTTTTACTTAATATTTAAATGAACCATTAATTTTATTTCATCTCAGGTTCAGGTTGAAAGATATCAAATTTGTCTTGGGTTGCCGTTTGAAGAAAAATATTTTGATGTGTTCAGGTTTGATGCCAGGTGACTAAATAAGAATTTTTTGGTTTTGATTGAAATACAACTCCACCCACATATTATTCTAGAGAAGAATCAGTTTGCTCTTTGGGTCTGTCTGCTATTCGGGAGTAAAAACAAACAAATATATAAGTGTTAGGAATTTAAAAGTAGATTCTAAATAGAGATGTCCACTATTAGGGAAAGTCCGCTATGGATATATTACATTGCATAAACCACGTAAAAAGTATTTTGGACTGTCTTTTGAAAAAATTTATGGAACTCAATCTGACATGTAGAACTCAAAACCTAAAAAAAAACTCACCTACCTTGAAAAAATGAAAATCAACCTGATCTGAAAACATAGCACCAACAGCACTGGACCTGAGCCGCAGATCATGTCAGTTTCAGATACAAGTAAACGTCTATTACTTAAGCAAAACTGAAAATTTTGTTAAAATGAAATGTTGGCATTCCTCAAGAAAATCTTTATGCATGAAAATTCAATTAATGTGATCAATTAAAATGATTCTAACGAAATTTCATTTGCATCCAAGGCTGGCTCTAAGTTTTGGCACAAAGTAGAGACAGTTTTGTATTGAGAGGCAGCTCGCAATGATAGTTATAAATTATTCTTTTCGTTTCATGTGTACAAGATTATAAAGGGGTGCTATTGAAAGAAAATGCCTTAGGGTGCCATACACCCTAGAGTCGGCTCTGATTACATGCAGTGAAAATATTTTGTGGTTCAAACCATTATAACAAGATTTGTGTGTATAATAGAATGTGAACATTGACATCAGAAAAAACATTCTGGTACTTTTCTGTTAGCCGAGTGCAAATCTCGCCAATAGCATTATTTTTTTCTTCTCGCCAATAGCATTATTTTCTCTTCTCGCCAATAGCATTATTTTTTCTTCTCGTCAATAGCAGCTTCTATTTTTTGCATATCTGAAGTAGAAACAATGCTTCGATGTTTTCATAATTTTTTTTACTTATCATATTATTTTTTTTAACATTTTTTTTAATGAAATGTGTTAAAGACATGTATTTTAAATGTATGTACCTTTAATGTATAAATTTGAAATAAAATGAGTGAAAGTTTTATATTTTAAATGCAGTATAAATGATGGTGATTTATCACCTGTGCTCAGCTAACATAAAATTAACAATATTTTTTATTATAAATTGCCAGTGATAAACAGATGAGAAAAAAAGCTACAATTTCATATAAATTAATACTTTTTCCTTTCTGCTTAAGCAAAAGTATTATAATGATCAAAAAAAAAAATTTGCTTTTTACACATGACATGAATATCACCAGAACGAAATTTACAGAAGAGGCTGGACTTGAAACTTTATGTGCCTTTGGTTCTTAGCCTAGAATTGTTTTTTTAACTGCACAAAAACGCCATTCTCAATTAATCGCCAGGCTAAAAATTCAGAGACATGCTGGTTTTCTTATGTACCAGCAATTCTGAAAATTGAGAATATAGACATGAAGGAACAGACGTTGCAGACACACCAGGATTGGTGCCATTTTATTTTGGTGCTACATATTTTTATTTAACACACATTTTTTATTTTATTATAAAACCTCAGGTTGCCACATGAAGAAAAATTCGCTGAATTACCACTCCAAGCACAAAATCGACATTTTCATGTCAAATGAAAACCGGTGCATCTGCAATATATGTACATACATGAAATAGGTTAAAACAAAGCAGCGCCACCAGGCGCCCGTCAACCGTCGTACCCAAGTTCTGGTGAACTTTTATCTAGCACGACCAGGGGAGTTTCTGTATGTTCTACGACCAGTGAGAGTACTGCCACTTGCTGACCTCTCCCATTTTTCCAAGTGATTGATGACGTAGGTCACTGTGATTTGTGGTGGATCCCACCCTCTTGGGAGACCTTATTTACACTTGGAGACGAGCTGGAGTTTTTCAACAGCTTCTGAGCCGGACACCCAAGAGGGAGACGCGTCCTAGGCACTTAAGTCGAGTGTTCTGACCCGCACTTGCTTTACCATAGCTCGAGGGAAATAGGTTAGCTAGAAATTGTTTGTTATAATGCCGTGCAAGACACTTTTTAAATATATCAACATAAAAGTACTACAGAAGATTAACAATGAAGGTATATTAAACTTATATATATTTATTATTATTATTATTGGGGGATTTAAAATAATTAGGAACTTCAAATAATTATCAAGGGGAGCTGTCCCGCTGAACACTCTGTTTAAGGTAATTGTTTTTTAAATAAGTGATACCTTGACTACCAAACATAATTCATTCTAGAATTTTGCATTGTAAGCCAACATATTCATTTACAAAAACTGATTTTTGATTCCCTTAAAATGAAGTGCTACATCATGTTACAGCATGTATGTATATAAAAAAAAATATTAACCAAATAAATGTTCCTTAGCCAAGTCAGAAAAACAAAGAAATCAATGATCATTAGCCAAGATATTACTGCAGATGAACATTAAAAAGAATGAATTAAAACTAATGTTACATAAGGTATTGAGAGGACAGAGCACAGTTCCTTAAAGAAAATTTTAGTTCCTTTTTCTCTCAGTGTTAAATTGTTTTACATCTCTTGCGAAGAATAATTATTTTCAAAATCATGAGAGATACAAAAATTTTAATAAAATTTCTATATTTACATACTAGTATCATTACACAAACATACTATATGATCAAGCAATTTAAATTTATTAAAACTGAAATAAAATAGAAAGATAATGTTTTTGATTACCTCAATTGGTTGATTTTATGATGGCCAATTATCTACACGAGGGATATAGGCCCTCCATGGGGGTCTTTCTAAGGGATCTTAACCCTTATTTATGGCAAAGCTCGAAGAAAACCATGAAAAACTCCTAACGGTTAGGTTGATGAGCGCGGCAGGGGACCAGCATCTCCCGTCTACCAGCTTTGAGAGCAGAACCTCTCAGCCACTGCTGGGTCCTATTATCCCCATTGACTTGATACAAAATGTTCAATATTAATCACTGATATGTCTTTAACAATAACTGTGATTAGTGAATTACCTATCATGTCGGTGACTGACACGAGGACACTGCTCGAACTACCATTGCTGTCATCCATATTCATCAGCAATATTTGAAAGAATATTGGCTGCATATACGATGCAAATTAACAAATACATAGCAAGCAATACTCGTTCAAACAATAAAAGTCCAGTTAAAAAACTGTTTCTGCAAAAAGAAAATATTCAATGTTTTAATTATGTAAATTTAAAATAGAAGCATTTTATAAATGTTTAAAAGAATAAATAAATATACTTACATTTTAAACATGAGATCTCAAAATAATTATAATTTGAAGATCTCTAAAGCAGTTTTCATTAAATTAAAATTCCATTAAAGATATTTACATTTTGGATAACTCAAAAAAAATTTAAAATATTAATATGCATGAATGAAAAATACTTTCCTTGTGAATCATAAAAATAGTTTTAAAATCATTCCTAAAAATCTTTACAAATGGCCAAATAATAGTGGCTTTATTTTATTTTTTTATCAGTTAGTATTCAGAGGTGTATTTCACTATTACTGTCACAAATCTTGAAGATAATCAGGTTAATTGTAACCAAGCTCACATAATAATAATAACAGCCCTTTTTGCTATGAGGTGGGGGGGGGGGGGCAGAACATAGTATCAATTTACAAAATTATTACTGGAAAATTGACTAAGTTTTGTTAGTATTCCTATTTTCTTGGTTGAAAAAGTGTAGAAACCTAAATTGCTTCATTAATATTTATCAGAACATAACCATCTCTAAAATGCATTAGGACACACTCTTATCTGAGTAAAAATACACATTCTTCAAGAAATTGTTTGACTTGTATTATCAATAAACAAACTGATTCAAAATTATTGTTTATTTATATTAAGATAGATGAGCATTCACACCGTCAATCACTGCTTTTTTCTTTATTAAATAATTCCACAGGAATAGGATTTATAAATGATGGGGAACACAATACATTTGTGAACAGATTTTTTTTCCTTAATGTGAATTATCACAACTATTATATTCAATAACGTTTAGGCACTTACTGAAAAAAGAAATCTGTGAGAATTCCATTTATCAACTTGTGATACTTAAAATTACTGTCTCATGTAAATATGCAGGTATTATAAATTTTTAAATATCTGTTACATATAGCCTGACAAAATTTAAAAATAGAAAATCTCAACGGAAATAATACACATTGATGCTGCAATATTTTTGGATTTTATGATGGTCTGAATAACCAAACTATGTTTAAAAATAATAAGAACATAAAAGAAATCGTGAAAATATCGGTAATAACTCTAACCTGGGGACAGTGTAATCATAATACAACCTATGATGACATTATTATAAAGCAAATAAAAATGTTTACTTACTTGGAACATAATCTGCATTACATCGATGGGGAAAATCAAAATTAACACATAACTCTTGTTTACATTCCTGATAGTACTTGCCCTCTTTTCAACGAATCAGAACGCTTGTTACAAATTCGTT
Organism: Maratus michaelseni; assembly: GCA_963931845.1. Taxonomy (NCBI): domain Eukaryota; kingdom Metazoa; phylum Arthropoda; class Arachnida; order Araneae; family Salticidae; genus Maratus; species Maratus michaelseni. Next base: position 279,490,183 of record OZ007598.1, on the reverse strand, counting down.
GGGTTAACACTCGGTCAGCTAATCCGAGGTTGAAGAATCCGAAATATTTTCAACCTAGAGTTAAGCGATTTTAACACTAAACCCAGAATTCCGTGATCCGCGGTTTAAATCAGTTTTGGTGAATACGGGCGTATGTGAAATAATAATATTTTCAATTATTACTTTTATAGGGGGAAGGGATCGGCGTACTTTAATAAATGCAGTAAATATTATTCAAATAAAACAATTAATACTTAAATATTTATTTGAATGTTTGATGCATTCTTGTCAAATAACTTATGTAATGATCATTTTTTAATAGGAAAATATTCTACTCTAGCTTAATAAAGTATCCAAATTTTGTAGCAGTAAATATGCATTTTTATGGAAGCTATTTGTGATAAATAAGGAGACTCGGTTCCCATCATTTCATGGGAAATGTCGAAAATCTAAATTTTTTAATTTATTTTACTGCATTCACTTCATTTTAAATGAAATTTCTCTTTCAGAGTTGCAGTATTATTTTTTTTTTAGTTTATGTTTTTCTTTCCCAATATATGTTTCATTTTGAATGCTTGTCGCATTTCTGTCAAATAACTTATGTAATGATCCTTTTTAAATGGGAAAATATTCTATGTATCATCAAAAACTTCAAAATATGTTTTTTCATTGAATCAATCTTTTTAACGGGCAATCCTTATGGTGTATTTTAGAAAATTAAGTATCATATTTCCAATCTATACTATTATAGAAAGAGAGAACGCTTGACTGTACTGACTGACTCATCAATGGCCAGCTGAAACGACTAAAATCAGGATCACAAAATTTAGAGAATGGATTTCTGTTATGGCCTATTCAAGCAATAAGAAAGGGTTTTTGAAAATTCGCCCGAACGGGGTTAAAGGGGGGGGGGTCGAAAGTTTTAGCCATTTCACTATGTTCACCAGCTGGTTTTGGTAGAAGAGCAATATTCAAGAAAAAAAATCTACCAAAAAAGTGGTTAAACACGTATTTCAGTGATTTTAGAAATTCATCCTCTAAGGGGCTTAAATGGGGGGGGGAGAGGGAGGTAAAAGAGAATGAATCTTGCAACAACTCAGTTACAAAAATAAAATTGCAAAAATAGTTAAAACAATGGAGTTATAACAATGAAATTACAACAATGAAATACATAAAACCAATCTGCTAAAAAATAGTTAAACACGTATTTCATTTAGTTTAGCAATTTTGTCGCCATCATTGGTAATGAACCCTATTATGGAAGAATAGACGAATAAGACAACTATTGCTGATTTTTTATTAGATATTTTACGTGAGACTTTTTTCCAAGGAGGTCGACACATTGTCCTTCTGAGCAAAGCCAGGACTGGCCACTAGTAATATATAAAAATAGTTTATTTAGATAAAATAAAAATATTAAGCAAATTTCCATTTTCACAGTATTTTTAGATATATCATGACACATTACTTATTTTTTTAACACGTTAAATATTTGAAAATCTGGTCCTTAACTAACGGTAAGACCACTCGTGGAAGAAAATTATTGAAAAAAAAAGGAAATTTTGCAAAAAATACAAAATTGTGAGAAAAATGTTCTTTTAGATTTTTCTTAATTTTTTAAATTATTTATTTTAAATTTTTATAAGAATTGATTTTTTCTTAATTAAATCACTTTTCTTCATAAAACGATTTAATAATGTATCAGAAAAGTATGATAAAATACTTAAATAAAAAAAAATCACAGGGTACCGAATTATCCAATTAAGGTTTAACGTGAAATTTTGACATGTAAGGCACTTACGAAATCCTAATATTATAAATGTGAATATGTATGCGAATGTTTGGCTAAAGTAAACGTCAAAACAAAGGATTTAAGGGCATCTTTGCATGTAGAAGGATTTTAGCCAGCAATGAACATAGGCTAGATGTTATTTTGTTTTATATGGATATTTTGTTTAATTAAAATTTTCATTATTTTCATAGAGAATCAATAAAAATTTTCCCCATAAAATTTAACCCTGTTTCACTCTTGTTGCCAATAAATAAAAACCTAGAAAAATAATTTTTCTGCTACAATTAATTTTGAATTGAAAAAACTCCACGTGAAAATTGAAAATGAAATAAAAAAATTTCAGTTAAAAAGAAGATTAATATGACGTCATATTGGATAAAAACAGCATTTTCAACTATTTGATTAAAATACAAGGTTCATGAATGCAAGTACAGAAAGCAGAGGAATATGATCTGATATATCGAAAATAAAACGTATATATTTGATTTCAAAATAAAATGCTCGTGGGTTATGGTATTATTTCTTATTATATTTTTTTCCTTTTTTATTTCACATGGAATGAGTGTATATTAAATGTATCTAATATGTGTATTTTAAATAAAATAAACCCCAAACGAATGATGGTGGTGGGAACAATACTTGGCGGTTTATCGTCTGTGCACAACAAAATTAAGAATTTTTTATTTAAATTTTTAAAAGGTTAAAAAAAAACGTTTGAAAGAAAATGGATAGTAAATATCAATAATATGCACCACAAAATTATTCATATCGAAAATGATAGCAGAAAATAGTTCGAAAATAGCAGCATGGTTAACAGAAAAAAGTTGTTTTTCATTAATAAAAACTAAAAAATTAACTCGATTGCCTGGAAATAAAAACAATTTCTGACAAGTGATAAATCTTAAAGCCGTTCATCTCAGAAAAACTGAATAAAAATTACTTTATTTTTAAAAAGAAAGTTGCATTTTCATTTATAAAACATAAAAATTTAATATGATTGCGTCAAAGTCACATCATTTTTCGTCTGCAAGTATTAAAATTATGACTCTAGGTCTGGAAGTATATTGTTACAATTGAGACACATACATTTGTAAATCGTTATTTGACAACCGGATTTTAATTCCAAATTTCTTTAGCTTTAAAAGAACGAAAAGTTTTTCGCCATTTTTTAAAATAGCTTTTTTTAATGTTCCTTTTTTAGTATATTTTTGTAAAGTCTTATAGGATGAGAAAAATAGCATGACTTTTAATGCAATGTTTAAGTAAATTTACAATGTTTTTAAAAACTTTAAAAAATGTTATCGAGATATTCACGTAATGCAATAGCAAAGGAAAAATAGAAAAATAATGAAACTTTTCCTCAAGCCGAATTGCGTAGACGTGATGGTCGAATAATTTTAAATAAGCCGATCGTGCGAATTCCTAAAATTAAGCTAATTTCTAATATTATAAATGTGAAAGGGTGTTGTATATAGTAGAAATGTTTTCATATATGGGTAGGAAATATCCATGAATAGGAAGATTAGGCTCTGTAATTGGGTGCATACCCAATGTGCTTAACAAGCGAAATTTGGCGCAAAAGTAAATACATTTCTGTAATCAGGTTTGTTTTTTGCATGGTAAACAATTAATAAACACACTATATTCTAGGTGATCTGACTGCTTTTTTCATTGTTTGTATTTTCATTTTCACGATTGTTTATATTATTCGGCACAAAATTTCACTTTTTTTAAGCCTGGGTTATGCCAAGGCCCCAATAACAAAAAAATGGCATATTGTCTCCTATAAAATATGATAAAGATTTGGTTAATTAAATATGTTTTTCATTTTCTCGAGTGAAATGTTTTACTTAATGAATTCATGTATTCTTCTTTTAATGTTATGTGAACGACGTCACAGACAACAGCTAGTAAATAAAAAATCAGGCCAGCGAAGTGATGACGTCACTGTAATGGCTGCTGGAGACAAGAAGTTTCGGTTTCCCGTTGAGCGTTAATGTTAGCAAAAAATAAAGTCCTGTTAACAGTATGAATAAATTTTTTAAAGAAATTTCTGTTACAGTTTTGCTAAATCTGAGGTAAGGCATTCATAGGAATTCAACAAACTTCTGATTAAGTACGTCTTTTTTTTTAATTCATCAAAAAAGATAAGCCTTCATGCAGAGCATCTATGGCCCATGTTTTGAATATTTGAATGTAATTTTAAAATGTTTTTAAGGTTTTAATTTCTTTTAGTTGATATTTCCATTACTCAGGCGTGCTCTATGTTAAGTTTCATCTGAGTTAAATTGTGTTTCTGCTGGGGTTTTTTCTTCCTCTTTAAAAATTTTTTTTTCATTTGGTGTATTATTTACATAAATTTCTCTGCTGAATCGTAAAGCAAGGGTGATATTTTAATATATTTTGCTTGATATTCCTGCAGTTTAAATGTATTTTTCAGTCGTTTTCATGTTATTTGTGTTGTTCTTTTCTTAATTATTTTACTTGATTACCGAAAATGTGTATATTCAGTTGTTTGTTTTCCTAGTACTTAAAATTTTTTTATAAAGATAGTCAGTCTTCCTGCATGTAATTATGCGATGACCGCACAAAAAAATATAATCCAGTAACTATGAAGAATCATTTGATAAAATTATCATCAGTGCTCTAGCTGTTAGAAAAATAAAAAAATTAAAACAAGAAAAAACCCCAGCAGAAACACATTTCAACTCAGATGAAACTTAACATATAGTACGCCGGAGTAATAGAAATATAAACTAAAAGAAATTAAAACCTTAAAAACATTTTTTAATTACATCCAAATATTCAAAACATCCGCCATTCATGCTCTCCATGAAGGTTTATCTTTTTTGATGAATTAAAAAAAATGACGCACTTAATCAGAAGTTTGTTGAATGCATATGAATGCCTTACCTAAGATTTAGCAAAACTGTAACAGAAATTTCTTTAAAAAAATTATTAATACTGTTAACACGACTTTATTTTTTGCTTACATTAACGTTCAATGGGAAACCGAAACTTCTTGTCTCCAGCAGCCATTACAGTGACGTCATACTTCGCTGGCGTATACGATGATTATTTTCATAAGGTTGTTGCTAAATTTAACAACATACTAAACAAGGTTGGAGGAAAAAATCTCTTATTGTTATTTTACCTTTCCCCACTACTCAAAGGGAATAAGTTTTATCGTTATAGAAGATCTCTCTCTCCAAACACTCATCTAGACAACGACTTTGTTGCACATTATTTTCAGTCGGTGTTATTGATTTTTTAAAATATTGTATGGAATTTTGTGTTACTCTTAGATAGATGACGATGATCATTTACAACAAGTGCCCTATTTTGACAAAGGTTACGGCAGGAAGGGATGGGTAAACAGACATCAATTGATTTATGAGTCTTAATAAAAATGATAAGCGTAAAAATTAACCGTCTGAAGAGAACAAATCTCTGTATATTAGTATTCCCTGAACAGACCCAGAAAACATTCCAATCATAAATAGAGTAAAATCTGCATAATGGACACTCCCGATTAACAGACATCTCTATTTATTGGATACTTTTTCGATCTCAACACCTTATGTTTTTCAACATTTTTACCTGTGAATAGCGGACACCTCCGAATAATGGACGAATGTCACGCTCCTGAGGTGCCCGTTACTGATAGGGTTTACTGTAATATATTCCCGAATTGACAAATGTACTTTTTTTAAATAAAAATATTTTTTAAGTCGGCTAATATTGTAATATTAAAATATAACGCTATAGTGTTATACAGATTTTTAAAACGAAAGACATTTATATAAATAACAGCCATTAATATAATTATTTACTATTCATTTGTTTTTTAAACTAATTTCATTGTGAAAATTCTGAAGACGTTTTCTTCGTTCAAATTATAAAATTCAACATTCTTCGCCGTTTATTTTATGGAAGGCGAAAAGGAAAAACTACAGAAGGTTGGAGCAAAAACCGAGTACTGTTTTTCATCTTTCTCCACTGCTCAAAGGGTCAAAAGTTTTATCGTTATAGAAGATCTCTCTCTCTCTCTTCAGACACTCGTCTAGACGATGACTTTATTTCTCATTATTTGCAGTCGGTGTTATTGATTTTTGAAAATATTGTATGGAATTTCGTGTTACTCTTAGATTGATATTGCGAGAAGGTAAAATAAAAAATTTATTTATTTGCTTAGTTTTGAATCTGTCAATGATGGACAAAGGGGAAAGAAAAGATAATCCGTTCTGAAAAACATATTTATGACAGACGAAAAAATTAAACATTTCTTATAGTAAAGAGTGGCATACTTTAATGTCTGTCCATCATGACAATTATTGTTAAATTATTCGAAATGTCCGTTCTCTGCATTGGAAAAAAGAGAGAGTTGGGGGCAGGGGGTGGAGGATCGAATCATATAATGTTACTAAATGGGACGAATTTAATGTGTTCCTTGGCACGGAAAGTGGAAAAAAAATGATTTTATCCGTACGTGCGAAGCAGTTTTAAAAATTTATTTTCTTACAACATTGGGTTAAAGATATAAAATCATACAAGCTTGAGTTTTGTTTTAATTTATAAACACAGGTCTGGGCAACAACGAGCAGATCAGCTGGTACAGCAATTAAAAAAAAATAGCTAGGGATGCAAATATTAGCTATTTTTTTTCAATTCAAAGCACTATGATTATATTAATCATTGAACATGAAATAATGCACATATTTAATATTTTGAAAAGTTTGTATGGATTGCCAGATGCAGATGTAACTGATCAATTTTATGATTATATTTAATCTGTGTGCTTGTAAACACTAACAGATGTAATTAATTTCATTATTATCCTTTTTGTTTGTTTAGCATATGCATGCATCTGTGTAAGTTTAAAATTGTGCAATTTGAGTAATTTTGCAAAGTAAAGCTTTCAGTAGAGCTGCCATAGTATTTATGATATAAACTAATTAAATTACTTACATGCAGTTTTCATTATTTCCATAACTACTAATTATAATTTTATTAATTAATGAATAAAAATGTGGAGGATACTTCATAATCTATATATAAAATTAAAAGTCCTAACTGGGGAGAACATAAACGCGCAGCCCAAACCACTGAACCTACAAACACGAAAATTCAGGGGAAAATACTTTTTAGGATGTACAGGCACACTAAGAAAGTATTTTCTAAAACTGCACCCCTAAAAGGCGGTTAAAAGGGTAACAAACATTACCAAAAATCGGCTATTATAGTTATGTGACAAATAATAACATTTTTAATATATTTTTGTATGCTGAATCAAATGGTACCAAGTACATTCGTCTCTAAGTCCAATAGTTCTCGAGATATTGCACATTTTTGTAACGATTATCGTATAATCATTCTACGTTGATAACTTATAGAATATGGGGAGAAAGTTCTGTAATCACTTGAACCCATGAAACATTAGCCTTTTTAAATATTCTGCAGAATGAATTTTGATGAAACTTGGATTGTTAATTTTCCAGGTATAGTTTTAGTATATTGCATATTGTTATATCGTTCTTTAGCAAATCCTACAGTAAATGATTAAATAAACGAGTTAGTCTGTTGGGTATTTGCAAGGATATAAATATAATTAGTCATGACATAACTTAACAGGGTTTATTAAATATAAATACTTGTGCATTGCTATCTCAGTAGCGACACGGCGTGCAAGTTTACATCTGATTCCCGCTAGCCTGTTGCCACTCTGGAAACATAAAAGTGTTATGGTTAACGTTACATTTAGAGTCTGTGATAATACATAACATCCCTCCCCCCTATGTAACATAGTCCTTTAGCCAGGTCGGTGGATGTTTAGCTCTAACTGGTCTTGATGGGAGGAATGTTGGACTTGTAACATCAGGGATCTGTCTAGCTCCTGCAGGTGCAGTCCCAATTAAACTATCTGTATCTACAGGCTCTGGAACCGTGTCATTTTTTGTCAGTCCCAGATCTTTGCTGCCTCCTGCTGGTTCAGTGTCCTCGCTGTCTTCTACTGATCCTGACATCAGCGGTGACGGTGTTGGGCCACTGGATGGGTATGCTGAGGAATTACCAGTGTCTGTCACATGCTGAAGATTACCTTGACGTCGTCTTAATTGGTCAATGTGTCTCTTCCACACAAGACCTTCATTTGTTAAGACCTCATACATTGTGGCGCCAGTTACTTCTGTGACTGTAGCTGGTACCCATTTGTCGTGAGGATGGAATCCTCGAGCATACACCGGGTCTAGAGGTGCAAACATTCGGAACCTTGAATTAGACAGATTCTTGGGATTAGGCTCCGTAAAATCAGGATGAAGTTTGTCCAGGCAGGTTTTCAAACGGCGGTTCATAAGCAGCTCTGCTGGAGACACATTTGTAGTAGCATTGGGTGTAGCATGTTGTGCTAATAAGAATGATGCAAGTCTAGAATTCCAATTCCCAGTAATAATTCTCCGAAGTGCATCTTTTGTTGTCTACACCATCCGCTCTGCTTGCCCATTTGATGAAGGATGTCTCGGAGCTGTAAAAGAATGGTAGATTCCATTTCTCTTAAGGAACTCATCAAATTCTGAGGATTTGAAGCCAGGTCCGTTATCTGACACTACGGTGTCAGGGATGCCATGTGTACCGAAGAGCTTCCTCAGAGCTTCAATAGCACACACTGAGTCTGTTGACAAGAGTTTAATAACTTCTAACCATTTTGAGTATGCATCGACAACAATGAGGAAAAGGGATCCTTGAAAAGGACCAGCATGATCGATGTGGAGTCTTGACCAAGGTATTTTAATGCACTCCCATGTTCCCACTGTCTTAGGAGGAGCATGTCGTGTCTGTTGGCAAATATTGCACCTATTTACAGTGTCTTCGATTTGGCTGTCCATCCTCGGCCACCACATGTAACTTCTTGCAAGAGCTTTTGTTCGCACAATACCTTGATGTGAATTGTGGAGAGTAGCCAGTAGACGTTCTTGTGCCTTCCTTGGTATTATGACTCTGCATCCCCAAAAGAGGCATCCTCTGTGGGCTGAGATTTCCAATCGTCGTTGGAAATAAGAGACGAATTCTTCATCTGGCTTTTCAGCCGGCCACCCCTTCAAAACCCAGTTGAGCACTCGAGCTAAGATTGGATCTTGGAGTGTCATTCGTGCAATATCTTTGGCTGAGATAGGGGGCTTGTCCAAAGCCTCCAGGAGTAACACTTCATTGGGAGATGTTTCATGATGGGTCATCTGCGGGTGAGGTAGACGACTAAGTCCATCTGCATTGGAAATTAATTTGCCAGGTCGGTATACAAGATGGTAGTCATATGAGCTTAAAGTTAGGGACCATTGTTGCATTCTAGGAGACAGCATAGTTGGTGTGGGTTTGTCACTGGCCAAAAGCCCTTGTAAAGGTTTGTGATCAGTTCATATTTCGAATTTTTGTCCATAGAGGTAGTTGTGAAACTTCCTAACACCCTGTATAATGGCCAAGGCTTCTTTGTCAATCTGGGCATACCGGCGCTCAGTTGGGTTCATTGTTCTTGAATAGTATGCCACTGGAGCTTCTACGCCCTCTGACAATTCGTGGCTCAGGACAGCTCCAACGCCATACTGGGAAGCATCACATGTGAGGATGATTGGTTTCTTTTCATCGAAATGTACAAGAAGGGAATCACCTGACAAGAGTTTTTTAACATTATTAAAAGCTTCTTCGTGGCTTTTCCTCCATTTCCACACTGCTCCCTTGTCAAGCAAGCGATGAAGAGGTTCTGCCACTGTTGCTTTATCTTGTAGAAACACATGATAAAAGTTCAGCAGGCCCAAGAATGCTTGGAGTTCTTCTCTCTTTGTTGGCATATGGGTTTCTTGGATAGCTGCCACTTTCTCCTTTGTGGGTTTAATACCTTTCTCATTTATTTCATACCCTAAGAATTCAATGCTGGAGGTTTCAAAGATACATTTCTCTCTGTTTAAGCGTAACCCAGCCTTGGAGAATCGGCCAAGAACTTCTCAAAGTCGCTTGGCTAGTTCGTCTAGTGTTGAACCTTTGATTAAGACATCGTCATAGTATGGAAATATTCCTGGTATGTTTATGACCAATGACACAATGAACTGTTGGAATATTCCAGGAGCTGTGGAAATTCCGAATTGGATTCGATTGCACTTGAATGCTCCACGATGTGTCACAATTGTTTGTACCATGGCAGAAGATTCATCCACGACTAATTGCAGGTATGCTTGGGACAGGTCAAGCTTTATGAAATGTTGGCCTCCTGTTAATTTTGCGAGTATTTGGTTTACTGCTGGCACTGGATATGGATGAGTGCCTAAAGCCTTGTTGACTGTACATTTATAGTCACCACAGAGCCTAATTTCCCCATTAGATTTCAGGACAGGAACTACAGGAGTTGCCCAATCGGAGTTACTAACCGGTTCAAGGACTCCTGGTCTTGTAATCGTTGCAATTCCTTCTCGATATTGGGTCTTAGAGCAAATGGTACATTTATAGCTTTCAGATGGATTGGACGAACTGTGGGATATAAATGCAACTTGATAGGAGTACCTGTAAAGCTTCCCAATTCTTCCTTGAAAACATCAGGGAAATTCACTTAAGACATCATCAATGATAGACTGTTGTATGCTATGGATGCCTGTTACCTTTATTCCTAATGGTTCAAACCAATTCAGACCAAAATGTCCTTGACGTTTCTTCGTAGCAATCAGAAGTGGAAGCTCCCGGTCAAATGAAGCATATTTAACATTAACTTGGCACCGACCCAAAATTTCTGCTGGTTGTTTATTATAGTCTTTAACAATAAAAGGACACTTTTCCAACAGTGGAACCTCGTGAGGATATAACTGGTCAAAGTACGTTTGTCAATGATGGATATTTTGGCTCCCAAATCTACTTCCATAACACATGGTGTACCATTGATCAGGACAGTTGTTCTCATGTTTGGTGTTTCCACATTATTGAGACACGCATATTTCAAATGGAAAGGTGTTTAAACTCTCTGTTTCAGAGGAATCAGTATCACTATTTTCTAAATTCTGTTCATGTACTATTTTCCTAGTAAAATTTGATTTGTTCCGGCAGACTCTTTGTATATGGCCTTTCATTTTGCAGGCATGGCATTCAGCATCTTTAAATTTGCACTGTGATCTTGAATGGTTGCCTCCACAACCAGCACAATTTTCTCTCTGTGATTGAGTTTTAGATTGCTTTTGATTTCGATTTTGTCTCTTGTCGAGAGGCATCACTGAGACAGATCCGGAGCTTCGAATCTCCTTTACATGAAAATTAGCAGTCTCTGTTGCCAAGGCCTTATCTAGTGCTTGATTAAAAGTCAGCGATGCTTCGGCAAGTAAGCGTCGTTGGAGAGCTTCGTCTAGCAGCCCGCATACCAACCTATCTCTGAGCATGACATCCAACGATGAGCCAAAATTGCAGTGTTCGGATAATTTCCGTAATTACGCGATGAATGCATTTATACTTTCCCCCGATTGTTAGTTCCTTCTATAAAATAAAAATCACTGGAAGATGTCTGAAGGTTTTGGCGAGAAATGAATTTTGACAAGTTGTATTAGTTCGTCGTATGTTTTAGAAAACGGGCTTGCTGGGGATACGAGAGAACGGATTGTCGCGTACATCTTCGCGATGCACACACTCAGAAATATGGCCCGTTTTTTCGTCAGGTCGCTGACATCGTTCGCTTCTAAAAAGCATTCCAATCTTTGGTGATTAGAGTCCCACGTTGATGGTTCCGATACGTCGAAAGGCTCTAAGCTGCCGAAAGTAGCCATTTTTCACAACGATGTTGGGGGGGAAAAAATCAGAAGTTTGCAGACTGTAGATTTCACTCAGTTCTGTAACCAATCCCCGTTGTCACTGTTAAGCCTAACGCGTGAGTATCAATATTTTGCAGGTAGCTTGCTAAACCCTTTAAATCCATCATCGTCGCCAATTTGTTGCGTATTTGTACGAACATTTATATAATTAGTCATGATATAACTTAACAGGGTTTATTAAATATAAAAGCTTGTGCATTGCTATCTCGTAGCGACACGGCGTGAATGTTTACATCTGACTGCCGCTAGCCTGTTGCCATTCTGGAAACATAAAAATGTTATGGTTAAGAGTCTGTGATAATACATAACAATTATTTCTTATCAAAATTTTTGAAACTTTCTTTTTAAACAAATAATAGCAGTATATTAATTAAATTTTGTTCTCACAAACTTATAGTCTTTAGTAATGCGAGATAAAGCTGCATTGGTTAAACAGGGTTGTGTTCAGGACGAGGCTAACGAAAAAGACAGGCTACCGCGGTGCATTCTGCATATTTTTTTTACAGACTGCGAGAGTGACGTGATGCTCTTTTCGTACACCTGCATTGGTGGATTCGAGCATCACGTGATTCCGCCGGTCTGTAAAAAAAGATACGCGTAAAGTACCGCGGTAGCTTTTCTTTTTCGTTAGCCTCGGTTCAGGATGTATAAAACTCTGTACAATCATACAATTTAAGGTAATTATTGGTAACGTTCACTACTTAAGTTTATATAATAATTTTTTATTGCATGATAAACAAAATACAGAATTTAGTAACCCTAAATATTCTTCCATTTCAAAGACAATCCATTTCATTTAGTGTATTTTTACACTTTGATTGAGACATTTGTAGTTGTCTTTCTTTTCTAGGAATATATGGCCGTTTTTGCAGCACATCATAACGTCACCATCAATTTTAAACCCGACACATAAATTACAACTAAAGAAGCTAAAAAATTAACAGTAATATTTGAACTCATATTTTAAAAATCAAATATTTCAATGATATTAATTAAATTCAAAAATAAATACGGTTCCCCAAACGTCGTTAAGATTTTAGTTAAGTTTTTTTTAGTCGCTATATTCTGTTTATAAATAAAAAGTAAATTCAGTAAATGTGTTCAACACATCAACCAAATTTTCACAAAAAGACATATTTTATGTTCTTTTTATTAGCTACAGTATTATAGTCAATTGAATTTTGCAATAGAATGAATGAAAAACATTTAATTATAAATAGGAAGAAATTCTTGTTTTTCGTTTCGTTTTAGAATAGATAAAGATTTTTTATTTTTGCTTCTTAAAAATAATCGGTTTATAGGAAAATAAATTCCTAAAGCTATGAAGGATACGCCTGTAAATATTTAAAAAAAATTTAAATATTAAACATTGAAAAGGTTTAAACGTTTTTATTTTTTTTTTTCAAAATGTTAATTATGATAATATTATTTTGTTTAACAATTTCATTTTATGATATATAAAGATGGTACAACCCCTTTGAATGTGCCAAGCAAATGCAATTAGTACAAATGAAGGAACATTTTTAATATCATGTTCTTACATATTTTTATTCCCACATAGACTCGTAGCACGTTCATAACTTTAAAAAATATAGATGATTTTTTTTCCTTTTTTTAGATATTTATTATAGTTAGAGATTGTATTAAAATAAATATAGTGAAGTCTTCTTCTCTGAACTATCACGCTTATTTAAAAAAAATAATTATCCTTAATTGGGATGAATATGAAAAAGTAAAAATCTAACCATTCTAATGATTTTACTGTTGAATTTGCAGTACTGTTGTAGCGCTGTATTGTGCCATTAGAATATATCTCATACTATCAGTGCTTAACAGACTGTAAAAAATAAATCTCTTATTTTTGGAAAAATAACTCAAACATAAGAAGATGTTTGACTAGCAAATATAATACATAAGTGTTTAAATGTTCATGTTGTTTTTAGAATAAATAAATTGGTATAAAAAAATAAAAATAGTAAAAAACATCATGAATTTTAAAATAATTATTGTATTCTTCTAAGCTTATTCAATAAAAACAGTTATTATTCATTTATTATAACTGTGTATGAAACATTAAACTATTTAATTTCGTGACTTAGATAGCCTACAGGAACTTTGTGATATCTTTAAAAAATGAAGAGATTAAAATTAGTTATACATACAGGAATAATTTTCCTTTGTAAAAATTATAATAATATGACACGTATTTTATCATATTTTGGCTCAAGTACGGCCGTTGGGACCTAGGCGACATTTCTTACAGTTGGCGCGAACGACAAATGAAAGCACGCGATAAAATAAACAAAGTGGGCAACCTCTGTAGTAGGTTCAGAGGTTCTCCGCACTAGAAGGGGGTTGAAGCTAAAAGCAATTACCCATCCACTAGTCTCATTGAGGGGTCATCTATCGTATACAGGCGTTTAAGTGTAGGTTGCTACTTCGGCATGTTTCATTTCATATTCGATTATTTGTTTAATTTTACGGCATTTGCATGTAAATACTTTCTGCAGGACCATGCGACAAGTGCTGACACTCAGATTTTTAATGTTTTCTAACCCTGGGCCAAAAGATTGAAGAACTTTTAATTTAATTTTATTTTATTCTACTGTAAAACGGTAGTTTTTTTTTTTTAAATTTTAACACTCAGGCAATCGTAATACAAGGAAATACTCAAATTTAGTAAAGTTTTAGTGAAGTAGAAGAACAATAGTGAAGTTTTAGCGAATTGGTTAGATTTAATTGAATATTCGCTATTTTTTTTTCTGTTCCACTTGATTTTACTTGCTAGATTTAATTTTAGTCAACTTTTTAGCATTGATGTCACTTTATAGTTGGATAATGAGATCTTAAAATTAATTTTTTCTACAAGTATCATGCATATTTTTTATAATTAGGTATGATGGGTTTTTATTTTATTTTTGATAGGAGAGGATGATTTCCATTTCTTTTTTCTTCCCCTCCCCCCCCCCTCCATTTTTTTTCTTAAGGTAGGCAAAAGGTAACTTTATATTTCAATAATGATGTATTACATTTTTTTATGCGGCGATTCGAGCCCGAGTTAGAATTCAATGTTATACAACTTATAGTTATTATCCGATCCGATAGTCTATTGAAATATGCGCATATTTTACTGAATGTAGGTATAGGACAGCAGTTTTCTATAAGGTAATATTCTTCACGTTTAGATTGATTTTTACCACGTTTAGGCTGCTTTTCATACATCTTTTAGGTCTTAATTTATTCACAGTTTCCATGATTGGTTAGTTTATTTTTACTCAACTTTTTACGATAATTCTATCATACTATAGTGTATTACGAAAGTTTTAAAACTGATTTTTCTACGAAGGCCGTGCTCATTTTTAAAATATACGCGCGCGTATGGCGACTTCTTATTATATCTATATTATAAAGCAGCGGTTCCCAACCTTTTTTCTTTCATGTACCCCTTTCTTAGCCTTTTCGTTTAGGAGTACCCCTTTTTCTCATAAGCACGCCCCTATTCGCCTACACAACGCAAGCATGCTTGTTTTCATCAAATCATTAATATAATTAGCAGAGTGGAACCAACCGACTCAAATTACATTGACCTTTCTAAACTTTTATTTTTTTCTATCTTGCATTTTAAAGTTAATTTTACTTTTTATAATATTCGCTTAACATCAAAATCATTTAAAAAACATTTGAACATTTAACATTTAAAAAATAATAATTTACTATGAAAGTTTATAAAAATATTGATATCATGATATACAAGTATCCAAAAATGACTTTTAATGCACTCAATGGGATCTTTGGGCTTGTTTCCTGGAGTTGAGTTTTAAAAAATCAGATTCAAATGAAGACACATATAATCTCAAGACGGAAATGCTATTCCGTCATGTATTTGTGAAAGATAACAAGTATCTTAAAGCTTTTCACTGAGTTTTTTGGTTCTGTTCAATTTTTACGAAGATTGGGAAAAACAAAAGTAATCCTGCAATATGATTAGAGGCGGGCAAAGGTAGCGACATTGAATTATTTATAAACTTTAAAGGGAGGGGGGGGGTCCTTTGAGACCTATAGTGACAAGGCTGTTGCCTCGAATGGTCAATTAATTAATTACCACACCTAGTAAGTCTTTTCCCGCATTTCGAGAGCAATATATTGGAGTTACGCATGAAACTAATTTCGCAATCCGGAACTATCAACATTTTTATGCGTTTTCAGTTGAACCAGTTTTGTAATTTCCGCCATTACCGATATTATTTTCACGTACCCCCAACAGGCTCTCCACGTACACCCAGGTTGGGAACCGCTATTATAAAGGACAAATGTGTCAGTGCGTAGCGCTGACGTCATTTTGCAAATGACAACGCTTCACGATGAAGTTTGGGTTTTGTTACTTTTCCTATTGCATTTTATTAAATTTTTAAACATCGCATATTTTCAATTTTTACATCTTTATATAGGAAAAAATTCTACTTTAAAATGTAATTTGTTTGAAAGCTGTATTTTAATTGTCTGATTTATTATGACATTTAAAATAATTTGGAAACATTTTAATTTTAAAACGCACAATAAACAAATTGAAGAATGTTGTCATTATAAATTTTCAAGTACTTACAGATATATTAATGAACTAGCAAAACCCGCGACTTTGCTCACGTAATTGTTGAAGTATGCCAAATGGTATTTGGCTTTGATATTTTTATTATAGGAAAGAATACTGCAACAAATATTTCAAACAATATTAATTAAATCACATTTTGAGTAAATTTTTCTCTTATACTGCATTAAGCGAACATTTAAATAAATGAGAAGAGCTACAATTTATTCAAATGAATGGTAATTAAGAATATATATTGAAGGTTTTCCGCTCATTTCAGTTTTCATTTGAAATTTAGAAATTTTTACAAACTGTTCTAAGCAAATATTTATATTTTAAAATTAAACTTACTATGCCAATTTCCAATCTTCCAATTAAGCAAACTTCTGTAACAAGTATATTACAAAAATCGCAATTTTAGAACTTTTTTGTTCCTGCATACATTAAAATTTCTAAATGTTTAAAAACTGTTCTGTGGATGATCTTATGTGTCTAATGTAACAGCCAAGTACAATTTGAAGTTTTTATCCCTAACAATAATAAATCCTGTAAAATAAATCATAGTTTAGAAATTTTACCGCTCATTTCACTCTTTTAAATTTCGATTTTTTATAAAATTTTAGTGAATACCGAACTCTTAAAAATAGCCACCATGTCAAATTTCAACTTTCTAGACCAGCAGCATCAGTAAAATTGCAATTTTAGAAAGTTCTTTCTCCTGCACATTTTTAAATTTTTTAAAAATTCGTCTGTGTCAGCATTTACGTCTAAAAAATAGCAGGCCTTTTAAATTTTAAGTTTCTATCCCTAACAATATCAATTAAACCATAATTTAGACATTTTCCGTTCATTTGGAATGGTTAAATTCCGAACTTCCTTTAATAAACTAATTATACCCAGCTTCTACATCTTAAAAATTACTACTACACTAAATTTCAAGTTTTTGACCGGAATAAATCCAAATAAATCATAATGTAGAAAATTAGAAAGTTTTCCCTCATTTCAGCCTTTTAAATTCTCGATGTTTGTATCAGCATTTCTTAGCGAACATTTACATTTAAAAAGTAACCACAATGCCAAATACTAAACTTCTATACCAACAGTATAAAATAAATAGCAATTTTAGAACGATTTTTTGCTCCTGCTCTTTTACATTTCACATTTTTAGAAAACTTTTCCAAGAGAAGATTTACGTAAGTACCGAAATTTCAATTTTCTAACCTTGTAACAGTACTAAATAAATTGTAATTTAGATTTCTAGAACACATAAAAAGTCGTAAAATCAGCAGTCATGTCAAACTTCAAGTTTCTATCATAACACTTTCATATATTAATCATAATTTAAAACGTTCTCAGAACGATCTTAGCGCATTTTACTGTTTTAAATTTCGATTATATTTTTTGTTGTTCAGTGAAACCATTTATGTCTTAAAGTAAGGATAATGTGATATTTGAAGATTCTATACCTAACAATTTTATAGAAATACTGATTTACATGGTTTTCCGCTCATTTTACCCTTTGAAATTTTTAATTCCTTTGTAAACCATTGTTAGCAAGCATCCGTATCTTAAAAGCAACCTCCATGCCAAATTTTAAGTTTCGTTCTTTCATTATAAAAAAAAAAAAAAAAAAAAAAGAAAAAATCTTAATTTAAAACATTTTTCTCCTTTATCGCTTTAAATTTCGAATTTTTTAAAAAAATGTTTTGTGTGTGCATTTGTGTCTTAAAAAATATCAGCCATGTCAAATTTCAAGCTTCCGCCCTTAACAATTCGAGAAAAATCGCAAATCAGAACGTTTTTAGAACACTTTTATCTCATGTCATACTTTTAAATTTCAAATTATTTAGAAACTGCTCTTAGAGAGCATATATTTCAAGTAATTATCATAAGCAGGGCTTAACAAATGCGGTCACCAAGTTGCCACTGGCGACCAACAATTTTAATCTGGCTTTTTATTATTTTTTATTTAATTATGTACTTTTTTTTTCTTTTTTACAAAAATTGACCTAATAAACGATTACAAATGGGTTCCTTTCTCTCCCCCTTCCCCCGCCCTTATTCGTCCATCTGTTTGGCATCAGTTAATAGGCCTCAGATGTCTAGTTTGTGGGGCTGACAGGAAGTGGTTTGTTTTAAAAAGCGGGAAAATAATTTTTAAACAATTCTGAAGTATTCATTTGTCGTTTGGTAACTTTCGTAGTGAAATCTTTTGTGCTACCTTGCCCCATAGAGTCTTATAATCATTTTGCATTTAAATCTCCGGTTTTTTTTTTTTTTTTTTTATTTTAAGAAAAAAGTATTGGATTCCTGAAAAATTTTGACTTCTGGTTGTCGGCGGATTTATATGTTTTAAAGGGTCCTGAACACGATTTGACTGTTTTTAGAAAATGTATGTCTGTGAGTCTGTTACTCTGTCTGTATGTGACAAAAATTTTGTAGGCGCTCTATATCAAGAACTAGTACACGGAATTTAATAAAATTTTCGATTCAGTTAGTCCCTCATATAAATAGACGCTGATTGAACTTTGGTGTAAATTGCCCAACAGGTCGCACTGATATTCGGCATTTTTTATGATTTTCACGATAGCTATATCTCGGAACTAATGGACAGAATTTCACCAAACTTCAGATTCAGTTTCTTGCAGGCCACCAGATTTCATCAAATTTTAAAGCCCTGATCATAACTAACTACATACCAATTTCAAATATCACAAAAATTGTAATTTTAGAACGATTTTGCTCCTACAACCCCTGTGGGTATTGGCACCTACATAAAATATAGCCTATGTTGGAGCAGGGACTGATTTAGAAAGTTTTCAGAACGTTTTTCGCTCATTTCACCTTTTTCAATTTCGCATTTTTTAGAATTTATTCTTATTGAGCATTTACATGTTATAAGTATTTAAAGTGCCAAATTTCAAATTCCTAAGTCATTCAGTATCACAAAAAGCGCAATGTTAGAACGTTTTTCACTCCTGCATCCCACGGGCACCGACATAAAACATAGCCTATTTTAGACCAGGGACTGTCACTATCAATTTGCCACCATCAGTTTTGAAAATGATTTTGTATTTCCAGATATTTCTTGGAATTTAGAGTATTTTTAGAGCACTTTTTGCTCCTTTCCCCATTTTAAATTTCGTGTTTTTTTTTTTTTTAGAATTTATTCATAGAGAGCATTTACATCTTATAAGTATCTTATAAGTATCTTATAAGTATATACAATTTAAAGCTTTTAAGTACTTCGGTATAGCGAACAATAATGAAAAATCATGCGTCAAGCACGGATTATGCGATATTTTCATACACATATCCAGATTCTTTTGTGCAGATCTATATATTTGTATACGATCTATATATTTGTATATATACTACACAGAATGCTGAAATTTAGTTCAGTTAGGAAATGCGTAGCACAGTTTAAAATTTCCATTCCGTCAAGAAACAGAAACCTAGTTCAGAACTTTTGTGCCGCCCTGCCTATGATCTACGTAATTTATACACATCAAGTTAGAACAAACAAAGAATGGTTTAACTTTAAAACTGTACTCAGAAACTAAAAATGTGCTTCCAGCAATTTATTATTAGCAGACAGTACCGATTTTTTTATGTGTTCCTGTAAATGAGCGGTGAATGCTACACGCAATATTCTCTAGTAAGCGACTTGTAATCGACATCAGTGATATATATCAATTTCAATATATTTGAAATAGTGAAACATTATTAAAATAAACCGCAAACAATTTTTTACCTTATTGGATCGTAATGTAACGGAATTCTTTTGAGTAAAGGAACTGTAAGTGCTATGCACACTTTATTGTACATAATAAGTGTCTTGTGACAATGACATATATCTTTTTCAATATGTTTGAAATTGTTTAACATCATTCAAATGAATGTCAAAATTTCCCCCCACCCATAGACCGTAATGTGACAGAATTCTTTTGAGTGTCCTCCGGTGAGTGAATCACCATAGAGAAACGTAACAAATTATTACACAAATATTATTTGCTAAGTGAAGAATATAAAAGCATAAAAAATATATCGGTGCTTTTCTGTCGTAAGTTAAAAATAATATATAAAACATCATCGTTCATAGCTATGTTTTAAAAGTGAGCGTAATGTTCGTAGAAATATCAATTTTAATTCTCTAATAACCTATTGTATGATAATATTACCGTCAAAAAGTAAAATTAATGTTAGAGTTGACAGATAAAACTTTTAAGCAGCAGTTTAGTTTAGATTATGAAACACTTTTCATTTGTCATCTGAATTTAGTGGGAAGTTTCGAGAGTAACAAAGTAACAAGTTCGAATTCCTATGTGTTGCATCTTGGCCACCCACCCCGTAACTCGATTTCTGTTTTGTGACTTTTTTCTTCTCTTGGACAGAAGAAAAAACGGAGAGAAGGGATAATTTACCCCTTTTCTTCGTTACTTTTTTACGAAATAGTTCCTATGAAGAGGGCAGACTTGATGTCAGAGAAGTACATTCATAGACCATGTCGCTTCTCCCCCCACACTTGAGGGGGGGATTCGCGGCCCCCTTGAGGGGTACAGCACGTAATGCGTGCAAGGGATCGAGCACTGTAGAAAAGGTTTCGAGCACAAACAAAAGTTCATGACCTTAAAAGGTGAACTTCTGTGACAAGTCTATACCACCCT
Source organism: Maratus michaelseni (assembly GCA_963931845.1). Classification (NCBI taxonomy): domain Eukaryota; kingdom Metazoa; phylum Arthropoda; class Arachnida; order Araneae; family Salticidae; genus Maratus; species Maratus michaelseni. Next base: position 279,469,330 of record OZ007598.1, on the reverse strand, counting down.
TCAAAAGGATATCCAATTTTAAAAAGGTTCTTTAAAAAAAATGTTTTTCGACCAAAAGGTTTTGGAAGTACTCTGTTTGTACACCTCATCCTTTGTACGCGTCGCATCATTTTACTTAGACATCATACGTAGTAAAGGGTAAGTCTTGTAATCGTTTTGAAAATCGCGAAATGTGAGATGTACGTAAAACAAGAAACTAAAGTTTCAAGTAGATAAAAAGTGACAGTTTAGGGTCAGTATGTGTTAAGGGTGAAACTATATACTTCATTTCACTTCAATAAGAGATTTGGCATATGATAGAGTTGGGTTGAGCTAGTGCGAAATGTGAGATGTACGTAAAACAAGAAACTAAAGTGACAGGTAGATAAAAATTGACAGTTTGAGGTCAGTATATGTTAAAGGTGAAACTATATACTTCATTTCACTTCTATAAGAGATTTGGCATATGGTAGAGTTTCGGTGAGCTATTGCGAAATGTTAGATGTACGTAAAACAAGAAACTAAAGTGACAAGTAGATAAAAAATGACAGTTTGAGGTCAGTATGTGTTAAAGGTGAAACTATATACTTCATTTCACTTCAATAAGAGATTTGGCATATGATAGAGTTGGGTTGAGCTATTGCCAAATGTGAGATGTATGTAAAACAAGAAACTAAAGAGACAAGTAGATAAAAAGTGACAGTTTGAGGTCAGTATGTGTTAGGGGTGAATCTATATACTTCATTTCACTTCAATAAGAGATTTGGCATATGATAGAGTTGGGTTGAGCTATTGCGAAATGTGAGATGTACGTAAAACAAGAAACTAAAGTGACAAGTAGATAAAAAATGACAGTTTGAGGTCAGTATGTGTTAAAGGTGAAACTATATACTTCATTTCACTTCAATAAGAGATTTGGCATGTGATAGAGTTGGGTTGAGCTATTGCCAAATGTGAGATGTATGTAAAACAAGAAACTAAAGAGACAAGTAGATAAAAAGTGACAGTTTGAGGTCAGTATGTGTTAGGGTTGAAACTATATACTTCATTTCACTTCAATAAGAGATTTGGCATATGATAGAGTTGGGGTGAGGTATTGCGAAATGTGAGATGTACGTAAAACAAGAAACTAATGTGACAAGTAGATAAAAATTGACAGTTTGAGGTCAGTATGTGTTAAAGGTGAAACTATATACAGTGGAACCCCGATTTTGCGTTTTTCAAGGGACCAGCAGAAAAAAACGTACGAAACGGGAAAACGTAAAATCGGGGTCAAATTGAGAAAAACACTTTAAGAAAACAAATTATACAAAAATAAACTTACCAATACCATATTAGTATTTAAAAAAATGTGTTATTCTTTATTGCGTTTTCTTTTTAAGTTTCACATGTACTCTATTTTCAATACATGCAAGTTTTTGCAATTTTTTTCTTAATTTTCATGTCTAGTTAAAATTTCTTTAAAATTTTTAAACTCGCAATAGCCTCTGCCGATGAGGGCACGATGTGTTCTGGATCTTCATCAATATCATCCTCACTTCAATATTGCGAAATCAAATCGGAAATAGTCTGAATGTCTGTGGTAGCGATAACATCCTTATCGCAATCAATGTACTCATCAACATTGATGTCTGCAAGTATAAATTCATCCTCTTTTGTGTAGTCCTCCATAGAGAGCTCTTCCGTCGGCACTTCACCGTTAATTTCGGATTTTGAAAATTCTCCCTTCAGAAAAGCATTTGACATGCATTTTTCATCTACTCAATCCCACGCCGATGAGATGAAATGAAAAGCATCCGGCACATTTAGCTTTGTTTTCCAAGCACCTTGAAGCTCACCAGAATCAAGTGAAAAAAGGCCTTTTCTGACCAGTTGTTTTCTATAATGCATTTTGGAGGATCTGTTTATTCCCAAGTCACATGGCTGAAGTAAACTGGTACAGTTGGGTGGGGAAAATTCTGTACGCACATTCTTTAAATTCAGATTAACATGAGTGCATTGCTCTATGAATAAAATAGCTTTTGTAATCTCATTTTTATATTCAGTTTTCTTACAAAATCTTCGAAAAGATTTAGAGTCATCCAAGCATTGTGGTTGGCATTGAAATCTGTCGATAAACTCTTAACGTTTTTGAAGCATCGTGGCTTCTTGGATTTACCAATCACAAAGGGTGTTAACTTCTCAGTTCCGTCTGCATTCGGAAATAACAAAACTGTTAATCGCACTTTTGATAGCTACCGACTGTGACACGTTTCTCCTTTCACGGCGTATGTTCTATCAGGGAAGAGATTAAAAAACAATCCAGTCTCATCTGCTTTAAAGATGTCTTTTTTGAGTAATTACACACACGAGAAGGCAAAGTTTTTTCCATTCATTCCTCAACGACCGCAGTATTTACTCCATCTGCCTCACCACAAATAAACTTGTAAGATAAATTATACCTCTTCTTGAATCGGTCGATCCAACCGTTGGATGCCATGAAATTCTGCATTTTAAGTCGAGAAGAAATTTCAAGAGCCTTTCTTACAAAATTGAGCCATTGATTGGAATCTTAGCTGAACGGGCTTGTTTAAACCAGTCGTACAAAATCTTTCAGAGTTTCACAAAAATAGAGGTTTTCAATGTTTTTCTTTTCTTTGACAAATTTCCCAAGTTTTCAGATTTCAATTCCACAGAGACCTCTTGTTTTAGGATGGTTTGTAACGTGGAACAAACGACACCGAACTTTTGCGAGATCCACTTTAGTTCCTTTGGAAATTTTGGATTTTTCGATAATTTCTGCCTTTTCGGCTACAGAGAAACATTTTCTTTTAGACATCCTACTTTTGACAAATAATAGTTCATCGTTACTTTCTCACGGGAGTATTAACGTGGAGGGGAAGAACTGTTTTTGATAACAAACAACCAGTTGACCAAGTGGAAATCATTTTTGTTCTTTTGAAAATTTTTCCATGAATGAAAAAAGAAAAAAATTCCTGAGGTAGTTGGCCAAAAATGACGTACCAAGCGGGAAACATTAAAAGTAAATAACGTAGAATCGAGGTACTTTTAACATTATTGGAATAGGAATTTTCTGGGACCGACGAAAAATAACGTAGGAAGCGGGATAACGTACGAAACGGGTTAAGTAAAATCGGGGTTCCACTGTACTTCATTTCACTTCAATAAGAGATTTGGCATATGATAGAGTTGGGTTGAGCTATTGCCAAATGTGAGATGTATGTAAAACAAGAAACTAAAGAGACAAGTAGATAAAAAGTGACAGTTTGAGGTTAGTATGTGTTAGGGGTGAAACTATATACTTCATTTCACTTCAATAAGAGATTTGGCATATGATAGAGTTTAGGTGAGCTATTGCGAAATGTGAGATGTACGTAAAACAAGAAACTAAAGTGACAAGTAGATAAAAAATGACAGTTTGAGGTCAGTATGTGTTAAAGGTGAAACTATATACTTCATTTCACTTCAATAAGAGATTTGGCATATGATAGAGTTGGGTTGAGCTATTGCCAGATGTGAGATGTATGTAAAACAAGAAACAAGTAGATAAAAAGTGACAGTTTGAGGTCAGTATGTGTTAGGGGTGAAACTATATACTTCATTTCACTTCAATAAGAGATTTGGCATAAGATAGAGTTGGGTTGAACTATTGCGAAATGTGAGATGTACGTAAAACAAGAAACTAAAGTGACAGGTAGATAAAAATTGACAGTCTGAGGTCAGTATGTGTTAACTGTGGTTCTATATACTTTACTTCATTAAGAGATTAGGAATCTTGTGGAGTTGGGGTGAGCTATTACCACGTCTAGATATTAAAATAAAACAGTTACAAGTAGATGTAAATTGAGGTTTTGTGTGTTGAGTTTCATTCGATGCATAACTTCCTACGCTTTTGAAGGATGATTTTTTATATTTATGAAAACAAAACGTGTCTGAATGAAACGATGTCCTATTCACAGAGAAAAACGTGGTCGACAGTAAAAAAATATGGTTCCTACTGTAAGTGGAATGAAAGTTCTCAATTTATTAGTATTTATTAGTATGTATTAGTTGCTTTATATAAAACGAGGGAAAAAAATACAAACAATAGAGATCAACCTCTCCTATCTAAAAATATAATATAAATCCACCATAGCTGTATTTCAAAAACGAGTTTGTACTTCGTATAAAAATTCATTTTACTTCTATAATATCTTGGGGACCTCGAAGCCCGATATTGCCCGTTCAAAAATCAATAAAATTTAGACCGACCCAGCTATTTTCGCAAAAAATGAATCTTTTTTAAATTACTATTACTATTCTACAATTAAAATTTAATAATATTTTTTTATATTCCAGACAATAAAATTAAATTACATTCAAACCTGAGAAAAAAAAACTTACCTATACCGAAATCCTGTCTTAAACGGAAAAATACGTTGATTCATGCAAAATGAATATATTTACAACAGACTATAAACATGTTTATTGGAAGAGAACCCGTAGACTTTACGGATTTTTCTTCTCTTGTATGCAATTCAGTCTTAGAATATTTTACTTTATAGTATTTTTTCAGATGTTTAAGTCTCCAAACCTGTGTATATCTCTAGATATTAATCATAATTGAGACATTTGCATAAAAATAGAGATTCTCAAAACAATAATTATCGCAGGCCACAGCACTTTTTAACACTTTCCAACCTAGTTGAAAAGTGTTTATGACTTCGGTTTGTCTGGCCGTCTTTCCGTGCTCTAACTCCCGCAAATATGCTCGGATTACCCTGCAATTTTTGTATGTTATTGTCGTTATGTTCCCTATTTAAACTGAAGTGTGTAGCACTTATAGTTTTTTTTACAGGGACACTCAAAAGAATTCCGTTACATTACGGCCTATGGGAAAAAATCATTTGCGGCTTATTTTAATGATGTTACACAATTTCAAACACATTGTAATTGATATATATCACTAAGGTGCATTATAAGTAACTTAATATGGAATATGGTGTGCATAGCGCTTATAGTTACTTTACAGGGACAGTCGAAAGAATTCCGTTACATTACGTCTATGGAGAAAAATCGTTTGCGGTTTATTTAAATAATGTTTCACTATTTTAAACGCATTGAAATTTATATATATCACTAAGGTGCATTACAAAAGACTTACTACAGAATAGTGTGTGTGTAGCAATCATCGTTCATTTACAGGGACACACAAAAGAATTCTCTACTGTCTGTTAACAATAATTCATGTAAGTGCGTTTTAAGTTGCTGAACGCGATTTTAAATTTAACTCACTTTTTGTCTATTACTTGGTGTGTATAAATTCTTTAGATCCTATACAGTGCAGCACAAAAGTTCGTGAACACATTTCCGTTTATTTACAGAAACTCCAGAATGAGAATTTTAAACTGTTCTACCCGTTTCCTAACTGAACTAAAATTTAGCATCCTATGTAGTATATATACAAATCTATAGATCCTATACAGGACTGAATAAAAGTATTCGGATATTTTTCCGAATATTGTATATGTTGGAAATTTCTGAAATTACGTTTTTAAATATGTTATGAGTTTTCCAAATTGTTTACTTAGATGTTATTTTTCAGCTTATTAAACGGTAATGATTTGTAAAATTATTTTGGAAGCGTTAAAAGTGTTACATAATCTATGAATGACGCATAATTTTTCGTTCTTGTTTTAAAATTAAAAAAAAAACATAAACATGAAAAAAAAACTAAAAAAAAACGTTAAACGAAGGATTTTTTTGTCAGCACTCCTCCTAGAATACAATTTTTAATCATATCTGGTAAAAATCCATCTTTAGTTCTTGCACAGGCCTGTCACCGGCCGAACTTTTAGCTTTTATACCAGGCCGTGTTCGGGATTTGATTTTAGCTTTTATAACCGAACGGGCCAATAAATATTTTGTACGGTCTGTGCCAGGACAATACAATTTTTGTGTTGGCCGGCCGGACACTGGCCTTATTATACCTCAAGGATAAGGTACGGAGCTAGTGTCGCAGCCTCCGGAAAAATTATAGTTGCTTTCCTGCTACTTGTATTTTATGATATATTGGGAAAAAAAAAAAAGTTGTGGTTCTATTTTTTTATATTTTGGGTAAGTGCGTTGAAAACGCCCTTACCCTAGTCCTGAAAAGGACTTTTTGAGTCCTAAAAAGGACTGTTTGAATAAATAATGGTATTTTTAATTTATATACCTGGATATGATAAGCTTATATACCTTATAAGCTCGTCAAATGGATGGATGTTTTCCATTCGACACTTGCGGCGGAATAAAAACTCCATCATGCGATCACCCAGCTTTCCATCTGCATGGATACCGTTTTTTCGGAGAGTTTCTTTTAGTGAACGCCAAGAAGCTTCTATCGTTTGGGAATACGGATCAACAAAGTTTTGGGAATGATTCACGGTAAAGTGGAAATACCCCTTACGACTGAGAGCGGAATAGGCACGCCACTTATCTGTTCCCTGTTCAACGTGCTTTTCAATTAATGGAAGAAGAGTGTCAGCATCTCGCTTATTATTTGGACAAATTTCTAAGCGGAAACGTTTCGACCCCCTTTCAATTATTCCTAAAATCCACATTCCATCTCTAATTCTACCAACATGATTTTTTCTGCGCCCAAATTTTGTTTCATCTATTTCAACAGTTGCATTCACTCCACCAAGTTTTCCTTCTGCAATTTGTTCTTCTAACACCCTTTCCGAACTTACTTCTCGCATTCGTTGGAGCCAGTTGCTTACAGTGGTACGAGAAATTACGTCATATTGAGATATCATTTCAAGGCATGTTTCAAAAGGAAGATTATGAGAAAAGGAAAAAATGAGCGTCATCAGTCGATTAGGAGGAATAATACTACTTTGAAAAAGTGTTCCTGTTACTCGAGAAACTTTTTCCACTTTTCCATTCGGATGCCTTGTAATGCTTTTGCATCTAAATGTTCCAAATCCCGACTTATCAACAAATATCAGAGACATTTGTTTTCCACAAACATCACAATTTTTACTTTGTGGTATAAGGCCACGCGATATCAACCACTCAATAAGTCTATCGTTATTTCCACCTAGCTCAACCACTTCTGTATAAAATCTTTCGAATGACCAAATATTCCGTCTACTAGCTACAGTCATCGTGATTCAGGATGAATTGGGATTAAAGTACCGATTTTCGAAAGAGACAGGTAAGAAATAAACAGTGACTCCTTTTTTAAGAAAAATTTCACATGAGAAATGAATGATAAGCGAAACTTTGTTATTGGCTGTAAAACCTTTTAGAAAACTCCAATGTTTGAGCTTTTTCCTTTTTAGTTAACGATTATTGGGCAAATATAATTTTTGTGGGAGTGTTCTTAAAATTTCCGGTCATCGTTCTCATAAACCCATGAGGGACGGGAAACCATGAGAACATTTTAAAGATAAATTTGCTTGAAAATCTGTTTTCTTAAATTAGAAGATTTCTTTCCAATTAGGTCGTATTTCAAATCTGTCCATCCCCTTTTAAACGACGAAGATTGAACATATGTTGCTAATGGCACCTCCACTTAGTTTTTAACATCTGGAACGCAAATAAGGAAAAACCAGTTGACCCATGCGAGGATTTCAAAGTTCGCACCGTAATCTAATATTTTTAACAATACATCTAATATTTCTGAGAAGCAGGTTTAAACTTTTAAAGTAAAATAAAGGATATAAATATCTGAAAACAACATTAATCAAGCCAAAATATCTTCTGTTTATTACATCGTTACAGTAAAAAGTAATGCAAGATAACAAAAAAAAAAAAAAAAAAAAAAAAAAAAAAAACACGCAGAAGAAAAAAAATATATAGTCGTATTTTAACTGTTTTAGAGAATGACGTTACTCGTTTCGAAAAAAAAAAACCCTGAGAAAAACCGTTCATTTCATTTAAGAAAACAATGCTGATTTAAATTTTAATAAATTATAATTTTACTTCGATCGATTGATGGTTTTTTTCTTCTAAACATTTCAATTTTCTTTTTAATCATAAGTATAAAATAAATCCGTGCATTGAAATCACTCTTTATACATCTTGTACTTATTATGTATGCTAAGAATTATGTATTACATAAATAATATACTCTTATTACGTATGCCACGCCATGGTTATACTATTTTTTTTTAATTTATTGTTCAACATCACATAATCCTGTATTTTATTATTGTTGGCACAACTAATTTGAAGAAAACTTTTCCTTTCATTTATGAAAACTGTGCTGATTTAATTTTTAATTATCTGCAATTTTTAATCAAAAAGCATTTTTTAATGAAATGTAAGTGTGCAATGTCAGAAGCCTGTTTAAAATTCTTTCATATGGTACATAATTTGTAGTTCTGCGTTTTGTATTTACTTAGATAATTGGGATGTTGCAAAATAGATATAGGATAGATATAGGGATGATGCAAGCAATCACATTAGAAGCTACAAAAATCTTAACTCTCAAATTTTGAAAATACTTTTTTACAAAACATTATTTAAGCTGATATCTTTAGACATTTATCTAATACATCCAATGATATTTGAATGTGACAGATAAGTAAAATAAGTGAAAATTAATGGCGTTTTCATGGTTCACATTTTCAGGGATCATTTTAAAATGCGTTGACAAGATGCAGATGTGTGAGAAGCTAGTAATCTTGTTACTTCAATTACTTTAATATATGTGTATATATATGTATAACGATTTTTATTTAATCACATGGTTCGTCAAGTACATAAACCGCATAAACATGCATGGTAGAATTTTCAGTAATTGTTCTATCAATTATACGTATCATTCACATATTTAGCAAAACGTCCCATTCAAATTTATATAGAAACAGTAAAGGAGTAAATAATTATTTCATAAACATTACTTATTCATCTGCTATTTTTTTTATGTTTATAAAATCATAAATACACATAAAAATGTAATTACTTGTACTTACAAAATGTAACTTATTTGTGTAATCTTACTATTTGTAATACTTGTTAACTAGTATTATACTTACCCATTCTTCGCACAGCAAAAAGTTAAATAAAGTTAAAGCCCTCAATTGGTCAATAAGTTTATGAAACTGAGGACAGAATTAATAGTGTTGATGAAACAAATACACTGAAATCGAATAATGTTTTCCATTTTCTATAAATGCATTACCAACTTGTGTAAACGATTGTTGTCTCGTGACGACATTTTTTGGAGTTTCATGTCTGAAAGAAATTGGGCAAAGAGGTTGGGCAAATTTTGACTCTGCGATAGAGTGAATATCCACTTCTCCGGAGTGAATAGTCACTCTTTCTTATTTAGAGTGCAGGTTACATGTTCGAGAAAATTCGATTAGTGGGTCATTTTGGGTCAACGCGGGTCAAATGAATTTTATCTAAAAAACGGCTGTAACGATTTTGATTAAAATTTGTGTCCTACGAGTTTCGAGCACGATAAAATCATTGGGCTAGGTCACATGTCCGAGAAAATTCGATTAGTGGGTCATTTCTGGGTCATTGTGGGTCAAGATCTAAAAAGCGGCTCAATTTACACTAAATTTTGCATCCAATGGTTTTCGGGCACGAGAAGACTGTTGGGCTAGGTCACATGTTCGAGAAAATTCAATTGGTTTGTCATTTTGATCATGGGTCATTATGGGTCAAGCTATTTTATCTTAAAAACGGTTCAGACGATTTGAAATAAATTTAGCACCCTACAGGTTTAGGGAACAAGAAGACTATTAGGCTAGGTCACATGTTCGAGAAATTTCGATTAGTGGGTCATTTTGGTCATGGGTCATTATGGGTCAAGCTATTTTATCTTAAAAACGGCTCAGACTATTTACACTAAATTTTGCATCCTCTGGTTTTCGGGCACGAGAAGACTATTGGGCTAAGTCACCCCAGGTAAAAAAATCAGCAAGAAACCTTTAAAAATTTAATGATTTTGAAGGTATTTTGAAGGTTTCTACAGGTATTTTGAAGGAAAATGAAAACTGCAGGTTTCCTTCAGGAAATATTACAGGTTTTTTAAAGGTTTTATTCAGGATTATTTCAGCACGCTTATAACCTTCAAATTACCTTCACTGACTTAGCAGATCATCTTAAAATCATTACAGGTATTTTGAAGAAAAACGGGAACAGCTTTTCATATAGGAAATATGAAGGTTTTTTTTAAAGGTTTTATACAGGTTTATTTCAGCAAGCTTATGGCCTACAAATTACCTTCAGTGACTTAGCAAATCTGTCCTAAAATCACTACAGGTATTTTGAAGGAAAAGAAAAACTGCTTTTCATGTAGAAAATTTTAAATATTTTTCTAAATTTTTTATTAGAGCTTAAATGGTTAAGTATCTAACTCATATTAAAATAGCTTTTTACTGGAAAAGGCCAGGGCCACATAGAGGGGGGGGGCAGTATATTTTTAAAAAAAAATTTGGTTCTATCCTCTTTTTTTCAGTGTTTAATTCTTTTATGTTATTCGAAAAGAGTAAATTTAAAAAAGAAAATTAGTTAAAATTTTAATTAATTGTTCATAATTGAAGGGGGGGTGGGGGGAGGCTGAAATCAACACTGCCCTGAAATACCCAATTTTAAAGTAATTGCTTAGCACATAAAAGTAAAAAGAAAAACAGGACAAAAATTAACTGCCATGACTGATTAAGGGGAGTACCCCCTACCCCCCCCCCCCCGCACACTACGAAAGGAATATTCACAATTTATCTTTCTCCTAATACTTAATTATTTATTTTAAGTTACTCAAAAAAACTAATTTTACTGTCTTTAAAAATTGAAGAAAAAGAAAAATATGTCATTAAAATTACAAAATCTGCGGGGGGGGGGGGGGGGGGCGCCCGCTCTTTTTGACTTCATCATTTCCCTGGATCTCCGTTTAAGGTACTTTTTAAACACATACTTGAAAAGAATAAATTTCACTCTTTCAAAATCAGCGAAAAAGGAAATTACATTAATTAAATTTAAAAATCCGGGGGGGGGGGTGCTCCTCTTCCCATCTGGCACTGAATTCAACACTCCCCTAAACCTCCGCTTAAGGTAACTTTTAAAGACCAACATATAAACGAAAATAGAGCTAAAAATTTACTTCCATGGGGGATTTACACGGGGGGGGGGGGGGGTCGAGCCCTCCCTTAGCAAAAAATTTTTAGTTCCTCTTTCTCTTAGTGTTTAATTATTTTAAGTTACTCAAAAAAAAAATAAATTTTAAAATGTCTTTCAAAGAAAAAGAAAATTTTGTTTATTAAATTTCAAAATCCTCCGTGGGGAGGGCTAGAATTCCGTGGGCCAGCCCTACCCTAATTCAACACTGCTTTGAACCACCCCTTTGAGATAAATTTTTAACACATAAATATAAAAAATAATAAATAAATAACTTTTATGGGGGATTTAGGGGGAAAGTCCCCCCTTCCCGAATTCAGAAAGTAGTAATTGATCCCCCCCCCCCCACCATACGAAAAATTCTTAGTTCTTCTTTTATTTTAAGTTTGGGGTTATTAACTACAGACATGACTTCCAGTTTTTATGAAAATTACTTCAAAAAACAAATGAAAAATGTATTATTCTTATTAATTTAAAATTTCCTTTAGAACATTTGATTTTTTTTTTCGCAACTGACGCAGCATTTCCGACTCCACAGTGGTAGAAGAAGCACTGCTTCTCAACTCAACTCGCGTGTTTATATTTTGACTCACGTCGCGGCTTTAAGCGGTAAGCGGTAACGTTCGTCTGTTATTTTCTGTAATTCGCTAGCTTTGTCAATATAATAATTAACACCTTAATTATTTTTTTAAATGTTTATACATAGCCATAAGATGGCTAAAAATATGTTCCGACAGATACTTTTATAAAACTAGACTCTCTTTTAAAAAATAGATACATTCACCGTATTTATAAAAAAAATACCACGAGGCCTTACTAAAATAAAATTATTTCGGAGGAGATGTGTAAGTTAAAAGTATCGTTCATATTATCTTATTTTAGACTTTTTTTTATACTTTAATAGCGATGGAGTTAATTTAAAGTACATAACTTTATACATTCATATAACTCATATTTATTACAAAATTAAATTTAATATTTGAGCCTTGTATCGTTACAATGGAATTTAAAGTATCGTTTTGGTTGATCTTGATTCTACTTCGCATGTGTGTTAATATTAATTGTCAACCCAATTAATGATTTCTCAAGGTTTTTACATTAATTTTCTATTGCTTTTAATCGAAGTTTATGAATAATATACCAAGATAAAAATAATTTTATGAAAAATATGATTTAAAGTAATACTATTTTAAATATTGCTCACTTGAATGATGGTATGTTACATGAAATGTTATTTATGTCAAATGTATGTTAAAGGGTTGAAGAATCAATTTAAACTTTTTATTGTTTAAATTATAGTACTTTTTGTGTAATTTAAAAAAATGTATATATATATATATGTAACTTTTCAAATGACATTGCGAGTTTTAAACAATGAAAGGTTTTTAGCTATTTTACCCCAGAGTTTTTTTTTCTTGTACTTTTTGCAAATAATTACAGTTTGTGTTTTTTATAAATTTAGTTTTGAAACCTGCCTATTTTACCCTATCTGACCCAGTGTTCAATCTAGAAAAAAAGAAAAAAAAAGAAAGGGCACTACTCACCGATAATGTGCTACTGAAGGAAGAAAAAGCTTTTAACAACATTTCATGTAACATACCATCATTCAAGTGGACAGTATTTAAAATAGTATTACCTTAAATCATAATTTTTATAAAATTATTTTCTTCCTGGTATATTATTTATAAACTTTGATTAAAAGTAATTGAAAATGCAAATAATAAATATGAGTTATTTGAATTCACAATAACAAACTTTAAATTAACTCCATCGCTATTAAAGTATTAAAAAAAAAAAGTCTAAAATAAGGTAATATGAACGAAACTTTGACAATACAAATATCTTCTGAAATATTTTTTCTACTAAGGCCTCGGTATATTTTATAAATACATTGAATCTATCTTATTTTTTAAAAGAGAGACCAGTTTTGAAGAAGTGTCTGTCGGTACATGTTTTTAGCCATCTTTTGGTTATGTATAAACATTTAAAAAATAAATTAAGGTGTCAAAGCTAATGAATTATGTAAAATAATAGACACAAATTTAGCTGATAAGGTGCATAAAAATCGTGAATTTAACCGATAAGGTGTGTAAAAATTGTGAATTTAGCCAATCAGCGGGTGAAAATCGTAAGTTTAGCCAATAGAACGAGTAAAAATCACGAATTTAGCCTATCAGGAGCATAAAAATCGTGAATTTTGTCGAGCAGGTGTGCAAAAATCGTTAATTTCCCCGATCAGGCATGCAAAAATTGTGAATTTCGCCGATCGGGCAATAAAAATCGCGAATTTAGCTGATAATAAGACTTATAAAAATCGTGAATTTAACCGATACGGCATGTATAAATCGAGAATTTTGTTGAACAAGTCGGATTGTAGACAAGGCAGTCATTTTTGTGAGTTGCCCTCCCATTATAAAAGTTGTGCACCTCTAGTTTATACACTAAATAATAACCCACAACATGATATACATTATACATGCACAACCTGTGGCCCGCGAACCAAAAGTAGTGGCCAACATCTTCAGAAATTGTGTATTTCGTCAATTAGTCCAGAAAAAATTGCAAACTTCACTCAATCGGGAGCGTAAAAATCCTGAATTTCCGTCGTTCAGAAGCGTAAAAATGATGAATTTCCGTCAGTCGGGAGCATAAAAATCAGGAATTTCGGCGATCGGCTGCAACAAAATCACGAATTTCAACGATCGGATGTAGAAAAATAATGAATTTCGTCGATCGGACATGAAAAAATCCTGAATTTCGTTGATCGGACGCGGAGAAACCATAACTTTCTTCGATCAGACACGGAAAAATCATGAATTTTGAAGAACGGGAGCGAAAAAATCATGAATTGCGGCGATCGGGTTTCGTGGTTTTATTTCCCGATCGTTTGATGAAAATCGTGGTTTTATTTTGGGATCGTTTGAAGAAAATCGTGGTTTTATTTCGCGATCGTCTGACGACACTCTAAGTTGGATTTCGTGATCATCTTACGAAAATCGTACTTTTATTTTGCTGTTGTCTGACGAAATTCATGGTTTTATTTCGCGACCATTTGACGAAAATCGTGGTTTATTTCGGGATCGTTTGACGAAATTCGTGGTTATATTTCGCCGTCCCTTGTTGAAAATCGCAGCTTTATTTTGCGATTGTTTGACGAAAATCGTGGTTTTATTTCGAGATCGCCTGACCTAAATTGTTACTTTATTTCACCGTCGTTTGACGACAATCGTGGTTTTATTTCGCGATCGTTGGATGAAAATCCTGGTTTAATTTCGCGATCGTTTGCTGTAAATCGCGATTTTATTTCGCGATAGTTTGACAAAAATTTTATTTTTTTTTCAGCGATCACTTGACAAAAATGGCGATTGTTTTCCACAGAAATCGAGGATTAGATTTTTTTTAAAATTAAGAAGCGGAAATCTGCTGTTCGGTGGGCAAGTGCATCCCTGGAAACAAAATGGCACTAAGAAATCAGATGTACTGCTACATGAAAAATAGACATCGTTCCTTTGGCAATCAGATGCATAGCATAAAGTCGTCAATTTTTTACATTTAGTCACCCTGTGGCCGGTGGCGACCAGGAATTTTAACATTGCAGAAGAAAACATCACAAAAAGGTGTGTGTTTCAAACTCTCAAGAAAAAATATTAAAAACCTCTGCTCAGCTTAAACAGCTTAAACAAAGAATATGTGAACCAAAAATTGTAAAACATGTGAGACAATACTTTAGTAATACCCCATCTTTAGAAAAAGAATCAAATCAAGAAGATTCCCCACCACCATTAGTGGAAAATATTAATAACCTCTGCTCAGCTTAAACAAAGAATATGTGAACTAAAAATTGTAAAACATATGAGACAATGCTTCAGTAGTAAACTCATTTTGAGCTCTATCCAATCTTTAGAAAGAGAATTAATCAAGAAGATCTCACACCACCATTGGTGGAAAGCTCTTTACTGAATGGGTGAGCAAAAATATAAAAGAATTTAAATTTAATAATGAGAAAAGTCTTCTTAATCAGTGGATAACTTTGAAGAAAAAACATTCTAAAAGTTGAATTTAATTTTAAAAAAAATCCTGAATTCTGAAAAGAAACCATCACTTCTGGATCAAGACAGTGGTATTATAAAAGAATCTTTTACCAGTCCTGATGTGTACGCTGATGTACCAGAAATACTCTACCTCCTTGAAAATTTGCAGTGAATGTGTGAATTTGTTGGCTCTATTATTGGAAATCATATTTATAACCGAACCCTAAAATCTGATAATCTCTTTCATGAAGTGTTTATATCATGGAATGGACCTCCAGTGCATAAAGCTATGGAATTATTAAAAGCATCCTTAAACAGACATCATTTTCATGGTGGAAATTCTCATTTCACTAGATTTTCTCCAAGAGACAGACTCAAGATCTACAAAACATGAAAAGTGACCACAAAGACAGTGTAAGATTGCAGTTTCTCAATAATTGACAATTTATCAGAAAAGGTAATCAAAAACATTGTATTTGTTGGTTAAAATTGTACATTTATTAATAAATGTTAGGCATAAGAATTAGATTAAAACTTACATGCATTAACATACCTTTCCAATAACTAGACATGTTACAAGTTCAGTCTATAGGTTTTTAAAGAGGCGACTTGTATATTGCAAATTTTCTATACCTACCGTAATACAGAATTTATTTTGGGGAAATTTTCATTGGATTGGGGGAAATGTTCGGAATAAAAACATTTTCTGCATGCCTGTTCATCGGTAAGTAATTTATTTTATTTTTTGAAATGTAATTGATGTATACAAAGCAATTGTTAAAAAGAATTGCTCTGTTTATGGGTGAGAATCTTCTACGCTTTAAGCAGATTCATATGTTTTGTTTTGTGTAGAAGTGTCATAAATTTTATTTTCATGTCAATTTCTGTATTTACATTCTCGCCAGTCAAAAAGTATCACTTTCTCTAGAATAATATTGACTCTAGCATATGGGTAGGGTGCAGTGCCAACATCCTTTTTTAACTTTATGCACCCGGCAGACCTTTTTAAATATTTTATGTGCCTGATGGCCAGGGTTGTTAAATGCCCAGGTTTTTTCAGAAAAAACCAACCCACTTGGTTTTATCAGGGTTTTTTAAGTTACAGGTGGTTCAGAATGTTTGAAAAAAAATGTACTTACTACTAAATACAATTTAAAGTAACTAATTGATTACAAAAATATATAAATCATTGACAATAACCAAAATTATGCTTTGCTTTTAGATAAATTGATTATTAGTAATAGTTTTAACAATAAAATTATCATATGCTGTAATATTTTGTTAAGGATAAAGTATCTTTATTCATTTTAATTGAAGTGATTGCCTATATATAACAAATACTTTTCTCTAGAAAAATTTCATTCTGAAACATATTGATTAATGATGGATTGTAAGATTTCTTTTTTTGAGTTGTTTGCATTTCAAAATGTGTTGCTATATTATTTCTTAGGCACAGTAAGTAACATTTCCTCAGCCCGAGGTAAATAGGAAATTTCGGTTTTCCCTTAGTTTATGTTGTTATTGAATTAAGTTGGGTGGTAGTTTATATTTAATTCAGCAAAATTTTTTACAATTGAAACTGAATATAACAAAATTCGCAGAACTGGGAAAAAATATTTGCTGTAAAGTATTTTTTATTATAACTAATTAATAGAATAAACCAAATAATTCTATATGTCTACATCATTAAATTAGGATTCTCAGCATATGTGGTATTTTGTTACGAGTTTCAACTTCAGGATTATATATCAAAGTATTTTTTTTAATGGGAAAAAAATTTGTTTTTGTGTGTGATAGTTACACAAACTTATAGAAAATTAAGTTACAATTATTTGTTTTAAAAATTGTCATTGGAAGAATTAAGACTTTTTTCCCTTTTGGTGGGGGGTGATGAACTTTACGACTGGTGTACTGACATTAAGAAATATATTACATATGTAATTTAAAGTTGAAATTTTGAAAAAACCCACCCGGGTTTTTTGGGTTGGGCTAAATCATAACAACCCTGCTGATGGCTCATTTTGACACGACCTCTCTTTTTTTTTTCATCGCAAAATAAGTCAATCAGTTGAAAGTGAAAAATCATGAAATTTGCTGATCAGTACTAGGAAAAAGATTGCAAAATTTTTTGATTGGTTGCGGAAAAAAATCTCAAAATTTATCAGTTGGCCACCAGATAAAAAAAAAAAAAAATTTCATTCGTGTGGGGGAAGGGGAAGGGAAAATCAGGAATTGCATTAATTTTCACTGGGTGAAACTGCAAAGTATGTCGATCGTTTGCAAAGAAAAATCTCAAACTACATCAGTCTGTTGCAAGAAAAAACAATGAATATATTCAGTTGTACAAGAGCAATCGGGTATTTTGTCATTTTGCCACAGAATGAAATTGCAAAATTTGTCGATCAATAGTGAAGAAAAATCTTAAATTTTATCCATCAGTCGCAGAAAAAGACAATTTTTTTAGTTTCACAAAGAGGGGGAGAATCGGGCATTTCATCAATTTGTTGTAGAATAAAACCGTGAAAATCAGATCGGTGGCGAAGAAAAATGTCGAAATTTTTCAACTGGTTGCAGGAAAAAACAATTTTTTCAGTCACACAAGGGAATCTGATATTTTGTCAATTTATCACAGAATGAAACTGAAATTCGTTGATTGGTGGTGAACAAAAATCTCAAATTTTATCAGTCTGTTCCAGGAAAAAATCAGTTTTTCCGTTGCATGAGGAGGGGGGGGGATAAAAAGGATAGGGAGGAAAATGTCAAAATTTATCAATTGGTCGTAGGAAAACCCAGTTTTTTTCACCCGCACAAGGCTAATCTGATATTTTGTCAATTTGTCACAGAATGAAACTGTGAAATTTGTTGATCAGTTTTCAACAAAAATCTCATTTTATTGGTCAGTTGCAGGAAAAAATGAGCTTTTCCATCGCATGAGGAGGAGCTGGGAAATCGGGCAATTTGTCGCAGTAAGGCACTGCGAAAGTCAACGATCGGTTATGAAGAAAAATGTTAAACAGACCCAATATACTGTTCAATGTACAGCATATAATATATGAAAATTGTTTTTATTTGAAAACTCTAGTTGATACTTTATATTTAGTATGTAGTCTTGTCTCGCATGTTTTGGAGTTTGCAGAACCTGAGGTAATGCAAATATTGGAAATATCTGCAATTTTTGGAGTCCACAGAACCCGAAATATCATTGAAATGGAAATCTTTTTCCCTATTTTTTTGTCTTGTTTTCCCTCAGATTATTCAGGTGTCGTTGGGACCAGGAGTAATGCCAAAATTGTAAATTTTCACTGTATTTTTTTTTTTTTTTTCTTTTTGCACAAAAAAAAAAGAGTGATTTTTTTCCTGTGTCTGCGGTACCCAAAATAATGATCAAATAGAGAAATTCACAGCACCAAATTATTTCTGAAATAGTAAAATTTTCATCTTTAATTTTCTTCCCTTACATCAGAATTTTTCAGGTCTGTAGGACACAGAATAAGTCCAAAATTGAAACTTTTTGCATTTCCTTTCCAAGTCAGCGGGATCTGAAATAATAAAATTTCCATTTTATTTACTTCTTTAGATATCAATATTTGGATTTTTCGGGTCTGCAAAACCCAAAATTGTACAATTAATGATGTTGGAAATATAAAATTTTTGCCCTTTTTTATGAAGCTGCAAGAACAGAATTAATGCCAAAATAGTAGAATTTTCACTTTTATTTTTCTTGTGTTCCCTCATAATTTTTCAGTTCTGGAGACCCCAAACGATACTTAAACTGTAAAATTTCTGCCTTCTATTTTTGGGGTCTGCCGGAATAGATATAGAGCCAAAATTAAACATCCTTTCGCCTATATTTTGGTATAATATATATTTGATATTTTGGAGTTTGCAGAACCTGAGGTAATGCAAAATATGGTTACTTGTAAGACACTTATCCAATATTTAGTTCCGCAGGCATTTTATACTATTATTATGTTTGGCATAAAATATTTTGGTCGACATATCAACATACTATGTTTGGATTCAACTGATAGATTTTGTGTGTGTTGTTCAAAGTAAATTTTGGAGATTTATTAGATTTCAACTGTTGTTTCTATTTAATACCTTCAAATTTAACTTTTCGGTTGTAATTTACACATACAAAAATATTTTACGTACAGTTGTTGCACAGTTTTGACATAATTAAATTTTTAAAATTATAGAGTATCTGATAAGAGGGGAAGGATGTTCAAAATATTTTCAGTCTTGATCAGTGCTGATTAATGCAGGGACAAAGTTCTGAAAGCATTTTATAAGAGTACTTTTGCCTTATTTAAAATTTAAAAAATCCTGCGTTTAAAAAGATGACACTTATACAAAAATATTTCTGGAAGTTTGCCACTTCAGTAACTGGGTCCTGGTCTTGACTACCTATCATAGCTTACACCCATATTCAAAGAAATGAAACGAGGGAAAAAAGAAAGAAAAAAAAATCAATTGATATGTATATCATATGCTCCAAGGTCAAACAGGAATGTGCCGGTAGTTCCAGTGTTGCTAGTTACGGGTTTTTTTAATTCCAATTAATTGATTGCTGCCACTTTTTAAAAATAGTAATATTTCCTTTATTTAATAACAAATTTAATAAAGCGACTATTACTATTTCAAAACAAATGACAGCAATGAAGCAATCTGAATAATAATAAGAACCAACAGGCAATACTAGTACTTTCGCCATCCCAGAGTCAATCATTTTTTCTACCAATTCCGCTGCTCTGCTAAAAAGAAGTTTTTTTAGAGTGTGTGTGTGTGGGGTGAGTACTTTGAGAAAAGTTGAAATTTAAATTACAATAGATGTTACATACATATAAATACTCATCAAACACTTGCTTCCAACGTAAAATTATTTAATAAATATGAGTTACTTTTAAACTACATATATATAAAATAAACCTCGACGTTTCGGTTAATCTTTATAACCATCATCAGGAGAAAAACCTTCATAAATATGAACAGCAAAAATTAAAATGTGTTACATGATTGAGTCACAATATTCAATCTGCCAAGACTGCCATATTGTGACTCAATCATGTAACACATTTTAATTTTTGCTGTTCATATTTATGAAGGTTTTTCTCCTGATGATGGTTATAAAGATTAACCGAAACGTCGAGGTTTATTTTATATATATGTAGTTTAAAAGTAACTCATATTTATTAAATAATTTTACGTTGGAAGCAAGTGTTTGATGAGTATTTATATGTTAAGTGTGCAACGTAAAGTCCTTATTAATTAGATGTTACATAATCATTGTTGAATTCAGACATCTTTCCCCGGGAAGGATTTCTGAGCTCCAAAGGGGGGGGGGGGGTGAATTGCACTTTTTGACCATTGAAAGTATAACATCTCAAATCTTTCAGCGGGGACATTTCAATGCTCCAAGGGGATTTCCTCCCCCCCCCCCAGGTCACCCCCTGAATTCAACACTACATAATTATTGCTCTGCAAACATTTGCATAAGAATAAGAACGTTTTAACTTTTATAATTTGTTTTTCTATTTTTGCTTTTTAGCAAAAATTTTGCTGACACATTTTCATATTTTTTTTTAATACTTTAGCAAAATAGAAAAAAAAAAAAAAAAAAAAAAAAACTAAAAATTAAGGTTCAATGTTAAATTTTAATTTTAAAACTTTAAAAAAGAAACGGTTGAAAATTACTACTTCTCCGTTTGAAGATTTTTTATATAAGGAGATTTCTAAAATGTTTAAAATACTTCGAAATGTTCACAAATTTGGTTCTTTTCAACTATACCAACAACATAATACTGTATGCTAATGCACTATTTATTTTAACCCTGACCGTGCAAAAGATTGTAAGAGTATTTTTGTCTTATTAAAAAAATATATATTTTCTGCATATAAAAAGTACAGGTTTTTTGTCTAAAGGAAAAGTTCAGGTTTTTTGCCTAAAGGAAAACTGAAGGTATTTCGGACAAAAAAGTGAAAGGAAAGCACAGGTTTTATGCCTTAAAGAAAACTGAAGGTATTTCGGACAAAAAAGTGAAGGAATAGTACAGGTTTTTTGCCTTAAGGAAAATTGAAGGTATTTCGGACAAAAAATTAAAGGTAAAGTACAGGTTTTTTGCCTTAAGGAAAACTGAAGGTATTTCGGACAAAAAAGTAAAGGGAAAGTACAGGTTTTTTGCCTTAAGGAAAACTGAAGGTATTTCGGACAAAAAAGTGAAGGGAAAGTACAGGTCTTTTGCCTAAAGGGAAGATGCAGGTTTTTTTGTCCGAAATACCTTCAGTTTTCCTTAAGGTTTTTTTTAAAGGTTTTTTGCTGACTTTTTTACCTGGGACATGTTCGAGAAAATTCAATTAGTGGGTCATTTTGGTCATGGGTCATGATATTTGAACTCAAATTTAATTTTGACCGAGCATAGCTCGGTCTTCCCTGCTCGTGAGCTTTAACAAAACTGTATAACTAAATTTGGCGGTCGAATTAACTGTGTTAGAAAGTGTTAAAAGCGATCTCCACAACTAAAAAGGCCCTTTCAGTAATTATCTGTAACCGAATAATTTTCTGTGTTACTCTAAATAATTGATCAACGTTAATGCACATTGTATTCTATAGTAAGCATATTGTACTTCACCTTAGGCGTAGGATAAGTCCGGGATAGCTGCCCCGCTTAAGCCCTTCCCTTCATTTTTTTCTTTTTTATAGTAATGATTTTTGTAGTGCACATGTAACCTATCTACTCCAAATTTTATGTAGAATTTAATTAAAAAAAATATTATTTTAATATAAATACCGTATAAAATAGTGTTTTTATCAAAAAACTTAATCAATGATTTTGGCCATATATCCCGGATCTCAAGGTTAGATGCCCCACTTGATCGGGATAGATGCCCCTGTCTCAAAAGTATAGGAAGCATAGATAATTAACATTTATTATTAAAAATCTGGATTTGCATTAGATTTAGTGTACTGTGTACATCAAATTTATGTTTTTTTTTTCTTTTTTGAATTCACGGGTTTTGCTTACTAATCCTGCATTACCCACCCACCCACCCCCTCCCCCCATATCAAATTATATCTGATATCCCCAATTCTTCAAATAAATGGCTATACATGATTTGCAGACGATGGGATATTTCTAACTTGTTTAATCTAATCTTTTTATCTTTTTAGCTCCCCCCCCTATCCGATTTCCCCGCGCCATGACTTGTTACGTAAGGATCCCACGAAAGGGCCATGGTCAAGCAAAAGAAGAAACAGGTTTCTTTTTCGAAATATTAAAGATTTAAGAAAAAAAAATATTCTCACACGTCAAATTTATTTGATAATTATAAATGGGGCGTCTTATTCCGAATCATAAGCGAGGGATATATCCCCGTGCTTTTGGGACATGTATACTTTTAATAAGGGATAGATGCCCCTGCCAATAGTTCTTGAATAAGGGACAGAATTGACTGCAATCTATAAATAACACAATTTTCGATACATGCTTCAACAGCATTCACTAAATATTTCATAATAAATTGGTCTGATAACGAAATGACTGATTCTAATATTGGTCATAATGACCGGTCCAACCCGATATAATAAATTTAAAAGGTTCAAACTAAACTAATGAACGATAATGAACTACCGTTAACGGAATCTTTGGAAATATATTTTAATAAATTATAGTGAAACATTTCCAAAAATCTAGAATATTTTATTGTACAGCAGTAAAAGTTATGATATTTAACCATGTTTTATCTTTTTTTCTAAGCAAAATTAATGTCTTTATTCGAATGTAATAGCTTACTAAGTGTCTAAGTGATCATTAATGTTAACATATATGTGGCTCACCATTAATATTAACGTTAATGGCTTGTTAACATATAGTAATTTAGAAAAATATAGTAAAATTTTCCCATAAATCTATATATAATATCTATTAAAAGAATCTTTATTGCATGTTAAGAAACATTGGAATTTTTGTAGGCATTGAGTCAGGCTGATTTAAATAATCTTTTCACGGGTCGGGCAGGGCCTGTTTTCACTGATTTTGAAACGGGCGAGGCCGTAAACTTCAAAATCATAAACGGCCCGGGCCGAACTTTTAGTTTTTACAACGGGCCAGGCCGGGGCCGGGCCCGAAAATTCCACCCCGTGCAGACCTATATACTAGTTTCTTCTTTTAATAAAATAATAAATTATTATTTTTGTCTTAGGGTATAGTTTAATAAAATAATAAATTATTATTTTTGTGTTAGGGTATAGTTTAATAAAATAATAAATTATTATTTTTGTCTTTGGGTATAATATTATGTATCGTGTTTTGTTTTTTTGATCGAAATGTTACATATTGAGAATGATATTTACTATAAAATTAAAATTTCCATTTTAGGATTTGTAATAGAAACTTACTAAACGATAGAATTGAATATGAATGCCTTCATTTATTTTTGGATCTCTTTAAAGCTGTTCTCAAAAAGCCTGCATTTTTTTTTCAGAAATGCATGAAATGAACAGGTGTTCTTGTTCAAAAACTTTATAATCGAATAACGTTTTCCATTTTTTATTAAAGACAGAAAGTCGTTTAGAAAACACTGTCAAATCAGCGTTTTAAACCGAATTTCGTATGCTTCATATGCAGAAAGGAGAACAATTTAGAAATTGTACGTCAAACGTGATAAATGAGGTGCGTTAATACTGTAACTAGTTTTATAAATATTCAGGTGGTGATCTTGGTATGATCTATATTTCATTGAAATGAATTATATTGTTTGTTATTACGATCTGATTAATTTCCGTATTAAAATAAGTATATTGGCCTATCTTGACGATGAATCCTCGGAAGCTCCTATAACAAAGAAGCACCGATTAAAAAATATCAAATTAATAACAAATATTTTTATTAATCTGGAGGCACGGTAGTGCGTCCACCAAGTCGAGAGAGCACAGCCGTAAGCATCCTTTTCTAGAAACAACTTAGAGCACTTTTCACCCCCCCCCCCCCCATATCTCTGCGCTGGAGTTTCCCAAAAGTCTGGAACTTCGTTTTTCTAGAGTATTTGGCACACATGGCCAAAATTTAAAATTACAACTTTCTGTCTTTTCTAGTTCAGACGATATATGAACTCAAACATTCTTTTTCTTTGTCACTCACTCACTCATTCACGCGTCATCAAAAAGATTAGGGAGATCCCGTAGCCCTAGAAACTTGACATTTAAAAAAAAGGTAGTGTTTAGGATACAAAGAAAGAAAAAATTATAAAATCCGGAAAATTAAAAAAAAAACATTCGAAAATTCAACAAATTCCATCAAAATTGAAAATTGAAAATAATACGATCTTATAGTCTTAGAAACTTAAAATTTGGTGTGAAGGTAGTGTTTAGCATCCAGAAAAAAAAAACATCAAAAACACCAAAAAAATCGAAAGCAAAATTGAAAAAATCGAAAAAAAACGAAAATTTGAAGACAATCTGATTTTGTTGCGCTAGAAACTTGGAATTCGGAATGAAGGTAGTATTTAGGAAACAAAATAAGAAAAAAATAAAAAATCTTGAAAATTTGAAAATAATTTGATCTTTTAGCCTTAGAAACTTTAAATTCGGCGTAAAGATAGTGTTTAGGATTCGGAATAAGGTAAAATGAAAAATACAATAAAATTCTTAAATAAAATTGAAAAAATTGAAAAATAAGGAAAATTTGAAAATAATTCGATTTTATAGCGCTAGAAACTTGAAATTTGGAATAAAGGTAATATTTAGGAAGCTATTTAAGAAAAAAATTTAAAAACACGGAAAATTCGAAAAAAAATCCTCGAAATTCGAAAAAAAAAATGAGAAATTGAAAATAATTCGATCTCGTAGTCTTTGAAACAGAAAATTTGTGTAAAGGGATTCAAAAAAAAAAAAAAAGAAAGAAAAATTAAAAACACGAATAAAAAAAACGAATATTAAAAAAAAAATCGATTTTTTAGAGCTAAAAACTTGAAATTTGGAATAAAGGTAGTATATAGAATAGGAAAAAATTAAAAAAATTTGAAAAAAAAATTGCTCTTGTAGCTTTAAAATCTAAAAATTCAGCTTAAAGGTAGTGTTATACAGAGAAAGGAAAAAAATAAAACACAATAAATTCGAAAATAAAATTAAAAAATCAAAAATTTGAAAATAATTCGATTTTGTAGCGCTAGAAACTTGAAATATGGAATAAAGGATACAAAAAGGAAACAAAAAAAAAAAAAAAAGAAAAGAAAAAAATTAAAAAAATTAAAAATCTGAAAAATTGAAACAAATTCGATCTTGTAGCTTTAGAGTCTGAAAATTCGGCGTAAAGGTACTACAGTCATTTGGGATACAGAAAAGGAAAAAATTAAATCACAATAAATTCGAAAATAAAATAAAATAAATAAAAAAAGATCGAAAATTTGAAAATAATTCGATTTTGTAGCGCTAGAAACTTGACAATTGTAATAAAAGTAGTAATTAGGATATTGAATAAGAAAAACTGAAAAAATCCGGAAAATTAGAAAAAAAATTTCGAAAAAAAAAAAGAAAATAATTTCATCTTGTAGTCTTAGAGACTTAAAATGTAGTGTAAAGATAGTATTTACGATTTAAAAAAAAACTTTTAAAAATTTGTAAAATTCGAAAATAAAATCGAAATATCTTTAAAAAATCGAAAAGTCGAAAACATTTCGATTTTGTAGTTCTAGAAACATGAGTTTTAAGATAATTGTCGTATTAGCTAGTACACCGCACTTAATTGTTTTAAGTTTTTTCCCAGGATTATGATTTTTTTTTCTTTTTGTTTACGAATTTTGGTATAGAAAAGTTCCGCTATAGACCGACTGCGTTATGGGCGGTTTCTTTATAGACATGTTTGTTTGCTTTCACAGGTTATACTGTATTTAATTTGCATATGAAATATGGATTGTTAAATGATGTTAGCACCAAAAAAAATTTTCACAGCTCCCCCTCTCCCCCCTACCCGACATTACTGGCTGGTTATGGCTTGATAGTCCTTTCTAAATAAAATCATGGTGACTCTAAGATTATCTTGATTTATCTTTAAATTGAACCTAAAGAATCCTAAGAAGACGGATCAAAGAATTACTATATTGGCATGACAATCAGGAAACTTAGAAGTAAAATCGAAAAATCAATAAATTTATAAAAAGTCGAAGGTTTGAAAATAATTCGATTTTGTAGTCCTTACTAGCTTGACATTTGACAGAAAGGTAGGGTTTATGATACAAAATAAGAAAAAAATTAAAAATCAGGAGAAAAAAAAATTTAAAAAAAAAACCTTCGAAAAATCGAATATAGTTTGATTTATTGAAAAATTCCGGAAATTTTAATTTTAGCTTTCTTTTTATCCTAAATTACTCTACTTTTGTGCTAAATATCAAGTATCTAGGCTTCAAGTAATATCTCAGATGGATTACACCTTTCCTGGAAGTAATTCAGAGTACTTTTGACTCCCTCATCCCATAACTTAGTGCTTGCCTAGTTACCTGAAATATCTTTAAGGTAACTTCTTCGAAAATCAGTGGATGATCTCCAAAAAAGAGCCCAAAATCAAGAAAAGGAGGATTACTTACAAAAAGAAGTGAAATCTCATCAAAAAGTCACCTGTAAAAAATGCAGCCAAGTCTCGTAACTCATTTACCGTAAAAAGTACTAAGATCGTATGTATAAAGCCAAGTTTAACTATCTTATTAACTCTGAAATTTTCATTCACAAATCACTCCTAGTCTCTACATCTTTATTTAATTATTATTTTGTGACTTGGCAATTACGTAGCACAAGAAAGTGATGTATATAGTTAGTCTTAATCAAATAATACTTTAACATAATAAGGTGTAATAACTTCCTTGTGCATATATAATTTGCCTTAATTAAATTATCCCATCTCATCCCTTAACATAGTAAGGTGTAATAACTTCCCTGTGCTGCGTAATTGCCAAGTCACAAAATAATAATTAACTAAAGATGTAGATACTAGGAGTGATTTGTGAATGAAAATTTCAGAGTTAATAAGATAGTTAAACTTGGCTACATACGATCTCAGTACTTTTTACGGTAAATGAGTTACGAGAGTTGGCTGCATTTTTTACAGGTAACTTTTTGATGAGATAGCTTTTTAAGTTTTTATCAGATTTTCATAAAATTTGAAATGATTCAACAAAATTCTGCAAAATTTGTATATATAAAATTTTAAACAATTTGGCTCGGCAGATTTTGTTTTGTTATATGCGGACCGAAGGACAGACGGACGGAATAAACGACGACAGTAGGTGCTACGTATTTATATAATTACGAATGCACCTGAAAACGGGTTGTCATATGACGTGAATAACTTATAACTTGTAAGTAATTTATTGATCAAAAAATGGAAAACTCATTTCAATTCCAAATCGCTTCAATAGTCAGGTCTGCAAATCTTTACGTTTAAAAACAAGTAAGAAATATAGTCAGAAAATTGTGTGCTGTTCTGCAGATCATTTGAGAAGTATCTTAAAAAAATATATGAAAGAACAACTGATAACAGCGCATAAAAGTTTACAGACGAATAATTTAAGAATACTATTAAAAAATAAATAAATAAAAAAAACGGAAAATATGCCAAACAATTTTACTTGGGTATTATTATTTTTTTTTATTTTTTTATAATTTTATTATTATTGTCCAAGTGAATGCTCGCATTATCGCGAAAATATTCTTGGGCCGGCACTAAGACCTACTAAACTAATGAAATATTGAAAAGAACAAACACATTTACAAATTTAAAATTTCATGAAATAAGATATTGAGTTTTTAAATGTTTTTATCTTTTTTAATTGTTAAAAGGTAAAACAAATTTAAAAAAATGCAAAATAAAGATGTTCACTTGCTGTTTAAATTTTCAATAGTTAGAAGTTAGATAGCATCAACGTAGTTTCTTCAGACCGCACGTGCGTTTTAGTTGGAATCCTTTAGAATTAGAAACTAAAGATAAACAAGATCGAAAACTAAACCTCCATACCCCTTCCCCAAAGCAACTGACATCCCCAAAATATCTTTATGGGGAGCAAACAGTGTCTAAATGATCCCAGATGTTGCAAGTTTTTCTATTCTGAAAGCAATGATATGTTTTACTACAAAAATAATTAAATGCAGGTGGCCAGTAGAATGTGCCTGTCGTTTAACGGAAGTTAACATCAATCTTGACCGGCAGGCACCTCAAATGGGATTGCCATTCAAAGGAGCTCCTGATACCACCATCTTTCTTATTCTTGATAATTCATTTATCAATCACATTAAAACTGGTTTCCTGTTTATTTCGAGTCAAGAAACGTCATTTCCGGAGAATAAACATAGAATTAATTAGTTTAAATTTGAATAAGTATCATTTTTCTCATCAGAATTCCAACATTAATAGTACTTTCGAACAATATTTTATATTTTCAATTTTTGTAGACCAAGAAAACAGAATGAGAAGGCATATACAAAAAAACTGGAAAGTTTTTTAACTTCTTCTAAACGTAGTAAGTAATACGGAATTAATCTCAAATCAGATTATAGAGAATACAATTGAAGTATTTTTCTATTTTATAATTATTAAGTTTTAGTTTTTTTTTTTTTTTTTTTTTTTTTTTATAAATAAATGTGAAATTTTGAAATGCTTTAAAATATGTTTATTTGAATTCTATATTTATCTGGAAAAATTTGTGAGGCTGTAATTATATTTTAACAGTGTTCAATTTTTTTTAATTCTTTTTCCTCGTAAAATCGAATATTTTTGAAATAAATATTATATTCAAAAACAATTTTTATCCTTAAATACTATCATTTACAAACGTTACTGATGAAATGTCCAAGATTCGAAGAGCGTTTTCCATTTTCTTGTAAATAATTTTGAATTATAGTCAATTGTCGATTTCGTCGTGGTTGCAACGTTTTTGTGAATGCAAAATTCCCAAAATTCGGTTTGAAATGTGAACTTTGACAGCAACTTTTATCTGGAAGACCTTTTGCTTTCGTAAGTAAAGAGAAAAGCTATTTGATTTCTTGATGCTAATCATGTATGTAAATTTCATGCTTTTAAGAATAAAAATAATGTAATGAAAGTTTTTGGATTCAGTGTTTTTAAATTTCAGAAGAGGGAAATTATCAGTGAGTGTACAGTCAGTCGGCTCCAAATAAAAAATAAATTTATTTCAATTACATATATTTTAATACCTCATACATTTTAATTTACAAAAAGAAAAAAAAATCATTCAAATGGAAATTTCCTTTTTTATTTTCATGAGAAGATTGTAATGAAATCAAAACTGGCTCTTTTCTGACATATTTTTTAATTCATTTTTGTCCACAAATGTATCAAATTAGCATATTCTCTTATTCAGAAAGTTTGTAATCGAACAGTTTTTCAATTTTTTAGTAAAGGCGCAAAAAATCTTAAAGAAAATGCTCTCATAGTTGGCGTTTTGAACAAAGTTTCAGGACCTGGCAACATGGGGGGGGAGGCCGTCCCAAGACAATTTATTATAGCTCAAGATGTTATTTGTTTATCGAATATTTTCCAAATCACTTTAATAATCATGCTTGCAATTTTCAAGTTTTCACCTTTAAAAAATGTGTCAAAAAGTTTCGTGTTGTTGATGGGAGAAGGGGGGTGGGGTATATGTATCTATTTTAGTCTTATGCTATTTGCAAAAAGTCTTATGCAAGAAATTTTTTCGCATTGTCATTTCATGATTTTTTTTTAAATTAAAAATAAGTATTTATTATATCAAGCACGTCTTTTCTTAAGTATATATAATTAATCTTAAGTTAAAATTCATATATAAGTTGAATGTACCTCTATATCTGTAGTTATGCACTTCCAAGCGTAATTTCTTGGTTAGATTTTTTTTATTTTTCTATTTTAGTTGTTATGTGATTTATAATGTTTTTTAATGTCTCACGGATATTTTTTCACATTAATAAAGTAAATCTCGTTGTAATATTATATCCTATTATAGCAATTTTTGTCCCCTTTTGAATAAAGTTTATTAAGAATTACAACAGCGATTTTTTTTAATTTTGGGGAATTTTATATCAATTTTATGCGCTTTTATTGATTTTTCACGTTCAGCGACGATTTTCTTACAATCGTGAAAGAATTGCGGTTAAAATGTTTTAGCTCGCTATAATAAATTTTGTCCTCTGCTATTTTTAAATTTTTATCGATTTTTAATGTGATTTTCAACGCGATTTTTATCGTCTTTTGGCGTTTTGACATTCCTAATTTTCAAAATAGAGCCTAATATAGTAAACTGTGTCAGCTGCTATTTTCGAATTTTTAATATTCATGTTTAGCAATATGCGCAAAAGTAATTATATTTTAAACTCGATCAATTATAGTAAAGTTGTAAGCAGCTATATTGAAATTTAAGCGTTTTTTCACGCGTTGCTGAGGTATTCTTATATTTATAAAAATAATTGGTTTTCAAACTCTTGGTCAATTATATTACTAATTGCAATTAACACATTTTCTCTAACTGATTTTAATAACAAATAAATAATAAATATATAAATTAATAGATTTATCTACATATTATTTTGTAATACATAGCATCTATACTATTCATATCAAACAAAAACACATTCAAATAATACGAAAAACATTCCCATAAAGTCCTGATCATAATTAATAATCTTTTTTATTTTTCTTAATTATATATATTTTATTTTTATTTTATTTTTCTTAATTATATATATTTTATTTTCTTAATTAATATTTAAAATTAATATTTTTCAATGAGTACTCAATAATAACTCCTGCTAAATCTAACACCATTCCCCAATTCAGAAAAAAATATCTCATGAAAATTCTTAAGTCAATTAATTTTTAAAAGTAACTTTTTTAATTTCACCTCCCCCCCCTCCCCCTAAAAAATAAAATAAAGAAAAAGAAAAAGAAAATAGAAAGAAATTTAATTTCTTTAAATTCTCACCTCGTATTTAAACGCACTAAAAAAAAAATCCCTGACGAGCTTGGCCTACAGGCACAGGTAGATTTCGAAGACGCAGACCGTGGGGCGCCTGTTTGTCGGGAATTGCGGAAGAAATGACCTTTTTGCGATGATGCAGCAGTTGGAAAGCCTACTTCGAAACCTAACTTGTTTGCAGGCGGAGCCAGCAGATTTTTTTTCCCTGTAAGTGTTGGTCGTATAAAAAACTTGTCAGTATAAAAGTTTTAGATAATATTAAGAGGATTTATAATAAATTTAAGCGGATTTGAAATATTGGGAATTGACGAAGTTATGAATATTTTTCTTCTAAAACCCCCCTCCCCCCCCCTTAAGGCCATTTTTAATTATATCAAAAATCTGTCATACATAAATGTTCGGCCCTTCTTCTAGAAGTAATAATAACTTCAAACGGATTCTATACGTATCATAATTAAGAAATTATGGTTTTTTTCTGTTTTCACAAAAAGCCCCCCCCCATCCCACCCCCTTGGTTCGATTTTGCCCATTAACGAACTTGACCGAGATTTTATGTCCCTTGATTTTATGTATCAATTTGGAAGAGATTTATGCAGAATTTTTCCAGTTATCGTGGTCATAAAAAAGTGACATAGATAGATAGATAAAGTTTTGAACTGGGGGTGGTTTTGGGTTCTGAGAGTCATGATCGGCGTAGATCTGCAAAAATTTTTCAAAACTTCCAACTTAGGTGAGAATGTAATAGGTAGTATTTCTTACGAAATCTACCTAAAAAACGATTTCCCTTAAAACCTTTAGAACATAAAAATGGGAGTATTGTGGCACTTTCATTCATTAGTATAAAAAAAAAGAAAGAAAGAAAAAGAACAAATGAGAAAGAAATTCAATCTCCTTACACAGACAACTCCTTACAAGACAAACAACTTTCTTTTATTATTAAAAATAATCAGGAAACGACTTTGAAAGGTCTTTTATTTCCCGAGTAAAATCAAACGCTGTACATTTATCTTTGATCGCAGCTTAAAAATGTTTAAGGACGACCCCCACATGTTTTTTAGCAAAAGGCGAAGTGGATATGTAGCACATCATTAAAAGATACCCTGTTGTGAAGGGCTGCTGGGAGAAAGGAAGATAACGCAGGACTCAAACGAGTTTGGCGGACTACTAACAAGCATCGTTCAGATATATATCCTGCCAATTGCATGAATTAACGCCTAGGTCCCAACTTCCGTACTTGAGCCTATATTTTTAAAGCATTTCAATGCAAAGATAAAAACTCTCTATGTGGAAAAAAATTGAGGGTATGTTTTAATATGCACATTTGTGCAAAAGTACTTATTCAACAAATTTGAGAATGTGTGTGATAACATGCATATCCATTTAAGCCAATAAAATTATCAATCTGTACTTATATCTAAACACTGATTGAATATGCTCATATAAAATAAATCAAAATATGCATTTAAGCAAACATTTTAACTATATGCGAATAAACAAAATTATGCTGAAAGGTGATTTTTAACACTTTCCAGAAAACTCATATTGTTATGCAATTCATATATGTTATTGAGGTTCGCAATGTTATTCAAAATGAAGTATATGGCGCTAATACTTTTTGTACAGGGTCACTCAAAAGAATGGAGTTACATTATGGTCGATGGGAGAAAGTCCTCTTCAGTGTATTTTATAATGATGTTACACTATTTCTAATATATTGAAATTGATATACTACACTGAAGTATACTACAAGATGCTTACTATCGAATATGGTATGTGTACCATTTATAATTAGTTTACGGGGCAACTACACAGAATTCTGTTATTTTATGGTCTAATGTGAATATTGTTTGCTGTGCATTTTAATCATTTTACACTATTACAAACAAATTGATATTGATATCAATTTCTGAGGTGCCACTAAGACATGCTTTCTGTAAAATATGGAGTGTAAAACTTTTTTCTTTCATTTACAGTCTACAGAGAAAAATGGTTTGCAGCAAATTTAATTATATTATACTACTTCAAATATGATTAAATTGACATACGTTACTGAGATTTACTACAAGATCCGTCTTTTATAATATGATGTCCATAGCATTTATTGTTCATTTACAGGGACATACAAAAATTCCTGGTACAATCCTCTAACCCAGTGTTTCCCAACCTTTTTTGGCTATGCACCCCCAAATCATCTCTAAAACCTTGATGCCCCCTCCCCTCTCTGCCTGTGACAAATAATTCTTATTATATAAAAAGTGAACTCTTATTCCGACTAAAGAAGTCATTAACGCCTTTAATTGTATCTAAATAAAGAACAATACATTCACAAAAGAAAAAAATATAATCGAAAAGAAAATATTTATGAATAAATCGTTAATAATAATAATAGTATTAATACGCAGCGATGCCAAAAAGCAAATTATTTTTTAAAATATTTAACAGAAAATTGAGATAGATAAATAAAAACTTCTATGATGTTTTTATAATTTTAATTACTGACAGTAAAAAAAGTACCTAATAAATTCAAAATGGACTCGAAATGAAGAGAATAAAGTTAATGTGCTTTATGATGGCTGCAGAGAGCTTTTATATCAAGCTCTAATTTAGTCAACTTTA
The DNA here is from genome assembly GCA_963931845.1 of Maratus michaelseni. NCBI lineage: Eukaryota > Metazoa > Arthropoda > Arachnida > Araneae > Salticidae > Maratus > Maratus michaelseni. Next base: position 279,435,656 of record OZ007598.1, on the reverse strand, counting down.
ATCTCAAGTCCCCTCGTTTAGTTATGTCCAGTCGATTTCTTTTCTTCACCAGTAATCATTTACTGGGCACTAAAACCACATTCAACTAGGTATGATGATGGGAATGGTAACAATATATATATATATATATATATATATATTCTTGCATCTGGATATTTAGATTCTGTCTCAGTCACAAAACCATGCCATCACTCCTATTATATATACTGAATAAGGTTTTAACTGACTCATCGTTTTGAATTTCAGAATTCTTATGGGCATCGTATTGAATCATAAGATGATATGACCACTAACATTGGCTGCATGACACATGATGGGAAATCCATTTTCTTTAAATCAGAAAATATATCGTTCAAATCAGAGGCCAATATTTTCAAATGATCCAGAATGACAGTTATAGCGGCATCGGTCATCTAGCATTTTTAAACCAGCAAAATAGGTCAAGCTTTCTCCCAGAAATATGTTTTTGCCATACCTCAATGCATGTAATAAAGCCAAATATTTTTGCTTTTGCATCAGCAAGTGTTTTATATTTTCCTTGAAGCTGTTTATTCAAGGTGTTCAGTTTTTAAAACATATCTGCTAAATAATTAACAAATGATTTTTCTCAATAGTTTGTCGATGCTTCAAGTCAGACTTCTCACTTAAAAATTCACTAAGAACACCAATCAACGCCGAGAATCTTTTTTAAGCAATTCCCCTTTGAGAGCCATCTTACATCAGTGTAAAGTGAAAGACGAACTTGTTCTGCGTTTTTGCTTTCACAAAACTGCTTCAATAGACGCTCACATTTGGCGTTGGATATTATGAAGTTGATACATCTTATAACAGATTTCAGTATACCATTAAGAATAGGTGAAATGTTTTTTGATACTAAACGCTCTCTATGTATGATGCAATGCACAAGAAGCATTTCTGAATTCTCATCTTTCATTAGTTTTAAACATCCAATTCTCTTACCTATCATAGCACCATCTGCAGTGCAAGACGTTATATTTGTCATTGGTATACTATTTATATCTAAGTAAATTTTCAATGTATTAAAAATATCAGAGGCAGTAGTGGTGCTCACTAATAATTTACAAAAAAAGAATTCTTCGGTAAATTCACCTATATCAATATACCTTATATAAGTAAGCAATACAGCCTCACCGTCTCTTAGAGTTGTTTCGTCCATTTGTATGGAAAATTTCCTGATTTCAGTTTTTCAACAAGTTGTGCTTCAATGTCCTCACTCATTTTATCTATTCTTCTACTAACAGTATTGTTACTAAGTGGCATTGAGTTCACATATTTGTCATCTTTGCCCAGGACTGTTTTAAGGAATATTGATATTGATGGTTTTAATCAAATCTTCAACTGTAGTGCAGTTTTTTCCAGATTTAGCAGCAAGTAAATATATTTCATAACTAGCCTCAAGAGTACAATTTTCTGTAGCAGTTTGTGCAGCGAATAGAGACTTAACAGTTGATCTTTTCTTAAACTTTTACTTTAAAGTTTTAAAACAGTGGCGTAGCGAGGGTGGCGGTCCAGGTGATCTGGATACCACAAATTTTTCTTTACATTATCTAATCAGAGAACTTTCTGCGATAATCAAACCGAAGAAAACTTTACGATATTACTGGTATCCAGAGCATTTGGACCCCCTCCCTGGCTACGCTACTGTTTTAAAATAACTTAAATTTGAATTTTTTTTATTCACTATGTTCTGTGAATTCAGAAATTTGTAACTCTTTCCCAGAACTAATAAAATTTTTTGTCCCTAACTATAAGCCAGAATGAAATATTTGCTTTCGGATTCTAAAATAAAGATCTCTAAAAAAATGTCTTTTAATTGGTTGATCGAACTTTTGGTCTTGTATCTGACGGTAGCGCTTTGACTTTTGTGTTTTCCCAAGTATCAATTTGAAACATTTAAAATAAAAAAATATTTTAAACCAGAAAATTTATTAAGAGTTTTTTATTTTTTTTGTTTTATTTTTGATTATTTAAAAAAAAATCTTTCAAACTGTTTTAGGTTTTAAACAGCGAACGTCTGAATTTCGTCAAATTCTCAAATTGCCCCCCTAGAAAGTCAAATTGCCCCCCTGTGGGGCGTGCGCCCCCCGTTGGGAACCACTGCTCTAACCGAACTATTGTCTATAAGCAATAATTGAAAGTCTGCTTTCAGTCAGGCATGCCTTTAACTAAATTTTTGCATGCTATGACGAATGTATAAATGCTACAGATCCTATACAGGACTACACAAAAAAATCCGTAAGCATACGGTGATTTGGCATAAATTGATTAAATGGGGTTTTAATCATTTTAAACATGAAATTTATTTAGTATACTAAGATATGCTTATTGAATATCAATGAAATCATATACAGAGTCATGTAAAGGACTGGATACAAGGCTGTCTATGTATGTTAATTTCTGGAAGTGGGATTTCAGTAGTTTACAGCATGTTTTTGGCTGAATTAAATTCTAGCTTAATGTGTGGCACGCATAAAAATCTTAACGTAATACACAGGGTCGTACAAAAGAATTCAAATATCTTTCTGTCTATTAATAGAAACTGCTGAAAATGAATTTTCAACTGTGTTATGTGTTTTCTAACTAAACTGAATTGTAGCATATACTGTATACAAATCTAGAAGTTATATACAGGGCTGCACAAAAGGATTGCAATACTTTCTGGCTATAACTTGCAATTGCTGACATCTGGTTTTCAAATGTGTTTTCCCTTTTCTAAAATGTTTACTTAGATACCTTATTAAATAGAGATGGTTTGTTAGTGTTGGAAAGTGTTTCATACGCTATCCTTTGTGCATGATTTTCTTTCTCATTTATATTGGACTAATTTTTATATTTTAGCAAATATTTCAAAATATATAACAAAGTGAAGTCTAATCTATGCACCTGATTCTGAGCACTGTCAAAATGACTCCCATGTCATATAAAAGAGCTTGATATTGTAGATAATGACAGTTTCACCTAAAAATGCAATTCTGACATCGTACATTCTAATATTGCGTATGCCAACACTGGGCTCCGGTGTAAAACATTCTAATGAGTCTGACTTCTTGGCATAAGTACTATCACTGTTGATATGCATACCCAGATTACAATACATGTCATTGCATTTTAGCAACACAAACTTTTTAACAAAAACATAATCTGTGACATTCCTTTTACTAGTTTAATATGACTGTATATGTTAAAGAAGGAAGCATCACAAGTGAATATAATTTTCTCTATTAGAAATGTCAGATTTTTTAAAGCAACACCATGTGATTTAATTAACAAATTATCTCCATGAACTTCTTGCTTCTTAAAAATTATTACACATATACATTTATTAAGATCATTGTACATGTGGTTACAAAAATCATTTATTTTGTTATCTTTCTATTTAATTGTTCAATGATGCAGTTTTTTTTATTGTAAAAATGAAATGTTTAGAGTGAGAATACAAAATAAAATAAAATAACCAAATTGTGGCACAATTACAAATTGTAATCTTAAAGCAAAGTTTTTAATATTTCAGATGAAAATACTGCTTAAGGTTCTTATTTTTTCAACTTATAAAGTCAGAGACGCCGGAAAAAAATTCAAATTCACTTTATAAAAATATCTGTATTTTTAATAATCAACAATATTATATGTTAACTAAAAACAATTGTTTTTAAATAATAATTTAATTTTAAAAAGTGATTGCACATTAATAATAATCTGATAAATCCACAAAGCAAATGTTAATTACATGGTGGTACAGTTAATTTTATGGAATACTCTGATATAAAATTGATCAAAGTTAACAAAATAAATCAATTGTTGAATATTATTTGCATTTTATATTGTATGTTAAAATATAGGTTTACTTCGAGAAGGTGGAAAAACTGGACAGCCTTGCTTCAAGATAATGCGAGTATAATTTTAATGTTCGAATAATGTTTTCAATGTATCTCCTATATGTGAACAGATAAAACATTATGAGAACTCAGACGTGTCCAAATGATTGTACCTGCCTGAAATATAATTATGTGCAACAAGTCGCAAAGGCATAAGAGATACTAGTCATATAAAGCAATTTTCCTGCCGAACAGAGAAGGTTTATTATTTTGTAAAACAGTGATTTTGAAACTTGATTGAGTGATTTTTAGATTTAAACATGTACTTAAATATAGCCTTGAAAAATTTTACATTTATTAATGATAAAACATGAACTAAAATTATCTTATCAAGTAATCTTACCAAGTACAAATGACATTTTTGCTCAGAATTCATAAGAAAATTAAGGATGTGCAGAATTATTCTTTAATAATTTTTATTAAAGGAAAAAAAATCCAGCTGATGTTATTGAATGTTTCAATATTAAGAAGTGGAAATAAAATGAGGCTGTTTGTGAGATTTTGTTACACATCCCATTTCCTTCAAGAAAACAGTACTTCATATTTCTTTGATTTTCCATATTATTTGATAGCCAAGTCATAGACATATCAGATCACAAAGTTGTAACTTCAAATGCATGCAAAAATGAAAAATCAAAAAAACTTGCTAATACAATTTAAAATATTGTGTTATATTATTCCATACTTTGTAATTGACCCAAAAAGTCCAATTTTAATCTGGCCAAAAAGGAATTATTTTTTGTTTTATATTATAAATGCAAAGGAATGATAAAAACAATTCTGACAATCAGCCAAAGATATTATGTGCTCGGCTTGTTTCTTTTATCTATTGGCAACCTTTTCTCTCTCCTTGCCCAAATTGTCACAAAAATATGGCATTTATGTGTAAAAATTAACAGTGAAAATCGTTTCCATAAAGTTTGAACAGTCTACTTTATATTTATATTTACAATTTTTAAATACTGTCTTACAGTATTTGATGCCACTATGTATCCGGTTGGGAGACCACCAAATTCATGCGGGAGGTGGCATGCAATCTCCTAAATTCCTATGCTCTCTACTCTGACACACTTGACCAGTGACCAGATGCGAAATAGATGACACCGGTAAAATTTAAAAGCCAGATATAATAAGTTTAATGCGTCAAAAAGCAGGAAGGGTTGGACCCAGGGCTCGGAGATCATCACATGACCACAGTAGCTTCAAGCTTAATGTTTGTCTCATTAAAACTGTAATTGTGATTAATGCACAAATTAAGGCCTTTATTGACAGAAATTTAAAAATTCAGTAATCAAGCTTCTAAAAACCACAGGACAAGGCTTATCTAGAATGTTCCAAATTTACATTGAAGCAGTTGCAAATATTTCTAACGAAAGCAAAAGTATAAATAGGAATGCTTGATCGTCAGAGAGTTAGGTATTTTTTAACAGAGTTCCTCTAACATTAGAAGATATTTCACAATATAGGTGTTATGCACTATTTTTCCTTCTTTTTTATAATCAGGAAAGTCACAAGAGCAGAGAACCAGTTGTTAAATTATTTGAATCCCACCACTGGCTAAATGTAGCATATACAAGACAAGATTGAAAATTTTCTGGGGTAATGGGTGTCAACATGTGAGTTAGAAGCTTTCTACTTGTCTTGTAATATGATTAAAACTAATCTTTGAAAATAAACGCAATTATTAAATTTTTATCTATGAAATTGCTGTTATTTACAGATTTCATTTACTATTAACTTGCCATTAATGTGTACATTATACACACATGCATCTAGTTATAGTACAATGATATTTATAAGTTGAATAAAATATAAATAGTAGCTAATTTATATTTAAAACATTATTCAAAATACAGGTGCTACATAAAAATCATACTTCCAGTAAACGATTTTATCAGCTTTTCAAAACAGTGGGATACATGTCACAGAATAGAAAAATCTTCATATGCAGCAGATGTAAGTTACTATCAAAAAGGTTAGTAAAATAAGAATCTCCCAATTTTGAATTTGATTTTCTGAGACAAAATTTAGTTCTATATACTTTTTAGTATTAAGAATTTCTCCAAGACTAACATAGATGTGTATTTTTAAACAAATATGAATTTTTTTTTAACACATCTCATGAACAATATATTTTATTTTAAAATAAGTGAGCATTTCAGAACTTAATTACACTTATTTCAAAAAAGATATGATGCTCACTTTGAAAAGAACTTCAAATTTTATCAATAGTAAACAAATCAAGATAAATATCTATTAATATGAATGCAAAGAAAAATTAAATACTCTTTTAATACAAAGATTTAAAAAAATTGCCTCATATTTTTGAAATACCGTTCATAACCATACATAATTTACCGTAATAATTTCCTATCAAGTAAACAAAGGTTGAGTGCCTTTTATTTCTAATTTAAAGCCAGGACAAGCCTTGATCCCATCAGGGAGATTGCCAATTACATATATTATTGATTACAATATCGAATATATAAAATGAAACATGGAAAATAAAGATATATGGATGAAAATAAAAAAAATATCATTTTATAAGTCAAACAATAGGGTTTTGAAACAAAGGTATTCAGACTGATGATTTACAATTTTAATAATACTGAGAATACAAGTCACCCAAAAAGCAGATATAAGAATTTAAAGAAATCAAGGTGGTTGTGATTAACAATGAGTACAAATATAAAAATGTCACATTTATGAGGACAAAAAAATTTTCTTTATTAAATATTAATTATAGTATAAAGCCTATACATTGACATCAAAAATATGAAATAGGAGGTCTTTTTCCAAGGAATTCTACTTCTTTCTAATTCATATTGGGTACAATTACAAGGTTACTAACTTAAAAAACAAAAATTGAGCATATTGTTCGATGTTTTTCTTTCCTTCTGATGGCCAATGACTGAAATATTAAGGAAAATACATAGCTATTTTCACAAAATCTATACAAATATGAAGAGTAGCTATTGCAGAGCAGATAATTTTAAAGATATTTAAACATTGGCATAATTGCTTGAATATAAATGTTGTCATAACTTGAAAATAAGGAACTTTAAATTTAACCACACCAATAGAATATTAATAGTGACATCATAATAAAATTAGCTTGAACGAGAAAAGAAAACTTTTTAACACTTTCAAGTAACATTTACTTACATTTTAAAACCTCATCAGATTTATTAGTATGTGAAATAATAATCAATGTGTCAAGCAATTTCTTCAATATTTACAAATTTAATATTCAATATTAGGCTAATTTAGAAATCAGGATCTTTGCAAAGAGCCAGGCTAATTAGAGAATCATCTACCTTTTTACAATCAGTCTGAATGTTTTCAGGCTTATTACAAAGAACAATAACATGAGGCTAATTGGAATATGGTAATATATTTCTCAATCACCCTAATATTTTTAAGGCTTACTATAAAGAGCCTAGACAGTGTTAGGCAAACTGAAAAATGACAAACTGTTTGTTTGTCCAAATATTGTGTTATACCAGATCCAAGCATGAAAACTCCATTTGAAATAACCTGACAAAGAAACATTCCATCGTTCTGCACTTGACCCTAACACGCAAAAATAATTTCTACTGAAATGCTACCACACTTGAACCTGATAATTCCAGCTATTGTTAACCACACCTGAAAAGGACAAAAAAATTCTATCAAACTGCAACTCAAACCAAACAAGACAAAATAATTTTCATCAACATGCAATCTAATTAAATCCCTCCAAAAAAAATTTCCATTGAATCATAAAAAAATCCGAACATGACAAAGAAAATTTCATTGACAAGCAACTGACCTCAACCAGATATATTTCAACCTCATCTGGAACATTAAGTAAAAAGAAATTATCTTTTAATTCTGTTATGAAAAGTAGTTACAATTATATTGCTATTAAAAATTTTATCCGTTATATTGCAAAACAGACGTATCTACATTCTTTAATATTCAAATATAATAAAATGTATGTATAGCAGACAGCTCTGCACTAGTTTAGGTTGTCCCTAATTTTCTTTTTTCTGGTCGGGTGAAACTTTTTTTTCTGTCAGTCGGGATCACTCTAGAATGTTTCTTGTGTGGACAGACTTATGTTTTTCAAGTCTGTATGTTAGGAATTTCACGAAAAAATTATTGAAAATAAGCAGAAGAATGTTTAAGATGGATTAAATTTAGGTATTAAGTTTTTAAAATTTTTGCTATAATTAACTTTTTTTTAAAAATATTAATCTAATATATTAATTAATACATTTTAAATATTAAAAAATATATTTTCCAATTTTAATCAAATGATTAAGTGGATCCCCTGAAGCATTAATCTAAAGCTATTAATTTAGTAAATATTTATAAAAAAAGGTTTTCTTTAATACTATTTAAACAAACTATTGGTTTAATTTAATTTTGGGTTTAGATGTAAGTGTGTTGTGTTTGGGCGTTGAGTTTGGGCGTGTGTTGAAGGTCGATGAAAATTATTTTGTCAGGTTCATGTTAGGTTGCACGTTGACTTCAAAATGGAGTTTTCGATTTCGAGTCAGACACAACCCTACTAACACAGGATTCTACTCTTGAATCGGTTTGCTATTCAAAGATTTCTACATTTCAGAGGTAAAAAAAGCTTACAAATATGTAAGAGTTGGGAATTAAAAAGTGTTTGCTAAAAAGATATATTCACTACTATGGATTGTCCATTATGATGTTTTATTTGAACACTTGTGCTTTCATTTGAAAATTCAGGTCAGCTCGAAACCGTCTTGCAAGAGTCAAAACCTAACATGAATGCTAAATTATTAAAGTCAATACTACAAAGTAGTGCAACAGAGTAGAAGTCAACCTGACCCAAAATGAATATCCAATGCAATATAGGACTCTAATCCAGACTTACTGCAATACGTCCAAAGTAGTAAATGATTATGCATAATTTTAATATAAATAAATAGGAACATAAATTTAAAATGCTTATACAAAAGGTATAAGAAAACTGCTTTGTCATATTTTATTTATGCAATTGAGAGTCTAAGGTTAGTGATTACTTCATTTTTATTTTAAAAATATATTTTTGAGAAACTGACTGTGCAGAAGAATCAATAAAATCTGCAGATGGGTTTTTACTGATTTCCCAGCATAATGAAGAAAAGAAATGCTGAGTGAAAATATTTATATAACTATATAAGAAAAGTGCTATTTCAATGTTATATGCAGATAAAAAGATTTTTAATGTTTTCCCAGTATTACATAAAGATGACGGCTCGCTAAATAAAAATTATTATAAAATATATATGTATTTTCCGCAATAATGAAATCTACAGATAAGGCAGTATTTTATTGTTTTCTTGGCATCAGAAGATAATTATAAATACTAATTTTGTAAAATTAAATAAATAAGGAGTGATTTTTTTTTAAAGTTGTGAAAGTAAAACCCTATAAAAAAAGAAACACTGATCCAAATGACCTAAAATTTCATCAGTATGCTCCCAAAGCAATGGGTATTTTTTAGGTGTGGTTAAAAAAACTTAAAATCGCACCGACAGATGGCGCTGTATATGCAGTAAAGTCGGGAGACAAACTTGTGCCCGGTACATGCACATTGGCGATAAAAACGTGAAGTACGCACATCTCGTGTTCATTATTCTACGGAAATCCTCGCAATGACTGCGCCATTGACGGACCGTGCGTTGTTAATGAAACTGTATTATCAGAATAATGACAGAGCAGCAACTGCTCTTAGGAGATTTAGAACACTTAAGAATTTAAGAAAAGGTCCAATGACGACAGAGGGTCTACGGAAGATGGTTTCTCAAAGTACCGTCCATTGTTTTCCTTCCACAGACGATATTCTTTGTTTCTGCTACCTTACAGCGCCATCTGTCGGTGCAATTTTAAGTTTTTTTTAAATATACCAAAAAATTCCCATTGCTTTGGGAGCATACTGGTAAAATTTTCGGTCATTTGGATCAGTGGTTCTTTTGTTATAGTGTTTTACTTTCACAACTTTAAAAAAAATCACCCTGTATTTTCCCAGCATCATGTGATAATCATAAATACTAATTTTATACAATTAAAAAATTAGAGCATTATTCCCATTACCAGAAAGGATAGATTGCTAACGAAAATAATTAAAAAACATGCATAAAAATTGTTATACAGAAGAAATTGGCATATCAGTTATACATGCTTTATAATAATTTTTATTCAACAACCCATCTTGTTTACACAAGGCTGGGAAAACATTAAAAATCTTCTCAGATGAAGATTTCATTAATACAAAATTTTTCTTACATGTATTTTATAATTATTTCCATTAGCAACCCATTTTTTCTATATAATGCTGGGAAAAGAATAAAAAACTACCATATCTGCAGATTTTATTGATGTTTCTATACAGGGCAGTTGTGAAAAATAGGCCCTAAAAATAAAAATGAACTAACCTTAAACTCTCAGGTGCATTCATAAAATCTGTCAATAACAGAGTTTTCTTCTACATTTTTTATAAGCATTTGAAATTCTGACTCTTATTTTTTACACTAAATTATGCATAATTTCAATACTTCGGACATTCTGCATTAACCTGGATTAGAGTATTTCATCACATCAGATGAGCAGATTTTACACGAAACTGGCATGACCTGCAGCTCAAGTCCAGTGCTGTTGGTACTATGTTTTCAGATCTTTTTCAGTTTGGCGAGTTTTATTTTAGGTTTTGACTCCTGCAGGTCATATGGACTTTGATCAAATTTTTCAAAAGAAAGTCCAAAATATTTTAAAGTCTTTAATGCAATGTAATACATCCGTAACAGACTTTTCCCAATAGTGTACATCAGCATTTTGAAAACACTTTTTAACTCCTAATACTCATATATTTGTTTGCTTTTACCCCCCAATAGCATACAGATCCAAAGAGCAAACTGATTTATCTCCAGAATAATGTGCAGATAAAGTTGTATTTCAATAAAAATAAAAAAATTCTCATTTAATCGACTGGCATCAAACCCAAACACATCAAAATATTTTTTTTTCAATAAGCAAACCTGAGACTCTTTTCAATCAGCCTACAAAAATTTCAGGCTGATTGACAAATAAATAGATATGTACAAATTAGCCTAACATTTTCTAGGATCATTGCATAAGCCTGAGAAGTATGGGGCTGATTGGAAAAAGGGAGATGATTCTCCATTAGTCCAGCTCTTTGCAAAGGGTCAGATTTTTTAATTAGTCTACAACATATGCATCGAAAGTATTTAATATATGCATAAATAAAACATAAAATAATATAAAACAAAATATATGACACATAATTACAAAGATAAGCAACATAAATTAAAAATTTTTTCATTGACCACTGTTTCATTTTGTTGTTTATAATGTTTTTACAGGAACCCATACTCTCATAAGATTAATTTATATCAAAGCCCTTATATAAAAAAAGATGTACTGAAGTTAGTTTATAGCAAAAGCCATATTATGACAGCATAAATGAGTACTTAGTTTGATATAATTTTGTGAAAATTTTTTATGTCTCAAAAACAAAAGGTTTAAGTATGAATTACGAGATACCATTTAAAATTACTGTTTTGAGAGAAATTATTTTTGCATATCACACAAACAAATGGTTTATTAAGAGTATAATTTAACAGACGCCTTTTTAATTCACTCTTTTGTGAGAATTTCTTGTTGCATTTCGCACACACATCGTTTCTCACCAGTATGAATTAACAGCTGGCTTTTCAAATGACTCATGTCAAAATTTTTTTATTTAATATCTCACAAAAAAGGTTTATCACCAGTAAAAACTAACAAATCTGTTCTTTAAACACTCTTTTGAGAGATATTCTTGTTGCAAATCTCATATACAAATGGTTTTTACCCAGTATGAACTAATAAATGTCTGTTTAACTCCCTCTTTTGAGAGAATTTCTTGTTGCATGTCTCACATGCAAAAGGTTCCTCACCAGTATGAGAGCGAAGGTGATGTTTTAAATGAATCTTTTGAGAGAATTTTTTGTGACATATCTCACATGAAAATGGTTTCTCACCAGTATGAATTAACAAATGTGTTTTCAAAATACTCTTATCAGAAAATTTCTTGTTGCATACCTCACATGCAAAAGGTTTCTCACCAGTATGAACTAACAAATGTCTATTTAAATCACCCTTTCTAGAAAATTTCTTGTTGCATGTCTCACATGCAAAAGGTTTCTCACCAGTATGAACTAACAAATGCGTGTTTAATGTAGCCTTTTGAGAGTATTTCTTGTTGCATATCTCACATGCAAAAGGTTTTTCACCAGTATGAACTAACAAATGCGTGTTTAATATAGCCTTTTGAGAGCATTTCTTGTTGCATATCTCACACGCAAAAGGTTTTTCACCAGTATGAATTAACAAATGTTTACTTAAATTACTCATACGAGAGAATTTCTTACTGCATGTCTCACACCAAAAAGGTTTCTCACCAGTATGAGAGCGAAGGTGATCTTTTAAATTACTCTTTTGAGAGAATTTTCTGTTGCATATCTCACATGAAAATGGTTTTTCACCAGTATGAATTAATAAATGGTTTTTCAAGTTACCTTTGTCAGAAAATTTCTTGTTGCATTCCTCACATGCAAATGGTTTCTCACCAGTATGAACAAACAAATGTCTATTTAAATCACTCTTTTGAGAGAATTTCATGTTGCATGTATCACATGCAAAAGGTTTCTCACCAGCATGAACTAACAAATGTTTGTTTAAATAGCTCTTTTGAGAGAATTTCTTGTTGCATATCTTACAAACAAATGATTTCTCTTGTTGTGAGTCAGAAAGTGTTTCTCCAAAATGCTCTTGTAAAGAAATGTTTTGTTCCATATTTCACACTTTAAATACTTTTGTCAGCTTTGGGTGATATAATGGATATCCAAAGAACCTTTTCTCTTTGATCACTTTTATAGATACAGGCATCTGCAATAAATAAAATTATTAATCTATCATATTTTACAATTCACCAAAAACATATTTCACAGTAAAAGAGCTTCTGACAAGAAATTAAAATTGAGAAAACAGAATTTAAATAATTTTCATAATAATTTTTCATTTACTACAGTCATAAAAACAGAGCTACTACTGCCAAGTGCAATCAAACATAGTTAATTAAGTAACCTCCTGTAAAACAAAAAGTAGTATTTGCACAAAAATAGTTGCATGTTTACTTAAAAAAGGAGGTACAGTAGAACTCCAATTATCCGAATCAATTGGGACTGTACCCCATTCGGATAATCAAAAATTTGGATAATTGGATTTTTTTCGAAAAAAGGGTCTATTTTAATTAATTACTGTATGTATGTTGAAAATGGGAGAGAAAACTATTTTTAATGAAAAAGATCTTTTATTTAATTAAATGAAAAGGCCTACTTTTACATGTTATGCGTACTCACAAGAGCTGTACCGTATGTATATATCGTACTGTAAATGAAAGTCATATTGCTTGCTGAACATCTCGATCAAAGTAAGCTGTTTGACAGTGTTCCATTTGTTTTCGGGCTGCCAAGTTGCACATCCGCTTGACAGTGAGAAGTTGCATGTGGTCACAGTCAAGCTGATGCTTCATCCACTTCAGCGCAGTTCAACGGCCGGCAAATGCTTCACTAGCTGATGGTGCCATGTCTGCTTCAACTTCGACATTAAGGTACCCTCGACACTTTCTTCTCTCCCACTTTCAATAAGTTCACCGTCATTTAGAATTTGAAACCCAGATGGGCCGGGCCGGCCACCTGGCGACAGACGACAGCCAATAATCGAACTGCACTATGAGACGGTGACTCAACATCCCAATAATGTTTGCGATGTGCCTACACTAGATTCGCGGAGGGATGGACAATATAGTGTGCGTAGACAGAATCATTATTTTGCGAATCACAGTACGTTTCCATCTTAATTTTTTTTCTGAAATTCTGAAAGTGATTCGGATAATTAGCGATTCGATGGGTCGGAGTTCGGATAATTGGAGTTCTACTGTAGAGAGGATATTCATTTTCCATAAAATAACCAATACTGTTTTCAGAAAAATATTTTCCACAATTTATAATAGCATTCACATTTGACACACTTTTTAACTTTTATTATAAATTTAGCACATTATTTTGAAAAACAAAATTTTTTTAATTTGTCGTATGATACAAATCATAATAATTTTGATTCAACCAAACTTAAATGAATATATATTTGCATTTCAGCATTACTATGAGGTTTTCTTAATGACAAACAAGAACATTTTAATTGCATGGTATTGAACCACAATTATAATTTGCAACAGAGTAATCCTTATAAAAGATATTAACCAAACGTATAACAAAGAAATATTTGAACATTTCTTAACTATAAAGAGAAAATACCCCTATTCCACAATCATGTTACTTGTGATTCAGAATCATGAAACAGTAATTTTATATACTTATTAGAATAGGTGAACCACATAGCAGCAGTAAAGACAGTTTTGCCATAAATTATTCTAATGGATGAAAAAAAAATTCTTTAACAACATAAGAAAAAAACTTGAATTTTCATCCATTTACTTTTTTATTTTCTTATTGTTAGTTGTAAATATATATGAAGAAATATACATAAATATAAATAAGCAGAGAAAAAAAAATTCATACGGAAATTTACAATTAATTTTATGAAAAACTTTGAATTGTTTTTTTAGTAAAATGTGACATTTCAAGAAAGTTTATTCCTTAAATATTCATATCATTTTAAAAATCTCTAAAACAGGAAAAAAACATCTGTCAGTTTCTTTGTATTATTTCATATTTCACATGAAAAGGCTAATTTTCAGCAGGTGATGTAACCAAAATATTTATCTCCTTTGCGATTATTTGTTAATTATGTCATCTAAATTTTGTAAGTTTCTTCTCCCTCCTTTCTCCTATCTCACAAATTGTCACTCCATTTCCTCCCATGAATGCCTCTATGTCACTACCTTTCGCTAACTAATGAGCTATCTCTGACTGGAGAAGGAATTTAGAGGATTATTTATTATTACAAAAAAAATAATTACAGAAGAAAATATTTAATAAAATGTAAAGATTTTCAAGATTAAAAAAAAGTTTGAGGGGAAAGTGGAGCAAAGGAATTTTTCTTGGGGGGGGGAGGTGAGTTTTGATTAGATGATTATTTATTATTACTACAGAATATAGTATTGTACAGGTCAGATTGTACCAGACACAAATACAACAAACAAAATTTTCATCAACCTGAAACCTGGCACACTTCAATGTGCACCTGAATATTAAAACCTGGAGCCAAAGTGAAAAGAAATTAATTTATATTTTAATGACACTAAGAAAAAGTATCTTACAACTATATCTTCAATGTTAATTTTATCCTTTTTTTTGTATAGAAAAGAACATATACTCATTATCATGAGAGACGGTAGTTTCTCGAGTGACGCAGCAAAAACCGAAAGCCCAACACCGAAGATTACCGTCACTCTATATATACACCTAGTTTGAGTTCAAACGAAAAGCGAAACGCCGACATTAAATATCTCAGCAAATATGAGGCATATCGTTTTGATTTTTTGACAGCTGTCTTATATCTCCGGTCTAACTCTATCCTGAAATTTATACATTTCTACATGCAGTAGATTTTAAGATCTGGAAATCCATTTTTAAGTAAAATGAGAAGTTTTTCTCTCTGCATGTAATGTTGTCATGGCGTAAAACGCTTTTCTCGAAATCCGATCGGACGATTTTTTTAAAATTAATATATGATATTAATCGGTTTTAGATGAAGTGAATAAGATTTTGCGTTAACGTAGGAAAACTCTTGTTTTCTATATAATACACTTTTAAAATTGGACTATTTTCTTACGCATTTTCTCATAGGAATACATGGAATGGAATCACCTCTTTTTACCGCTCAAACATAAGGTTAAAAATCGGTCTCGGTATACAGTTAAGCTCGGAATAAATTTTAGCATGTAGCTGATGAATTATTTCGACTCATTTTTTTCATATGAAAATTTATTTTTAATTTGTAATATAGATTGTATTAAATTAAATTGTTGCTTATATATTTGTCTTTTTTGTTCAGAATTTATTTTGGATTTTATTTATCTGTATTTCGTTGAAAAACTATTTAGATTCATTTTTTAAAAGGGGGAAATATTTTTTAATTATATGCATTCAATTTTACTGTTATTTATAATAAGTTTTTAATTTTTTAAGGATAATATATTTCCCGTTGGTTGGATAATTTATTTCCCGTTCCTAAACGGAAGTCTGTCTGACAACCAACCAACTATTCCTTGGGATTGTTTTCACATATTCATATGCGGACGATGCATTCGCAGTACGTTGAATTGAAACAGACAAACTTTTAAAAGATTTCATTCATGAAATCAATAGAAAAAAACAACTCCAGTTCAACATGAATTGCATAAGATCATCAGTAAGTAGTATACATTTAAAAGAAATAGTCTAATCTATGTGTAATCTGCATAAAACTTTTCGTAAATAAAAGAGGAAAACCATTACTTTTTTTTTCACGAATAAATTTTATGTTTTTCAGTGTTTGTAAAAATCTGAATTTTTGATATGTCTATGTAGGTTTAACCATTGTAATACAAAAAAGAAGCAAAAATAGTTAATAATGCCAGATTTTAAAACTTTTTTGTCTATTTATTTATTTATTTTTAAAAGAATTTTATTTGTATTATACATTAAGTGAAATTAGCAGCCAGATGAGTCTTTAAATAAAAATACTAAGGTGACCATTTTCGCTTTCGAAGTTTTTATTTGATTATTGATAAATGAAAAAAAAAAATAGAATGTAATATCGCAGAATGTCTTAAATGTATTTTAAAATTAATTTAATGTGAAAGCATGAAGTTAAAATAAATAGCCATGGATATTATTTTAAACATTTTAAAATTATAATAAATAATAATAATTTTTACTTATATTTAACTTCATTTAGATTAATATTTATATTTAAATGAAGAAAATCTGACTCACTGCATTATTCTGCTGTCACATATTAAATTATAATCTATAAATCTAACCCCATATGAATTTTTCATACCTTAAAAAAATGACTATTATTAACCATACTTCTGTGACTGATAGAACTTTCATGGCATTTATTTCCCCCCTCAAATTTGTTTGAATAAATTGAAAACGGAGCGACTAAATTTAATCTAAATATTTTTTAATGTAACATCTTTTTCGCAAAAAAGATAAAAAAAGTTTTGATCTATAATTAAAAATGTGATTTTTCTTTGTATTACAATAATTAAAAACTATTAAATTTCAGTGGTATGCAAAAATTGGAACAGTTGGCAGCCATGCTTTAAGATAATACTTTTATTTTTGGATGGAGTATAACTAAAAAAATTAAAAAAGAAAAAAATGGGCACAATTTTTGGTCATGCAGCAATTGTAATGCAGTGAGAAAATGCTTTTTTACCCATTCAATAATGTCAGGCCTGAAAGAGTTAATGATAAAAAATGTATTATATACTTTCGGCTAATTATAGATAAATTTGGCTAATTTATTGGCTAGCATTTTGAAAATGTTAGCGCAGTCCCTGGATATATATGACCAAAGTATTATGTAGAAAGATAAATTTGTGCATTTTCTTATTGTTGGCACTATGTTTCTTATTAAACTGTTTATAATAACTTTATTAAGAAAAGAATTACTAAGAAAAGAAAAAGCCGCAGAATAAAAATTTCCTGTGTATAACTAGTGAATAATTATACTTGGGAAATAAGTGATATCAACAAGTAAATGAAAAGCTTACAGGGTTAAATCCTAGAACAAGCCAGACAGTTGATGACATTCTTCCATTTGTTTATTAGGCATTGCCATCTGATGATAGTTTTTTTTTAATGGAAAATAGTCGACAGAATAATAGAGAAATACCTATATTAGTAGTTTTAGAAGCTCCACCGGGTGCATAAAGTTGTAAAAAATGAGCATCAGGAACTGTGCTCTGCCAAAATGACACTACTTTAAAATAAATCAACAATTTCTTCATCAACACTATTTTCAAAGAAATATGCCCATGACAAGAGTTCCATATCCTGTACCGTAGATTTGGCAATTTTTTGTTAAACAATCAGTTTCAGTCTTCAGCTTTTTTAAATAATATTTTTTCTGTAGATGAACAAACATTATTGAAATCACAGCATATGTTTACATTAGCAAATTCATGCAAAATTTTTCTAAATATACAGTGGAACTCCAGATATACATTACCTGAGTTGTACGTTTCCCTTACTTATACGTTTCAACTCAGCGGTCCCGACCACTTGCCATTAAAAATTAGCCGAGTTATACGTTTTGAATTACACATTTCCCTCAGTTGTACATTACGTTTTTGCATCCCCGGGGGAATTTATTTTTCATTTATCCATTTTGAAACCGGAAACACTGACGACGGAGCCGAGAAGTCTGATTTGAAAGATCCACTCAAACTTCAGAGCTGATATGAAAGCTTTTGAAGTAGTAAAAGCAATAACCATAAGGCGGCTGCATTATTAACAGAAATGCAAAATTTGCTGTTCAGTGTCCTCTCTGTCGAAAAGAAACAACCGAAGATTAGTGATTATTTCAACAAGATTCAGTAAACTACTGAAATGTCTTTTGATAAATGATTTATATGCCAAGGCGATTCCAACGAATTATTTTAAGTACTCTGTGTATTAAAAATAATTTTAATAAAGCTTTTATGATAAAATAAGTTCATGTGTACTTCTCTTATGTACTTTTTTTTCTTCTCATTTCCATTTCCAAAAAATTATGTCATGGGTGCAGTACTACTTGGGAAACTTCTGTTTTGAATATAAAAGGTAGCAAACTCCTCAGCGGATCAAAGTTTTCACAATATAATTTAAAAATTGTTCCGGTAAACCATTAATTGAGTTGTACGTTTTACTGAGTTATACGTTTCGTTTGTCTGGTCCCGGACAAAACGTATAACTGGAGTTCCACTGTATTAACATTTCTTTTAAACGGCTTGTTCTGAAATGAACTAGTATTATGTAAATATATTTTTGTGCGCTTTTAACACTTTCCAACCTAGTTGAAAAAAATTTATGACTTCGGTTTGTCCGTACGTGCTCTAACTTGCGTAAATATACTTGGGTTGCCTTGAAATTTTTGCATGTTATTGTCGTTTACTATAGCATGTTCCCTATTTCAACCAGGGCCGTAACTAGAGGGGTCCCTCAGAACCCCCTGTAAAATTTTGACCCCCCCTGGGAAAGTTGGCAAGGCCGCCAAATGAAATTCTGTTTCAAAAATCAAAATGAAACTTTTAAAAAATTGAACTTAGTTTGGGGGTTCTTTACAGTTTTGCATAAATACTAAATTGTAGTATTTGTTTAAAAACTGCAAATAAGTGCTTCAACAGGCGCGCATCCTATCTGCACATACTCAGAATTTGCAACCCTTTGCTGATGCAAACACTGACTTTTGCATTAGTTATATACTGAAATTTTTCATTTTGCAGCATTTTCCATTATTAGCATAAAACAAAGTTATTCTAATGAGTTATAGCCAGTTTAAATACAAGTGGTTTTAACTTTTGACCAGACACAAAATAATTTTAAAATGCGAAATACACCCTTGATTATTCTAATGTTTTTTTATCATATAATAACACAGCTATAGAATCCTGAAGGGCAGGGAATATTCATGAAAAAATTAAAGGTTACGACTCTTTTAAAACAGGCGAAACAGCTTTTTATTTACTTTTTGACATCACTTATTATTTCCCTAGTACAGTGGTTCCCAAAGTGTGCTCCGCGGAGCCCTTGGGGCAACGTCTAAACTTTTCAGGGGCTCCGTGGCGTTCCAGGAAAATAAACAAAACATGAAAGAAATTAGCACATTGATGGGAAAATTTTTCGAAAGTATGTAGAAATGTGTGTGTGTCAAAAATAAATACATCTATGACTGGGTTGAAAAACACTATAATATATTATTTTAAAATCATATAAAAATCTGCATTATATATGTATCCATTTTCTGTATAATATTTTGGGTTTGAACTACTTTATTTTATGTTTATGCATTTAATGTGTTTTAAAAATTCGATTCAAAATAAGCTACAATAAATAGTATTCTGAATCGAATGCACAGCGTTAATCGAAAGTGCAAAAGCGCGCCAGTGCTTTTAATTTAATTTTTAAAACAATGTGTCGCTTAAAACGTCTTTTTTATAATATCTTGTATCATTTAAAGCCCCTCACTAGATTCATTTTACATTTGTGTATATTGTGTATTTATATTTCTTTTTCTTTTTATAACTTTGATTTCTTTAATCTGTTTATGTTATTTGTATTCATTTTTATTATTTAAATTTTCTATACAGTTTTTCATAGTAAAAATACGTTTGTCGCTTAAAATATCTTTTTTATAACATCTTGTATTATTTAAATCCCCTCATTACATTCATTTTACATTTGTGTATATTGTGTATATATATTTCTTCTTTTTATGTAACTTTAATTTCTTTAATATGCTTATGTTATTTGTATATTTAAATTTTCTATAATGTTTTTCATAGTAAAATAATGTTTTAAGATTAAAACGTCTTTTTTCTGTAACATCTTGTATCATTTAATAAACCCCTCTTTAAATTCATTTAATATTTGTATACGTTGTGTATATAGTGTTCTTTCTTCTTTTTGTATCTTTAATTCCTTTAATCTGTTTATTTTCTTTTTATTAATTTTTAGTTATTTAAATTTTCTGCGCTGTTTTACACAATTATAATTATTTTTAAAATTAATCTATGTTGCTAAAAACGCATTTTTAAACATCTTATATCACTTAACAACACTTCTTTAAAATTTTATTTTAATTGGTCTCGGCTTTGGCTAAGATTCTTATGTTATGATGCCATATTTTCCTATCAGAAATAAGGCTGTAGCAATTTAAAAAAATATATTGATTCTTTGCATTTGTCATCACACTAACAATCTAAACTTTTGCTCATCTCCACCCTTTGCTTAGACTTCTCGTCAATGAGTACCTGCCCTGATATAAATTTAACCCCACCCATATATCCCGTTTTGTTAGTAAAGTTTTTCTACTAGTTGCAATTCTTTTAACATGTGTAGTGTTTAACCGTATATGTATTTTGAGGCAAAACCATGGTGAAAGAATGTTTCTTTCAAAACTATTATTAATAGCTAAATACTTCAAATAAAACATCCGAAAAAGTGAACGATGCTGCACCTAACAATACAGGCTATAGATTTTGCTCCGCCCACTTAAATACTACAACGATGATCTGCTTCTAAATGTATTTTTAAAAACTGGTTCAAAAGAAGAATATCAGATGCGATTCGTTTTCGTTGCATGTTTAGAAGTATTAGAATCGTAAATAAGAGCAAAAAAAGAATCCGTAATTGCATGATTCTATTACGCGTGGGTGGGACTAGCGAAAACGTATTATATAATTACTCATGGGCGACTGCGCCTACGTATTTTCTTTCTTTTCGCGAGCAGCCTATTGGATTATACAGAAGTCGCTCTTTGTAAACGAAAACTGTACAACTTACCTTTTTTTATGTGTGTGTGGTTTTCGCCCTAAATAATAATAGTTTCACGTAAGCACCAATGCAATGCATAACCCAGACAGGGTTACCATTTTGATCTTTAATTCCGATTTCATACTGGAAATCCCGAAAGAATATTTTTTATTTTAAAAATTGATGTCATTAACCCCTTAACAGTATTGCTCGAACATAATTCATGTTCTGTTTACATAATACTGAACATAATTCTGTTTTCTTCGTTACTAAAAGCTTTCAGAAACCACAAATTTTTAACTATAAATTTGCTGTATTTGGTGGACATATCTAGATTATACAAGGCAGATATTTTAACCCTTTCCGGCACAGACAAATTCTGTTCGTAAAATGCGAAATTACTGACTGACACCGGAATTTACAAATGACTTTTTTAGAAAATAAAAACTCCTTATTTTAAGCTTTCATTATAGAAGCAAAATTTTATTAAAATATTGTTGGTGCCGAATACAAGTTTGGAATTAAAATTAGGTGTGCACGGAGTGGGACCACTGTGCCGGAAAGGATTAATACAAAAAAATGGTTTTTAGTCCTTATTTTTAATTTATTGCGTCCTAGAATAGTAATATTAAATAAAACTGTGAAGGGGTTAAATAATAGAAAATTTGATTTTCAAAATTTCTAGTATGAATTCAGAATTTCTGTAAAAAGAAAAGGGCCAAACTGGGAACCATGACCCCATGTTGGAAACTACTGGTTCGAACTCTTATCCAGCTGATGAGAGCTCTGCTCCATATGATGATCTCTACCCCATAGACATAAAAAAAACATTAATTTGTAAACCATAGAGTACGTGGGGTTAAGGGGCTCCGCCTCAGAAATTCTTCACAAAAAAGGCTCAGTGAGCCCAAAAGTTTGGGAACCACTGCCCTAGTATAATTATACACTGAAAATTTTCATTCTACAGCCAGTGATGTAGTAGTAAAAAAACCAGAGGGCATACGCTTTAGGCACAGGGTATACAATAAAAAGTATATGCTATAGTGTTTTTGAGAAAAGGGTATACGGTATTCCTTAAAATAATCCAAAAGGTATTATATCCCTGTCTGCAGCTTTTACTTTTCTTAGCATCAAATAAAGTTATTACAGTAGACTCTCTCAAATCTGCACAGCTTGGGACCAGAGGTTATGTGAATTTTAGAATTTTGCGGATTTCTGGTCACAGTTTTATTTACATTTTTTAAACAGTAATTTGAATGTAATAATGCACTCAAAATTATCATGAATGCTTACAATAAAGTAAAATATTAAAATAACTATGGGAAATAATGTAAAGGTTACATAAATAATTAATAATACATGACTAAATATGCATATTAATGATGAGATAAATTTTTCTTGAATTATTCATTGAAACTCGCCGCATAAAGGTACACTAGTAATTTACATCAAAACCATAAAATTACAAAATTTTATGTGATCTTTGACCAGATTTAATAAACAAAAAAGCTTGATTAATACATAAATGTATTTGATAAAAAGGTAATTTTAATATGATATTTTGTCTACATAGACCCTTGGAGTTTCTGAATCGATGTACAGAAGAGCTATTTAATCCAAGGTCAACTTATGTTATGAACACTTGAAATGTCAATTTTATACCTCACATGGTAACTCAGTTATTTTGTTTATGTTATTGTTTATTTACTTTTATTTTTTATTTTAATTCTATAAATTATTTTTATTACGTATATCAATATTTATTTATATCAAACTATCATTTATTTATTTTTATTTCCTTTTTTAAAATAATAGAAACTATTTCATTTATTAAGTTATTTTATATTTATATTGAAATAAAAAATTACGTGCTGTTATTTCATGCTATTTGTAACTAATATTCAAAGACAGTTTTCACCAAATTGGCGGGGGGGGGGGGGGATCACACCAATGTGGTGCGTTTGACATCTGTGCCAAGTTTTTTTAAACTTTAAAAGTGAAAGAAAGTTTGCATAAGGTTATTTTTGAAATACAGTAGACTCTCACAAATTCGCACAGCTTGGGAGCAGAAGTTATGCAAATTTTAGAGTTTTGTGGATTTCTGGTCACTGTTTTGTTTACATTTTTTAAACAGTAATTTGAATGTAATAATGCACTCAAAATTATCATGAATGTTTACAATAAAGTAAAATATTAAAATAACTATGGGAAATAATGTAAAGGTTACATAAATAATTAATAGTACATGACTAAATATGCATAAAAATGATTAGATAAAATTTTCTCGATTTATTCAACAAAAGTCACGGCATAAAGGTACACTAAAAGTTTACATCAAAACCATAAAATTACAAAATTTTATTTGATGTTTGACCAGATTTAATAAACAAAAAATCTTGATTCATACATAAATGTATTTGATAAAAAGATCAATCACCACTGATATCAGTGTTATCTTGAAAAATTTCAGAGATAAATTTATACTTCATTTATGAAAAAGCAAGAGTCAAATGATATTAACCAGAATTACATAATAAAATGAGTACAGAATGATATAAAAATAAAAAAGCTTACATTTCCTTCCTATATCTTAACTGTAAGTTTCACTGTTTACATCTGAAACACTGTGCAGATTTTAGAAAATTGCAGATTTTAGGGTTGCAGATTTGAGAGAGTCTACTATATAAGCAATTTAATAAGAAACAAAGTGTGCCTACACTATGAATATGCACTAATTTACCTATCTATATAATACTTTGATCATATATATCTGTGTTTGTGCGTGCATGTGTCAGAGAAAGTGTAATGGAATGAGCCCCCCCTCCCCACATTTTCTTGAGCACCCCCTATTGTTTACTTCTAGCCACAGCCCTGATTTCAACTGAAGTGTGTAGCACTTATAGTTTTTTACAGGGACAGATAAAAGTATTCTGTTACATTACCGTCAGTGGGAAATAATCGTTTCAAGCTCTACGCCATTTAAAACATGATATAATTAATATATAATTATGAACCACATTAAAACATGCTTTTTGTAGAATATGAGGTGCAATTCATTTACAGTGTCAAACAAAATAATTCTCTTGCATATCTATGGGGAAAAATCGTTTGTAGTGTAATTCAGTGATATTTCGCTATTTCAAACATAATGAAAATTATATGCATTACTGAGGTGCACTATATATTCCTCTCTTGAAAGTATAGTGTGCATTGCATTTATTTACAGGGACACACAAAAGATATCGGTTACAGTAGATATGCAATATTTACAGTGTATGTGTGATAAGTGCTGTTTCAACTTTGGTTTGCGTTTTTAAGTTTAAAACTAAATTTTTTTTTAGAACGTGTATGTTTATAAACTCGGTTAATCATATACAGGGTTGCATAAGGGAATTCGTAAGTATTACAAACTATGGGAGTGAATTTCTGAAGGGTTGTTTATAATTGTGTTATGCATTTTCCTGCTGAACTATATTTAGTAGACAAATAGAAATTTTGTGGAATATAAATAAATTCATATATACTTTGCTACCAAAGAAAAAGATGCATTGTCGTTTACGATTGGTAATTGCTGCGAGTGAGTTTTAAGTTGCCTTTTAGCTTAATATGTGGTATGTACAAAAGTCTTCAGATAATATACAGGGATGTACAAAAGATTTCGAGTGCATTTAAATCGATTGGCGAAAATTGCTAAATGTGAATATTCTACCTGAACAACATTTCATCATGCTATGTATCCACATCTATTGATCATATACAGGGCTGCACAAAATAATTCGACTACTTTTTTTACACTCATTTTGGTTATGTATGCCAATTGCGCCAACTGGCACAGGATATGCAGGGCCCGCACTAAGCATTCGCCTACGCGCCAAATGCGAATACATTATGAAATTGGCGAACAAATAATTATTATGGCGAAAAGCCTGGCGAATGATTTTTTTAGACTCTTTCGTTGTTGTAATCATGTTTTGCACAGTACAAATATATGTAGTGTAATGTTTTGAAACGTAAATGAATTTCCGTTTTTGTCGTGAGTTTGTGTACAGCCGTATTCCTTCCCCTTTGCGCCCTTCCGGCAGTTGTTAGGCTTAGCATCGGGCCCACTTCTCACTAACTTGTGGAGGGAAAAAGGAGCGAATATCTCCGTACTTGCGTAAATGTGCTTTGATACCACACGGAGAGCAGACGATTTGTGTCGATGACGGACGCTGCGCTGTCCGCGGGACCGCGTTTGTTTCGTTTTGAAATGCTTGTTGCTTTGTTTTGTTTTGAAATACTTGTTTCTGAATCCAAGTTTGTAAAAAACTGGTGAAGGTGTAAAAAGAAAAAAAATGTAATGAAGACTTAGAAATTCGTCCGGAACAAAAACGAAAAATTCAGCAAAGTTGGTTTTCAAAGCATAAATGGCTGAAACATATTTCTGAAATTTAACTCCTGCAAATATTTCTTGCCATAACATAGAAGGGATTTTCTAATTCTGTGGTTAGGCAATACTGCCCCGCCAAGTTTGCAGCTCCTTTATGGTTTGTGTTAAAAATTTATTCCGTATTTGTTCAAGTGGTCCAAAGCTTTCAAGTAAGTAATAATTTTATTGGTTAAATATTCGCTTTTTCAATGAGTATAATAATTTTTTTTTGTATTCTAAAAATGTGTTGCAAAAATATGAGGGATTTTTTTTTAAATAAAAGTTATGTTTTATCAAACTTTACAATGCTCTAAATGTCCTACACACACCACATTGGCACGATCTTTTCCCCCTGCCAAGTTGGCAAAAACTTCGTTTTTGAATATTAGTTACAAATAGCATGCAATACACGCACGTGATTTTTTATTTCAATATAAAAAAATATTGTAATAAATGAAATAGCTTCTATTATTTTTAAAAAGTAAATAAAAATAAATAAATGATAGTTTGATATAAATAAATATTGATTCACATAATTAATATAATTTATAGAATTACAATAAAAAATAAAAGTAAATAAACAACAATAAACATACATACCATGCAAAAACAAAGTTTTCGCCAACTTGGCAGGGGAGAGGGGGGGGGGGAATCACGCCAACGTGGGTCATATATGACATCTGTGCCAAATAAGATTACACACACACACATATATATATATATATATATGGTTCTGCAAGTGATTTTCCATTGGTGTTTATTATATATATATATATATATATATATATATATATATATATATACTTTTGGCTAATAATAGATAAATTTGGCTAATTTACTGGCTAACATTTTGAAATTCTTAGCGCGGCCCCTGGATATGGAACACTTTTGCCCAAAGGGGAGTAACTGGTATCAATTTGTATCTTTTATTATTGATTTTTATCTATTTAAGGTAATTTCGAAAACTATTTTTCAATGTGTTATATGCTTTCTAAACTGTTTACTTACATATCTTCTTTCACCTTATTTAAAGGTGAAGTTTAGTTAGTTTTCGGGCTGTGTTGGAAAGTGTTTCATAATCTAAGCTTGACACATTATTTTTCGTTCTTGTTTATGTATATTTTTGTATTTTGTATATATATATATATATATATATATATATATATTTTAATTGTAATGACAGTTGTGAAAGAGATTTTTATTTCTTTATCTCTGCATTCGAAAATATTAAAAACAAAAAGGTTTATATAAAATGTATTATTTTTGGCATTTTTATCTGGACAACTTGTCCATTTTATGATTTTAAGTGCTATTTATATGAGAGAGACACATGTTTTCTGAGATTTCCAGAAGTTACTTTCAGTTAGTTTTTTTGTTCATTTATTAATTCTTTACAATATGCCCCCCTAACAATAACCATTATTTATCACAAAACGGCTTCTTAGGTTTATCGTTTATGTATTTTCATTTTTTATTTAAAATGATGATAAAATTTTCTGTTAGCATTGTAGATATTATTTTAAGACGTTACAAAACACAGTTTAATAAATGTTTGTTTATAAATATTTAAAAAGCATGTTTTTCTGCCGTCTTGAAAAATTTGACAAGATGCTAAAACTGCTCTTTGGTGTCATTTTAATTATGTATGCCAATCGCGCCAACTGGCACAGGATATGGAACACTTTTCCCCAAAGGGGAGTAACTGGTATCAGTTTGTATCTTTTATTACTAGAAATACTTTTTTTTTTTTTTAAGAGTTTAAATGATAAATATGTTTTCTGAAAAACTTGAAATTTGGTTTGCAGTAAATATTGGTACTCCAATTCTATTGCAGGTATTCTTTTTAAGATTTTCCACAATGATTTACATATATAGGTATGCAGTCAACTATGTGAAATCTGCACACTTAGGGACCAAGGGTTTTGCAAATTATAGATCATCCCTTTGTTTACATTTTATTTTTTAAAATCTGAGTATAATTATGAACAATTACATAAAAATTGCAATAGAAAAGAAAAATATAATGCAAAATTGGTTTAATATATTTAATAACTAAGTTAATATAAAGAAAAATTAAATTACATAATACAAATTTTACTGATTTATTAATTTTTTTAAACATTGACACAATGGTAGGTTAAGATTTGGTTTGTTGTCAATATATGTATGAACACTCATTACTTTATGCTCTGAGATAATATTTGCTCAAAGAAATTTAAATATGTAAAATTACGTTTCATGCATCCAGGGTTTTTTTTATTAATGTACTTGTGTACATTAAAAAAGTGTACATATCAAAGTGTGCATATATATAAATTACTAACCGCTGGTTGTATGAGTTTTGTGCATTCCAGAGACTGCTACATGGCGAGTTACCACGCATCAAGGGGGTTTTTGTTATAATTATATATTGTTAAAAGAAATATTGCTAAAAGTTTGTAAAAATACAAAAAAAGGAGGAAAATATTGCTAAAAGTTTGTAAAAGTCAAAAAATCGTGAAGAAAACTTGCTAAAATTTTGTAAATAGTCTCAAAACAGAATAAAATCGATGTTTACTTTGTGAAAAAGCTTGTGAGACGGGCTCGATTTTTATACCATCCTTCGGGCTGGGGCTCAATCTTTCGGAAACTGACAATTTTAAGTATTCTCATGTAGGAAAAATAGAAATAGCCTTTTTTACCTTAAAAAAAATTACATATTCCATTTAAAGTCGTTTTAATGTTATTTTGATAAAAATGAATAGAAGAAGAAACACATTTTTTTTCCTTTTCTAATATTAGAATGCTGCTTTAAAAAGAAAATTTATGATATATGTGACGCGACAGACGACTGGGTGATATGGCGCCATTGGAAAAGGCACGAATAATATGTGTTGCTAGATGTGGCCACATGAATTCATAATTTTTATGCACTCGTTCTACAAAATTCGTGATTTTTATATGCCTGATTGACAAAATTCATGATTTTTACGTGCCCGATAGACGAAATTAATGGTTTTTACATGCCTGATCGATGAATTTCTTGAACTTTATGCGCCCGTTTGACGAAATTCGGGATTTTTATGTGCCCGATAAACGAAATTCATGATTTTTATGCACACGTTCAACTAAATTTATGATCTCCCCTCCCTCAATCCAAAAAATTCATGTTTTTTCTGTGTCTGATTGACAAAATTTATGATTTTCAACTGATAAACATTGATGAAATTCCCATTTCTGCAGCTGATTGACAAAATTTGCAATTTTTAATATGAATGATTGACGAAATGTGCAGTTTCTTCTGTGAGTGGTTGACGAAATTCGTGATTTTTTTAAAAGAGTGATTGATAAAATTCGCAATTTTTTCTGTGAGTGGTTGACGAAATTATTTTTTTCACAGCAAACTGACGAAATTCGGAACTATGGAATTTCCAATTTTGGCATCTATGGTTTCCATTGGCCGATTAATGAAATTCACAATTTTTCTTCCCTTGACAATGGTGAAATTAGCAATTTTTTTTCTGCGACCGTTCATCGAAATTTGCAATTTTTCCACGAACATTCGATAGAGTTCTTGATTTTTCCATGCCCAGTTGACAAAATTCGCAATTTTCCATACCTATCGACAAAATTTACAATTTTACAGACCCAATAGACAAAATTGAGGATGTTTTTCTACAATCTATGAGCAATTTGCAAATTTTTTCTGTGACTGTTCATTGAAATTTGCGAACTTTCCATGCCCATTTGATGAAATTGCATGTTTGTCCGTGCTTGATCCATGAAATTTACGATTTTATGTGCCTTATCGATGAAATTCACGGGTTTTATCCAGTGGTTTACAAAATTCAAGATTTTTTTTTCCTTGAGTGATGAACGAAATTCTCAACTCCGGAATTTCTGATTTTGGCATGTCTAGTGTCTGTCGACCGATTGAAATTTGCATTTTGCGACAAAATGGCGCAATTTGTGATTTTTCCATGCTCGTTCGACGAAATTTGCATCCAGTCAACGCAATTCTTGATGCACCCAACTGATGAAATTAATGATTGTTTCCTAGATCTATGGACAAAATTTGCAAAGTTTTCTTGCGAATTCTTAAGGAAATTTGATATATTGATTTTAGTTTGACCACCAGGAGGCGCATTCCTACCTCGGGTTCTATGGGCCCGATCACAACGAGGTATGGCTCATTCAACTCGAAATCGACAGCCTCAAAGATTTCAGTTATGTTGGTATAGATCAGAGTGCACCCCCTGGTGCTGAAAGATGGAACTAACAGATTTTGCAGCTAACTCGAGTTCTATGGGTCCCATCAGAATGCCGTTTGATTCATTCGACTTGACAGGATATATTGGTTTTAGTTCCAAGTATCACCACCAGGTTTGCGCTTTCATATCTCGGGTTCTATGGGCCCGATCACGACGAGATATGGCTCATTTGACTCGAAATCGACAGCCTCAAAGATTTCAGTTATGTTTGTATAGATCAGAGTGCACCCCTGGTGGTGGAAGATGGAACTAAGAGATTTTGCAGCTAACTCGAGTTCTATGGGTCCCATCAGAACGCAGTTTGATTCATTCGACTCGACATCGACAGGATATATTGGTTTCAGTTCCAAGTATCACCACCAGGGGGCGCTTTCCTATCTCGGGTTCTATGGGCCCAATCACGACGAGATATGGCTCAGTTAGCTCGAAATCGGCAACCTCAAAAATTTCAGCTATGCTTGTATAGAACAGAGTGCACCCTCTGGGCGGAAGATGGAACTAACGGATTTAGCAGCTAACTCGAGTTCTATGGGTCCCATCACAATGCAGTTTGATTCATTCGACTCGACATCGACAGGATATATTGATTTAATTCCCAAGTTTCACAATCAGGGGGCACTTTCCTATATCGGGTTCTATAGGCCCGATCATGACGAGATATGGCTCATTTGGCTCGAAATCGACAGCCTCAAATATTTCAGCTATGTTTGTATAGAACAGAGTTTGCTCCTTGGTAGTGGAAGATAGAACTAATGTGGACTCCTCTCCCTGGGCCACCACCCTCATATTTTTATTGGGGCCCTAGGGGTCTTTTTTAGCATTTCTTTAAATTTTTATTCTAATGATTACTTTATAACCTATGCTTAATTTCAACTATCGACATTTTCCTCAATAATTGCAAAAAAGTAATGATATCAGTACAAAAACACTTAACGGGTTAAAAGTTATGACGCAGCAGTTTCTTTTGGCTCTAAGAATTTTAAATATGGGTCTTAAAAGCAATGATATCAAATTTGAGTGACGCTATGTTAATAATTAAAAAAATATATCATTATTTTCTTTTTTGTTTTATTTACATTCACAGGTGCAGTTATTATTTTTGACATGAAAAGATATATGAAGTTTAATCGCTGATGCTTTTTCATTCACATCTCTCCTGAATTCAAAATATGGGTTTTAAAAGAAATGATATCAAAATTTGAGTGACACCTTCACATGAATTTAATAGTATTATTTTAAAATTCAATTAATTTTTTTTTTGTTTGTCTTCTAAAGTATATTTACACATACAAAAAATGCTTATAATTTTGCAATACACTTTTAAATAGATTACTTTCACTGAACCTATATTATGCATTGAAATGTATTTATTTCAATAAATTGATTTATCTTTTGTGCCACACTATCCAAAATCATAAGTAAAACTTATTTAAATGATTATTTTGCGTCATATTATCCACTTGCATACATTTTCCTTTGTTTGGATACTATGACGCAAAATAATCATTTACATAAATTTTACTTATGATTTTGGATAGCGTGGCACAAAAGATAAATCAATTTATTGAAATAAATACATTTCAATACATAATATAGGTTCAGTGAAAGTAATCTATTTAACAGTGTATTGGAAAATTATAAGCATTTTTTGTATGTGTAAATATACTTTAGAAGACAAACCAAAAAAAATTTTAATTGAATTTTAAAATAATACTATTAAATTCATGTGAGGGTGTCACTCAAATTTTAATATCATTTTTTTTAAAACCCATATTTTGAATTCAGGAGAGATGTGAATGAAAAAGCATCAGCGATTAAACTTTATATATCTTTTCATGTCAAAAATAATAATTGCATCTGTGAATGTAAATAAAACAAAACAGAAAATAATGATATATTTTTTTAATTATTACCATAGCGTCACTCAAATTTGATATCATTGCTTTTAAGACCCATATTTAAAATTCTTAGAGCCAAAAGAAACTGCTGCGTCATAACTTTTAACCCGTTAAGGGTTTTTGTACTGATAATATATACTCATTTATATTAATATAGTACATAGGTTTTGCCAATTGAAAAATATTCATGTTGATTGGTGAGGGTTGGTTTTCAGGTTTAAAGGCACAAATCCTTTTTAGGGACATGCAGCATCAAAGTAAAAAATTAAAAGTAAACATTAGACCGTTTTCAGAAAGCCCATGCTAAAAAATAAATATAATTAAATAATAAAAACAAAGCTTAAAAAGGAATGTTATCTGAATGGTGTTTCCCATCCAGATACACTCATACAAGTGTAGAGAGTCAAAACTGTCAATTATTAAAACAATAAACCATAAAATCGTGTTAATATGATCTCAAACAACTATGATTAAAACAAAATCATGCCTGCTTTAAAAAAAACAGTACCCCATGAGTGTTTTTTTACCAATGAGATTTATCAAAGTAGGTGCTGATGAATCAAAGTAAATTCTACACATGTGTCTTCAGCCTGGACAGTCAGTTAAAAAGTGATTAGTGAGAAATTCAAAGTGACAGTGAGGACACATGGGTGCATTCTCCAAAAGTAAAATATGTTTGTGAGTTATTCACGAATGTCCAATTCGCAGACAGTTTTCATTATTCACAAGGAAACAATTTATGCTTAAAAAAATCATAAGTTATAATAGACTACAGTTTTGTTGACATGAAATTTAAACATTAAGAAACTCATAAAATATCTTATCAGAAAACTTCAAAGCATTGCAATGTTGGAGATATGTTACGGGTACATTAACTGCATGTTCCTAATTTCAAATCTAAAATGTGGGGCCGATTTATTTTTCACAAGAGCATTAGTAGACACCGGTTTTTATATTTTGAAAATAAACAATGTTTTTAGAATGACAATTGTAATGTTAAAAAAATAATTTTTTAAGTATACTATAATTTTTACAATATTTTTTGTAAAAACAAAATGATTGATTGAAATACTAAAATATTTGATTAATTTGATTAACAATGTTATTTTATAAGAGCAATTTACATAAACACTCATAATTTTCATCTTACTTCTAAATTGTAACTAAATTTAAACAAGATATTCCAACACAATTAGCTAATTATTTCTCTGTATAAGCACATTTCAGACAATAATTACTATGTCATTAAACCCTCTCACTGCCGTGAACTGCTATATCCATTCACTAAGTTGTAGGTTTCACTGCAATAGACGCATTATTTATATTAAGAATAATCTATTTGTGTTGTCAACATCCCTTTTTCTAATCAAATACAAAATGCAGAATGATAAATGAGATACTATATGAAATAATTTTGAACACGCTTCTGACATAGTACATTCATATTTCATTAAAACATGTTATTTGATTAAAAATTGCAGTTAATTAAAAATTAAATCACCATTGTTTTCATAAATGAAGTGAAAGGTTTTTCTCAAATCAGGATTATCCAAAAAATAAAATACTTAACTATACCGTACTCAAAAATAATTACAAAAAAATAAATAGCACATGAAATATAAAGAGAGACATCTCTGCACAAGTTTGTTCTATATTTATGATTAAAAGCAAAATCTAATTGAAATGATAAAAAAAAAGAACAAACAATAGATCTGTTGAAGCAGTGGTATTTTACAAGTAGCCTAAAATGTATGCTTTGTTATACATTTAATGATGAAATTGAATTTTCAATACATTCAATTTATTTTTCTTTGTCCCTTTTTGTTTCTCTGAAGCGGATGGCTCCACACCCTAATGCAGTTAAAATCATCGCATATATAATAAAATAAATATAATAACATATAATTATGTATGCCACGGATAAGACACAATAGTTATTTTTTTTTCTGGCATGTGCTTTTTAGTACTTTTAACCCTCCGAGTGGTTGGATACCTTGTAAAATATTACCTTAAGAATGCCTTCGGTACAGACATCTAATGTGTCGTAAAAGGTGATCACTTTAGGGAAGGTTTATTCCACAAAAGCGCCAAAGGATTATTTCTTTCCCCTTGAGTGTGTCAGCAGATGATCGAGGGGACTGTCGAAGGGGCGGGAATGGGTGTTTAACTATTTGACTAATGGCTTTCGAACGCCTTTCTCTGCTTTAAGCCAGTTTACACATGAAAGTAATGTCAGCTAATAGAAAAGTCTTCTAAAATACAGAATCTGTTCTCTGTGGTCTGAAATAACGTTTGAAATTTGTATAATTGATTTTATAGTGTATGAAATTTTACCTAATTTTGAAGAGAATTGAAATTTTCTAATAATAAATATGTTTTAATTCTTGAGTTGGGTTGATTATTGACGGCCAATTATCTACACTAGGGATATAAGCCAATATTTTAATTCTTATAAATGCATTTTTCAAAATTCATATCTGCTGCATATACATATAAATTTACCTAACTTGTAACATTTTAAGTCTAAAATTAAACTGGAAGTATCGATTTGTTTTTAACTTATCAATTTGCATTTTATTAAACGCGCATATAGTGCTAAATTTCACAATTAAATGAATCTTAATTAAATGTTTTGTACCGAGTATCAAGGTGCTCACTTTTCGATAATATTTATTCTACCTCAACTGCAATTAATACTATATTTCATTTATTAATTTTAAGTCAACAATAATAATAATTTAATTTTATACAAATTAGTGTCCTATCTACATTATTTGTTTTTCTATTTTTTAAGTCCGATAAAAGTGATATATTTTAAAATTACCTGACAAATACACAAACTGAAAATATATTTATGTGTTCCAAAGTTTTTTTTTAAGAGTTTTTTATCTTGTATTTTTAAATATGCATGAAAAAAAATGGTGAAATTATTTATTATTTATTTTGAATGACCATTCTTGAAACTTATTTCTGCGAGCACTAAAAGAATTAAAACAAACTGTAATAAAATATTCAGAATGTGTATATTTTTGTTGAAAAAAAAGAAAAAAAGAACAAACTTGCCATTTTTTTCCAAACCTACACATATGTTTTTTGCGGATCTTATAATTTATCCGCCGGATAACTACTAATTTGTATTTTTATTTATTAATAAATGTTTTACTGATAAAAGTTGAAGATTAAAAAAAATAAAACATCCTCTTTAATAAAAAGGTATGTATTGCTGACGACTGGGATTTTCGCTAATCGTTGCCACAGATTAATCTCGGAAAATGAAACATTTGAAGTTACTGAAAAAATTAATAGCTCGAAAAGTAATTGTCAGAAAATTGTTAGACATACTGCGTTAAAAAGGGAAAAAAATTGTATTTTGCTTGATATAAATTTCAAATCTAATGATTATGCCATTTTTCAAACTTTGAATTTCAAAAATTACCAAATTTTACAATGCAGTACCATAACGAAATCTTCACGCATAAAAAGATAATGATAACGGTATTGTGTCCTCACGTATATATACTGAGGACACAAGTCACAAGTCTACACAAGTCACAAATTATAGTAACCTTATTATTCTGTTAAAAAATAAAAGTGAATTATGATGTCGCGAGTGCATGATTTTTATTTAATTCTCGACGAGTACCATATTTTTGTCCACCTCAGTGAGGCATATCAGTTTCATTATATTTGAAGTATTCTAAATTCTAACTTCATTCAAATCCAATTTGAATCCAACGGAAATGATTTTTCCCCATACACACCATAATTTAGCACAATTATTAATTTATTTTAATGCTGACCTATTCCATAATAAAGTATACAGAGAATTGGCCTAATTTGTCCTAACAGCCCAAATTTGTCAGACACATTAGAAATGTAATAACGCAATAACGTTCGTATCGTTTTCAGAAATGCAGAAGGACATTCCAAGTAAATATCCATAGGGTTTTAAAATGCAAGTTCAAATTCAAAGTCAATATTTAACTTGATTAAAGGTGCGTGAAGAGAAATTGACCAGCGTAGCGGGCGCAGCTTGCTAGTTTATTAATAAAATCATATAAAGTTCTGTCACAGCAAGCTTTACTGACTATCTTTGTTCATTTTTTTTAGTACAGTAAAAACAAATCTGCAAGGGATCATTTAAAAATGCTGCTTAAATAAGTTTATTTCGTATAAAGTACTTATATTTTCAATCATTATTATTTCAAGTATACTTTCTTAACCCCTGTCGTGCTCGTCGACCTAACCGTTCGGAGTTTTCTGTGGTTTTCTGCGAACCTTGCCGTAAATATGAGTTAAGATTCCTCAGAAAGACCCCCACGGAGGGCACCCTCCCCTAGGGCCTATATCCCTTGAGTAGATAATTGGCCATCGCAAATCAACCAACCAATCAAGTACTTTCTTATACTTATATCGTTTTTAGATATGCTAGTATTACAGTATTACTTTTGTATTACAATATTACTTAATCAGTAAGAATTACAGTAAAACCGGTCCAAACGAGATACTACTTAGTCATTAGGTAACCGAAAAAAAGTTTCAGTCTCACCAGATGCCCACTCAAACAGGTTTCAGTCTCACCAGATGTAATTACGTAATTAACTGAAATTTTTCCAATTTAAGAGTTTAAGACAGTATTTCGTTATACATAGGTTCCACTTTTACATGTTTTACTGAAATTAGTGATCGTAGTATCTCAGTATTAACCCATTCGGGACCATGGATGCATATATGCAACCTCAAAAATAGCATACAGAATTTGTTTTAGGTACCAGTAAAAAATAAAAGTAATATTAGCTTTCTCTAATTAGAGCATTTTTGTGATAGTTTAAGTAAAGGTAGCTTTTTTTTTTAATGGTGCTAACCGAATAAAATTTGTGTAAAAGCCGCCGGTCCCGAAGGGGTTAATGAACTGTATGTGTAATACGTATACATAGCTATAGTATTACTGATTAATTGCAGATTTTAATGTTAATAATAGAATTCGCTAAGACGGAATGGCAAGGAACTGTATAATAATTCGTTTAGAAATTTTTCTCGAAAAATTTGATTTTTTATTTGAAGGCAAGTTTCCGTTTAATACAGGTATCGTATTTACAGGATTATACATGAACAGGTAAATGGAGTGTCAGAAAATTTGCATAATAATAGACAAAATAAATATGGGTGCTATTTTCCACTCCCACCGCATAGGAGAAATAACTATATTAAAGATTTTCCGATGACAAGAATTATTTTGCATGGCTTGTATATTTTCTTATACAAAATGAGAAAACTACACTAAATTTAAATGTTTGGAAAGGGTAATACCCCCCCCCCCTCTTCTTTTAAATCTGCAGTAAAATCGCCAATGTCCATGGCCATAAACAGAGAAGAAGGGTTTGAACTTTACAATAATAAAAAAATATCCATTACTAATTAGTCAACTAAATATTTCAAGTTATAAGAAGGTTCATAAAGCAGTAAAAAAAATGCATATACAAAACTTGAAATAATGGGGGACAATGATTTGAAAGTTGTATGGACAAAAAAGAAAGTTTTTACACATTTTTCTTTTTTTTCGTTCTTTCTTTCTTTATGCCAAAGAGTAAATTTAAATAATAAAGTAGCGTACATGAATCAAATCTGACTGGATCTAGTCCAGTTAGCGTACGTAAAAGATTGTATAACTACAGGGCCGACTTAGACAATCTAGGGCACTAGGGCGAGCATAATTCTGGTCGCCCCCTTCTTCTATCTATCCAAAAAAATTTAGTGAATAAGTCCAATTGGGCTACTTTCAGGCACATTTTTAAATTAATTTTTCTTCAGAAACCCATGAAATGACCAAGTGTTTTTATTCAAAAACTTTGTAACCGAAACTTTATTTCAAATTTAAAGCTGATAAGTTTCTTTAATTTTTTTAAATTAACTTTATTTAAAAAGAATTTATTTTCCAGAAAAAAAGCGATCTTTATATAGCTAAGTATAATACAAAATAAAAATAAAATAAAATTTTTGAAATCGCTTCAGAAATTCCCGCGAAAATATTATGCCAATAGATCATTGTTTTTTCGATTTAACTTTTTTTTTTGGGGGGGGGGGGGGGGCTGGAATTTCACTATTTTTATTGTACACACACACACACACACATATATATATATAAAATAAAGAATATTTCACGCTCCCAAAGAAGTGTGAAATAGCGGAGTGAAATATCAAAGTCACCTGGTCTAGGTTGGAAAGAGAGATAAAAGCAGACATTGGTCATTTCCTTGCGATTGACAAAAAAAAAATTAAACAATAATGTCCGTGTAAATGTTCTGCACACATTTTCTCTTGTGATAGAATTCCCTTCAATACAGGGACATTCCTTTCAATATTTTAATCATTTTAATTATGTTTTAATCATAATTCAATATTTTTTAATAATATTTTAAAGAGTTCAACTTGAGAATGTTTCTAGATTTCTCTCCTAAAGGTCATACAACACAAAGAAATACTATATTTTAGCAAAGAAGTTGTTTCCTCTTGTAAATAAGGCTTGAATAGATTTTTCAAACATTTTTTTTCTTTTTAAATATCATTAAATTGATGTGAATAGGCTTCAAAATAGTTTAAGCTTCTTTAGCTTTACATAATTATACAGTTTTAAAACGTTGAATTAAAATAAAAATCTGATTAGAAACGTTAAAAATAAAATGTTTACTAATTTAATGAAAATTTATTAATTTTTTTTAAATCCTCAATTACAAATCATTTTTCAACATACTACCAGAAATGTGGTTTGACTTATACACGAAAATTCAATTTTTTTTCAAAATTTTGCGTAAGAATTGGGGGGGGGGGGATCGAGCTATACACGAGTATATACGGTATATAATATCTCTATTGCTCTCTATTTCTTACAGAACTAAATTACTTTAATCTTCTTGCTTTCCCTCACTAACCTGTAGCTTACGGAAAATTAATACTTTAAATATCCTCCGATTACGGGAAAAACTTGACCGTTTCATCCCCCTTTCTTCAGAAGCATCACACCCCAGGTGACGGTAGAACATCTGGAATCATTAGGCGCGTCCGCTAACGACTTTCAATCGTGAGAAATTTTCTGATTTACTTTTCCCTAAAGGAAACCTTTTTATCTGTTAAAAGTAATAGCTTATCGTTATAAATAAGGTTTAAATGTTACACGGACATGAAAATTGCACTTTTTCTGTGAAGTCATTAAATTCAAGTGATTAGGTTTTGAAATAATTGAGGGATGTCTCTTAAAAATAAGCAGAAAAACACTTACAATGAACGTTTAAATAGTGGTTTATATTTTGAAAAGGAGAATATAAAAGAACATGTTATGTTACAAGCAAAAAAAAAAAAAAAAAAAAAAAAAAAAGAAGAAGAATTTTTTATGCTAATATAAAAATACTTTATTTAAAAATAGCTTTAAATTTTTAGATACTTTAAAAAATTAAATAAGCAAATAAAAATAATTTCCTTAAATAAACATTTATTTTCTTTTTATTATGATTCAGATTATAAGAAAAAATAAATTCCATGAGAAGAAAAATGTAAAAATAAATATATGGGTACCGCAACAAAGAAAAGTAAGGAAAAATAAAGTTTTATCCAACGGAATTAGTGTTCCCAGTAAGGCGTTAACTTTTTTCATTCAGAAATAAACTTACACTTCCAGTGTTTTATAATTTATTTTGAACTTAAATTAGCGAAAATTCGGAAATAGTGACAGAAATCTGAATAAAACAATTAAACTAATGTGATAATCAAAACATTTACATACTCATTTTATAACACAAACAACTAGGCACAATACTATTTAAAAATAGCTGTAAACTTTCAGATACACTTAAAAATTAAATAAGTAATACAAAAATAATTTATTTAAATAAAAGTTTTTTTTTTTCGTCACGATTTAGATAATAACTAAAAAAACTAAAATAAAATAAAAAAATAAAAAATTCAGAAGAAAAAGGTAGAAATAAATAAATAGAAATCGGTATAAACAGTAAAGAAGAATAAATTTATATCCAACGGGTTTGGTGTTAACAGTTGAGCATTTACTTTTTAAATTAAAAAATAAACCGCTATTTCCAAATTGTATTATAATTTATGCTGTACTTAAATTAGCCGAATATTACTATACGGGAATAATAGTAGAAATCTGAATAAAAATATTAAGGAGATGTTATAAGTAAAATAAGAAAAAAACTGTATGCTAATACAAAAATACTTTATTTAATAATAGCGCCAAGCATTCAGATACATTTAAAATTTAAATAAGTTTAAAAAAAATAATTTCCTTAAATAAGCATTTTTTTTCAATGTGCAAAAAATGAGAGAAGGTAACTAAAAAATACCTAGCTTCTCTAAACTGATGGTAAGTTGGTTAGTTGATTTATGATGGCCGATTATTTACATAAGGGATATAGGCCTTAGGGGAGATGGCATCAGTGGGGGTCTTTCTAAGGGATCATAACCCGTATTTACGGCAAGGTTCGAAGAAAACCATGGAAAACTCCGAACGGTTAGGTCGACGAGCGTGACAGGGGTTTGAACCCAAGACCTCCCGTCTACCAGTTTTGAGAGCAGAACCTCTCAGCCACTAGTGGGGCCTCCTCTAAACTAAATGTTAATACACACACACACACACACATGTATATATATATATATATACATACATATATATATATATATACATATATATATATATATATATACATATATATATACATATATATATATATAACTTTTATGGATAAATTAAAAAATAAATAAAACTAAACATGTACATTTTACGTGTGTGCTGTGTATTTTCTAACAACTCAATACTATATTTCCCGTACGTGGAATTTAAAATCGCTGTGTTGAAATTAAATTATGCCTTGCTAATTTATGAAATGTGCTTTTTTGATTTTGAGTTTCTCTAATTTTAATGCCCCCCCCTCCCCCCCCAGCCAACCTTAGAATAATAATACTAAAGCAGGCAAAAACACTAGAGAAATCATATAGAAAATAGCTGGGAGTAAAGTTCATTTTTCTCGAGAATTACTGAAACGATTTAAAAGAAATTCCTTTTCATATTTTTGACGTTTATTAAACAATAAATGGTCATTCGGCAATAAATGAAATTAAAAAGTGCAATAGATTCACAAACTAAACATTCTACTTTATTTTGAATGTGGGTTCTCAAATGATCTGCAACGCAAAACTTTCTGACGCATTTTTAAAAGCAAAATAATAAAATTTGCAGGCCTGACTATTAAAGCAATTTGGAATCAAAATGAGTTTTCAATTCTTTGATAAATAAATTAGTTGTCGTGTTATAAGCTATTCGTGTCACGTGACAACAGGTTTTTCTCCTTTCGTGCGATAAAGAATCAGGAATTCGGTTCAAAACGCGGACTTTGACAGTGTTTTATAAAAGATCTTCTGCCTTTACCAAAAAATGGAAAACGTGTTTCGATTGCAAAGTTTCTGAATAAAAACATCTGCCTGTTTCATGCGTTTCTGAACACAAATAAATTTAAAAATGTATCTGATAGTAGGCCCTTTGTATTTGAGAACAGCGTTAATTAACTTTGTTGAAAATGAATGAATTTTGAAAGACAATCCTTATTTATATATAAGTATAATACAAGGTTTAATAAACATAATACTAATTATATAATAAATATAATACCTAAGTATAATATAAAATAAAAATAAAATAAAGTATTGAATTCGCTTCAGAAGTTTCCGAGAAAAAAGTACGGCAATAACAATTGTTTTCCGAAACGATTTTGGAACAGCTATTGCCTCTTTGAACATAGCAGAAAAATTCTTAGCACTTACATTTGTACGACATTTATATTTGTTTATAATCATATGTTTAAAAAATATATAAAGAACAATTAATGTAACTTGTATTATTTTCTGCATAACTTCAATTACTTCTTTTCGAATCAGATGATTGCAGAGTAAATTAATTGTAAATATCGTTAGAATTTCATTAATTATTAATATCATTCTGA
Organism: Maratus michaelseni; assembly: GCA_963931845.1. Lineage (NCBI taxonomy): Eukaryota > Metazoa > Arthropoda > Arachnida > Araneae > Salticidae > Maratus > Maratus michaelseni. The sequence continues at coordinate 279,393,666 of OZ007598.1, read as the reverse complement.
AACAGACAAAGTTCAATTCCATGCAAAGAATATAAAACATGATTATTAAGTTGTGTGTGAGCATAAAACTAACTATTTTCTACTGTGTAAAAGTAATTAATTTTACATAAAAATTTATACATAAAAATTTTACAAAATTAACTGTATTTTTATTAGATAGTAATATATATATAATAATTTCATTTTTGTTGAGTTCAATAAATAAAGTTATGTATATTATTTTAAGATATCTAGTGTACTATTGTCGAAAAAAACCCGCAATACTGAACATTCTAAGAAGAAAAACTTAATCAAAATCAGCTATACTAAAATACTAAAACAATTTCCTGAAAATAATCTATTCTCTTCATATTAATATCACAAACAAAAATTATCTTCCACTAATTTGGAGGAAGTGAGGTAGAAACAGCTTCAAATCGTGCGCTTGAACAATGTTTATTTTCTTTGCTGCATAAGTTTTCCCTGTATTTCCCTATGATAACTAATATATTCCCTATAGAATTTCCCTTCTCCAACACCCAATGAGACCCCCATTGAGCCAAACTCTATTAAGGATTTCCTGTACTCCATCTTTGAGGGGTAGAAATTTTCGGGATGACAATAATCCCAACCCCGTATTTTTCAACAGTCTTTTTCTTGGGACTACAGTAATCCCACCGTAAGCAAAAGGTTAAATGTTAGTGCAAAAACGAAGTAAAAAAAAAAAAAGAGAGTAAGGGAAAAACAATGAAAAAAAAGAAGAAGAAAATGAAAAATTATTATTTGTAGTCGTAATAATCAAACATTTCTGTAAATGGTATTATGAAATCTTCTAAATATAATTTAATTCAAAAACATGTAATATTTACATTTTAATATGTGCAATATTAAGTGCAGCTAACATCATCATGATCAACCATTTTCAATCCACTGCTGGATGTACATCTTTTCCGGATTACCTGAATGGAAATTAAAAAAAATATTTCTTTCCTTCATTCCCTACAGGTAAGTTGCAGTAAAAAATTCTTGGTAAAGAGTGGGGTTGAACATACAAAGAATCAAAGCTAGTGCTTTTTACAGTGGTCATCAAGCAATCATCAAGTTGTCAATACTATCATTAAGCAGGGGGGAGACACAGAGGCATTTTACGTGCAAAGCACTTTAGAGACCATTAAAGGAAGTTGGAATATTACGGAGAAACCGCTTTTTGGACAAGTTTTGAGATACGGCATATTACGGGGAAGGCATTTTTCAGACATCTTTTGAGATACGGAATATTACGTGCTACACACTCAGAGGGTTAAACAGTTTTTACTGTAACTTTAGTGGAATAAATGAGATGATATTCTGGCTTGGATAATGTTGTTTGCACATATTTTTATCCTTAATTTTTCTTTAGAAGTTTAAACTTGCATCTAAGAAATATTATATATTGCTAAAAAATATTAGACTGCAGTGAGAAATCCTCACACGGGTCTAGTGGTTCTACAAATATAATGCAGTTTTAAAAAACTGAGTAATGATTAATACTCTCAAGGACGATATTTATATAAATCATTAAGTTTTTTTAGATTATGTTGGAAAAATCACCTTTTTTATAGCATTAAAAAATATTAAAGAGAAAACAACATTACAGTTTTGCCTTTTGTTCAGCAGTCAAAGGAATAAACTAAGTTATAATTTAACTTATACTGATTTTATTTTTCAAAGCTTCCAATATTACTTAATGAAAAATGTACTTTTATTTACAAAGGGATCAAAATGACCTTTTAAAAAAACCAACGTATATAAAGAATAGCATAATTCTACTGTCAATATGACATTTCATAAACAGAGGTCAAATTTCTGCTTATCAGATGCTCACCCATTAAAAATCTAGTTTACTCTAACACAGAATATCATGAAAGGTAATGTCAGCTGAGAAAGACTTATAATCGACATGTCGCCAATTCTTTTTCTGTTCACCTATAAACAAAAAGAAAAGAATTATCAAAATTAGCATTCATACTATGCGATCAAACATTTAACAAAACAATACTTTGTATTACTGATAAAACACAAAAAAATTAAAACAATTAGAGAGTTCTTATACATGATATTCTGTAGAAAAGACCCTAACTCACTTGTACAGGAATAATGTTATTGTTTAGTCAAAACAGCATGGACTGTAATTCAGGGTGAGAAGGTGACATTGAATATTAAATTTCAAAATTACCCAGGTGAAATTTGCAGATGGAAGCATCTTGACCAAGATATTTTACCAATTTTTGAAGTTGACAATTAAGTTGGAAAATGAATACATTTATACTATGAAGACCATAAAAACTGAATGAAACCTAATTTTCATAAACTAATAATTAATTAGTTAAAATCTTCCAATTCTTTTAAATAAATTCTTTTCAAGACGTTTGCTATGTGTTAATATTAATAGTTCTTTTAAACAGGGTTAAAGATAATTTTCTACTTCTCTCAAACATCTTTGCTTCATACCATATACAAGTGTTGCTAGGGAGACTCCGCTATTAGTAAAAAAAAGTTCTAATTTAAAGCCCTGGATAGGTACTTTAACAATTACAATCAACTCAGATTAGCCTTATAGATAGTATTTTCTTTAATAGTCCTTTGACCGTAGACAATTAAATTATAACACAGTACACTTGATAAAAACAAAAAACACAGACAAACTTGAGAGATACATCTTAACCCTTTATCTACCGCATTATGAATTCATGAAAATTTTATCTTCTAAAGCATTTTTCGTGAATTGTTGAAACTACATTAGAAGATTTCCACAATCATTTAATAAATTTTAGAGGGATTTTACAATGATTGAAGGATTTAGGAGGATTAATTAAATTTGAATTTATAGTGATTTTGTGCGATATTTATAACCCCATTCAAATATTTTATTTTAAATATTTTTCTTAGTATTTTGTAGAATTAGGAAATGTACAAATATAATGTTCTTACAATAGAAATATAGAAAGATTTCCGAATTGAAAATCCTCCCCCCCCCCTCTCTCCAACACCAAGAAAGATGCAAAGGCAAAAGAAATCATCCTTTTAAAAATATTTTTGTTTTGTGTATCCAATAACGCTTTTGGAACAAGATAAATTAATGTATCTATAACTCATTCTAAACTGCTTTACTACTAATCGATGCATTAAATGAATTTTATAAGAAGTTATTTTACTGGGACTTATAAGTACCGTCAGTAGATAAAGGGTTAACTAATTCGAACTAGGTATAACATGGTTCTAAAGCAAGTATAGAATGTTTGAGATATAAAAAAGGCAAACAATTTTAATATTATTCATAAATAGTGGTCAAGAAAAGTTGCAAAAGTAATATCAATGTTTAATTCTTAACCAGATGACATCTGGAGAATGTTAAAAAAGGTCTGGTTCAAATCAGACAGTAATTATGAAAGTTATAATTTGGGGAGAAGGGACAAACTTGGAAAATACAACTTAATAAAATAGTAACACAAATAACTAGGCCCTAAATTAAAAATATAACAATTTAACCTAGAAAGAAAAAGGCCCTTATACAAAATTTCACAGCAGCTTTGCCGCTAAAATAGTAAAATTGAAAGAATAAATATATTGCTATGAAATTAGAGCCAAAAATATTGATCAATCCCCATTATCATGATTCATGATCAAATTTTCTGCCATTTGTTCCCTAAGTTTTGGACCTACTTTTTAAAAACTTATCTGTGTGAGTAAAAATTCCAAAACATCCGATATTAGAATTTGGTAATTGATTCTTATTACAATCGATGCTGTTTTATACAATGTCAATTTTTCCAGAATCACCCATTACTATTCTGGGAATTAATGCCACATTAACACTAGAATGGCGGTAGGGGTCCCTTTGACCCCTGAACACTTTTGTCCGTTGATTACTTTTGTTTGGTTGGAAGAAATTTTATTGACTTTTCCTAAATAGATAACAAGTATTAAACAAAATTCAGGATTCTACATTTGTTAGTTTTTGAAATATTGGTTATATATATATATATACCGGGTGATTATAATTAAAGTTACGATTTCAAAAATCGATAATTTAAAAACTACAGAATGACTTGATATTTTAGCAGAACAATCGTGAGGCAATGGATTTTGTTTGGCGAAGGAAAAAAATAGTTCTAAAATGTGTCATGTATATGAAATATTGATGAAGAAAATATTAATTTATAAATTGTGTTTTAATTTAGTTAGCATTAGTTTTAATTTGTGAAACCAATCAATTTTTATATCAAATTAGTGAGTTACTTGAGTAGTTGTAGCATGATCCAATGGATCGCCCTGTAGGTGTTACATTTACAGTACTTTAAAAATTCAATAAATTATCAAATAATATTAAATATAAATTAAATATAAATGATGGACATGTAAATTACATTTTTTTCCAATGTATGGCATTTAAAAAATTTTTATCGTTGTTATTGCAGTAGTTTCACCGAGTGGTTAAAATGACCCCTTCTGCCGTTCCAGTTGGTAAGATTTTTCTGACGTTCTAGTGTTAAGACAACTAATGTTAGCGTTGATCATGTTTGTATGCATGATAGATTAGAAAATACATAAAACAAAACGGCAAATCTGTTTGCACACAAGTGGGAGGTGTTATCATAACAACATCATACAATACTCACACACACCAGTAGTTGGCATGCAATAGAAAAAGATAAAATGTGACTGGAAAAAATTGAAAAGTGGTAAAGAATAAATGAAAAAGAAAATCTACCTGAATTTTATTTTAAGCCCAATGTCAATTGCAACTGAAATGTTATTCAGGCTGCCTGGACTACTGATTTCATACCCTTTTTCAGATGGTCAGCTCAAGTGTTCATTGAGTTTTATATCTGTAAAAAAATTCAGTCATTGAAATGTTAAAAAAAAAAATGTAAAAAAGGCTTTTAAGATTTTGTAAGTAACTATGCTGCTGGAAGGACATAAATATAGGGTAAGTGCACCAATAGTAGGCAACAATGATATAAAATTTTCTATTTTTGGTTCCAAATGAAATAACATCATTTCCTGACACTGAGATTTTTTTTACCAATCATCAGCCAAGAGCAAAGTATTGTGGGTAAAAAAAAATTGAGTATTTTTTGCAGTAGTAATCAGCCATGTTTTCTAGTAAAATCAATAGACTACTAAAACTTAAGTGACCGACTACAGGTGTTTTTACCCTACTGTATTTTTTAAAACTAGAAAAGCATTTGTAAAAAGAATAGTTGGAAAATTAAAATATCAATTCAGACAAAATAAATTTATAAGATTAGAATGTTTTATTTTATACAGTAAGTCATGAATTTATTAGTACCAATATTTAGGAGTGGTAATAAATGTCAAGGATAAACAATGTTTATATAGGAAACTAAGGTCACAATCCACTTTAAGAAGACAAAAATACAGAATGTCTTGCTCCAAACAAGTGGTCAGAAAAACTAATTTTTTTTTAGTGAACTACAAGTACAGTCAAACCTCGTTATACCGCCATTATCCGTTCAAGAAATTTTTGGCGGTATATCGAATTAAAATACAATAAAAATTAATTTTCATACTATTATACTAATATTATTATTATTATAAAAATAAATATCAGTAATGCCTTTTTATTAAATTATCCAATGGTATATAGTATATTATAATAGTATAAATTAATATAATATAATTAATATACATAATATAATTAATGCTACATGATTCAAAATTATCCAATTAATGTATGAAATTAACATGCACTTACCTCTTTATATAGTCAATTTTAGATAAAGTAGATAATTATGCACATAACAGACACACACATACATTAAATATCACACTGAATTATTTTACTTTAATTATCTTTTACAGGAAAATATTTTAATATGCTAGTTTGAGTTTTCCTTTCAATATCTTTTTCTACAATTAAAAGATTGTTCATCATTTTTTTATCAGTTGCATGTTTTTCTAAGAAAATTCTTATTTTCCCAATGCAATTTTTAACTTCATCAGATGTAACATGCGGCGTTTCAGCTTCGCTGTCAGATGAATTTTCATTTTCATTTTGATTGGCAACAATTTCTTCGATTGTCAAATCTTCAAATGTTGAAACACTTTTGTCTATATTAATGTACTCAATTGCCGATAGAGGATGCTCAATTTCTGTTAATTTGTGTATTTCATCTTGTAGTTCCTGAAGTGCTGTACTGTTTTGTTTTTTAGTAGATCCTTCAGGTTTAATCAATCCAGTATGTTTCCAGCAGTTAACAATAGTTTCTGATGAAATTTCATCCCATGCTTTTTTTATCATGCGAATAGCATCATGTAAAAGGATTGGAGAAAAATCATCTTTACTGATTTTTTCAATGATATGGCGGACGTGATACTTTCAATAATGAGCTTTGAATGAGTTTATTATACCAGCATCCAAAGGTTGCAAAAATCCAGTACAGTCAGGAGGTAAAAATTCAATGCGGATATTACTCATTGGATATGCTTTGTGACAAGGGGCATTATCCAAAATCAATAAAATATGGCGTTTGCTTCTTTTCATTTCTATGTTGAAATTCGCTAACCATTTTTGAAATAATGCTGAAGTCATCCACGCTTTGTTATTATTCTCATAATCTACATAAAGAGCAGGATTAAAATTTTTAAAACATCGTGGCTTAGCTGATTTTCCAATCACTGTCATAGTTCTTTTATCATATCCATCACTATTCGTACAGAACACAAGAGACACACGATCTTTTTTTTTTAATCCTTTAGCAGGCCCACTCGAAATAATTGTTTTATCTGGCTGCAAGCGATAAAAAAGGCCACTTTCATCCATATTGTAAACGTCCTCTTGTTTATATTCTAAAATCAGCGCACTCAGTTTTTTGCGACCATTTGACACAATATCTTCATCAACACCTGCAGTTTCACCACTTCGTATGTACTAAGAGAATCCTCGTCGCTTTTTAAATATGTTCAACCAGCCACTACTGTATTCGAAATCTGTAATATTCATTTGCTGGCCAAGAACTTTTGCCTGCTCTCTGATGACATTTCCGTTGATAGTGGCATTTTTAGCACTCATTTGTTGTATCCATGTGCAAAGGGCATCCTCTAAGTCTTCATGTTTTGCTGTTTTCAGTCTTTTTACAGATGATTGCAGTTCGTTGGTGTTAATCCATTTTTCTGTATTCATCAAAATGTCTCCGATGCAGCGCCTGCTAACAGGCTTTTTCCAGAGTGTAGAAAAATGATTGGAGATGTGTTGCTGCGATACATTCACATTTCTTTCTTTATATTCACAAATTTCCCGCTTTTCTGAAATTGATAAAACTGCTCTTTTCACCATAATGAGTTAAAATAAAGAGACAGAATGATATTTTACAGATTTAGCTGGTGAATTCTTCGATGTTTCAATCAACGTCCAACCAAAATTTTGAATGAGAGATTTTGCACTGCACACCGTTTTCTTTCTAAGAAATCGACATAAAGTACAGGGAGAAGTTATTTTTTACATTGTTCTCACCTGAGAGAGGAGAGACCCTTTCAGCCAATGGCGTGCCATGCCTTGTTTTCTCCCCGCTCCAGAAGCGGATCGGATCACGTGACTCGCCAGTCTGAATCAGAAGTTTTACTTGCTCGGCACTCAGTGCGCGTTATTTTTCTTCTCCCAATGACAAGTAGAATGGGTAGCAGGTGCATTTTGGCAGGTGTTGAGAACAATATAAATTCTTTGCTATTCAATAAAGTTTGAATTGAGCTTGAAAACATCTAGACACATGAAAAGGAAGTGTCCTTTGAAATTCTAACAAAAAATTTAAAAAAGAAAGATATGCAAAGAAAATACAGTAATTTCTAGACATTTTTTTTTGGCGGTATATCAAGTTGGCGCTTTAACGGATACATTACATTGAAATTCCTATTTGGCAGATTTGTTCATAGACGCAATTGGCGGTTAAACGGAATTGGCGCTATTTCGAGATGGCACTAAATCGGGGTTTGACTGTACTTTATATTGAAAATCTCATTAACTACAACAGCTTGTTTTTAAAAATAGCGACTACAGACTACTTAACAAATGGAGTCACTACTTTGCTGCTTTCAGATTTTATCAAAAGATTTAATCTACAATCGAAATTGAGGACACAGATTAAGTAAGACGGTGTCTCCTTGTTATATTGTGTTTACCAGAAAATCATCAAATACAATATAACTGAGACAGAGGTGGCTCACGGGTTATTTAAAATGAAAAACAATAAACCTATAAAAAAAACAACCTGATATTAAAACATGAAGATCTAATAAATTAATTCACATCTTTTATCAGAGTTATTAAATTTATGTGCAGTTTCAGTCCTGCTGGAAATTTAAATCGAAATTCAGATATTATCCGATGTTGGGAATTTATTCATCTCATGTACGTCACTGGGTAGTATGCTGATGTATGACATTCCATCTGGCGCTGCGAAATTGCAGCCTTGCCAATAAAATAAGTGAAGTATGCCAGACTAGATATCGTCTAGATGGCTTAAATAGCAAAGAACTTCGTGCACTGTACCAGGGTATCTGGGTTTGATCTCCAGTCTGGACACATTTTTCACTCTGTAGGTTATGCGTTGTTTAGCAAAGTGTAAATTAATTCACGTCTTTTGTCAGTGTTATTATATTTACGAGCATATTGAGTTCTGCTGGAAATTTAACAATGCAATAATTAGACAAATATTGCCAATAAGAAAAGAATTTTCTTTAGTGGATCAGTGCTTGATTTTACCAGCAAGTGTCAATGGAAAAATCTATAACATCATAAAATGAAGGACGTGCAAAACACTGAAGGTGATATTTTGCACTGACATACATAAATCATTGTGCTAAACACATTTTGCACAAAAGTTAAGATCATGTGATTTGAAGAATAGCACATTATTTTTTTTAACATAGAAATAGCACTGAAAGTAGCAACTTGTTCCCTACAAATTGATTTTTTTCTATCGCGCCATTCTCTACATTACATTTTTAGAAAATGTAGTGTACACTACAAACCACTAGAAAATTAACAATATGTTTCAATGTGATTGATCGAAGGAACTCAAAGTGTCAAAAGTAGGTGTTGCCATTTGAAAAATGAAAATTGGTGCTATTTTTAATATGTAGGTGGTCCCAAAAATATAATTTATGATTTCATTAATTAGCAGAATTTCCAGTTGATTCACATTAGAGATCTGAATAGGCTGGGTTATAGTCAGCCTAAACATGAAAATTTCATTTGAAGTCATCTCGAAACATGACAAAATGTTTTTTGTTAGGCCAAAGCCAAAAATAGAATTTTTGTCAACCTGAAACGTAACAAAATTAACAGTCTTTTAGGTACTTATGTATTACCTAGGTCATGAGATAGATTCCTTAAAATGGTTGCTAATTCCAATCTTGTTTATCTTTGCCAGACATGTTCAAAACAGTAATTTAACATTATTAAATACATAACATTGTTAGAAAGGATAAAAAATAATAAATAAATAAATAAATAAAACATAGTTAATGGACAATAATAAATAAAAAACAAAAATATATAAACTATAATAAAAAAAATAAACTATCAATTATAATAAAAAATAAATAAACAATGACGTAGATTTGGATAGCAACCCACATGAGGACATATTAAACCTTTTTAAATCAGAGAGTAGTAAATCATATTTTGATGGATTTCAGTCAAATTACTGTAGTATTACTGTTATAATCAGTAGTGTAAAAATAAAATCAGCCTTTCACTATTTTTATATCCTTTTAGTTTATATTTCTTTTAAATTCCGTATTTAGTATTTATAACAAATTAATAATTTCATGTTTATATTTTTGTTTTCTAAATTCAGTTTAAAATGGGGATGTGTTTCTGTTGGTATATCATTCGCGATTATAGTCCATATCCCACAATTTTAGCAGATTTTTTTCTTTTAAATATTATTTACAGTGTATTAATAATTTTGAATATTGTATTTATATTATATCAAATTAATATTTTCATATTTATGTGTTTGTGATTTCTAAATTCAGCTTAATTAATGTTTTCCTGTTCATATATCATTCAAAATATATAGGTAGCCCCCAAATGCCGTAATATAGGCTACAGAGTATATGTAATTTTAGTGGGGTTTTCTTATATTTATATTTTTTAAATCAAATTAGTAATTTCGAATTTTGGATTTTTATTATTTATTTCAAGTTAGTAATTTCATTTTTATGTTTTTCCAATTTCTAAATTCTACTTATTAATGTGTTTCTGTTTGCATGTCATTCGCGATTACAGCCTATATGCTGAAATTTCACCTGCAGCATTTACGACCACTTCTTTACTTTTTATGTAATTTTTCGTGGTGCAGCATTTCTTCCCGATATTACCGTAGATGGCTTTTTTTTTTTAAATATAATGTTTTATAAATTCAGTATTAATACTAAATTTTTAAATTTATCCTATATTAAATCACAACAGAAGGGGCCAAATCAATGTGAAATCAGCTTTCATTTTCCTTTTCTCAAAAGTTTTCAATTATGTCGAAATTGGATATTTCAAAGTGTTACTTATGTGACTTTTCAAAATTGTAGGCATATTAAACGGTCTATTTTTTTTCAATAATAAAAATATAATCTTTAATTTAATAATATATATAATTTTTCCAATTTTAAAATTATAATAATTTTCTGTTTTATAAGTAATTTATATATTTCATAATATACTATTAGCCTTGTGTACTACCATCATTAAATATTTTCAAATAATGGTAATAATAAAAACGTACAGTTTTTTTTTAGTTATGTAATATATAATTTCAGAATTCATATTAATTTTCTATCATTTTGTTATTTTCCTTTCTCTAAAATTTAGATATATGAAGATAAAACAATGTTAAATTCATTTTTTTTAAATTATTTTTTAAATATTGAATTTGAGACTTAATTTGATATTTCTATGTGTTTTATATACTTAATTTTTCATAACATTAGCCTTATGTGTCTCTATTTTAAATATGTTAATGTAACAATAATGTTACTTTTAAAATTAATTGTAGTCTTATTTATATTTCTCATTATAACATTTCTCTTCCTTTTTAGAAAATTTATTTCATATGCAATATTTTTCATGTTATATCTGTTATTTTTGTGATTTGTGTTATTTATTTAGTATTTAAAAATCAGAAATTGCAATTTAAAAAATCATATTGTTATTGTTTTCCATAATTTATAACGGATGGCAACACCCTGTAAAATATACATGTTATTTTTTTAAAATATTTTAGGACACTCTGAAATGAAATTTCTCAATGTTTTTTAATTATTTTAAATTTTCAAGTTTCTTGCATATCTGTATTGCTATATTAATGACAGATATTAGTATTATCATTTACTGAAATGAATTCTAGTTTTAAAGTTCTGTTATCTGGAATTTTCCATAATCTAGAATCGTTGTAATTGTGAAGAGTCCAGATTAAGAAAGTTAGGCCGTAATTGTTATTTATACAAACAGAAGTAATTTATATAATACATGCAATGAAAAAAAATTATTTTAATATTAGCACAAACAAGCATAATAGCTCAACAATTTTGTTTTCATACTTTTTATATCATTTAACAACAAATCGCACTTTTTTAAGCTGATCTGCATCAAGATTTTTAAAAAATGTCGAGGCCTCTATAACATTAAAAATGGGCATAATCCTATTTCATTCCACTATTTGGCATTCTTTTTAAATGATGCCAAATTGGCGATTTCTTTATTGATTGTTCAGATTTACCATACTGTAACCCCAATAAACAAATGGTCGAATGCTGCCATTTTGAAGTTACCAATAGAAAAATTAATGATGTGACTTTATATGAGAGTAGTGACATACTGAATATAAAATTTAATTCTTTCAGACAATTTTTGACAAAAGGTTGCAAGAATAATAATAATACATGAAAACAAAAAAGCCTACCATTGAATTCAACAAAATGACTGTATTGAAATCCCCCAAAATACACTAAATTTTCTAATATTGCGATCACTGCACTGCATAGATGAGTGCTAAGTACACATGAAAACTGTAAAAAAATATCACTGAATGCAGCAACCTCATTGTAATGGAATCTATGAAAATACATGAAATTTGCCAATGCTGTGAGCAGTATACTGTATGTATCAGAACTTCGTACACTATATGAAAATACAATAAAATCATCACTGGATGCAGTGATCTTGCTTTATTGGATTGGAATCCCAAACCGATACAAGAAATTCAGAAATGCAACATTCACTAAAATGTCAACAATTGGTAACATTCAACAATAAAATTTACATTACATTAATGGAAACTGAAAAAAATAATCTGGGATATTTATTTACTTACAATATTTTTCTTAACACCACTCACATCCGCAAAAATAGAAAAAAAATAGCATGTTTTAAATAAATAGCTTGTGATGTCGTTTTTTCAATGTTCTTTCTCTTTTAATATCATGACATCACTGCTTAGTGATTAATTGTTATTTTAGTTAAAAAATAAATAATAAATCATTAAAAATACCGATAAATGTTGAATTAAGAATCCCCTGATAATATAACAAACACAACATACTTAGCAAACGCCATCACTAAAAAATATGAAGCTCAGCCTTTCAAATAGTAGAAACAGATATATCTGGCTCTCTATGGACGATTTCGCAAGATTTCGTCAAATGGTCAATCAAATAGGATCTAACCTAGAAAACTATCAAATAATGCATGCCATAACCTTACAATTCTCATCATCATATGAAAGAAAAGAAAAATTCTCCAATTTTAGAGTGTGTGTGTGTGTGGGGGGGGGGGGGGCAAGCAAATGTCAAGTCTTGCATGACTGCTAATCTGAAAAAGAGGGTGGTTGATAGAATCCTCTAATTATCTGGCGATATATTACAATACCCGAAATATGATGCATCATACAATATATTTAAATCTTATCAAGCAGTCCTAAAAAGTTACTATTTCAGTAGAAAATAATGATAAATAAACTTACGTTTAAGAGAAAATTTGAAGGAAATTCGGGTGAATTTTATAAGTAAAGCATTTTGCAAGCAAACAGACGCTAACAACACCAGTGATGCCATAGTCCAAACTACAAACTATTCGATTATATTTAATCGATACATTTTAACTCCATAAAAAAATTACAGAGTTCATAAATTACTACCACAAGCCTTTAACTGATTTATGTTTTGATTGTATTTTCCATTTGTTTACTCAGAACTTATTTCAAGAAATATTTATAGATTTAAAAGACATATTTTTTCAAGTGTGTTAAAACTAAACGAATGATTCAGTTTGAATGACTCGTAAATCAATCAAGAAAATTTACCATAGATATGCACAGCTAACTGGCAGGTCAAAAATTTTATGAAGGTTTTGTAATAGAGCTTAAACGAATTTTAGATAATTAACTTTGCGCTGAAAATCTTTTTTAAAAGTTTCTTCTGGTGTATACCAGTAAATCTGGCCGTACAGTCTTGCAACATTTTTAGATAAAAAAAATTGCATCCAAGATTCAACCAATTTAGGATTACCGAAAGCGTTTCTATAAAGTTTCATATAATGTAGAGTTTAGCTGGGCTTTTTAAAAAGATTTTACAGAAAAATAAAGGTAATCATAGTAACATTATGGTATTATTTGTGTTTTCCTAAATTTTAGTTTTTGTTTTTAAATATAGTATAATAAAGTTGGTTGACATTTTTTATTGTATTCAATAGAGAATCCTATCTCTATATTAGATTTATAAAATCTACATTTTTCATATTTTTCTTTACTGTATTTTCTTGTGTAGGAGTCCACCTTTGAAACCACCAAAAGCAAAGTAAATTTAAGGGTCTACTTATACACCAGATACTATACAATCAGACATCTGATGATCACGATTTATAGCTGTCTCCATAGTTATGATGTGAGTGTCGATTTTTACCTTACTGTTATGACCCCAACAAATTATCATTTTTTATATATTTTGCACTATAATTAAAAATAATTACTGTTTTAAAAATAATTTCATTTTAGTAAAAAAATATATTTGATACTTAGAGGAAATTATATAATTATGAAATGAACTAGAGTATAAAGTTTTGTATTTCCTGTAAAGAATTTCAGGGCTGAAAAAAACTATAAATATTTAACTTTGCATTAAAAACTTTTTTGTAAAGAACTTTATTGTTTAGACAAGCAAATCTAGCCTTAAAATCTTGCAGCATTTTTTAGATAAAAAAGATTCCATCAAACAAATTAACCAATTTAATCATAGTGAAAACATTTTTTTTTTTAAGTATGTAGAGTAGAGCTTAGCGTGGTGCTTTTTAAAACGATTTTACAGAAATAATAAATTATAATGAAAAATACAGTTATAATTGCAGATAAATTAATCATAAAATAGTATAAATTCATGTATTTTCAAATATCATAAACAAGGAGTATCAATACAAAAAGGAATTTATTTCTATCTTGATCTTAAAAATTGCTTATCTGGGAAATCACTGTTAAATTAAAAAAGATCTGGAAAATTTTCATTTATAGGATCATCATCTACAGTGCTTTATTTGTAAAGAAAACTGAGGGTACACGCTGTAGGCAGAGGCTATATGCCAAGAGTTAAAGCTTTACTTGAGAATCAGAATTTATTTAGATTTTAATAACCTTACTTTATTTTCTTTTCAAAAACCTGTATTGGGAGTTTTATTTCTGCTGTAAATTTCATCTGTGCAGAAAGTTTTTCAAATTAGCTGAACTTGTTTAATGTGTTTGTGGCACTTGTGAGAGTTATTCGTCATGCAACCAAGATGTATCACAAAGTTATATGTAATATGATGTATATAAACAGAGTTATATGCCAAGAGTTAAAGCTTTACTTGAGAATCAGATGGTATACAGAGCTTCTTTAAAATATATATATATATGGTGTATACCACCATGTATACTCCACTATTGTCCAAGTTGTATTGATCACAATCTTCAATGCAATTCTTCAGCATGCCAGAAGTTACAGATGATACACATTTTAAAAGCTTTATTTAGAATTTAAAGTAAACAATTCAGTATATTTTTTTATCTATTGGGGATTTTTTACAGATGACTTTTCCCCAACACTTTTATTTTCTTAAAAGAATATGTCTGTTCATGAATGATTTAAGGGATTTTTAATAACCTTTTTTATTTATTTTATTTTCTAATAAAACCATATTGGGAGTTTTATTTCTGCTGTAAATTTCATCTGTGCAGAAAGTTTTTCAAATTAGCTGAACTTGTTTAATGTGTTTGTGGCACTTGTGAGAGTTATTCGTCATGCAACCAAGATGTATCACAAAGTTATATGTAATATGATGTATATAAACAGAGTTATATGCCAAGAGTTAAAGCTTTACTTGAGAATCAGATGGTATACAGAGCTTCTTTAATATATATATATATATGGTGTATACCACCATGTATACTCCACTATTGTCCAAGTTGTATTGATCACAATCTTCAATGCAATTCTTCAGCATGCCAGAAGTTACAGATGATACACATTTTAAAAGCTTTATTTAGAATTTAAAGTAAACAATTCAGTATATTTTTTTATCTATTGGGGATTTTTTACAGATGACTTTTCCCCAACACTTTTATTTTCTTAAAAGAATATGTCTGTTCATGAATGATTTAAGGGATTTTTAATAACCTTTTTTATTTATTTTATTTTCTAATAAAACCATATTGGGAGTTTTATTTCTGCTGTAAATTTCATCTGTGCAGAAAGTTTTTCAAATTAGCTGAACTTGTTTAATGTGTTTGTGGCACTTGTGAGAGTTATTCGTCATGCAACCAAGATGTATCACAAAGTTATATGTAATATGATGTATATAAACAGAGTTATATGCCAAGAGTTAAAGCTTTACTTGAGAATCAGATGGTATACAGAGCTTCTTTAAAATATATATATATATGGTGTATACCACCATGTATACTCCACTATTGTCCAAGTTGTATTGATCACAATCTTCAATGCAATTCTTCAGCATGCCAGAAGTTACAGATGATACACATTTTAAAAGCTTTATTTAGAATTTAAAGTAAACAATTCAGTATATTTTTTTATCTATTGGGGATTTTTTACAGATGACTTTTCCCCAACACTTTTATTTTCTTAAAAGAATATGTCTGTTCATGAATGATTTAAGGGATTTTTAATAACCTATTTTATTTATTTTATTTTCTAATAAAACCATATTGGGAGTTTTATTTCTGCTGTAAATTTCATCTGTGCAGAAAGTTTTTCAAATTAGCTGAACTTGTTTAATGTGTTTGTGGCACTTGTGAGAGTTATTCGTCATGCAACCAAGATGTATCACAAAGTTATATGTAATATGATGTATATAAACAGAGTTATATGCCAAGAGTTAAAGCTTTACTTGAGAATCAGATGGTATACAGAGCTTCTTTAAAATATATATATATATGGTGTATACCACCATGTATACTCCACTATTGTCCAAGTTGTATTGATCACAATCTTCAATGCAATTCTTCAGCATGCCAGAAGTTACAGATGATACACATTTTAAAAGCTTTATTTAGAATTTAAAGTAAACAATTCAGTATATTTTTTTATCTATTGGGGATTTTTTACAGATGACTTTTCCCCAACACTTTTATTTTCTTAAAAGAATATGTCTGTTCATGAATGATTTAAGGGATTTTTAATAACCTTTTTTATTTATTTTATTTTCTAATAAAACCATATTGGGAGTTTTATTTCTGCTGTAAATTTCATCTGTGCAGAAAGTTTTTCAAATTAGCTGAACTTGTTTAATGTGTTTGTGGCACTTGTGAGAGTTATTCGTCATGCAACCAAGATGTATCACAAAGTTATATGTAATATGATGTATATAAACAGAGTTATATGCCAAGAGTTAAAGCTTTACTTGAGAATCAGATGGTATACAGAGCTTCTTTAAAATATATATATATATGGTGTATACCACCATGTATACTCCACTATTGTCCAAGTTGTATTGATCACAATCTTCAATACAATTCTTCAGCATGCCAGAAGTTACAGATGATACACATTTTAAAAGCTTTATTTAGAATTTAAAGTAAACAATTCAGTATATTTTTTTATCTATTGGGGATTTTTTACAGATGACTTTTCCCCAACACTTTTATTTTCTTAAAAGAATATGTCTGTTCATGAATGATTTAAGGGATTTTTAATAACCTTTTTTATTTATTTTATTTTCTAATAAAACCATATTGGGAGTTTTATTTCTGCTGTAAATTTCATCTGTGCAGAAAGTTTTTCAAATTAGCTGAACTTGTTTAATGTGTTTGTGGCACTTGTGAGAGTTATTCGTCATGCAACCAAGATGTATCACAAAGTTATATGTAATATGATGTATATAAACAGAGTTATATGCCAAGAGTTAAAGCTTTACTTGAGAATCAGATGGTATACAGAGCTTCTTTAAAATATATATATATATATGGTGTATACCACCATGTATACTCCACTATTGTCCAAGTTGTATTGATCACAATCTTCAATGCAATTCTTCAGCATGCCAGAAGTTACAGATGATACACATTTTAAAAGCTTTATTTAGAATTTAAAGTAAACAATTCAGTATATTTTTTTATCTATTGGGGATTTTTTACAGATGACTTTTCCCCAACACTTTTATTTTCTTAAAAGAATATGTCTGTTCATGAATGATTTAAGGGATTTTTAATAACCTTTTTTATTTATTTTATTTTCTAATAAAACCATATTGGGAGTTTTATTTCTGCTGTAAATTTCATCTGTGCAGAAAGTTTTTCAAATTAGCTGAACTTGTTTAATGTGTTTGTGGCACTTGTGAGAGTTATTCGTCATGCAACCAAGATGTATCACAAAGTTATATGTAATATGATGTATATAAACAGAGTTATATGCCAAGAGTTAAAGCTTTACTTGAGAATCAGATGGTATACAGAGCTTCTTTAAAATATATATATATATGGTGTATACCACCATGTATACTCCACTATTGTCCAAGTTGTATTGATCACAATCTTCAATGCAATTCTTCAGCATGCCAGAAGTTACAGATGATACACATTTTAAAAGCTTTATTTAGAATTTAAAGTAAACAATTCAGTATATTTTTTTATCTATTGGGGATTTTTTACAGATGACTTTTCCCCAACACTTTTATTTTCTTAAAAGAATATGTCTGTTCATGAATGATTTAAGGGATTTTTAATAACCTTTTTTATTTATTTTATTTTCTAATAAAACCATATTGGGAGTTTTATTTCTGCTGTAAATTTCATCTGTGCAGAAAGTTTTTCAAATTAGCTGAACTTGTTTAATGTGTTTGTGGCACTTGTGAGAGTTATTCGTCATGCAACCAAGATGTATCACAAAGTTATATGTAATATGATGTATATAAACAGAGTTATATGCCAAGAGTTAAAGCTTTACTTGAGAATCAGATGGTATACAGAGCTTCTTTAATATATATATATATATGGTGTATACCACCATGTATACTCCACTATTGTCCAAGTTGTATTGATCACAATCTTCAATGCAATTCTTCAGCATGCCAGAAGTTACAGATGATACACATTTTAAAAGCTTTATTTAGAATTTAAAGTAAACAATTCAGTATATTTTTTTATCTATTGGGGATTTTTTACAGATGACTTTTCCCCAACACTTTTATTTTCTTAAAAGAATATGTCTGTTCATGAATGATTTAAGGGATTTTTAATAACCTTTTTTATTTATTTTATTTTCTAATAAAACCATATTGGGAGTTTTATTTCTGCTGTAAATTTCATCTGTGCAGAAAGTTTTTCAAATTAGCTGAACTTGTTTAATGTTTTTGTGGCACTTGTGAGAGTTATTCGTCATGCAACCAAGATGTATCACAAAGTTATATGTAATATGATGTATATAAACAGAGTTATATGCCAAGAGTTAAAGCTTTACTTGAGAATCAGATGGTATACAGAGCTTCTTTAATATATATATATATATGGTGTATACCACCATGTATACTCCACTATTGTCCAAGTTGTATTGATCACAATCTTCAATGCAATTCTTCAGCATGCCAGAAGTTACAGATGATACACATTTTAAAAGCTTTATTTAGAATTTAAAGTAAACAATTCAGTATATTTTTTTATCTATTGGGGATTTTTTACAGATGACTTTTCCCCAACACTTTTATTTTCTTAAAAGAATATGTCTGTTCATGAATGATTTAAGGGATTTTTAATAACCTTTTTTATTTATTTTATTTTCTAATAAAACCATATTGGGAGTTTTATTTCTGCTGTAAATTTCATCTGTGCAGAAAGTTTTTCAAATTAGCTGAACTTGTTTAATGTGTTTGTGGCACTTGTGAGAGTTATTCGTCATGCAACCAAGATGTATCACAAAGTTATATGTAATATGATGTATATAAACAGAGTTATATGCCAAGAGTTAAAGCTTTACTTGAGAATCAGATGGTATACAGAGCTTCTTTAATATATATATATATATGGTGTATACCACCATGTATACTCCACTATTGTCCAAGTTGTATTGATCACAATCTTCAATGCAATTCTTCAGCATGCCAGAAGTTACAGATGATACACATTTTAAAAGCTTTATTTAGAATTTAAAGTAAACAATTC
Source organism: Maratus michaelseni (assembly GCA_963931845.1). Lineage (NCBI taxonomy): Eukaryota > Metazoa > Arthropoda > Arachnida > Araneae > Salticidae > Maratus > Maratus michaelseni. The sequence continues at coordinate 279,373,993 of OZ007598.1, read as the reverse complement.
AGTATATTTTTTTATCTATTGGGGATTTTTTACAGATGACTTTTCCCCAACACTTTTATTTTCTTAAAAGAATAGGTCTGTTCATGAATGATTTAAGGGATTTTTAATAACCTTTTTTATTTATTTTATTTTCTAATAAAACCATATTGGGAGTTTTATTTCTGCTGTAAATTTCATCTGTGCAGAAAGTTTTTCAAATTAGCTGAACTTGTTTAATGTGTTTGTGGCACTTGTGAGAGTTATTCGTCATGCAACCAAGATGTATCACAAAGTTATATGTAATATGATGTATATAAACAGAGTTATATGCCAAGAGTTAAAGCTTTACTTGAGAATCAGATGGTATACAGAGCTTCTTTAAAATATATATATATATGGTGTATACCACCATGTATACTCCACTATTGTCCAAGTTGTATTGATCACAATCTTCAATACAATTCTTCAGCATGCCAGAAGTTACAGATGATACACATTTTAAAAGCTTTATTTAGAATTTAAAGTAAACAATTCAGTATATTTTTTTATCTATTGGGGATTTTTTACAGATGACTTTTCCCCAACACTTTTATTTTCTTAAAAGAATATGTCTGTTCATGAATGATTTAAGGGATTTTTAATAACCTTTTTTATTTATTTTATTTTCTAATAAAACCATATTGGGAGTTTTATTTCTGCTGTAAATTTCATCTGTGCAGAAAGTTTTTCAAATTAGCTGAACTTGTTTAATGTGTTTGTGGCACTTGTGAGAGTTATTCGTCATGCAACCAAGATGTATCACAAAGTTATATGTAATATGATGTATATAAACAGAGTTATATGCCAAGAGTTAAAGCTTTACTTGAGAATCAGATGGTATACAGAGCTTCTTTAAAATATATATATATATGGTGTATACCACCATGTATACTCCACTATTGTCCAAGTTGTATTGATCACAATCTTCAATGCAATTCTTCAGCATGCCAGAAGTTACAGATGATACACATTTTAAAAGCTTTATTTAGAATTTAAAGTAAACAATTCAGTATATTTTTTTATCTATTGGGGATTTTTTACAGATGACTTTTCCCCAACACTTTTATTTTCTTAAAAGAATATGTCTGTTCATGAATGATTTAAGGGATTTTTAATAACCTTTTTTATTTATTTTATTTTCTAATAAAACCATATTGGGAGTTTTATTTCTGCTGTAAATTTCATCTGTGCAGAAAGTTTTTCAAATTAGCTGAACTTGTTTAATGTGTTTGTGGCACTTGTGAGAGTTATTCGTCATGCAACCAAGATGTATCACAAAGTTATATGTAATATGATGTATATAAACAGAGTTATATGCCAAGAGTTAAAGCTTTTCTTGAGAATCAGATGGTATACAGAGCTTCTTTAAAATATATATATATATGGTGTATACCACCATGTATACTCCACTATTGTCCAAGTTGTATTGATCACAATCTTCAATGCAATTCTTCAGCATGCCAGAAGTTACAGATGATACACATTTTAAAAGCTTTATTTAGAATTTAAAGTAAACAATTCAGTATATTTTTTTATCTATTGGGGATTTTTTACAGATGACTTTTCCCCAACACTTTTATTTTCTTAAAAGAATATGTCTGTTCATGAATGATTTAAGGGATTTTTAATAACCTTTTTTATTTATTTTATTTTCTAATAAAACCATATTGGGAGTTTTATTTCTGCTGTAAATTTCATCTGTGCAGAAAGTTTTTCAAATTAGCTGAACTTGTTTAATGTGTTTGTGGCACTTGTGAGAGTTATTCGTCATGCAACCAAGATGTATCACAAAGTTATATGTAATATGATGTATATAAACAGAGTTATATGCCAAGAGTTAAAGCTTTACTTGAGAATCAGATGGTATACAGAGCTTCTTTAATATATATATATATATGGTGTATACCACCATGTATACTCCACTATTGTCCAAGTTGTATTGATCACAATCTTCAATGCAATTCTTCAGCATGCCAGAAGTTACAGATGATACACATTTTAAAAGCTTTATTTAGAATTTAAAGTAAACAATTCAGTATATTTTTTTATCTATTGGGGATTTTTTACAGATGACTTTTCCCCAACACTTTTATTTTCTTAAAAGAATATGTCTGTTCATGAATGATTTAAGGGATTTTTAATAACCTTTTTTATTTATTTTATTTTCTAATAAAACCATATTGGGAGTTTTATTTCTGCTGTAAATTTCATCTGTGCAGAAAGTTTTTCAAATTAGCTGAACTTGTTTAATGTGTTTGTGGCACTTGTGAGAGTTATTCGTCATGCAACCAAGATGTATCACAAAGTTATATGTAATATGATGTATATAAACAGAGTTATATGCCAAGAGTTAAAGCTTTACTTGAGAATCAGATGGTATACAGAGCTTCTTTAAAATATATATATATATGGTGTATACCACCATGTATACTCCACTATTGTCCAAGTTGTATTGATCACAATCTTCAATGCAATTCTTCAGCATGCCAGAAGTTACAGATGATACACATTTTAAAAGCTTTATTTAGAATTTAAAGTAAACAATTCAGTATATTTTTTTATCTATTGGGGATTTTTTACAGATGACTTTTCCCCAACACTTTTATTTTCTTAAAAGAATATGTCTGTTCATGAATGATTTAAGGGATTTTTAATAACCTTTTTTATTTATTTTATTTTCTAATAAAACCATATTGGGAGTTTTATTTCTGCTGTAAATTTCATCTGTGCAGAAAGTTTTTCAAATTAGCTGAACTTGTTTAATGTGTTTGTGGCACTTGTGAGAGTTATTCGTCATGCAACCAAGATGTATCACAAAGTTATATGTAATATGATGTATATAAACAGAGTTATATGCCAAGAGTTAAAGCTTTACTTGAGAATCAGATGGTATACAGAGCTTCTTTAAAATATATATATATATGGTGTATACCACCATGTATACTCCACTATTGTCCAAGTTGTATTGATCACAATCTTCAATGCAATTCTTCAGCATGCCAGAAGTTACAGATGATACACATTTTAAAAGCTTTATTTAGAATTTAAAGTAAACAATTCAGTATATTTTTTTATCTATTGGGGATTTTTTACAGATGACTTTTCCCCAACACTTTTATTTTCTTAAAAGAATATGTCTGTTCATGAATGATTTAAGGGATTTTTAATAACCTTTTTTATTTATTTTATTTTCTAATAAAACCATATTGGGAGTTTTATTTCTGCTGTAAATTTCATCTGTGCAGAAAGTTTTTCAAATTAGCTGAACTTGTTTAATGTGTTTGTGGCACTTGTGAGAGTTATTCGTCATGCAACCAAGATGTATCACAAAGTTATATGTAATATGATGTATATAAACAGAGTTATATGCCAAGAGTTAAAGCTTTACTTGAGAATCAGATGGTATACAGAGCTTCTTTAAAATATATATATATATGGTGTATACCACCATGTATACTCCACTATTGTCCAAGTTGTATTGATCACAATCTTCAATGCAATTCTTCAGCATGCCAGAAGTTACAGATGATACACATTTTAAAAGCTTTATTTAGAATTTAAAGTAAACAATTCAGTATATTTTTTTATCTATTGGGGATTTTTTACAGATGACTTTTCCCCAACACTTTTATTTTCTTAAAAGAATATGTCTGTTCATGAATGATTTAAGGGATTTTTAATAACCTTTTTTATTTATTTTATTTTCTAATAAAACCATATTGGGAGTTTTATTTCTGCTGTAAATTTCATCTGTGCAGAAAGTTTTTCAAATTAGCTGAACTTGTTTAATGTGTTTGTGGCACTTGTGAGAGTTATTCGTCATGCAACCAAGATGTATCACAAAGTTATATGTAATATGATGTATATAAACAGAGTTATATGCCAAGAGTTAAAGCTTTACTTGAGAATCAGATGGTATACAGAGCTTCTTTAAAATATATATATATATGGTGTATACCACCATGTATACTCCACTATTGTCCAAGTTGTATTGATCACAATCTTCAATGCAATTCTTCAGCATGCCAGAAGTTACAGATGATACACATTTTAAAAGCTTTATTTAGAATTTAAAGTAAACAATTCAGTATATTTTTTTATCTATTGGGGATTTTTTACAGATGACTTTTCCCCAACACTTTTATTTTCTTAAAAGAATATGTCTGTTCATGAATGATTTAAGGGATTTTTAATAACCTTTTTTATTTATTTTATTTTCTAATAAAACCATATTGGGAGTTTTATTTCTGCTGTAAATTTCATCTGTGCAGAAAGTTTTTCAAATTAGCTGAACTTGTTTAATGTGTTTGTGGCACTTGTGAGAGTTATTCGTCATGCAACCAAGATGTATCACAAAGTTATATGTAATATGATGTATATAAACAGAGTTATATGCCAAGAGTTAAAGCTTTACTTGAGAATCAGATGGTATACAGAGCTTCTTTAAAATATATATATATATGGTGTATACCACCATGTATACTCCACTATTGTCCAAGTTGTATTGATCACAATCTTCAATGCAATTCTTCAGCATGCCAGAAGTTACAGATGATACACATTTTAAAAGCTTTATTTAGAATTTAAAGTAAACAATTCAGTATATTTTTTTATCTATTGGGGATTTTTTACAGATGACTTTTCCCCAACACTTTTATTTTCTTAAAAGAATATGTCTGTTCATGAATGATTTAAGGGATTTTTAATAACCTTTTTTATTTATTTTATTTTCTAATAAAACCATATTGGGAGTTTTATTTCTGCTGTAAATTTCATCTGTGCAGAAAGTTTTTCAAATTAGCTGAACTTGTTTAATGTGTTTGTGGCACTTGTGAGAGTTATTCGTCATGCAACCAAGATGTATCACAAAGTTATATGTAATATGATGTATATAAACAGAGTTATATGCCAAGAGTTAAAGCTTTACTTGAGAATCAGATGGTATACAGAGCTTCTTTAAAATATATATATATATGGTGTATACCACCATGTATACTCCACTATTGTCCAAGTTGTATTGATCACAATCTTCAATGCAATTCTTCAGCATGCCAGAAGTTACAGATGATACACATTTTAAAAGCTTTATTTAGAATTTAAAGTAAACAATTCAGTATATTTTTTTATCTATTGGGGATTTTTTACAGATGACTTTTCCCCAACACTTTTATTTTCTTAAAAGAATATGTCTGTTCATGAATGATTTAAGGGATTTTTAATAACCTTTTTTATTTATTTTATTTTCTAATAAAACCATATTGGGAGTTTTATTTCTGCTGTAAATTTCATCTGTGCAGAAAGTTTTTCAAATTAGCTGAACTTGTTTAATGTGTTTGTGGCACTTGTGAGAGTTATTCGTCATGCAACCAAGATGTATCACAAAGTTATATGTAATATGATGTATATAAACAGAGTTATATGCCAAGAGTTAAAGCTTTACTTGAGAATCAGATGGTATACAGAGCTTCTTTAAAATATATATATATATGGTGTATACCACCATGTATACTCCACTATTGTCCAAGTTGTATTGATCACAATCTTCAATGCAATTCTTCAGCATGCCAGAAGTTACAGATGATACACATTTTAAAAGCTTTATTTAGAATTTAAAGTAAACAATTCAGTATATTTTTTTATCTATTGGGGATTTTTTACAGATGACTTTTCCCCAACACTTTTATTTTCTTAAAAGAATATGTCTGTTCATGAATGATTTAAGGGATTTTTAATAACCTTTTTTATTTATTTTATTTTCTAATAAAACCATATTGGGAGTTTTATTTCTGCTGTAAATTTCATCTGTGCAGAAAGTTTTTCAAATTAGCTGAACTTGTTTAATGTGTTTGTGGCACTTGTGAGAGTTATTCGTCATGCAACCAAGATGTATCACAAAGTTATATGTAATATGATGTATATAAACAGAGTTATATGCCAAGAGTTAAAGCTTTACTTGAGAATCAGATGGTATACAGAGCTTCTTTAAAATATATATATATATGGTGTATACCACCATGTATACTCCACTATTGTCCAAGTTGTATTGATCACAATCTTCAATGCAATTCTTCAGCATGCCAGAAGTTACAGATGATACACATTTTAAAAGCTTTATTTAGAATTTAAAGTAAACAATTCAGTATATTTTTTTATCTATTGGGGATTTTTTACAGATGACTTTTCCCCAACACTTTTATTTTCTTAAAAGAATATGTCTGTTCATGAATGATTTAAGGGATTTTTAATAACCTTTTTTATTTATTTTATTTTCTAATAAAACCATATTGGGAGTTTTATTTCTGCTGTAAATTTCATCTGTGCAGAAAGTTTTTCAAATTAGCTGAACTTGTTTAATGTGTTTGTGGCACTTGTGAGAGTTATTCGTCATGCAACCAAGATGTATCACAAAGTTATATGTAATATGATGTATATAAACAGAGTTATATGCCAAGAGTTAAAGCTTTACTTGAGAATCAGATGGTATACAGAGCTTCTTTAATATATATATATATATGGTGTATACCACCATGTATACTCCACTATTGTCCAAGTTGTATTGATCACAATCTTCAATGCAATTCTTCAGCATGCCAGAAGTTACAGATGATACACATTTTAAAAGCTTTATTTAGAATTTAAAGTAAACAATTCAGTATATTTTTTTATCTATTGGGGATTTTTTACAGATGACTTTTCCCCAACACTTTTATTTTCTTAAAAGAATATGTCTGTTCATGAATGATTTAAGGGATTTTTAATAACCTTTTTTATTTATTTTATTTTCTAATAAAACCATATTGGGAGTTTTATTTCTGCTGTAAATTTCATCTGTGCAGAAAGTTTTTCAAATTAGCTGAACTTGTTTAATGTGTTTGTGGCACTTGTGAGAGTTATTCGTCATGCAACCAAGATGTATCACAAAGTTATATGTAATATGATGTATATAAACAGAGTTATATGCCAAGAGTTAAAGCTTTACTTGAGAATCAGATGGTATACAGAGCTTCTTTAATATATATATATATATGGTGTATACCACCATGTATACTCCACTATTGTCCAAGTTGTATTGATCACAATCTTCAATGCAATTCTTCAGCATGCCAGAAGTTACAGATGATACACATTTTAAAAGCTTTATTTAGAATTTAAAGTAAACAATTCAGTATATTTTTTTATCTATTGGGGATTTTTTACAGATGACTTTTCCCCAACACTTTTATTTTCTTAAAAGAATATGTCTGTTCATGAATGATTTAAGGGATTTTTAATAACCTTTTTTATTTATTTTATTTTCTAATAAAACCATATTGGGAGTTTTATTTCTGCTGTAAATTTCATCTGTGCAGAAAGTTTTTCAAATTAGCTGAACTTGTTTAATGTGTTTGTGGCACTTGTGAGAGTTATTCGTCATGCAACCAAGATGTATCACAAAGTTATATGTAATATGATGTATATAAACAGAGTTATATGCCAAGAGTTAAAGCTTTACTTGAGAATCAGATGGTATACAGAGCTTCTTTAAAATATATATATATATGGTGTATACCACCATGTATACTCCACTATTGTCCAAGTTGTATTGATCACAATCTTCAATGCAATTCTTCAGCATGCCAGAAGTTACAGATGATACACATTTTAAAAGCTTTATTTAGAATTTAAAGTAAACAATTCAGTATATTTTTTTATCTATTGGGGATTTTTTACAGATAACTTTTCCCCAACACTTTTATTTTCTTAAAAGAATATGTCTGTTCATGAATGATTTAAGGGATTTTTAATAACCTTTTTTATTTATTTTATTTTCTAATAAAACCATATTGGGAGTTTTATTTCTGCTGTAAATTTCATCTGTGCAGAAAGTTTTTCAAATTAGCTGAACTTGTTTAATATGTTTGTGGCACTTGTGAGAGTTATTCGTCATGCAACCAAGATGTATCACAAAGTTATATGTAATATGATGTATATAAACAGAGTTATATGCCAAGAGTTAAAGCTTTACTTGAGAATCAGATGGTATACAGAGCTTCTTTAAAATATATATATATATGGTGTATACCACCATGTATACTCCACTATTGTCCAAGTTGTATTGATCACAATCTTCAATGCAATTCTTCAGCATGCCAGAAGTTACAGATGATACACATTTTAAAAGCTTTATTTAGAATTTAAAGTAAACAATTCAGTATATTTTTTTATCTATTGGGGATTTTTTACAGATGACTTTTCCCCAACACTTTTATTTTCTTAAAAGAATATGTCTGTTCATGAATGATTTAAGGGATTTTTAATAACCTTTTTTATTTATTTTATTTTCTAATAAAACCATATTGGGAGTTTTATTTCTGCTGTAAATTTCATCTGTGCAGAAAGTTTTTCAAATTAGCTGAACTTGTTTAATGTGTTTGTGGCACTTGTGAGAGTTATTCGTCATGCAACCAAGATGTATCACAAAGTTATATGTAATATGATGTATATAAACAGAGTTATATGCCAAGAGTTAAAGCTTTACTTGAGAATCAGATGGTATACAGAGCTTCTTTAAAATATATATATATATGGTGTATACCACCATGTATACTCCACTATTGTCCAAGTTGTATTGATCACAATCTTCAATGCAATTCTTCAGCATGCCAGAAGTTACAGATGATACACATTTTAAAAGCTTTATTTAGAATTTAAAGTAAACAATTCAGTATATTTTTTTATCTATTGGGGATTTTTTACAGATGACTTTTCCCCAACACTTTTATTTTCTTAAAAGAATATGTCTGTTCATGAATGATTTAAGGGATTTTTAATAACCTTTTTTATTTATTTTATTTTCTAATAAAACCATATTGGGAGTTTTATTTCTGCTGTAAATTTCATCTGTGCAGAAAGTTTTTCAAATTAGCTGAACTTGTTTAATGTGTTTGTGGCACTTGTGAGAGTTATTCGTCATGCAACCAAGATGTATCACAAAGTTATATGTAATATGATGTATATAAACAGAGTTATATGCCAAGAGTTAAAGCTTTACTTGAGAATCAGATGGTATACAGAGCTTCTTTAAAATATATATATATATGGTGTATACCACCATGTATACTCCACTATTGTCCAAGTTGTATTGATCACAATCTTCAATGCAATTCTTCAGCATGCCAGAAGTTACAGATGATACACATTTTAAAAGCTTTATTTAGAATTTAAAGTAAACAATTCAGTATATTTTTTTATCTATTGGGGATTTTTTACAGATGACTTTTCCCCAACACTTTTATTTTCTTAAAAGAATATGTCTGTTCATGAATGATTTAAGGGATTTTTAATAACCTTTTTTATTTATTTTATTTTCTAATAAAACCATATTGGGAGTTTTATTTCTGCTGTAAATTTCATCTGTGCAGAAAGTTTTTCAAATTAGCTGAACTTGTTTAATGTGTTTGTGGCACTTGTGAGAGTTATTCGTCATGCAACCAAGATGTATCACAAAGTTATATGTAATATGATGTATATAAACAGAGTTATATGCCAAGAGTTAAAGCTTTACTTGAGAATCAGATGGTATACAGAGCTTCTTTAAAATATATATATATATGGTGTATACCACCATGTATACTCCACTATTGTCCAAGTTGTATTGATCACAATCTTCAATGCAATTCTTCAGCATGCCAGAAGTTACAGATGATACACATTTTAAAAGCTTTATTTAGAATTTAAAGTAAACAATTCAGTATATTTTTTTATCTATTGGGGATTTTTTACAGATGACTTTTCCCCAACACTTTTATTTTCTTAAAAGAATATGTCTGTTCATGAATGATTTAAGGGATTTTTAATAACCTTTTTTATTTATTTTATTTTCTAATAAAACCATATTGGGAGTTTTATTTCTGCTGTAAATTTCATCTGTGCAGAAAGTTTTTCAAATTAGCTGAACTTGTTTAATGTGTTTGTGGCACTTGTGAGAGTTATTCGTCATGCAACCAAGATGTATCACAAAGTTATATGTAATATGATGTATATAAACAGAGTTATATGCCAAGAGTTAAAGCTTTACTTGAGAATCAGATGGTATACAGAGCTTCTTTAAAATATATATATATATGGTGTATACCACCATGTATACTCCACTATTGTCCAAGTTGTATTGATCACAATCTTCAATGCAATTCTTCAGCATGCCAGAAGTTACAGATGATACACATTTTAAAAGCTTTATTTAGAATTTAAAGTAAACAATTCAGTATATTTTTTTATCTATTGGGGATTTTTTACAGATGACTTTTCCCCAACACTTTTATTTTCTTAAAAGAATATGTCTGTTCATGAATGATTTAAGGGATTTTTAATAACCTTTTTTATTTATTTTATTTTCTAATAAAACCATATTGGGAGTTTTATTTCTGCTGTAAATTTCATCTGTGCAGAAAGTTTTTCAAATTAGCTGAACTTGTTTAATGTGTTTGTGGCACTTGTGAGAGTTATTCGTCATGCAACCAAGATGTATCACAAAGTTATATGTAATATGATGTATATAAACAGAGTTATATGCCAAGAGTTAAAGCTTTACTTGAGAATCAGATGGTATACAGAGCTTCTTTAAAATATATATATATATGGTGTATACCACCATGTATACTCCACTATTGTCCAAGTTGTATTGATCACAATCTTCAATGCAATTCTTCAGCATGCCAGAAGTTACAGATGATACACATTTTAAAAGCTTTATTTAGAATTTAAAGTAAACAATTCAGTATATTTTTTTATCTATTGGGGATTTTTTACAGATGACTTTTCCCCAACACTTTTATTTTCTTAAAAGAATATGTCTGTTCATGAATGATTTAAGGGATTTTTAATAACCTTTTTTATTTATTTTATTTTCTAATAAAACCATATTGGGAGTTTTATTTCTGCTGTAAATTTCATCTGTGCAGAAAGTTTTTCAAATTAGCTGAACTTGTTTAATGTGTTTGTGGCACTTGTGAGAGTTATTCGTCATGCAACCAAGATGTATCACAAAGTTATATGTAATATGATGTATATAAACAGAGTTATATGCCAAGAGTTAAAGCTTTACTTGAGAATCAGATGGTATACAGAGCTTCTTTAAAATATATATATATATGGTGTATACCACCATGTATACTCCACTATTGTCCAAGTTGTATTGATCACAATCTTCAATGCAATTCTTCAGCATGCCAGAAGTTACAGATGATACACATTTTAAAAGCTTTATTTAGAATTTAAAGTAAACAATTCAGTATATTTTTTTATCTATTGGGGATTTTTTACAGATGACTTTTCCCCAACACTTTTATTTTCTTAAAAGAATATGTCTGTTCATGAATGATTTAAGGGATTTTTAATAACCTTTTTTATTTATTTTATTTTCTAATAAAACCATATTGGGAGTTTTATTTCTGCTGTAAATTTCATCTGTGCAGAAAGTTTTTCAAATTAGCTGAACTTGTTTAATGTGTTTGTGGCACTTGTGAGAGTTATTCGTCATGCAACCAAGATGTATCACAAAGTTATATGTAATATGATGTATATAAACAGAGTTATATGCCAAGAGTTAAAGCTTTACTTGAGAATCAGATGGTATACAGAGCTTCTTTAAAATATATATATATATGGTGTATACCACCATGTATACTCCACTATTGTCCAAGTTGTATTGATCACAATCTTCAATGCAATTCTTCAGCATGCCAGAAGTTACAGATGATACACATTTTAAAAGCTTTATTTAGAATTTAAAGTAAACAATTCAGTATATTTTTTTATCTATTGGGGATTTTTTACAGATGACTTTTCCCCAACACTTTTATTTTCTTAAAAGAATATGTCTGTTCATGAATGATTTAAGGGATTTTTAATAACCTTTTTTATTTATTTTATTTTCTAATAAAACCATATTGGGAGTTTTATTTCTGCTGTAAATTTCATCTGTGCAGAAAGTTTTTCAAATTAGCTGAACTTGTTTAATGTGTTTGTGGCACTTGTGAGAGTTATTCGTCATGCAACCAAGATGTATCACAAAGTTATATGTAATATGATGTATATAAACAGAGTTATATGCCAAGAGTTAAAGCTTTACTTGAGAATCAGATGGTATACAGAGCTTCTTTAAAATATATATATATATGGTGTATACCACCATGTATACTCCACTATTGTCCAAGTTGTATTGATCACAATCTTCAATGCAATTCTTCAGCATGCCAGAAGTTACAGATGATACACATTTTAAAAGCTTTATTTAGAATTTAAAGTAAACAATTCAGTATATTTTTTTATCTATTGGGGATTTTTTACAGATGACTTTTCCCCAACACTTTTATTTTCTTAAAAGAATATGTCTGTTCATGAATGATTTAAGGGATTTTTAATAACCTTTTTTATTTATTTTATTTTCTAATAAAACCATATTGGGAGTTTTATTTCTGCTGTAAATTTCATCTGTGCAGAAAGTTTTTCAAATTAGCTGAACTTGTTTAATGTGTTTGTGGCACTTGTGAGAGTTATTCGTCATGCAACCAAGATGTATCACAAAGTTATATGTAATATGATGTATATAAACAGAGTTATATGCCAAGAGTTAAAGCTTTACTTGAGAATCAGATGGTATACAGAGCTTCTTTAAAATATATATATATATGGTGTATACCACCATGTATACTCCACTATTGTCCAAGTTGTATTGATCACAATCTTCAATGCAATTCTTCAGCATGCCAGAAGTTACAGATGATACACATTTTAAAAGCTTTATTTAGAATTTAAAGTAAACAATTCAGTATATTTTTTTATCTATTGGGGATTTTTTACAGATGACTTTTCCCCAACACTTTTATTTTCTTAAAAGAATATGTCTGTTCATGAATGATTTAAGGGATTTTTAATAACCTTTTTTATTTATTTTATTTTCTAATAAAACCATATTGGGAGTTTTATTTCTGCTGTAAATTTCATCTGTGCAGAAAGTTTTTCAAATTAGCTGAACTTGTTTAATGTGTTTGTGGCACTTGTGAGAGTTATTCGTCATGCAACCAAGATGTATCACAAAGTTATATGTAATATGATGTATATAAACAGAGTTATATGCCAAGAGTTAAAGCTTTACTTGAGAATCAGATGGTATACAGAGCTTCTTTAAAATATATATATATATGGTGTATACCACCATGTATACTCCACTATTGTCCAAGTTGTATTGATCACAATCTTCAATGCAATTCTTCAGCATGCCAGAAGTTACAGATGATACACATTTTAAAAGCTTTATTTAGAATTTAAAGTAAACAATTCAGTATATTTTTTTATCTATTGGGGATTTTTTACAGATGACTTTTCCCCAACACTTTTATTTTCTTAAAAGAATATGTCTGTTCATGAATGATTTAAGGGATTTTTAATAACCTTTTTTATTTATTTTATTTTCTAATAAAACCATATTGGGAGTTTTATTTCTGCTGTAAATTTCATCTGTGCAGAAAGTTTTTCAAATTAGCTGAACTTGTTTAATGTGTTTGTGGCACTTGTGAGAGTTATTCGTCATGCAACCAAGATGTATCACAAAGTTATATGTAATATGATGTATATAAACAGAGTTATATGCCAAGAGTTAAAGCTTTACTTGAGAATCAGATGGTATACAGAGCTTCTTTAAAATATATATATATATGGTGTATACCACCATGTATACTCCACTATTGTCCAAGTTGTATTGATCACAATCTTCAATGCAATTCTTCAGCATGCCAGAAGTTACAGATGATACACATTTTAAAAGCTTTATTTAGAATTTAAAGTAAACAATTCAGTATATTTTTTTATCTATTGGGGATTTTTTACAGATGACTTTTCCCCAACACTTTTATTTTCTTAAAAGAATATGTCTGTTCATGAATGATTTAAGGGATTTTTAATAACCTTTTTTATTTATTTTATTTTCTAATAAAACCATATTGGGAGTTTTATTTCTGCTGTAAATTTCATCTGTGCAGAAAGTTTTTCAAATTAGCTGAACTTGTTTAATGTGTTTGTGGCACTTGTGAGAGTTATTCGTCATGCAACCAAGATGTATCACAAAGTTATATGTAATATGATGTATATAAACAGAGTTATATGCCAAGAGTTAAAGCTTTACTTGAGAATCAGATGGTATACAGAGCTTCTTTAAAATATATATATATATGGTGTATACCACCATGTATACTCCACTATTGTCCAAGTTGTATTGATCACAATCTTCAATGCAATTCTTCAGCATGCCAGAAGTTACAGATGATACACATTTTAAAAGCTTTATTTAGAATTTAAAGTAAACAATTCAGTATATTTTTTTATCTATTGGGGATTTTTTACAGATGACTTTTCCCCAACACTTTTATTTTCTTAAAAGAATATGTCTGTTCATGAATGATTTAAGGGATTTTTAATAACCTTTTTTATTTATTTTATTTTCTAATAAAACCATATTGGGAGTTTTATTTCTGCTGTAAATTTCATCTGTGCAGAAAGTTTTTCAAATTAGCTGAACTTGTTTAATGTGTTTGTGGCACTTGTGAGAGTTATTCGTCATGCAACCAAGATGTATCACAAAGTTATATGTAATATGATGTATATAAACAGAGTTATATGCCAAGAGTTAAAGCTTTACTTGAGAATCAGATGGTATACAGAGCTTCTTTAAAATATATATATATATGGTGTATACCACCATGTATACTCCACTATTGTCCAAGTTGTATTGATCACAATCTTCAATGCAATTCTTCAGCATGCCAGAAGTTACAGATGATACACATTTTAAAAGCTTTATTTAGAATTTAAAGTAAACAATTCAGTATATTTTTTTATCTATTGGGGATTTTTTACAGATGACTTTTCCCCAACACTTTTATTTTCTTAAAAGAATATGTCTGTTCATGAATGATTTAAGGGATTTTTAATAACCTTTTTTATTTATTTTATTTTCTAATAAAACCATATTGGGAGTTTTATTTCTGCTGTAAATTTCATCTGTGCAGAAAGTTTTTCAAATTAGCTGAACTTGTTTAATGTGTTTGTGGCACTTGTGAGAGTTATTCGTCATGCAACCAAGATGTATCACAAAGTTATATGTAATATGATGTATATAAACAGAGTTATATGCCAAGAGTTAAAGCTTTACTTGAGAATCAGATGGTATACAGAGCTTCTTTAAAATATATATATATATGGTGTATACCACCATGTATACTCCACTATTGTCCAAGTTGTATTGATCACAATCTTCAATGCAATTCTTCAGCATGCCAGAAGTTACAGATGATACACATTTTAAAAGCTTTATTTAGAATTTAAAGTAAACAATTCAGTATATTTTTTTATCTATTGGGGATTTTTTACAGATGACTTTTCCCCAACACTTTTATTTTCTTAAAAGAATATGTCTGTTCATGAATGATTTAAGGGATTTTTAATAACCTTTTTTATTTATTTTATTTTCTAATAAAACCATATTGGGAGTTTTATTTCTGCTGTAAATTTCATCTGTGCAGAAAGTTTTTCAAATTAGCTGAACTTGTTTAATGTGTTTGTGGCACTTGTGAGAGTTATTCGTCATGCAACCAAGATGTATCACAAAGTTATATGTAATATGATGTATATAAACAGAGTTATATGCCAAGAGTTAAAGCTTTACTTGAGAATCAGATGGTATACAGAGCTTCTTTAAAATATATATATATATGGTGTATACCACCATGTATACTCCACTATTGTCCAAGTTGTATTGATCACAATCTTCAATGCAATTCTTCAGCATGCCAGAAGTTACAGATGATACACATTTTAAAAGCTTTATTTAGAATTTAAAGTAAACAATTCAGTATATTTTTTTATCTATTGGGGATTTTTTACAGATGACTTTTCCCCAACACTTTTATTTTCTTAAAAGAATATGTCTGTTCATGAATGATTTAAGGGATTTTTAATAACCTTTTTTATTTATTTTATTTTCTAATAAAACCATATTGGGAGTTTTATTTCTGCTGTAAATTTCATCTGTGCAGAAAGTTTTTCAAATTAGCTGAACTTGTTTAATGTGTTTGTGGCACTTGTGAGAGTTATTCGTCATGCAACCAAGATGTATCACAAAGTTATATGTAATATGATGTATATAAACAGAGTTATATGCCAAGAGTTAAAGCTTTACTTGAGAATCAGATGGTATACAGAGCTTCTTTAAAATATATATATATATGGTGTATACCACCATGTATACTCCACTATTGTCCAAGTTGTATTGATCACAATCTTCAATGCAATTCTTCAGCATGCCAGAAGTTACAGATGATACACATTTTAAAAGCTTTATTTAGAATTTAAAGTAAACAATTCAGTATATTTTTTTATCTATTGGGGATTTTTTACAGATGACTTTTCCCCAACACTTTTATTTTCTTAAAAGAATATGTCTGTTCATGAATGATTTAAGGGATTTTTAATAACCTTTTTTATTTATTTTATTTTCTAATAAAACCATATTGGGAGTTTTATTTCTGCTGTAAATTTCATCTGTGCAGAAAGTTTTTCAAATTAGCTGAACTTGTTTAATGTGTTTGTGGCACTTGTGAGAGTTATTCGTCATGCAACCAAGATGTATCACAAAGTTATATGTAATATGATGTATATAAACAGAGTTATATGCCAAGAGTTAAAGCTTTACTTGAGAATCAGATGGTATACAGAGCTTCTTTAAAATATATATATATATGGTGTATACCACCATGTATACTCCACTATTGTCCAAGTTGTATTGATCACAATCTTCAATGCAATTCTTCAGCATGCCAGAAGTTACAGATGATACACATTTTAAAAGCTTTATTTAGAATTTAAAGTAAACAATTCAGTATATTTTTTTATCTATTGGGGATTTTTTACAGATGACTTTTCCCCAACACTTTTATTTTCTTAAAAGAATATGTCTGTTCATGAATGATTTAAGGGATTTTTAATAACCTTTTTTATTTATTTTATTTTCTAATAAAACCATATTGGGAGTTTTATTTCTGCTGTAAATTTCATCTGTGCAGAAAGTTTTTCAAATTAGCTGAACTTGTTTAATGTGTTTGTGGCACTTGTGAGAGTTATTCGTCATGCAACCAAGATGTATCACAAAGTTATATGTAATATGATGTATATAAACAGAGTTATATGCCAAGAGTTAAAGCTTTACTTGAGAATCAGATGGTATACAGAGCTTCTTTAAAATATATATATATATGGTGTATACCACCATGTATACTCCACTATTGTCCAAGTTGTATTGATCACAATCTTCAATGCAATTCTTCAGCATGCCAGAAGTTACAGATGATACACATTTTAAAAGCTTTATTTAGAATTTAAAGTAAACAATTCAGTATATTTTTTTATCTATTGGGGATTTTTTACAGATGACTTTTCCCCAACACTTTTATTTTCTTAAAAGAATATGTCTGTTCATGAATGATTTAAGGGATTTTTAATAACCTTTTTTATTTATTTTATTTTCTAATAAAACCATATTGGGAGTTTTATTTCTGCTGTAAATTTCATCTGTGCAGAAAGTTTTTCAAATTAGCTGAACTTGTTTAATGTGTTTGTGGCACTTGTGAGAGTTATTCGTCATGCAACCAAGATGTATCACAAAGTTATATGTAATATGATGTATATAAACAGAGTTATATGCCAAGAGTTAAAGCTTTACTTGAGAATCAGATGGTATACAGAGCTTCTTTAATATATATATATATATGGTGTATACCACCATGTATACTCCACTATTGTCCAAGTTGTATTGATCACAATCTTCAATGCAATTCTTCAGCATGCCAGAAGTTACAGATGATACACATTTTAAAAGCTTTATTTAGAATTTAAAGTAAACAATTCAGTATATTTTTTTATCTATTGGGGATTTTTTACAGATGACTTTTCCCCAACACTTTTATTTTCTTAAAAGAATATGTCTGTTCATGAATGATTTAAGGGATTTTTAATAACCTTTTTTATTTATTTTATTTTCTAATAAAACCATATTGGGAGTTTTATTTCTGCTGTAAATTTCATCTGTGCAGAAAGTTTTTCAAATTAGCTGAACTTGTTTAATGTGTTTGTGGCACTTGTGAGAGTTATTCGTCATGCAACCAAGATGTATCACAAAGTTATATGTAATATGATGTATATAAACAGAGTTATATGCCAAGAGTTAAAGCTTTACTTGAGAATCAGATGGTATACAGAGCTTCTTTAAAATATATATATATATGGTGTATACCACCATGTATACTCCACTATTGTCCAAGTTGTATTGATCACAATCTTCAATGCAATTCTTCAGCATGCCAGAAGTTACAGATGATACACATTTTAAAAGCTTTATTTAGAATTTAAAGTAAACAATTCAGTATATTTTTTTATCTATTGGGGATTTTTTACAGATGACTTTTCCACAACACTTTTATTTTCTTAAAAGAATATGTCTGTTCATGAATGATTTAAGGGATTTTTAATAACCTTTTTTATTTATTTTATTTTCTAATAAAACCATATTGGGAGTTTTATTTCTGCTGTAAATTTCATCTGTGCAGAAAGTTTTTCAAATTAGCTGAACTTGTTTAATGTGTTTGTGGCACTTGTGAGAGTTATTCGTCATGCAACCAAGATGTATCACAAAGTTATATGTAATATGATGTATATAAACAGAGTTATATGCCAAGAGTTAAAGCTTTACTTGAGAATCAGATGGTATACAGAGCTTCTTTAAAATATATATATATATGGTGTATACCACCATGTATACTCCACTATTGTCCAAGTTGTATTGATCACAATCTTCAATGCAATTCTTCAGCATGCCAGAAGTTACAGATGATACACATTTTAAAAGCTTTATTTAGAATTTAAAGTAAACAATTCAGTATATTTTTTTATCTATTGGGGATTTTTTACAGATGACTTTTCCCCAACACTTTTATTTTCTTAAAAGAATATGTCTGTTCATGAATGATTTAAGGGATTTTTAATAACCTTTTTTATTTATTTTATTTTCTAATAAAACCATATTGGGAGTTTTATTTCTGCTGTAAATTTCATCTGTGCAGAAAGTTTTTCAAATTAGCTGAACTTGTTTAATGTGTTTGTGGCACTTGTGAGAGTTATTCGTCATGCAACCAAGATGTATCACAAAGTTATATGTAATATGATGTATATAAACAGAGTTATATGCCAAGAGTTAAAGCTTTACTTGAGAATCAGATGGTATACAGAGCTTCTTTAAAATATATATATATATGGTGTATACCACCATGTATACTCCACTATTGTCCAAGTTGTATTGATCACAATCTTCAATGCAATTCTTCAGCATGCCAGAAGTTACAGATGATACACATTTTAAAAGCTTTATTTAGAATTTAAAGTAAACAATTCAGTATATTTTTTTATCTATTGGGGATTTTTTACAGATGACTTTTTCCCAACACTTTTATTTTCTTAAAAGAATATGTCTGTTCATGAATGATTTAAGGGATTTTTAATAACCTTTTTTATTTATTTTATTTTCTAATAAAACCATATTGGGAGTTTTATTTCTGCTGTAAATTTCATCTGTGCAGAAAGTTTTTCAAATTAGCTGAACTTGTTTAATGTGTTTGTGGCACTTGTGAGAGTTATTCGTCATGCAACCAAGATGTATCACAAAGTTATATGTAATATGATGTATATAAACAGAGTTATATGCCAAGAGTTAAAGCTTTACTTGAGAATCAGATGGTATACAGAGCTTCTTTAAAATATATATATATATGGTGTATACCACCATGTATACTCCACTATTGTCCAAGTTGTATTGATCACAATCTTCAATGCAATTCTTCAGCATGCCAGAAGTTACAGATGATACACATTTTAAAAGCTTTATTTAGAATTTAAAGTAAACAATTCAGTATATTTTTTTATCTATTGGGGATTTTTTACAGATGACTTTTCCCCAACACTTTTATTTTCTTAAAAGAATATGTCTGTTCATGAATGATTTAAGGGATTTTTAATAACCTTTTTTATTTATTTTATTTTCTAATAAAACCATATTGGGAGTTTTATTTCTGCTGTAAATTTCATCTGTGCAGAAAGTTTTTCAAATTAGCTGAACTTGTTTAATGTGTTTGTGGCACTTGTGAGAGTTATTCGTCATGCAACCAAGATGTATCACAAAGTTATATGTAATATGATGTATATAAACAGAGTTATATGCCAAGAGTTAAAGCTTTACTTGAGAATCAGATGGTATACAGAGCTTCTTTAAAATATATATATATATGGTGTATACCACCATGTATACTCCACTATTGTCCAAGTTGTATTGATCACAATCTTCAATGCAATTCTTCAGCATGCCAGAAGTTACAGATGATACACATTTTAAAAGCTTTATTTAGAATTTAAAGTAAACAATTCAGTATATTTTTTTATCTATTGGGGATTTTTTACAGATGACTTTTCCCCAACACTTTTATTTTCTTAAAAGAATATGTCTGTTCATGAATGATTTAAGGGATTTTTAATAACCTTTTTTATTTATTTTATTTTCTAATAAAACCATATTGGGAGTTTTATTTCTGCTGTAAATTTCATCTGTGCAGAAAGTTTTTCAAATTAGCTGAACTTGTTTAATGTGTTTGTGGCACTTGTGAGAGTTATTCGTCATGCAACCAAGATGTATCACAAAGTTATATGTAATATGATGTATATAAACAGAGTTATATGCCAAGAGTTAAAGCTTTACTTGAGAATCAGATGGTATACAGAGCTTCTTTAAAATATATATATATATGGTGTATACCACCATGTATACTCCACTATTGTCCAAGTTGTATTGATCACAATCTTCAATGCAATTCTTCAGCATGCCAGAAGTTACAGATGATACACATTTTAAAAGCTTTATTTAGAGTTTAAAGTAAACAATTCAGTATATTTTTTTATCTATTGGGGATTTTTTACAGATGACTTTTCCCCAACACTTTTATTTTCTTAAAAGAATATGTCTGTTCATGAATGATTTAAGGGATTTTTAATAACCTTTTTTATTTATTTTATTTTCTAATAAAACCATATTGGGAGTTTTATTTCTGCTGTAAATTTCATCTGTGCAGAAAGTTTTTCAAATTAGCTGAACTTGTTTAATGTGTTTGTGGCACTTGTGAGAGTTATTCGTCATGCAACCAAGATGTATCACAAAGTTATATGTAATATGATGTATATAAACAGAGTTATATGCCAAGAGTTAAAGCTTTACTTGAGAATCAGATGGTATACAGAGCTTCTTTAAAATATATATATATATGGTGTATACCACCATGTATACTCCACTATTGTCCAAGTTGTATTGATCACAATCTTCAATGCAATTCTTCAGCATGCCAGAAGTTACAGATGATACACATTTTAAAAGCTTTATTTAGAATTTAAAGTAAACAATTCAGTATATTTTTTTATCTATTGGGGATTTTTTACAGATGACTTTTCCCCAACACTTTTATTTTCTTAAAAGAATATGTCTGTTCATGAATGATTTAAGGGATTTTTAATAACCTTTTTTATTTATTTTATTTTCTAATAAAACCATATTGGGAGTTTTATTTCTGCTGTAAATTTCATCTGTGCAGAAAGTTTTTCAAATTAGCTGAACTTGTTTAATGTGTTTGTGGCACTTGTGAGAGTTATTCGTCATGCAACCAAGATGTATCACAAAGTTATATGTAATATGATGTATATAAACAGAGTTATATGCCAAGAGTTAAAGCTTTACTTGAGAATCAGATGGTATACAGAGCTTCTTTAATATATATATATATATGGTGTATACCACCATGTATACTCCACTATTGTCCAAGTTGTATTGATCACAATCTTCAATGCAATTCTTCAGCATGCCAGAAGTTACAGATGATACACATTTTAAAAGCTTTATTTAGAATTTAAAGTAAACAATTCAGTATATTTTTTTATCTATTGGGGATTTTTTACAGATGACTTTTCCCCAACACTTTTATTTTCTTAAAAGAATATGTCTGTTCATGAATGATTTAAGGGATTTTTAATAACCTTTTTTATTTATTTTATTTTCTAATAAAACCATATTGGGAGTTTTATTTCTGCTGTAAATTTCATCTGTGCAGAAAGTTTTTCAAATTAGCTGAACTTGTTTAATGTGTTTGTGGCACTTGTGAGAGTTATTCGTCATGCAACCAAGATGTATCACAAAGTTATATGTAATATGATGTATATAAACAGAGTTATATGCCAAGAGTTAAAGCTTTACTTGAGAATCAGATGGTATACAGAGCTTCTTTAAAATATATATATATATGGTGTATACCACCATGTATACTCCACTATTGTCCAAGTTGTATTGATCACAATCTTCAATGCAATTCTTCAGCATGCCAGAAGTTACAGATGATACACATTTTAAAAGCTTTATTTAGAATTTAAAGTAAACAATTCAGTATATTTTTTTATCTATTGGGGATTTTTTACAGATGACTTTTCCCCAACACTTTTATTTTCTTAAAAGAATATGTCTGTTCATGAATGATTTAAGGGATTTTTAATAACCTTTTTTATTTATTTTATTTTCTAATAAAACCATATTGGGAGTTTTATTTCTGCTGTAAATTTCATCTGTGCAGAAAGTTTTTCAAATTAGCTGAACTTGTTTAATGTGTTTGTGGCACTTGTGAGAGTTATTCGTCATGCAACCAAGATGTATCACAAAGTTATATGTAATATGATGTATATAAACAGAGTTATATGCCAAGAGTTAAAGCTTTACTTGAGAATCAGATGGTATACAGAGCTTCTTTAAAATATATATATATATGGTGTATACCACCATGTATACTCCACTATTGTCCAAGTTGTATTGATCACAATCTTCAATGCAATTCTTCAGCATGCCAGAAGTTACAGATGATACACATTTTAAAAGCTTTATTTAGAATTTAAAGTAAACAATTCAGTATATTTTTTTATCTATTGGGGATTTTTTACAGATGACTTTTCCCCAACACTTTTATTTTCTTAAAAGAATATGTCTGTTCATGAATGATTTAAGGGATTTTTAATAACCTTTTTTATTTATTTTATTTTCTAATAAAACCATATTGGGAGTTTTATTTCTGCTGTAAATTTCATCTGTGCAGAAAGTTTTTCAAATTAGCTGAACTTGTTTAATGTGTTTGTGGCACTTGTGAGAGTTATTCGTCATGCAACCAAGATGTATCACAAAGTTATATGTAATATGATGTATATAAACAGAGTTATATGCCAAGAGTTAAAGCTTTACTTGAGAATCAGATGGTATACAGAGCTTCTTTAAAATATATATATATATGGTGTATACCACCATGTATACTCCACTATTGTCCAAGTTGTATTGATCACAATCTTCAATGCAATTCTTCAGCATGCCAGAAGTTACAGATGATACACATTTTAAAAGCTTTATTTAGAATTTAAAGTAAACAATTCAGTATATTTTTTTATCTATTGGGGATTTTTTACAGATGACTTTTCCCCAACACTTTTATTTTCTTAAAAGAATATGTCTGTTCATGAATGATTTAAGGGATTTTTAATAACCTTTTTTATTTATTTTATTTTCTAATAAAACCACATTGGGAGTTTTATTTCTGCTGTAAATTTCATCTGTGCAGAAAGTTTTTCAAATTAGCTGAACTTGTTTAATGTGTTTGTGGCACTTGTGAGAGTTATTCGTCATGCAACCAAGATGTATCACAAAGTTATATGTAATATGATGTATATAAACAGAGTTATATGCCAAGAGTTAAAGCTTTACTTGAGAATCAGATGGTATACAGAGCTTCTTTAAAATATATATATATATGGTGTATACCACCATGTATACTCCACTATTGTCCAAGTTGTATTGATCACAATCTTCAATGCAATTCTTCAGCATGCCAGAAGTTACAGATGATACACATTTTAAAAGCTTTATTTAGAATTTAAAGTAAACAATTCAGTATATTTTTTTATCTATTGGGGATTTTTTA
Source organism: Maratus michaelseni (assembly GCA_963931845.1). Classification (NCBI taxonomy): domain Eukaryota; kingdom Metazoa; phylum Arthropoda; class Arachnida; order Araneae; family Salticidae; genus Maratus; species Maratus michaelseni. The sequence continues at coordinate 279,349,850 of OZ007598.1, read as the reverse complement.
CAGATGACTTTTCCCCAACACTTTTATTTTCTTAAAAGAATATGTCTGTTCATGAATGATTTAAGGGATTTTTAATAACCTTTTTTATTTATTTTATTTTCTAATAAAACCATATTGGGAGTTTTATTTCTGCTGTAAATTTCATCTGTGCAGAAAGTTTTTCAAATTAGCTGAACTTGTTTAATGTGTTTGTGGCACTTGTGAGAGTTATTCGTCATGCAACCAAGATGTATCACAAAGTTATATGTAATATGATGTATATAAACAGAGTTATATGCCAAGAGTTAAAGCTTTACTTGAGAATCAGATGGTATACAGAGCTTCTTTAAAATATATATATATATGGTGTATACCACCATGTATACTCCACTATTGTCCAAGTTGTATTGATCACAATCTTCAATGCAATTCTTCAGCATGCCAGAAGTTACAGATGATACACATTTTAAAAGCTTTATTTAGAATTTAAAGTAAACAATTCAGTATATTTTTTTATCTATTGGGGATTTTTTACAGATGACTTTTCCCCAACACTTTTATTTTCTTAAAAGAATATGTCTGTTCATGAATGATTTAAGGGATTTTTAATAACCTTTTTTATTTATTTTATTTTCTAATAAAACCATATTGGGAGTTTTATTTCTGCTGTAAATTTCATCTGTGCAGAAAGTTTTTCAAATTAGCTGAACTTGTTTAATGTGTTTGTGGCACTTGTGAGAGTTATTCGTCATGCAACCAAGATGTATCACAAAGTTATATGTAATATGATGTATATAAACAGAGTTATATGCCAAGAGTTAAAGCTTTACTTGAGAATCAGATGGTATACAGAGCTTCTTTAATATATATATATATATGGTGTATACCACCATGTATACTCCACTATTGTCCAAGTTGTATTGATCACAATCTTCAATGCAATTCTTCAGCATGCCAGAAGTTACAGATGATACACATTTTAAAAGCTTTATTTAGAATTTAAAGTAAACAATTCAGTATATTTTTTTATCTATTGGGGATTTTTTACAGATGACTTTTCCCCAACACTTTTATTTTCTTAAAAGAATATGTCTGTTCATGAATGATTTAAGGGATTTTTAATAACCTTTTTTATTTATTTTATTTTCTAATAAAACCATATTGGGAGTTTTATTTCTGCTGTAAATTTCATCTGTGCAGAAAGTTTTTCAAATTAGCTGAACTTGTTTAATGTGTTTGTGGCACTTGTGAGAGTTATTCGTCATGCAACCAAGATGTATCACAAAGTTATATGTAATATGATGTATATAAACAGAGTTATATGCCAAGAGTTAAAGCTTTACTTGAGAATCAGATGGTATACAGAGCTTCTTTAAAATATATATATATATGGTGTATACCACCATGTATACTCCACTATTGTCCAAGTTGTATTGATCACAATCTTCAATGCAATTCTTCAGCATGCCAGAAGTTACAGATGATACACATTTTAAAAGCTTTATTTAGAATTTAAAGTAAACAATTCAGTATATTTTTTTATCTATTGGGGATTTTTTACAGATGACTTTTCCCCAACACTTTTATTTTCTTAAAAGAATATGTCTGTTCATGAATGATTTAAGGGATTTTTAATAACCTTTTTTATTTATTTTATTTTCTAATAAAACCATATTGGGAGTTTTATTTCTGCTGTAAATTTCATCTGTGCAGAAAGTTTTTCAAATTAGCTGAACTTGTTTAATGTGTTTGTGGCACTTGTGAGAGTTATTCGTCATGCAACCAAGATGTATCACAAAGTTATATGTAATATGATGTATATAAACAGAGTTATATGCCAAGAGTTAAAGCTTTACTTGAGAATCAGATGGTATACAGAGCTTCTTTAAAATATATATATATATGGTGTATACCACCATGTATACTCCACTATTGTCCAAGTTGTATTGATCACAATCTTCAATGCAATTCTTCAGCATGCCAGAAGTTACAGATGATACACATTTTAAAAGCTTTATTTAGAATTTAAAGTAAACAATTCAGTATATTTTTTTATCTATTGGGGATTTTTTACAGATGACTTTTCCCCAACACTTTTATTTTCTTAAAAGAATATGTCTGTTCATGAATGATTTAAGGGATTTTTAATAACCTTTTTTATTTATTTTATTTTCTAATAAAACCATATTGGGAGTTTTATTTCTGCTGTAAATTTCATCTGTGCAGAAAGTTTTTCAAATTAGCTGAACTTGTTTAATGTGTTTGTGGCACTTGTGAGAGTTATTCGTCATGCAACCAAGATGTATCACAAAGTTATATGTAATATGATGTATATAAACAGAGTTATATGCCAAGAGTTAAAGCTTTACTTGAGAATCAGATGGTATACAGAGCTTCTTTAAAATATATATATATATGGTGTATACCACCATGTATACTCCACTATTGTCCAAGTTGTATTGATCACAATCTTCAATGCAATTCTTCAGCATGCCAGAAGTTACAGATGATACACATTTTAAAAGCTTTATTTAGAATTTAAAGTAAACAATTCAGTATATTTTTTTATCTATTGGGGATTTTTTACAGATGACTTTTCCCCAACACTTTTATTTTCTTAAAAGAATATGTCTGTTCATGAATGATTTAAGGGATTTTTAATAACCTTTTTTATTTATTTTATTTTCTAATAAAACCATATTGGGAGTTTTATTTCTGCTGTAAATTTCATCTGTGCAGAAAGTTTTTCAAATTAGCTGAACTTGTTTAATGTGTTTGTGGCACTTGTGAGAGTTATTCGTCATGCAACCAAGATGTATCACAAAGTTATATGTAATATGATGTATATAAACAGAGTTATATGCCAAGAGTTAAAGCTTTACTTGAGAATCAGATGGTATACAGAGCTTCTTTAAAATATATATATATATGGTGTATACCACCATGTATACTCCACTATTGTCCAAGTTGTATTGATCACAATCTTCAATGCAATTCTTCAGCATGCCAGAAGTTACAGATGATACACATTTTAAAAGCTTTATTTAGAATTTAAAGTAAACAATTCAGTATATTTTTTTATCTATTGGGGATTTTTTACAGATGACTTTTCCCCAACACTTTTATTTTCTTAAAAGAATATGTCTGTTCATGAATGATTTAAGGGATTTTTAATAACCTTTTTTATTTATTTTATTTTCTAATAAAACCATATTGGGAGTTTTATTTCTGCTGTAAATTTCATCTGTGCAGAAAGTTTTTCAAATTAGCTGAACTTGTTTAATGTGTTTGTGGCACTTGTGAGAGTTATTCGTCATGCAACCAAGATGTATCACAAAGTTATATGTAATATGATGTATATAAACAGAGTTATATGCCAAGAGTTAAAGCTTTACTTGAGAATCAGATGGTATACAGAGCTTCTTTAAAATATATATATATATGGTGTATACCACCATGTATACTCCACTATTGTCCAAGTTGTATTGATCACAATCTTCAATGCAATTCTTCAGCATGCCAGAAGTTACAGATGATACACATTTTAAAAGCTTTATTTAGAATTTAAAGTAAACAATTCAGTATATTTTTTTATCTATTGGGGATTTTTTACAGATGACTTTTCCCCAACACTTTTATTTTCTTAAAAGAATATGTCTGTTCATGAATGATTTAAGGGATTTTTAATAACCTTTTTTATTTATTTTATTTTCTAATAAAACCATATTGGGAGTTTTATTTCTGCTGTAAATTTCATCTGTGCAGAAAGTTTTTCAAATTAGCTGAACTTGTTTAATGTGTTTGTGGCACTTGTGAGAGTTATTCGTCATGCAACCAAGATGTATCACAAAGTTATATGTAATATGATGTATATAAACAGAGTTATATGCCAAGAGTTAAAGCTTTACTTGAGAATCAGATGGTATACAGAGCTTCTTTAAAATATATATATATATGGTGTATACCACCATGTATACTCCACTATTGTCCAAGTTGTATTGATCACAATCTTCAATGCAATTCTTCAGCATGCCAGAAGTTACAGATGATACACATTTTAAAAGCTTTATTTAGAATTTAAAGTAAACAATTCAGTATATTTTTTTATCTATTGGGGATTTTTTACAGATGACTTTTCCCCAACACTTTTATTTTCTTAAAAGAATATGTCTGTTCATGAATGATTTAAGGGATTTTTAATAACCTTTTTTATTTATTTTATTTTCTAATAAAACCATATTGGGAGTTTTATTTCTGCTGTAAATTTCATCTGTGCAGAAAGTTTTTCAAATTAGCTGAACTTGTTTAATGTGTTTGTGGCACTTGTGAGAGTTATTCGTCATGCAACCAAGATGTATCACAAAGTTATATGTAATATGATGTATATAAACAGAGTTATATGCCAAGAGTTAAAGCTTTACTTGAGAATCAGATGGTATACAGAGCTTCTTTAATATATATATATATATGGTGTATACCACCATGTATACTCCACTATTGTCCAAGTTGTATTGATCACAATCTTCAATGCAATTCTTCAGCATGCCAGAAGTTACAGATGATACACATTTTAAAAGCTTTATTTAGAATTTAAAGTAAACAATTCAGTATATTTTTTTATCTATTGGGGATTTTTTACAGATGACTTTTCCCCAACACTTTTATTTTCTTAAAAGAATATGTCTGTTCATGAATGATTTAAGGGATTTTTAATAACCTTTTTTATTTATTTTATTTTCTAATAAAACCATATTGGGAGTTTTATTTCTGCTGTAAATTTCATCTGTGCAGAAAGTTTTTCAAATTAGCTGAACTTGTTTAATGTGTTTGTGGCACTTGTGAGAGTTATTCGTCATGCAACCAAGATGTATCACAAAGTTATATGTAATATGATGTATATAAACAGAGTTATATGCCAAGAGTTAAAGCTTTACTTGAGAATCAGATGGTATACAGAGCTTCTTTAAAATATATATATATATGGTGTATACCACCATGTATACTCCACTATTGTCCAAGTTGTATTGATCACAATCTTCAATGCAATTCTTCAGCATGCCAGAAGTTACAGATGATACACATTTTAAAAGCTTTATTTAGAATTTAAAGTAAACAATTCAGTATATTTTTTTATCTATTGGGGATTTTTTACAGATGACTTTTCCCCAACACTTTTATTTTCTTAAAAGAATATGTCTGTTCATGAATGATTTAAGGGATTTTTAATAACCTTTTTTATTTATTTTATTTTCTAATAAAACCATATTGGGAGTTTTATTTCTGCTGTAAATTTCATCTGTGCAGAAAGTTTTTCAAATTAGCTGAACTTGTTTAATGTGTTTGTGGCACTTGTGAGAGTTATTCGTCATGCAACCAAGATGTATCACAAAGTTATATGTAATATGATGTATATAAACAGAGTTATATGCCAAGAGTTAAAGCTTTACTTGAGAATCAGATGGTATACAGAGCTTCTTTAAAATATATATATATATGGTGTATACCACCATGTATACTCCACTATTGTCCAAGTTGTATTGATCACAATCTTCAATGCAATTCTTCAGCATGCCAGAAGTTACAGATGATACACATTTTAAAAGCTTTATTTAGAATTTAAAGTAAACAATTCAGTATATTTTTTTATCTATTGGGGATTTTTTACAGATGACTTTTCCCCAACACTTTTATTTTCTTAAAAGAATATGTCTGTTCATGAATGATTTAAGGGATTTTTAATAACCTTTTTTATTTATTTTATTTTCTAATAAAACCATATTGGGAGTTTTATTTCTGCTGTAAATTTCATCTGTGCAGAAAGTTTTTCAAATTAGCTGAACTTGTTTAATGTGTTTGTGGCACTTGTGAGAGTTATTCGTCATGCAACCAAGATGTATCACAAAGTTATATGTAATATGATGTATATAAACAGAGTTATATGCCAAGAGTTAAAGCTTTACTTGAGAATCAGATGGTATACAGAGCTTCTTTAAAATATATATATATATGGTGTATACCACCATGTATACTCCACTATTGTCCAAGTTGTATTGATCACAATCTTCAATGCAATTCTTCAGCATGCCAGAAGTTACAGATGATACACATTTTAAAAGCTTTATTTAGAATTTAAAGTAAACAATTCAGTATATTTTTTTATCTATTGGGGATTTTTTACAGATGACTTTTCCCCAACACTTTTATTTTCTTAAAAGAATATGTCTGTTCATGAATGATTTAAGGGATTTTTAATAACCTTTTTTATTTATTTTATTTTCTTAAAAGAATATGTCTGTTCATGAATGATTTAAGGGATTTTTAATAACCTTTTTTATTTATTTTATTTTCTAATAAAACCATATTGGGAGTTTTATTTCTGCTGTAAATTTCATCTGTGCAGAAAGTTTTTCAAATTAGCTGAACTTGTTTAATGTGTTTGTGGCACTTGTGAGAGTTATTCGTCATGCAACCAAGATGTATCACAAAGTTATATGTAATATGATGTATATAAACAGAGTTATATGCCAAGAGTTAAAGCTTTACTTGAGAATCAGATGGTATACAGAGCTTCTTTAATATATATATATATATGGTGTATACCACCATGTATACTCCACTATTGTCCAAGTTGTATTGATCACAATCTTCAATGCAATTCTTCAGCATGCCAGAAGTTACAGATGATACACATTTTAAAAGCTTTATTTAGAATTTAAAGTAAACAATTCAGTATATTTTTTTATCTATTGGGGATTTTTTACAGATGACTTTTCCCCAACACTTTTATTTTCTTAAAAGAATATGTCTGTTCATGAATGATTTAAGGGATTTTTAATAACCTTTTTTATTTATTTTATTTTCTAATAAAACCATATTGGGAGTTTTATTTCTGCTGTAAATTTCATCTGTGCAGAAAGTTTTTCAAATTAGCTGAACTTGTTTAATGTGTTTGTGGCACTTGTGAGAGTTATTCGTCATGCAACCAAGATGTATCACAAAGTTATATGTAATATGATGTATATAAACAGAGTTATATGCCAAGAGTTAAAGCTTTACTTGAGAATCAGATGGTATACAGAGCTTCTTTAAAATATATATATATATGGTGTATACCACCATGTATACTCCACTATTGTCCAAGTTGTATTGATCACAATCTTCAATGCAATTCTTCAGCATGCCAGAAGTTACAGATGATACACATTTTAAAAGCTTTATTTAGAATTTAAAGTAAACAATTCAGTATATTTTTTTATCTATTGGGGATTTTTTACAGATGACTTTTCCCCAACACTTTTATTTTCTTAAAAGAATATGTCTGTTCATGAATGATTTAAGGGATTTTTAATAACCTTTTTTATTTATTTTATTTTCTAATAAAACCATATTGGGAGTTTTATTTCTGCTGTAAATTTCATCTGTGCAGAAAGTTTTTCAAATTAGCTGAACTTGTTTAATGTGTTTGTGGCACTTGTGAGAGTTATTCGTCATGCAACCAAGATGTATCACAAAGTTATATGTAATATGATGTATATAAACAGAGTTATATGCCAAGAGTTAAAGCTTTACTTGAGAATCAGATGGTATACAGAGCTTCTTTAAAATATATATATATATGGTGTATACCACCATGTATACTCCACTATTGTCCAAGTTGTATTGATCACAATCTTCAATGCAATTCTTCAGCATGCCAGAAGTTACAGATGATACACATTTTAAAAGCTTTATTTAGAATTTAAAGTAAACAATTCAGTATATTTTTTTATCTATTGGGGATTTTTTACAGATGACTTTTCCCCAACACTTTTATTTTCTTAAAAGAATATGTCTGTTCATGAATGATTTAAGGGATTTTTAATAACCTTTTTTATTTATTTTATTTTCTAATAAAACCATATTGGGAGTTTTATTTCTGCTGTAAATTTCATCTGTGCAGAAAGTTTTTCAAATTAGCTGAACTTGTTTAATGTGTTTGTGGCACTTGTGAGAGTTATTCGTCATGCAACCAAGATGTATCACAAAGTTATATGTAATATGATGTATATAAACAGAGTTATATGCCAAGAGTTAAAGCTTTACTTGAGAATCAGATGGTATACAGAGCTTCTTTAAAATATATATATATATGGTGTATACCACCATGTATACTCCACTATTGTCCAAGTTGTATTGATCACAATCTTCAATGCAATTCTTCAGCATGCCAGAAGTTACAGATGATACACATTTTAAAAGCTTTATTTAGAATTTAAAGTAAACAATTCAGTATATTTTTTTATCTATTGGGGATTTTTTACAGATGACTTTTCCCCAACACTTTTATTTTCTTAAAAGAATATGTCTGTTCATGAATGATTTAAGGGATTTTTAATAACCTTTTTTATTTATTTTATTTTCTAATAAAACCATATTGGGAGTTTTATTTCTGCTGTAAATTTCATCTGTGCAGAAAGTTTTTCAAATTAGCTGAACTTGTTTAATGTGTTTGTGGCACTTGTGAGAGTTATTCGTCATGCAACCAAGATGTATCACAAAGTTATATGTAATATGATGTATATAAACAGAGTTATATGCCAAGAGTTAAAGCTTTACTTGAGAATCAGATGGTATACAGAGCTTCTTTAAAATATATATATATATGGTGTATACCACCATGTATACTCCACTATTGTCCAAGTTGTATTGATCACAATCTTCAATGCAATTCTTCAGCATGCCAGAAGTTACAGATGATACACATTTTAAAAGCTTTATTTAGAATTTAAAGTAAACAATTCAGTATATTTTTTTATCTATTGGGGATTTTTTACAGATGACTTTTCCCCAACACTTTTATTTTCTTAAAAGAATATGTCTGTTCATGAATGATTTAAGGGATTTTTAATAACCTTTTTTATTTATTTTATTTTCTAATAAAACCATATTGGGAGTTTTATTTCTGCTGTAAATTTCATCTGTGCAGAAAGTTTTTCAAATTAGCTGAACTTGTTTAATGTGTTTGTGGCACTTGTGAGAGTTATTCGTCATGCAACCAAGATGTATCACAAAGTTATATGTAATATGATGTATATAAACAGAGTTATATGCCAAGAGTTAAAGCTTTACTTGAGAATCAGATGGTATACAGAGCTTCTTTAAAATATATATATATATGGTGTATACCACCATGTATACTCCACTATTGTCCAAGTTGTATTGATCACAATCTTCAATGCAATTCTTCAGCATGCCAGAAGTTACAGATGATACACATTTTAAAAGCTTTATTTAGAATTTAAAGTAAACAATTCAGTATATTTTTTTATCTATTGGGGATTTTTTACAGATGACTTTTCCCCAACACTTTTATTTTCTTAAAAGAATATGTCTGTTCATGAATGATTTAAGGGATTTTTAATAACCTTTTTTATTTATTTTATTTTCTAATAAAACCATATTGGGAGTTTTATTTCTGCTGTAAATTTCATCTGTGCAGAAAGTTTTTCAAATTAGCTGAACTTGTTTAATGTGTTTGTGGCACTTGTGAGAGTTATTCGTCATGCAACCAAGATGTATCACAAAGTTATATGTAATATGATGTATATAAACAGAGTTATATGCCAAGAGTTAAAGCTTTACTTGAGAATCAGATGGTATACAGAGCTTCTTTAATATATATATATATATGGTGTATACCACCATGTATACTCCACTATTGTCCAAGTTGTATTGATCACAATCTTCAATGCAATTCTTCAGCATGCCAGAAGTTACAGATGATACACATTTTAAAAGCTTTATTTAGAATTTAAAGTAAACAATTCAGTATATTTTTTTATCTATTGGGGATTTTTTACAGATGACTTTTCCCCAACACTTTTATTTTCTTAAAAGAATATGTCTGTTCATGAATGATTTAAGGGATTTTTAATAACCTTTTTTATTTATTTTATTTTCTAATAAAACCATATTGGGAGTTTTATTTCTGCTGTAAATTTCATCTGTGCAGAAAGTTTTTCAAATTAGCTGAACTTGTTTAATGTGTTTGTGGCACTTGTGAGAGTTATTCGTCATGCAACCAAGATGTATCACAAAGTTATATGTAATATGATGTATATAAACAGAGTTATATGCCAAGAGTTAAAGCTTTACTTGAGAATCAGATGGTATACAGAGCTTCTTTAATATATATATATATATGGTGTATACCACCATGTATACTCCACTATTGTCCAAGTTGTATTGATCACAATCTTCAATGCAATTCTTCAGCATGCCAGAAGTTACAGATGATACACATTTTAAAAGCTTTATTTAGAATTTAAAGTAAACAATTCAGTATATTTTTTTATCTATTGGGGATTTTTTACAGATGACTTTTCCCCAACACTTTTATTTTCTTAAAAGAATATGTCTGTTCATGAATGATTTAAGGGATTTTTAATAACCTTTTTTATTTATTTTATTTTCTAATAAAACCATATTGGGAGTTTTATTTCTGCTGTAAATTTCATCTGTGCAGAAAGTTTTTCAAATTAGCTGAACTTGTTTAATGTGTTTGTGGCACTTGTGAGAGTTATTCGTCATGCAACCAAGATGTATCACAAAGTTATATGTAATATGATGTATATAAACAGAGTTATATGCCAAGAGTTAAAGCTTTACTTGAGAATCAGATGGTATACAGAGCTTCTTTAAAATATATATATATATGGTGTATACCACCATGTATACTCCACTATTGTCCAAGTTGTATTGATCACAATCTTCAATGCAATTCTTCAGCATGCCAGAAGTTACAGATGATACACATTTTAAAAGCTTTATTTAGAATTTAAAGTAAACAATTCAGTATATTTTTTTATCTATTGGGGATTTTTTACAGATGACTTTTCCCCAACACTTTTATTTTCTTAAAAGAATATGTCTGTTCATGAATGATTTAAGGGATTTTTAATAACCTTTTTTATTTATTTTATTTTCTAATAAAACCATATTGGGAGTTTTATTTCTGCTGTAAATTTCATCTGTGCAGAAAGTTTTTCAAATTAGCTGAACTTGTTTAATGTGTTTGTGGCACTTGTGAGAGTTATTCGTCATGCAACCAAGATGTATCACAAAGTTATATGTAATATGATGTATATAAACAGAGTTATATGCCAAGAGTTAAAGCTTTACTTGAGAATCAGATGGTATACAGAGCTTCTTTAAAATATATATATATATGGTGTATACCACCATGTATACTCCACTATTGTCCAAGTTGTATTGATCACAATCTTCAATGCAATTCTTCAGCATGCCAGAAGTTACAGATGATACACATTTTAAAAGCTTTATTTAGAATTTAAAGTAAACAATTCAGTATATTTTTTTATCTATTGGGGATTTTTTACAGATGACTTTTCCCCAACACTTTTATTTTCTTAAAAGAATATGTCTGTTCATGAATGATTTAAGGGATTTTTAATAACCTTTTTTATTTATTTTATTTTCTAATAAAACCATATTGGGAGTTTTATTTCTGCTGTAAATTTCATCTGTGCAGAAAGTTTTTCAAATTAGCTGAACTTGTTTAATGTGTTTGTGGCACTTGTGAGAGTTATTCGTCATGCAACCAAGATGTATCACAAAGTTATATGTAATATGATGTATATAAACAGAGTTATATGCCAAGAGTTAAAGCTTTACTTGAGAATCAGATGGTATACAGAGCTTCTTTAAAATATATATATATATGGTGTATACCACCATGTATACTCCACTATTGTCCAAGTTGTATTGATCACAATCTTCAATGCAATTCTTCAGCATGCCAGAAGTTACAGATGATACACATTTTAAAAGCTTTATTTAGAATTTAAAGTAAACAATTCAGTATATTTTTTTATCTATTGGGGATTTTTTACAGATGACTTTTCCCCAACACTTTTATTTTCTTAAAAGAATATGTCTGTTCATGAATGATTTAAGGGATTTTTAATAACCTTTTTTATTTATTTTATTTTCTAATAAAACCATATTGGGAGTTTTATTTCTGCTGTAAATTTCATCTGTGCAGAAAGTTTTTCAAATTAGCTGAACTTGTTTAATGTGTTTGTGGCACTTGTGAGAGTTATTCGTCATGCAACCAAGATGTATCACAAAGTTATATGTAATATGATGTATATAAACAGAGTTATATGCCAAGAGTTAAAGCTTTACTTGAGAATCAGATGGTATACAGAGCTTCTTTAAAATATATATATATATGGTGTATACCACCATGTATACTCCACTATTGTCCAAGTTGTATTGATCACAATCTTCAATGCAATTCTTCAGCATGCCAGAAGTTACAGATGATACACATTTTAAAAGCTTTATTTAGAATTTAAAGTAAACAATTCAGTATATTTTTTTATCTATTGGGGATTTTTTACAGATGACTTTTCCCCAACACTTTTATTTTCTTAAAAGAATATGTCTGTTCATGAATGATTTAAGGGATTTTTAATAACCTTTTTTATTTATTTTATTTTCTAATAAAACCATATTGGGAGTTTTATTTCTGCTGTAAATTTCATCTGTGCAGAAAGTTTTTCAAATTAGCTGAACTTGTTTAATGTGTTTGTGGCACTTGTGAGAGTTATTCGTCATGCAACCAAGATGTATCACAAAGTTATATGTAATATGATGTATATAAACAGAGTTATATGCCAAGAGTTAAAGCTTTACTTGAGAATCAGATGGTATACAGAGCTTCTTTAAAATATATATATATATGGTGTATACCACCATGTATACTCCACTATTGTCCAAGTTGTATTGATCACAATCTTCAATGCAATTCTTCAGCATGCCAGAAGTTACAGATGATACACATTTTAAAAGCTTTATTTAGAATTTAAAGTAAACAATTCAGTATATTTTTTTATCTATTGGGGATTTTTTACAGATGACTTTTCCCCAACATTTTTATTTTCTTAAAAGAATATGTCTGTTCATGAATGATTTAAGGGATTTTTAATAACCTTTTTTATTTATTTTATTTTCTAATAAAACCATATTGGGAGTTTTATTTCTGCTGTAAATTTCATCTGTGCAGAAAGTTTTTCAAATTAGCTGAACTTGTTTAATGTGTTTGTGGCACTTGTGAGAGTTATTCGTCATGCAACCAAGATGTATCACAAAGTTATATGTAATATGATGTATATAAACAGAGTTATATGCCAAGAGTTAAAGCTTTACTTGAGAATCAGATGGTATACAGAGCTTCTTTAAAATATATATATATATGGTGTATACCACCATGTATACTCCACTATTGTCCAAGTTGTATTGATCACAATCTTCAATGCAATTCTTCAGCATGCCAGAAGTTACAGATGATACACATTTTAAAAGCTTTATTTAGAATTTAAAGTAAACAATTCAGTATATTTTTTTATCTATTGGGGATTTTTTACAGATGACTTTTCCCCAACACTTTTATTTTCTTAAAAGAATATGTCTGTTCATGAATGATTTAAGGGATTTTTAATAACCTTTTTTATTTATTTTATTTTCTAATAAAACCATATTGGGAGTTTTATTTCTGCTGTAAATTTCATCTGTGCAGAAAGTTTTTCAAATTAGCTGAACTTGTTTAATGTGTTTGTGGCACTTGTGAGAGTTATTCGTCATGCAACCAAGATGTATCACAAAGTTATATGTAATATGATGTATATAAACAGAGTTATATGCCAAGAGTTAAAGCTTTACTTGAGAATCAGATGGTATACAGAGCTTCTTTAAAATATATATATATATGGTGTATACCACCATGTATACTCCACTATTGTCCAAGTTGTATTGATCACAATCTTCAATGCAATTCTTCAGCATGCCAGAAGTTACAGATGATACACATTTTAAAAGCTTTATTTAGAATTTAAAGTAAACAATTCAGTATATTTTTTTATCTATTGGGGATTTTTTACAGATGACTTTTCCCCAACACTTTTATTTTCTTAAAAGAATATGTCTGTTCATGAATGATTTAAGGGATTTTTAATAACCTTTTTTATTTATTTTATTTTCTAATAAAACCATATTGGGAGTTTTATTTCTGCTGTAAATTTCATCTGTGCAGAAAGTTTTTCAAATTAGCTGAACTTGTTTAATGTGTTTGTGGCACTTGTGAGAGTTATTCGTCATGCAACCAAGATGTATCACAAAGTTATATGTAATATGATGTATATAAACAGAGTTATATGCCAAGAGTTAAAGCTTTACTTGAGAATCAGATGGTATACAGAGCTTCTTTAATATATATATATATATGGTGTATACCACCATGTATACTCCACTATTGTCCAAGTTGTATTGATCACAATCTTCAATGCAATTCTTCAGCATGCCAGAAGTTACAGATGATACACATTTTAAAAGCTTTATTTAGAATTTAAAGTAAACAATTCAGTATATTTTTTTATCTATTGGGGATTTTTTACAGATGACTTTTCCCCAACACTTTTATTTTCTTAAAAGAATATGTCTGTTCATGAATGATTTAAGGGATTTTTAATAACCTTTTTTATTTATTTTATTTTCTAATAAAACCATATTGGGAGTTTTATTTCTGCTGTAAATTTCATCTGTGCAGAAAGTTTTTCAAATTAGCTGAACTTGTTTAATGTGTTTGTGGCACTTGTGAGAGTTATTCGTCATGCAACCAAGATGTATCACAAAGTTATATGTAATATGATGTATATAAACAGAGTTATATGCCAAGAGTTAAAGCTTTACTTGAGAATCAGATGGTATACAGAGCTTCTTTAAAATATATATATATATGGTGTATACCACCATGTATACTCCACTATTGTCCAAGTTGTATTGATCACAATCTTCAATGCAATTCTTCAGCATGCCAGAAGTTACAGATGATACACATTTTAAAAGCTTTATTTAGAATTTAAAGTAAACAATTCAGTATATTTTTTTATCTATTGGGGATTTTTTACAGATGACTTTTCCCCAACACTTTTATTTTCTTAAAAGAATATGTCTGTTCATGAATGATTTAAGGGATTTTTAATAACCTTTTTTATTTATTTTATTTTCTAATAAAACCATATTGGGAGTTTTATTTCTGCTGTAAATTTCATCTGTGCAGAAAGTTTTTCAAATTAGCTGAACTTGTTTAATGTGTTTGTGGCACTTGTGAGAGTTATTCGTCATGCAACCAAGATGTATCACAAAGTTATATGTAATATGATGTATATAAACAGAGTTATATGCCAAGAGTTAAAGCTTTACTTGAGAATCAGATGGTATACAGAGCTTCTTTAAAATATATATATATATGGTGTATACCACCATGTATACTCCACTATTGTCCAAGTTGTATTGATCACAATCTTCAATGCAATTCTTCAGCATGCCAGAAGTTACAGATGATACACATTTTAAAAGCTTTATTTAGAATTTAAAGTAAACAATTCAGTATATTTTTTTATCTATTGGGGATTTTTTACAGATGACTTTTCCCCAACACTTTTATTTTCTTAAAAGAATATGTCTGTTCATGAATGATTTAAGGGATTTTTAATAACCTTTTTTATTTATTTTATTTTCTAATAAAACCATATTGGGAGTTTTATTTCTGCTGTAAATTTCATCTGTGCAGAAAGTTTTTCAAATTAGCTGAACTTGTTTAATGTGTTTGTGGCACTTGTGAGAGTTATTCGTCATGCAACCAAGATGTATCACAAAGTTATATGTAATATGATGTATATAAACAGAGTTATATGCCAAGAGTTAAAGCTTTACTTGAGAATCAGATGGTATACAGAGCTTCTTTAAAATATATATATATATGGTGTATACCACCATGTATACTCCACTATTGTCCAAGTTGTATTGATCACAATCTTCAATGCAATTCTTCAGCATGCCAGAAGTTACAGATGATACACATTTTAAAAGCTTTATTTAGAATTTAAAGTAAACAATTCAGTATATTTTTTTATCTATTGGGGATTTTTTACAGATGACTTTTCCCCAACACTTTTATTTTCTTAAAAGAATATGTCTGTTCATGAATGATTTAAGGGATTTTTAATAACCTTTTTTATTTATTTTATTTTCTAATAAAACCATATTGGGAGTTTTATTTCTGCTGTAAATTTCATCTGTGCAGAAAGTTTTTCAAATTAGCTGAACTTGTTTAATGTGTTTGTGGCACTTGTGAGAGTTATTCGTCATGCAACCAAGATGTATCACAAAGTTATATGTAATATGATGTATATAAACAGAGTTATATGCCAAGAGTTAAAGCTTTACTTGAGAATCAGATGGTATACAGAGCTTCTTTAAAATATATATATATATGGTGTATACCACCATGTATACTCCACTATTGTCCAAGTTGTATTGATCACAATCTTCAATGCAATTCTTCAGCATGCCAGAAGTTACAGATGATACACATTTTAAAAGCTTTATTTAGAATTTAAAGTAAACAATTCAGTATATTTTTTTATCTATTGGGGATTTTTTACAGATGACTTTTCCCCAACACTTTTATTTTCTTAAAAGAATATGTCTGTTCATGAATGATTTAAGGGATTTTTAATAACCTTTTTTATTTATTTTATTTTCTAATAAAACCATATTGGGAGTTTTATTTCTGCTGTAAATTTCATCTGTGCAGAAAGTTTTTCAAATTAGCTGAACTTGTTTAATGTGTTTGTGGCACTTGTGAGAGTTATTCGTCATGCAACCAAGATGTATCACAAAGTTATATGTAATATGATGTATATAAACAGAGTTATATGCCAAGAGTTAAAGCTTTACTTGAGAATCAGATGGTATACAGAGCTTCTTTAATATATATATATATATGGTGTATACCACCATGTATACTCCACTATTGTCCAAGTTGTATTGATCACAATCTTCAATGCAATTCTTCAGCATGCCAGAAGTTACAGATGATACACATTTTAAAAGCTTTATTTAGAATTTAAAGTAAACAATTCAGTATATTTTTTTATCTATTGGGGATTTTTTACAGATGACTTTTCCCCAACACTTTTATTTTCTTAAAAGAATATGTCTGTTCATGAATGATTTAAGGGATTTTTAATAACCTTTTTTATTTATTTTATTTTCTAATAAAACCATATTGGGAGTTTTATTTCTGCTGTAAATTTCATCTGTGCAGAAAGTTTTTCAAATTAGCTGAACTTGTTTAATGTGTTTGTGGCACTTGTGAGAGTTATTCGTCATGCAACCAAGATGTATCACAAAGTTATATGTAATATGATGTATATAAACAGAGTTATATGCCAAGAGTTAAAGCTTTACTTGAGAATCAGATGGTATACAGAGCTTCTTTAAAATATATATATATATGGTGTATACCACCATGTATACTCCACTATTGTCCAAGTTGTATTGATCACAATCTTCAATGCAATTCTTCAGCATGCCAGAAGTTACAGATGATACACATTTTAAAAGCTTTATTTAGAATTTAAAGTAAACAATTCAGTATATTTTTTTATCTATTGGGGATTTTTTACAGATGACTTTTCCACAACACTTTTATTTTCTTAAAAGAATATGTCTGTTCATGAATGATTTAAGGGATTTTTAATAACCTTTTTTATTTATTTTATTTTCTAATAAAACCATATTGGGAGTTTTATTTCTGCTGTAAATTTCATCTGTGCAGAAAGTTTTTCAAATTAGCTGAACTTGTTTAATGTGTTTGTGGCACTTGTGAGAGTTATTCGTCATGCAACCAAGATGTATCACAAAGTTATATGTAATATGATGTATATAAACAGAGTTATATGCCAAGAGTTAAAGCTTTACTTGAGAATCAGATGGTATACAGAGCTTCTTTAATATATATATATATATGGTGTATACCACCATGTATACTCCACTATTGTCCAAGTTGTATTGATCACAATCTTCAATGCAATTCTTCAGCATGCCAGAAGTTACAGATGATACACATTTTAAAAGCTTTATTTAGAATTTAAAGTAAACAATTCAGTATATTTTTTTATCTATTGGGGATTTTTTACAGATGACTTTTCCCCAACACTTTTATTTTCTTAAAAGAATATGTCTGTTCATGAATGATTTAAGGGATTTTTAATAACCTTTTTTATTTATTTTATTTTCTAATAAAACCATATTGGGAGTTTTATTTCTGCTGTAAATTTCATCTGTGCAGAAAGTTTTTCAAATTAGCTGAACTTGTTTAATGTGTTTGTGGCACTTGTGAGAGTTATTCGTCATGCAACCAAGATGTATCACAAAGTTATATGTAATATGATGTATATAAACAGAGTTATATGCCAAGAGTTAAAGCTTTACTTGAGAATCAGATGGTATACAGAGCTTCTTTAAAATATATATATATATGGTGTATACCACCATGTATACTCCACTATTGTCCAAGTTGTATTGATCACAATCTTCAATGCAATTCTTCAGCATGCCAGAAGTTACAGATGATACACATTTTAAAAGCTTTATTTAGAATTTAAAGTAAACAATTCAGTATATTTTTTTATCTATTGGGGATTTTTTACAGATGACTTTTCCCCAACACTTTTATTTTCTTAAAAGAATATGTCTGTTCATGAATGATTTAAGGGATTTTTAATAACCTTTTTTATTTATTTTATTTTCTAATAAAACCATATTGGGAGTTTTATTTCTGCTGTAAATTTCATCTGTGCAGAAAGTTTTTCAAATTAGCTGAACTTGTTTAATGTGTTTGTGGCACTTGTGAGAGTTATTCGTCATGCAACCAAGATGTATCACAAAGTTATATGTAATATGATGTATATAAACAGAGTTATATGCCAAGAGTTAAAGCTTTACTTGAGAATCAGATGGTATACAGAGCTTCTTTAAAATATATATATATATGGTGTATACCACCATGTATACTCCACTATTGTCCAAGTTGTATTGATCACAATCTTCAATGCAATTCTTCAGCATGCCAGAAGTTACAGATGATACACATTTTAAAAGCTTTATTTAGAATTTAAAGTAAACAATTCAGTATATTTTTTTATCTATTGGGGATTTTTTACAGATGACTTTTCCCCAACACTTTTATTTTCTTAAAAGAATATGTCTGTTCATGAATGATTTAAGGGATTTTTAATAACCTTTTTTATTTATTTTATTTTCTAATAAAACCATATTGGGAGTTTTATTTCTGCTGTAAATTTCATCTGTGCAGAAAGTTTTTCAAATTAGCTGAACTTGTTTAATGTGTTTGTGGCACTTGTGAGAGTTATTCGTCATGCAACCAAGATGTATCACAAAGTTATATGTAATATGATGTATATAAACAGAGTTATATGCCAAGAGTTAAAGCTTTACTTGAGAATCAGATGGTATACAGAGCTTCTTTAAAATATATATATATATGGTGTATACCACCATGTATACTCCACTATTGTCCAAGTTGTATTGATCACAATCTTCAATGCAATTCTTCAGCATGCCAGAAGTTACAGATGATACACATTTTAAAAGCTTTATTTAGAATTTAAAGTAAACAATTCAGTATATTTTTTTATCTATTGGGGATTTTTTACAGATGACTTTTCCCCAACACTTTTATTTTCTTAAAAGAATATGTCTGTTCATGAATGATTTAAGGGATTTTTAATAACCTTTTTTATTTATTTTATTTTCTAATAAAACCATATTGGGAGTTTTATTTCTGCTGTAAATTTCATCTGTGCAGAAAGTTTTTCAAATTAGCTGAACTTGTTTAATGTGTTTGTGGCACTTGTGAGAGTTATTCGTCATGCAACCAAGATGTATCACAAAGTTATATGTAATATGATGTATATAAACAGAGTTATATGCCAAGAGTTAAAGCTTTACTTGAGAATCAGATGGTATACAGAGCTTCTTTAAAATATATATATATATGGTGTATACCACCATGTATACTCCACTATTGTCCAAGTTGTATTGATCACAATCTTCAATGCAATTCTTCAGCATGCCAGAAGTTACAGATGATACACATTTTAAAAGCTTTATTTAGAGTTTAAAGTAAACAATTCAGTATATTTTTTTATCTATTGGGGATTTTTTACAGATGACTTTTCCCCAACACTTTTATTTTCTTAAAAGAATATGTCTGTTCATGAATGATTTAAGGGATTTTTAATAACCTTTTTTATTTATTTTATTTTCTAATAAAACCATATTGGGAGTTTTATTTCTGCTGTAAATTTCATCTGTGCAGAAAGTTTTTCAAATTAGCTGAACTTGTTTAATGTGTTTGTGGCACTTGTGAGAGTTATTCGTCATGCAACCAAGATGTATCACAAAGTTATATGTAATATGATGTATATAAACAGAGTTATATGCCAAGAGTTAAAGCTTTACTTGAGAATCAGATGGTATACAGAGCTTCTTTAAAATATATATATATATGGTGTATACCACCATGTATACTCCACTATTGTCCAAGTTGTATTGATCACAATCTTCAATGCAATTCTTCAGCATGCCAGAAGTTACAGATGATACACATTTTAAAAGCTTTATTTAGAATTTAAAGTAAACAATTCAGTATATTTTTTTATCTATTGGGGATTTTTTACAGATGACTTTTCCCCAACACTTTTATTTTCTTAAAAGAATATGTCTGTTCATGAATGATTTAAGGGATTTTTAATAACCTTTTTTATTTATTTTATTTTCTAATAAAACCATATTGGGAGTTTTATTTCTGCTGTAAATTTCATCTGTGCAGAAAGTTTTTCAAATTAGCTGAACTTGTTTAATGTGTTTGTGGCACTTGTGAGAGTTATTCGTCATGCAACCAAGATGTATCACAAAGTTATATGTAATATGATGTATATAAACAGAGTTATATGCCAAGAGTTAAAGCTTTACTTGAGAATCAGATGGTATACAGAGCTTCTTTAATATATATATATATATGGTGTATACCACCATGTATACTCCACTATTGTCCAAGTTGTATTGATCACAATCTTCAATGCAATTCTTCAGCATGCCAGAAGTTACAGATGATACACATTTTAAAAGCTTTATTTAGAATTTAAAGTAAACAATTCAGTATATTTTTTTATCTATTGGGGATTTTTTACAGATGACTTTTCCCCAACACTTTTATTTTCTTAAAAGAATATGTCTGTTCATGAATGATTTAAGGGATTTTTAATAACCTTTTTTATTTATTTTATTTTCTAATAAAACCATATTGGGAGTTTTATTTCTGCTGTAAATTTCATCTGTGCAGAAAGTTTTTCAAATTAGCTGAACTTGTTTAATGTGTTTGTGGCACTTGTGAGAGTTATTCGTCATGCAACCAAGATGTATCACAAAGTTATATGTAATATGATGTATATAAACAGAGTTATATGCCAAGAGTTAAAGCTTTACTTGAGAATCAGATGGTATACAGAGCTTCTTTAAAATATATATATATATGGTGTATACCACCATGTATACTCCACTATTGTCCAAGTTGTATTGATCACAATCTTCAATGCAATTCTTCAGCATGCCAGAAGTTACAGATGATACACATTTTAAAAGCTTTATTTAGAATTTAAAGTAAACAATTCAGTATATTTTTTTATCTATTGGGGATTTTTTACAGATGACTTTTCCCCAACACTTTTATTTTCTTAAAAGAATATGTCTGTTCATGAATGATTTAAGGGATTTTTAATAACCTTTTTTATTTATTTTATTTTCTAATAAAACCATATTGGGAGTTTTATTTCTGCTGTAAATTTCATCTGTGCAGAAAGTTTTTCAAATTAGCTGAACTTGTTTAATGTGTTTGTGGCACTTGTGAGAGTTATTCGTCATGCAACCAAGATGTATCACAAAGTTATATGTAATATGATGTATATAAACAGAGTTATATGCCAAGAGTTAAAGCTTTACTTGAGAATCAGATGGTATACAGAGCTTCTTTAAAATATATATATATATGGTGTATACCACCATGTATACTCCACTATTGTCCAAGTTGTATTGATCACAATCTTCAATGCAATTCTTCAGCATGCCAGAAGTTACAGATGATACACATTTTAAAAGCTTTATTTAGAATTTAAAGTAAACAATTCAGTATATTTTTTTATCTATTGGGGATTTTTTACAGATGACTTTTCCCCAACACTTTTATTTTCTTAAAAGAATATGTCTGTTCATGAATGATTTAAGGGATTTTTAATAACCTTTTTTATTTATTTTATTTTCTAATAAAACCATATTGGGAGTTTTATTTCTGCTGTAAATTTCATCTGTGCAGAAAGTTTTTCAAATTAGCTGAACTTGTTTAATGTGTTTGTGGCACTTGTGAGAGTTATTCGTCATGCAACCAAGATGTATCACAAAGTTATATGTAATATGATGTATATAAACAGAGTTATATGCCAAGAGTTAAAGCTTTACTTGAGAATCAGATGGTATACAGAGCTTCTTTAAAATATATATATATATGGTGTATACCACCATGTATACTCCACTATTGTCCAAGTTGTATTGATCACAATCTTCAATGCAATTCTTCAGCATGCCAGAAGTTACAGATGATACACATTTTAAAAGCTTTATTTAGAATTTAAAGTAAACAATTCAGTATATTTTTTTATCTATTGGGGATTTTTTACAGATGACTTTTCCCCAACACTTTTATTTTCTTAAAAGAATATGTCTGTTCATGAATGATTTAAGGGATTTTTAATAACCTTTTTTATTTATTTTATTTTCTAATAAAACCACATTGGGAGTTTTATTTCTGCTGTAAATTTCATCTGTGCAGAAAGTTTTTCAAATTAGCTGAACTTGTTTAATGTGTTTGTGGCACTTGTGAGAGTTATTCGTCATGCAACCAAGATGTATCACAAAGTTATATGTAATATGATGTATATAAACAGAGTTATATGCCAAGAGTTAAAGCTTTACTTGAGAATCAGATGGTATACAGAGCTTCTTTAAAATATATATATATATGGTGTATACCACCATGTATACTCCACTATTGTCCAAGTTGTATTGATCACAATCTTCAATGCAATTCTTCAGCATGCCAGAAGTTACAGATGATACACATTTTAAAAGCTTTATTTAGAATTTAAAGTAAACAATTCAGTATATTTTTTTATCTATTGGGGATTTTTTACAGATGACTTTTCCCCAACACTTTTATTTTCTTAAAAGAATATGTCTGTTCATGAATGATTTAAGGGATTTTTAATAACCTTTTTTATTTATTTTATTTTCTAATAAAACCATATTGGGAGTTTTATTTCTGCTGTAAATTTCATCTGTGCAGAAAGTTTTTCAAATTAGCTGAACTTGTTTAATGTGTTTGTGGCACTTGTGAGAGTTATTCGTCATGCAACCAAGATGTATCACAAAGTTATATGTAATATGATGTATATAAACAGAGTTATATGCCAAGAGTTAAAGCTTTACTTGAGAATCAGATGGTATACAGAGCTTCTTTAAAATATATATATATATGGTGTATACCACCATGTATACTCCACTATTGTCCAAGTTGTATTGATCACAATCTTCAATGCAATTCTTCAGCATGCCAGAAGTTACAGATGATACACATTTTAAAAGCTTTATTTAGAATTTAAAGTAAACAATTCAGTATATTTTTTTATCTATTGGGGATTTTTTACAGATGACTTTTCCCCAACACTTTTATTTTCTTAAAAGAATATGTCTGTTCATGAATGATTTAAGGGATTTTTAATAACCTTTTTTATTTATTTTATTTTCTAATAAAACCATATTGGGAGTTTTATTTCTGCTGTAAATTTCATCTGTGCAGAAAGTTTTTCAAATTAGCTGAACTTGTTTAATGTGTTTGTGGCACTTGTGAGAGTTATTCGTCATGCAACCAAGATGTATCACAAAGTTATATGTAATATGATGTATATAAACAGAGTTATATGCCAAGAGTTAAAGCTTTACTTGAGAATCAGATGGTATACAGAGCTTCTTTAATATATATATATATATGGTGTATACCACCATGTATACTCCACTATTGTCCAAGTTGTATTGATCACAATCTTCAATGCAATTCTTCAGCATGCCAGAAGTTACAGATGATACACATTTTAAAAGCTTTATTTAGAATTTAAAGTAAACAATTCAGTATATTTTTTTATCTATTGGGGATTTTTTACAGATGACTTTTCCCCAACACTTTTATTTTCTTAAAAGAATATGTCTGTTCATGAATGATTTAAGGGATTTTTAATAACCTTTTTTATTTATTTTATTTTCTAATAAAACCATATTGGGAGTTTTATTTCTGCTGTAAATTTCATCTGTGCAGAAAGTTTTTCAAATTAGCTGAACTTGTTTAATGTGTTTGTGGCACTTGTGAGAGTTATTCGTCATGCAACCAAGATGTATCACAAAGTTATATGTAATATGATGTATATAAACAGAGTTATATGCCAAGAGTTAAAGCTTTACTTGAGAATCAGATGGTATACAGAGCTTCTTTAAAATATATATATATATGGTGTATACCACCATGTATACTCCACTATTGTCCAAGTTGTATTGATCACAATCTTCAATGCAATTCTTCAGCATGCCAGAAGTTACAGATGATACACATTTTAAAAGCTTTATTTAGAATTTAAAGTAAACAATTCAGTATATTTTTTTATCTATTGGGGATTTTTTACAGATGACTTTTCCCCAACACTTTTATTTTCTTAAAAGAATATGTCTGTTCATGAATGATTTAAGGGATTTTTAATAACCTTTTTTATTTATTTTATTTTCTAATAAAACCATATTGGGAGTTTTATTTCTGCTGTAAATTTCATCTGTGCAGAAAGTTTTTCAAATTAGCTGAACTTGTTTAATGTGTTTGTGGCACTTGTGAGAGTTATTCGTCATGCAACCAAGATGTATCACAAAGTTATATGTAATATGATGTATATAAACAGAGTTATATGCCAAGAGTTAAAGCTTTACTTGAGAATCAGATGGTATACAGAGCTTCTTTAAAATATATATATATATGGTGTATACCACCATGTATACTCCACTATTGTCCAAGTTGTATTGATCACAATCTTCAATGCAATTCTTCAGCATGCCAGAAGTTACAGATGATACACATTTTAAAAGCTTTATTTAGAATTTAAAGTAAACAATTCAGTATATTTTTTTATCTATTGGGGATTTTTTACAGATGACTTTTCCCCAACACTTTTATTTTCTTAAAAGAATATGTCTGTTCATGAATGATTTAAGGGATTTTTAATAACCTTTTTTATTTATTTTATTTTCTAATAAAACCATATTGGGAGTTTTATTTCTGCTGTAAATTTCATCTGTGCAGAAAGTTTTTCAAATTAGCTGAACTTGTTTAATGTGTTTGTGGCACTTGTGAGAGTTATTCGTCATGCAACCAAGATGTATCACAAAGTTATATGTAATATGATGTATATAAACAGAGTTATATGCCAAGAGTTAAAGCTTTACTTGAGAATCAGATGGTATACAGAGCTTCTTTAAAATATATATATATATGGTGTATACCACCATGTATACTCCACTATTGTCCAAGTTGTATTGATCACAATCTTCAATGCAATTCTTCAGCATGCCAGAAGTTACAGATGATACACATTTTAAAAGCTTTATTTAGAATTTAAAGTAAACAATTCAGTATATTTTTTTATCTATTGGGGATTTTTTACAGATGACTTTTCCCCAACACTTTTATTTTCTTAAAAGAATATGTCTGTTCATGAATGATTTAAGGGATTTTTAATAACCTTTTTTATTTATTTTATTTTCTAATAAAACCATATTGGGAGTTTTATTTCTGCTGTAAATTTCATCTGTGCAGAAAGTTTTTCAAATTAGCTGAACTTGTTTAATGTGTTTGTGGCACTTGTGAGAGTTATTCGTCATGCAACCAAGATGTATCACAAAGTTATATGTAATATGATGTATATAAACAGAGTTATATGCCAAGAGTTAAAGCTTTACTTGAGAATCAGATGGTATACAGAGCTTCTTTAAAATATATATATATATGGTGTATACCACCATGTATACTCCACTATTGTCCAAGTTGTATTGATCACAATCTTCAATGCAATTCTTCAGCATGCCAGAAGTTACAGATGATACACATTTTAAAAGCTTTATTTAGAATTTAAAGTAAACAATTCAGTATATTTTTTTATCTATTGGGGATTTTTTACAGATGACTTTTCCCCAACACTTTTATTTTCTTAAAAGAATATGTCTGTTCATGAATGATTTAAGGGATTTTTAATAACCTTTTTTATTTATTTTATTTTCTAATAAAACCATATTGGGAGTTTTATTTCTGCTGTAAATTTCATCTGTGCAGAAAGTTTTTCAAATTAGCTGAACTTGTTTAATGTGTTTGTGGCACTTGTGAGAGTTATTCGTCATGCAACCAAGATGTATCACAAAGTTATATGTAATATGATGTATATAAACAGAGTTATATGCCAAGAGTTAAAGCTTTACTTGAGAATCAGATGGTATACAGAGCTTCTTTAAAATATATATATATATGGTGTATACCACCATGTATACTCCACTATTGTCCAAGTTGTATTGATCACAATCTTCAATGCAATTCTTCAGCATGCCAGAAGTTACAGATGATACACATTTTAAAAGCTTTATTTAGAATTTAAAGTAAACAATTCAGTATATTTTTTTATCTATTGGGGATTTTTTACAGATGACTTTTCCCCAACACTTTTATTTTCTTAAAAGAATATGTCTGTTCATGAATGATTTAAGGGATTTTTAATAACCTTTTTTATTTATTTTATTTTCTAATAAAACCATATTGGGAGTTTTATTTCTGCTGTAAATTTCATCTGTGCAGAAAGTTTTTCAAATTAGCTGAACTTGTTTAATGTGTTTGTGGCACTTGTGAGAGTTATTCGTCATGCAACCAAGATGTATCACAAAGTTATATGTAATATGATGTATATAAACAGAGTTATATGCCAAGAGTTAAAGCTTTACTTGAGAATCAGATGGTATACAGAGCTTCTTTAAAATATATATATATATGGTGTATACCACCATGTATACTCCACTATTGTCCAAGTTGTATTGATCACAATCTTCAATGCAATTCTTCAGCATGCCAGAAGTTACAGATGATACACATTTTAAAAGCTTTATTTAGAATTTAAAGTAAACAATTCAGTATATTTTTTTATCTATTGGGGATTTTTTACAGATGACTTTTCCCCAACACTTTTATTTTCTTAAAAGAATATGTCTGTTCATGAATGATTTAAGGGATTTTTAATAACCTTTTTTATTTATTTTATTTTCTAATAAAACCATATTGGGAGTTTTATTTCTGCTGTAAATTTCATCTGTGCAGAAAGTTTTTCAAATTAGCTGAACTTGTTTAATGTGTTTGTGGCACTTGTGAGAGTTATTCGTCATGCAACCAAGATGTATCACAAAGTTATATGTAATATGATGTATATAAACAGAGTTATATGCCAAGAGTTAAAGCTTTACTTGAGAATCAGATGGTATACAGAGCTTCTTTAATATATATATATATATGGTGTATACCACCATGTATACTCCACTATTGTCCAAGTTGTATTGATCACAATCTTCAATGCAATTCTTCAGCATGCCAGAAGTTACAGATGATACACATTTTAAAAGCTTTATTTAGAATTTAAAGTAAACAATTCAGTATATTTTTTTATCTATTGGGGATTTTTTACAGATGACTTTTCCCCAACACTTTTATTTTCTTAAAAGAATATGTCTGTTCATGAATGATTTAAGGGATTTTTAATAACCTTTTTTATTTATTTTATTTTCTAATAAAACCATATTGGGAGTTTTATTTCTGCTGTAAATTTCATCTGTGCAGAAAGTTTTTCAAATTAGCTGAACTTGTTTAATGTGTTTGTGGCACTTGTGAGAGTTATTCGTCATGCAACCAAGATGTATCACAAAGTTATATGTAATATGATGTATATAAACAGAGTTATATGCCAAGAGTTAAAGCTTTACTTGAGAATCAGATGGTATACAGAGCTTCTTTAAAATATATATATATATGGTGTATACCACCATGTATACTCCACTATTGTCCAAGTTGTATTGATCACAATCTTCAATGCAATTCTTCAGCATGCCAGAAGTTACAGATGATACACATTTTAAAAGCTTTATTTAGAATTTAAAGTAAACAATTCAGTATATTTTTTTATCTATTGGGGATTTTTTACAGATGACTTTTCCCCAACACTTTTATTTTCTTAAAAGAATATGTCTGTTCATGAATGATTTAAGGGATTTTTAATAACCTTTTTTATTTATTTTATTTTCTAATAAAACCATATTGGGAGTTTTATTTCTGCTGTAAATTTCATCTGTGCAGAAAGTTTTTCAAATTAGCTGAACTTGTTTAATGTGTTTGTGGCACTTGTGAGAGTTATTCGTCATGCAACCAAGATGTATCACAAAGTTATATGTAATATGATGTATATAAACAGAGTTATATGCCAAGAGTTAAAGCTTTACTTGAGAATCAGATGGTATACAGAGCTTCTTTAAAATATATATATATATGGTGTATACCACCATGTATACTCCACTATTGTCCAAGTTGTATTGATCACAATCTTCAATGCAATTCTTCAGCATGCCAGAAGTTACAGATGATACACATTTTAAAAGCTTTATTTAGAATTTAAAGTAAACAATTCAGTATATTTTTTTATCTATTGGGGATTTTTTACAGATGACTTTTCCCCAACACTTTTATTTTCTTAAAAGAATATGTCTGTTCATGAATGATTTAAGGGATTTTTAATAACCTTTTTTATTTATTTTATTTTCTAATAAAACCATATTGGGAGTTTTATTTCTGCTGTAAATTTCATCTGTGCAGAAAGTTTTTCAAATTAGCTGAACTTGTTTAATGTGTTTGTGGCACTTGTGAGAGTTATTCGTCATGCAACCAAGATGTATCACAAAGTTATATGTAATATGATGTATATAAACAGAGTTATATGCCAAGAGTTAAAGCTTTACTTGAGAATCAGATGGTATACAGAGCTTCTTTAAAATATATATATATATGGTGTATACCACCATGTATACTCCACTATTGTCCAAGTTGTATTGATCACAATCTTCAATGCAATTCTTCAGCATGCCAGAAGTTACAGATGATACACATTTTAAAAGCTTTATTTAGAATTTAAAGTAAACAATTCAGTATATTTTTTTATCTATTGGGGATTTTTTACAGATGACTTTTCCCCAACACTTTTATTTTCTTAAAAGAATATGTCTGTTCATGAATGATTTAAGGGATTTTTAATAACCTTTTTTATTTATTTTATTTTCTTAAAAGAATATGTCTGTTCATGAATGATTTAAGGGATTTTTAATAACCTTTTTTATTTATTTTATTTTCTAATAAAACCATATTGGGAGTTTTATTTCTGCTGTAAATTTCATCTGTGCAGAAAGTTTTTCAAATTAGCTGAACTTGTTTAATGTGTTTGTGGCACTTGTGAGAGTTATTCGTCATGCAACCAAGATGTATCACAAAGTTATATGTAATATGATGTATATAAACAGAGTTATATGCCAAGAGTTAAAGCTTTACTTGAGAATCAGATGGTATACAGAGCTTCTTTAATATATATATATATATGGTGTATACCACCATGTATACTCCACTATTGTCCAAGTTGTATTGATCACAATCTTCAATGCAATTCTTCAGCATGCCAGAAGTTACAGATGATACACATTTTAAAAGCTTTATTTAGAATTTAAAGTAAACAATTCAGTATATTTTTTTATCTATTGGGGATTTTTTACAGATGACTTTTCCCCAACACTTTTATTTTCTTAAAAGAATATGTCTGTTCATGAATGATTTAAGGGATTTTTAATAACCTTTTTTATTTATTTTATTTTCTAATAAAACCATATTGGGAGTTTTATTTCTGCTGTAAATTTCATCTGTGCAGAAAGTTTTTCAAATTAGCTGAACTTGTTTAATGTGTTTGTGGCACTTGTGAGAGTTATTCGTCATGCAACCAAGATGTATCACAAAGTTATATGTAATATGATGTATATAAACAGAGTTATATGCCAAGAGTTAAAGCTTTACTTGAGAATCAGATGGTATACAGAGCTTCTTTAAAATATATATATATATGGTGTATACCACCATGTATACTCCACTATTGTCCAAGTTGTATTGATCACAATCTTCAATGCAATTCTTCAGCATGCCAGAAGTTACAGATGATACACATTTTAAAAGCTTTATTTAGAATTTAAAGTAAACAATTCAGTATATTTTTTTATCTATTGGGGATTTTTTACAGATGACTTTTCCCCAACACTTTTATTTTCTTAAAAGAATATGTCTGTTCATGAATGATTTAAGGGATTTTTAATAACCTTTTTTATTTATTTTATTTTCTAATAAAACCATATTGGGAGTTTTATTTCTGCTGTAAATTTCATCTGTGCAGAAAGTTTTTCAAATTAGCTGAACTTGTTTAATGTGTTTGTGGCACT
Source organism: Maratus michaelseni (assembly GCA_963931845.1). Classification (NCBI taxonomy): domain Eukaryota; kingdom Metazoa; phylum Arthropoda; class Arachnida; order Araneae; family Salticidae; genus Maratus; species Maratus michaelseni. The sequence continues at coordinate 279,319,244 of OZ007598.1, read as the reverse complement.
TGTGAGAGTTATTCGTCATGCAACCAAGATGTATCACAAAGTTATATGTAATATGATGTATATAAACAGAGTTATATGCCAAGAGTTAAAGCTTTACTTGAGAATCAGATGGTATACAGAGCTTCTTTAAAATATATATATATATGGTGTATACCACCATGTATACTCCACTATTGTCCAAGTTGTATTGATCACAATCTTCAATGCAATTCTTCAGCATGCCAGAAGTTACAGATGATACACATTTTAAAAGCTTTATTTAGAATTTAAAGTAAACAATTCAGTATATTTTTTTATCTATTGGGGATTTTTTACAGATGACTTTTCCCCAACACTTTTATTTTCTTAAAAGAATATGTCTGTTCATGAATGATTTAAGGGATTTTTAATAACCTTTTTTATTTATTTTATTTTCTAATAAAACCATATTGGGAGTTTTATTTCTGCTGTAAATTTCATCTGTGCAGAAAGTTTTTCAAATTAGCTGAACTTGTTTAATGTGTTTGTGGCACTTGTGAGAGTTATTCGTCATGCAACCAAGATGTATCACAAAGTTATATGTAATATGATGTATATAAACAGAGTTATATGCCAAGAGTTAAAGCTTTACTTGAGAATCAGATGGTATACAGAGCTTCTTTAAAATATATATATATATGGTGTATACCACCATGTATACTCCACTATTGTCCAAGTTGTATTGATCACAATCTTCAATGCAATTCTTCAGCATGCCAGAAGTTACAGATGATACACATTTTAAAAGCTTTATTTAGAATTTAAAGTAAACAATTCAGTATATTTTTTTATCTATTGGGGATTTTTTACAGATGACTTTTCCCCAACACTTTTATTTTCTTAAAAGAATATGTCTGTTCATGAATGATTTAAGGGATTTTTAATAACCTTTTTTATTTATTTTATTTTCTAATAAAACCATATTGGGAGTTTTATTTCTGCTGTAAATTTCATCTGTGCAGAAAGTTTTTCAAATTAGCTGAACTTGTTTAATGTGTTTGTGGCACTTGTGAGAGTTATTCGTCATGCAACCAAGATGTATCACAAAGTTATATGTAATATGATGTATATAAACAGAGTTATATGCCAAGAGTTAAAGCTTTACTTGAGAATCAGATGGTATACAGAGCTTCTTTAAAATATATATATATATGGTGTATACCACCATGTATACTCCACTATTGTCCAAGTTGTATTGATCACAATCTTCAATGCAATTCTTCAGCATGCCAGAAGTTACAGATGATACACATTTTAAAAGCTTTATTTAGAATTTAAAGTAAACAATTCAGTATATTTTTTTATCTATTGGGGATTTTTTACAGATGACTTTTCCCCAACACTTTTATTTTCTTAAAAGAATATGTCTGTTCATGAATGATTTAAGGGATTTTTAATAACCTTTTTTATTTATTTTATTTTCTAATAAAACCATATTGGGAGTTTTATTTCTGCTGTAAATTTCATCTGTGCAGAAAGTTTTTCAAATTAGCTGAACTTGTTTAATGTGTTTGTGGCACTTGTGAGAGTTATTCGTCATGCAACCAAGATGTATCACAAAGTTATATGTAATATGATGTATATAAACAGAGTTATATGCCAAGAGTTAAAGCTTTACTTGAGAATCAGATGGTATACAGAGCTTCTTTAAAATATATATATATATGGTGTATACCACCATGTATACTCCACTATTGTCCAAGTTGTATTGATCACAATCTTCAATGCAATTCTTCAGCATGCCAGAAGTTACAGATGATACACATTTTAAAAGCTTTATTTAGAATTTAAAGTAAACAATTCAGTATATTTTTTTATCTATTGGGGATTTTTTACAGATGACTTTTCCCCAACACTTTTATTTTCTTAAAAGAATATGTCTGTTCATGAATGATTTAAGGGATTTTTAATAACCTTTTTTATTTATTTTATTTTCTAATAAAACCATATTGGGAGTTTTATTTCTGCTGTAAATTTCATCTGTGCAGAAAGTTTTTCAAATTAGCTGAACTTGTTTAATGTGTTTGTGGCACTTGTGAGAGTTATTCGTCATGCAACCAAGATGTATCACAAAGTTATATGTAATATGATGTATATAAACAGAGTTATATGCCAAGAGTTAAAGCTTTACTTGAGAATCAGATGGTATACAGAGCTTCTTTAATATATATATATATATGGTGTATACCACCATGTATACTCCACTATTGTCCAAGTTGTATTGATCACAATCTTCAATGCAATTCTTCAGCATGCCAGAAGTTACAGATGATACACATTTTAAAAGCTTTATTTAGAATTTAAAGTAAACAATTCAGTATATTTTTTTATCTATTGGGGATTTTTTACAGATGACTTTTCCCCAACACTTTTATTTTCTTAAAAGAATATGTCTGTTCATGAATGATTTAAGGGATTTTTAATAACCTTTTTTATTTATTTTATTTTCTAATAAAACCATATTGGGAGTTTTATTTCTGCTGTAAATTTCATCTGTGCAGAAAGTTTTTCAAATTAGCTGAACTTGTTTAATGTGTTTGTGGCACTTGTGAGAGTTATTCGTCATGCAACCAAGATGTATCACAAAGTTATATGTAATATGATGTATATAAACAGAGTTATATGCCAAGAGTTAAAGCTTTACTTGAGAATCAGATGGTATACAGAGCTTCTTTAAAATATATATATATATGGTGTATACCACCATGTATACTCCACTATTGTCCAAGTTGTATTGATCACAATCTTCAATGCAATTCTTCAGCATGCCAGAAGTTACAGATGATACACATTTTAAAAGCTTTATTTAGAATTTAAAGTAAACAATTCAGTATATTTTTTTATCTATTGGGGATTTTTTACAGATGACTTTTCCCCAACACTTTTATTTTCTTAAAAGAATATGTCTGTTCATGAATGATTTAAGGGATTTTTAATAACCTTTTTTATTTATTTTATTTTCTAATAAAACCATATTGGGAGTTTTATTTCTGCTGTAAATTTCATCTGTGCAGAAAGTTTTTCAAATTAGCTGAACTTGTTTAATGTGTTTGTGGCACTTGTGAGAGTTATTCGTCATGCAACCAAGATGTATCACAAAGTTATATGTAATATGATGTATATAAACAGAGTTATATGCCAAGAGTTAAAGCTTTACTTGAGAATCAGATGGTATACAGAGCTTCTTTAAAATATATATATATATGGTGTATACCACCATGTATACTCCACTATTGTCCAAGTTGTATTGATCACAATCTTCAATGCAATTCTTCAGCATGCCAGAAGTTACAGATGATACACATTTTAAAAGCTTTATTTAGAATTTAAAGTAAACAATTCAGTATATTTTTTTATCTATTGGGGATTTTTTACAGATGACTTTTCCCCAACACTTTTATTTTCTTAAAAGAATATGTCTGTTCATGAATGATTTAAGGGATTTTTAATAACCTTTTTTATTTATTTTATTTTCTAATAAAACCATATTGGGAGTTTTATTTCTGCTGTAAATTTCATCTGTGCAGAAAGTTTTTCAAATTAGCTGAACTTGTTTAATGTGTTTGTGGCACTTGTGAGAGTTATTCGTCATGCAACCAAGATGTATCACAAAGTTATATGTAATATGATGTATATAAACAGAGTTATATGCCAAGAGTTAAAGCTTTACTTGAGAATCAGATGGTATACAGAGCTTCTTTAAAATATATATATATATGGTGTATACCACCATGTATACTCCACTATTGTCCAAGTTGTATTGATCACAATCTTCAATGCAATTCTTCAGCATGCCAGAAGTTACAGATGATACACATTTTAAAAGCTTTATTTAGAATTTAAAGTAAACAATTCAGTATATTTTTTTATCTATTGGGGATTTTTTACAGATGACTTTTCCCCAACACTTTTATTTTCTTAAAAGAATATGTCTGTTCATGAATGATTTAAGGGATTTTTAATAACCTTTTTTATTTATTTTATTTTCTAATAAAACCATATTGGGAGTTTTATTTCTGCTGTAAATTTCATCTGTGCAGAAAGTTTTTCAAATTAGCTGAACTTGTTTAATGTGTTTGTGGCACTTGTGAGAGTTATTCGTCATGCAACCAAGATGTATCACAAAGTTATATGTAATATGATGTATATAAACAGAGTTATATGCCAAGAGTTAAAGCTTTACTTGAGAATCAGATGGTATACAGAGCTTCTTTAAAATATATATATATATGGTGTATACCACCATGTATACTCCACTATTGTCCAAGTTGTATTGATCACAATCTTCAATGCAATTCTTCAGCATGCCAGAAGTTACAGATGATACACATTTTAAAAGCTTTATTTAGAATTTAAAGTAAACAATTCAGTATATTTTTTTATCTATTGGGGATTTTTTACAGATGACTTTTCCCCAACACTTTTATTTTCTTAAAAGAATATGTCTGTTCATGAATGATTTAAGGGATTTTTAATAACCTTTTTTATTTATTTTATTTTCTAATAAAACCATATTGGGAGTTTTATTTCTGCTGTAAATTTCATCTGTGCAGAAAGTTTTTCAAATTAGCTGAACTTGTTTAATGTGTTTGTGGCACTTGTGAGAGTTATTCGTCATGCAACCAAGATGTATCACAAAGTTATATGTAATATGATGTATATAAACAGAGTTATATGCCAAGAGTTAAAGCTTTACTTGAGAATCAGATGGTATACAGAGCTTCTTTAAAATATATATATATATGGTGTATACCACCATGTATACTCCACTATTGTCCAAGTTGTATTGATCACAATCTTCAATGCAATTCTTCAGCATGCCAGAAGTTACAGATGATACACATTTTAAAAGCTTTATTTAGAATTTAAAGTAAACAATTCAGTATATTTTTTTATCTATTGGGGATTTTTTACAGATGACTTTTCCCCAACACTTTTATTTTCTTAAAAGAATATGTCTGTTCATGAATGATTTAAGGGATTTTTAATAACCTTTTTTATTTATTTTATTTTCTAATAAAACCATATTGGGAGTTTTATTTCTGCTGTAAATTTCATCTGTGCAGAAAGTTTTTCAAATTAGCTGAACTTGTTTAATGTGTTTGTGGCACTTGTGAGAGTTATTCGTCATGCAACCAAGATGTATCACAAAGTTATATGTAATATGATGTATATAAACAGAGTTATATGCCAAGAGTTAAAGCTTTACTTGAGAATCAGATGGTATACAGAGCTTCTTTAAAAAATATATATATATGGTGTATACCACCATGTATACTCCACTATTGTCCAAGTTGTATTGATCACAATCTTCAATGCAATTCTTCAGCATGCCAGAAGTTACAGATGATACACATTTTAAAAGCTTTATTTAGAATTTAAAGTAAACAATTCAGTATATTTTTTTATCTATTGGGGATTTTTTACAGATGACTTTTCCCCAACACTTTTATTTTCTTAAAAGAATATGTCTGTTCATGAATGATTTAAGGGATTTTTAATAACCTTTTTTATTTATTTTATTTTCTAATAAAACCATATTGGGAGTTTTATTTCTGCTGTAAATTTCATCTGTGCAGAAAGTTTTTCAAATTAGCTGAACTTGTTTAATGTGTTTGTGGCACTTGTGAGAGTTATTCGTCATGCAACCAAGATGTATCACAAAGTTATATGTAATATGATGTATATAAACAGAGTTATATGCCAAGAGTTAAAGCTTTACTTGAGAATCAGATGGTATACAGAGCTTCTTTAAAATATATATATATATGGTGTATACCACCATGTATACTCCACTATTGTCCAAGTTGTATTGATCACAATCTTCAATGCAATTCTTCAGCATGCCAGAAGTTACAGATGATACACATTTTAAAAGCTTTATTTAGAATTTAAAGTAAACAATTCAGTATATTTTTTTATCTATTGGGGATTTTTTACAGATGACTTTTCCCCAACACTTTTATTTTCTTAAAAGAATATGTCTGTTCATGAATGATTTAAGGGATTTTTAATAACCTTTTTTATTTATTTTATTTTCTAATAAAACCATATTGGGAGTTTTATTTCTGCTGTAAATTTCATCTGTGCAGAAAGTTTTTCAAATTAGCTGAACTTGTTTAATGTGTTTGTGGCACTTGTGAGAGTTATTCGTCATGCAACCAAGATGTATCACAAAGTTATATGTAATATGATGTATATAAACAGAGTTATATGCCAAGAGTTAAAGCTTTACTTGAGAATCAGATGGTATACAGAGCTTCTTTAATATATATATATATATGGTGTATACCACCATGTATACTCCACTATTGTCCAAGTTGTATTGATCACAATCTTCAATGCAATTCTTCAGCATGCCAGAAGTTACAGATGATACACATTTTAAAAGCTTTATTTAGAATTTAAAGTAAACAATTCAGTATATTTTTTTATCTATTGGGGATTTTTTACAGATGACTTTTCCCCAACACTTTTATTTTCTTAAAAGAATATGTCTGTTCATGAATGATTTAAGGGATTTTTAATAACCTTTTTTATTTATTTTATTTTCTAATAAAACCATATTGGGAGTTTTATTTCTGCTGTAAATTTCATCTGTGCAGAAAGTTTTTCAAATTAGCTGAACTTGTTTAATGTGTTTGTGGCACTTGTGAGAGTTATTCGTCATGCAACCAAGATGTATCACAAAGTTATATGTAATATGATGTATATAAACAGAGTTATATGCCAAGAGTTAAAGCTTTACTTGAGAATCAGATGGTATACAGAGCTTCTTTAAAATATATATATATATGGTGTATACCACCATGTATACTCCACTATTGTCCAAGTTGTATTGATCACAATCTTCAATGCAATTCTTCAGCATGCCAGAAGTTACAGATGATACACATTTTAAAAGCTTTATTTAGAATTTAAAGTAAACAATTCAGTATATTTTTTTATCTATTGGGGATTTTTTACAGATGACTTTTCCCCAACACTTTTATTTTCTTAAAAGAATATGTCTGTTCATGAATGATTTAAGGGATTTTTAATAACCTTTTTTATTTATTTTATTTTCTAATAAAACCATATTGGGAGTTTTATTTCTGCTGTAAATTTCATCTGTGCAGAAAGTTTTTCAAATTAGCTGAACTTGTTTAATGTGTTTGTGGCACTTGTGAGAGTTATTCGTCATGCAACCAAGATGTATCACAAAGTTATATGTAATATGATGTATATAAACAGAGTTATATGCCAAGAGTTAAAGCTTTACTTGAGAATCAGATGGTATACAGAGCTTCTTTAAAATATATATATATATGGTGTATACCACCATGTATACTCCACTATTGTCCAAGTTGTATTGATCACAATCTTCAATGCAATTCTTCAGCATGCCAGAAGTTACAGATGATACACATTTTAAAAGCTTTATTTAGAATTTAAAGTAAACAATTCAGTATATTTTTTTATCTATTGGGGATTTTTTACAGATGACTTTTCCCCAACACTTTTATTTTCTTAAAAGAATATGTCTGTTCATGAATGATTTAAGGGATTTTTAATAACCTTTTTTATTTATTTTATTTTCTAATAAAACCATATTGGGAGTTTTATTTCTGCTGTAAATTTCATCTGTGCAGAAAGTTTTTCAAATTAGCTGAACTTGTTTAATGTGTTTGTGGCACTTGTGAGAGTTATTCGTCATGCAACCAAGATGTATCACAAAGTTATATGTAATATGATGTATATAAACAGAGTTATATGCCAAGAGTTAAAGCTTTACTTGAGAATCAGATGGTATACAGAGCTTCTTTAAAATATATATATATATGGTGTATACCACCATGTATACTCCACTATTGTCCAAGTTGTATTGATCACAATCTTCAATGCAATTCTTCAGCATGCCAGAAGTTACAGATGATACACATTTTAAAAGCTTTATTTAGAATTTAAAGTAAACAATTCAGTATATTTTTTTATCTTTTGGGGATTTTTTACAGATGACTTTTCCCCAACACTTTTATTTTCTTAAAAGAATATGTCTGTTCATGAATGATTTAAGGGATTTTTAATAACCTTTTTTATTTATTTTATTTTCTAATAAAACCATATTGGGAGTTTTATTTTTGCTATAAGTTTCATCTGTGTAGAAAATTTTTCAAATTAGCAGAACTTGTTTAATGTGTTTGTGGCACTTGTGAGAGTTATTCATCATGAAACCAAGATGTATCACAAAGTTATATGTAATATGATGTATATAAACAGAGTTTCATCCCTGGCAGTTTCAGAAGGGTGTTACACTCCGCTTGCTTTTGATTAAAAAAATAGCACCCTTTTTGCCATTCATTTAAAAAATAACATCCATCTCGTCCTTCACTCAAAATACTGCCATCCTCACTGCCTTTTGTATTAAAAAATTTGTGTGCATGACATGTACTGATTTATTGTTGTGTTTTGAAATGGTTAGCCTAACTTTTAAATATCATAAGTGCCTGTTGAAATCCAAAAAGTACCTTCAAGAAACTAAATAGTGTCTCTTTCAGAATCTAAGAAGTACCCTTGGTTGAATCCTAGAACAAGCGAGACACTTGGCGGCATCAAATTTGGTGAAGCAATAAATGAGTTTTTCTTGCTACCGGTTTGTTTCTTGCAATTTTTCCATTCCTACTGTGTTTGATTGGATGATTTATTGTTGTTTGTTCTGGAAATTGGATTAGGTTTTGTTTTAGAGCAAAGATAGAAGAAGGTCTTGATTGGATTATTGTGTGTCAAATTTGTTGAATTATGTTTGTGGAATTTGTTCTGTGAAGTTTAATGGTTTGACGTTTTTTTGTGTCATAGAAAGATAATTCCGATGAAATATTTAAAAAAAAAAAAAAGATGAAAAACAAAGGTGTTATGAAAATGATCATTAAATCTTAGAACAAGCGAGACACTTGGCAGCATTGCGTTTGGCGAAGCGATAAATGAATTTTTCTTGATAACGATTTGTTTTTGCATTGTTTCCACACCTACTGTGGTTTGATCTGGAAATTGGATTGGTTTATCAGGGAGTTAGAATGATTTTGTCCGATTGATTGGTTTAATGTGGGTTGTGTCATATGGTTGTGTTTGTTAGAATGTGTTTGTGACACAAGTTTTGTGTTGAGTTGTTTTTTTATTTGTGTGTTTTGTAAAGGGAAGTGAAGTTTAATGGTTTGATGTGTTATGTTTTAAAGTGGCTAAATCATGTTAAGTTATTTTGGCTTTTTTTGTTGTTGTTGTTGTTATTTCCTAAAATGTTTGAGTTCTGCTTTTTTGTAAATGAATGTAATTTTTAAAATTTGTTTTTGAGAAGATTGTAAATAAGGATATTTAAGGATAAATTTAAATTTCGCCCACCCAGCTGATTTCATGTGTATGAAGCAGGACAGAAATGTCTCCCATGAAGTGATTTAGTTATGTTTGAGGACGATTGTTAAAATTTACACATGTTCTTTGGGGATGCAGAGAGAGTGTAGAAGAATAATGTAATGTGTGTGCATTATTGCTGTTTGAGGACAGTGATGAAGATAGTGAAACATTTTAATTGTATATGACACATTTTAAAGTATTTTTATTTACTTCAGAGCCGTAGCTAAAGGGGTGCCAGGGCGGGGGGGGGGAGGGGGGCTCAGCACCCCCTGAAAAGTTTTGAGACCCCCCTGGGAAAGTTGCCAATACCACCAAATGAAATTCTGTTTCAAAAATCTAAATGAAAATCTGTTCAAAAATTGAACTTAGTTTTGGGGGCTTTTTACAGCTTGGCATAAATACTAAATTGTAGTATTTGTTTAAAAACTGAAAATAAGTGCATCAATGTGCAGGCATCCTGTCTGCACATATTCAGAATAAGCAACCTTTTGCTAATGCAAACATTGACTTTTGTATTAGCTATATACTGAATTTTTTTCATTTTGCTGCGTTTTCCATTATTAGCGTAAAACAAAGTTATTCTCTTGAGTTTAATAGTAAATATGATGCTTATGATAAACAACATTATGTTTCATATATCAGTCATGCTAGATTTTTAAAAAATTATATATATATATATATATATATTACAAAATTTAATTTTTTCTGTAATCTGCTAAATTATACCACAAAACTTAACCATTTAATAATGTTCCGTGTATAACCCCGGCTTATTAAAATAACTGTTATTCTTAAAATAGTCTTTTACTATCCATATGTAAAGCCAGTTTATCCTAATCCACTTAATAATATTTATTCGAAAGTAGTTATATTTAAAAATGGCGATAGCATTTTAAAGTTATTCTTTAAATAGAACATCTTTATTTTAATCCATTATTATTATTCCCGTGTAATCAAGTTGTCATAACTTCTTTATTTAAATGCTAAAATATCACATCTCTTAAATTATTCTACTCAGAAAACCCTATTCCCATAAAATTATTCTATTAAATATTAAATGTCTATTAAAATATTTCCAAAAAGCTTTCATTTTTTTTTCTTCTACCTCAAAGATTCATTTTCTTTTTTTATTACGTATTACATTCAAAGTTTAACCAAAGCCTCAAAGCAGATAAATTGGTTTGTTATATGGCACGCATCTGGTACGAGATTATCGAATTCTGTAGAAAACTGTAGAAGATTCTTTGCGCCAAGGAAACGTTTTTCATTAAGATAATTCCACCGGAAATGCTAAAAATTTCCTTAAAAGCCCTTGTGATTCGATGCAGGTCGGTCACGTGATGTGCTTTGTGTTCTTTCGCAAGTGAGTTTTAAACTCTCATGCACCCTGATTCAGTGGAGAATTTTGATGTTTAGCATTGACTAAATGAACGACTGTTTGATTAGACAATGGAATATTTGAAGGGCGATGTTGGTTAAAAGGAGTGACTGTTCGACGATGGAATTTTTTTTTTACATTTGGTCTGCAATAAATTTAATCAGAGCATTTCCCCGAAACCTAAGATCATTGTTTTTTTTTTTAACTAAATGAATTCGGTGCCATTGTGTTCTTCTTTCTTTCATTCTGCATGCTGCTCGGCCTACTACTGCTTAAAGTTCCGATTTCGACTGCATTAATTTGGAGATGTTTATAATCTTTTTTCTTTGACTGCTGTTAACTTCAAAGTGTGCCAGAAATTCCTCTATTTTGTGACATATATATATATATATATATATATGTATTTCACTGGCACCCGGCTAACCAAAATATACCAATGAATCTTATTTATTTGCATCGTGTCTTTATCTTAAATATTATCAATCATAATTATTATTTTTTAATTTCCTCACTTAACATAAATTATTTGTGTTGATTTCACAGATTTTTTAAACTTTCTTTTATTATAATTTAAATTATACTTATATTTATGTCCATTTTTCAATTAAATTCACCTAGTTTTAAAAAAATATGCATGCCTAAAAGTGTTTTTTTAATTCAGAATGAAGTTTATGTAAGACATGATAAATTGAATAGTGTTAAATACTGCATAATAATATCCTTCATCAAACATTTTAATTTTAAAACAGATTTTTTATCTATTGAGTATAGTACCCAGATTCTTGAATAAAATTTGTTTGGAAGAAATGTTCATACCGAATGAAATTTTACCATAAGAAATAATCATAATATTAACCGTATCCACCTCACAAGTTACTTTGTATATTTATCTGTTATACACAATTAACTGTATAGTACAACAAAATATAGCAATGCATTATAGTACTGTCAACTACATGAAAAGTATATATATATATATATATATAAACTTTTTATGAAGATGATTTAATACGAGAAAATGGCAGTTTGTTAAAGATGGTGAATGATTGCAGTTGATATCAAGAATTATGGCGAGGAGGTTAGGCAATGATGAAACACCACAAGAATTTCTTCAATAAGATGCAGCCAATTTCCAAATAAATTGTTTATTAACAACCATGACGATGCCAGTAACAGTTCCCACAGTATCAGGTATACTTATAGTCCTCAGGCTCGACAATAGCTCACTACATCATTTAATAGATCTTAAAGAGCTGTTATGAAATTCTAAGTCAGTTGAACACCAGATAACAATTTGGTCAGCACTTCAAAACATGACAGAAATCTTCTCTCCAAAATCTTGCAAGCAAGATTTGTTCACGGCGTGTAGCGTTATTGAAAACGACATAACGAGCGCACGATCCAATGAGTGAGAGGCGAAATTAAGCTAAGCGAATGAGGTGAGAGGAAGAAGATTTAACACAAAAGAATCCCCATCGTAGCTGCACATTGATTTTGACGGGAAAAATACCCAGCACGCGAAGCAAATCATGGAATAAAAAATTTAAAAATAAATGGCTTTTAAAAACGTTGGAAATGACAACAAGCGTCTCTCAGAATTTTATAGATTGGGGAGTTGATGAAAGTTACGAATAAACTTAAAGTTTTAGATTAAAAATTTGGAATAAGATAATTATTAATATACATGTTATTACTTTTAAAAGGACATTAAATAGGAATAAATATTATTAAAAATTAAGGAAATAATGACTATGTCAGAAGTTAGCAAAATAAAAATTTTATATAACATATATATATGTATATATATATATATATGAAATTTAGGTAAATATGTTTTGCAACTGGAAAATCCAACAGAAAAACTGAGGCAAGTGCATTAAAACTGACAAACAGATTAAAAGATTTGTGAGGTCGGCTGACTGCCCTGAACACTAAACACTAAGCATGAAAATTATGCAATTTAAAGAAATTTTTTGTTTTACAAATACATTTTTACAGTTAGAACCGGCCTTAGCTGAGGCAAGTTAGGGTAGTGACCCAGAACACTAAACACTAAGGAGTAATAGATTTATAGAAAAACTAGTGTAAATGCCCGTCCCAGTCATCATCACTGAGATTCTTACGACCGCAGGACAGTTCTTTAAATCCATTGTAAATCGTTGTCTTAGATAGTGCTTTTTTACCAAATGTCAATTTCATTCTATCGCTACACTATTTCTGTGTCACACCTTGTTGACCTTGTCACAAGCTTGTTGAAAGTCATGAAAAATCAGGGCTCTGAAGTCTCTTCGACAGAACTCCATAATTATTTAATGTATCTGATTTTTGTAAAATCACAGTAAATAGAATTTCACAGCTTTTGATGCTCTGAAAAAGTAGACATTCATGTAACTGTTTGAATTTTGATAAAAATCGTCTGTGCTGAAAGCAGCTGTTTTTTTGTTGATAGACTAAAAAAACTTAACAGTACTCGACCTCATATAACAAGGAGTTACTTAATCTGTATCCACATTTTTGACTGTAGATTAAATCCTTTGATAAAATCTGAAAGTAGCAAAGCAGTGTAATTTGTAAAGTAGTCTGTAGTCACTATTTTTTAAAACAAGCTGTTGTAGTTAACTAGATTTTCAATAAAGTACTTGTAGTTCACTAAAAAAAAAATTAGCTTTTCTGACCACTTGTTTGGAGTGACACATCCTGTATTTTTGTCTGATTAAAGTGGATTCTGACCTTAGTTTCATATATAAACATTGTTTCTACTTGACATTTATTACCACCCCTAAATATTTTTACTAATAAATTTGTGACTTGCTGTATAAAAAATGATATTTTATTCTTATAAATTTAATTTATCTGAATTGATATTTTAATTTTCCAACTCTTATTTTTACAAATGTTTTTCTAGTTTTAAACATACAATAGGGTAAAAACACCAATAGTCGTTCACTTTTTAATAGTCGACTAACTTTGCTAAACAAAATGGCTGATTACTACTCCAAAAATACTCAATTTTCTTCTACCCACAATACTTTGCTGTTGGCGAATGATTGGAAAGAGGATTCTGAGTGTTGGGAAATGATGTTATTTCATTTGGAACTACAAATAAACTATTTATAAAGCATTTTATCTCTTTGTTGCCGACTTTTGGTGCACTTATGTTATATTTATGCTCTTCCTTCAACTTGGTCACTTACAAAGTCTTAAAAGCCTTTTTTATATATTTTTGAAAATTTCATTGACTGAATTTTCTTTTATAGTTATAGAACTCAATGAAAACTTGTGCTAACCATCTCAAATAGCATATGAGAACAGCAGTCTAGGCAGCTGAACAACATTCAGTTACATTTCACATTTGGACAGCGGAAGCATAAAATAAAATTCTGGTAGATTTTTTAAAAAATTATTCTTTAGTCATTTTCCATTTTCACCAGTCATATTTTTTTCTTATTGTATTGCATGTCAACTACTGGTGTGTGTGAGTATTGTATGATGTTGCTATGGCAACACCTTCCACTTGTGTGCCAAGTGATTTGCTGTTTTGTTATATGTGTTTTCTAATCTGTCATGTATACAAAAATCATCAATGCTAAATTTCATTGCCTTAATCTGGCAGTTTCCCAGGTTAGTGGAGAATCATTCTGGAAAAATCGAGTGCTGATAAACTTCGCCATCGTATAAAACAGTTTCAGTCCTAATAAGAATCGATTCGAAAATTCTCGTATAGGATGTACTAGAATCGATACTCACACAGATAAGTTAAAAAAGTAATTCCAAAATTTAACGATTAAATAGCGGAAAATTTAACTGTGAATTCTAAAAACAGGGATAAATCAATATTTCTGACTCTGATTTCATAGTAATATATTTATTCCTTTGGTTTTGCTATTTTAGTGACAGAGCTGCTGTCAATTTTTGTTAAGGGCCTTTTTCTTTCCAACTTAAATTGTTATATTTTTAGTTTAGAGCCTTGTTATTTGGGTTGCTACTTTATTAAGTTGTATTTTTCAAGTTCGTCTTCTCCCCCAAATCATAACTTTCTTAATTATGGTCTGATTTGAATAGGACATTTTTTGACATGCTTCCCAAATCATTTGGTTACAAACTAAATATTGATATTCTTTCTACAACTTTTGGTAACCACTATTTATGAACAATAATCCAATTTTTTTTCTTTTTTACAGTTCAAATATTTTATCCTTTGTTTAGCGCTACATTATTCAGTGTTCTCGTAAGTTAAGTGGTATTTCTCAAGTTTTGCCCCAAATCCTAACTTTCTTAATTATGGTCTGTACAAGAAACAAAATTGATATTAGAGATTAGAGATATAATTGAACATTACTTTTTATAATTGCATTAAAACCTGAATTGACTCCTTTTCATTTTGGTTTGAGTTGTGTGTTAGATTCGGGTTGCAGGTCAGATATTATTTTGTCAAGTTTGGGTCAATGAAATTTATTTTGTCTGGGTCGGGTTGCAGGTGGTCTTTGAATGGGATTTTTTATTTCAGTTGGGTTAAACCTGACCCATACAGGACTGTAATCTCTGGATAGGGAGAGGAGGAGACAAACTTGAAAAATACAATTTAACTAACGAAAACCCTGATTAACGTGTCTCTAAACCAAGTATAGAATGTTTGAACTGCTTCTAAAAAAGTCAGAAATGTTTATTATTGTTAATAAATAATGGTCACCAAGAGTTTCAGAAATAATATTAGTGTTTAGCTGGTAAAAAACTGACTTGGAAAGAGCGTCAAAAAAAGGTCCTGTTCAAATTAGACCATAATTAAGAAATTTGTGATTTGGGGGGAAGGGAAAGGAGACGTATTTTGAAAAACACAATTTAATAAACTAGTAACCCAAATGGCTCTAATCTAAAAATATACCAATTTAAGCTGGAAAGAAAAAAAGCCCTTATACAAAATTTGACATCAACTTTGCCACAAAAATAGTAAAATCGAAAGAATAAATATATTGCTATGAAATTATGCCAGAAATATCAATTTAACCCCATTAGCCCCTAACGGATGTAGGTGGATCTACAATAATTATGTGAAAGAAAATAAAAAGGAATTTTGTACTCATATCAAAGTATCAACTTCAGTGATAATTTGAACAAAAATAAAAAGGAGTGATTCTACCCATACCGAATTGACTGCAATGCTGATTTGATGCCATCTGCAATGCTGGGACTTATAAAGGTGATCTGTAGTGTACATTTATTCCTTATTCAATATCTCGAGTTCTATGTGTCCTATCCTCATAAAACTTGAACCATTTGTCTGGGTTTGTTTATCACCATCATCCCCACCATTTAATTTATGTTTCTCTATGCTATGGGTGTGCTGCAACTTCCTATATTTTCTTTTTTTTAATATTTTCCTTCATAGTATACATTTCTGTTTTATTTAAAATCTTAGACTCTACTTGTCCAATCTTCACACAATGTGTACATTCATCGTGGTTTGTATAGCGCCACCACCATTTAAGTTCTTGTTTACTCAAGGGGTGCTGCAATTCCCTGTATTGTCTGCTAAATAGTGTATATTTCTTCTTTATTAGATAACTTAGTTTCTATGGGTCCGACACTCACACATCTTGGAGAATTCATCTTGCTTTGTCCCCCACCACCAACATTTTCGTTCTGGTTCTCTCTACCAGGGGATGCTGCAATTTCCTGTATTGACTTTTATATTGTCTTCAGCTTCCATTTTTGATTGGCTTATGAAGCTTCCTTTAAGCTTCTTGGCTACACTTCTTCTTGAAATGTTAAACAAGATCTTCAATTTTTCAAAAGCTAATGTGAAATAGTAATTGCAAAATTAGTCATGTTACAGCAAAAGTAGTTTAACAACAAGAGTAATCTTAATTTAATTAGGTCAATTCTTCATAAAATCAGATCTGATGTCAGTTAAGAAGAATACTTAATTGACTAGATATATTAATAAAGCAAAATTGATAGTATCGATAAAATTGAGTTGACTATAGTATCGATAAAATTAATTAAAATATTGACATTTCCTATCACTATATGACTATTATGTGTACCAATTTGCATTTGTTAAAATATGTCAAATGCCTGTAATTAGGAATATTTCTATCATGCAATATATGCAAGCATATGAATGCATAGATAATGGAATATTAGTCATATTACAGGGAAAGTTGTCTAACAGCAAAAGTAATCATTATTTTTTAGGTCAATTCTTCATAAAATCAGTTCTGATGTCAGTTAAGAATAACAATTTATTGAGTATAGATATCAATAAAAAAAATTGATAGTATCGATAAAATCGTGTTGACTATAATATCGATAAAAATATTGACATTGCACATCACTATATTACCATTATGTGTACCAATTTGCATTCGTTAAAATAAGTCAATTGCCTGTAATTATGGATTTTTCTGACATACAATATATACAAACATTTGAATACATAGATATGTAACTAATATATACCTGGATACATGCATGACATTAAATATTTGGTGATTAAATGCTGGTACATGGCTAACATGTTAGTACTAATTTAATTGATTAATATCTAATGAAATTCTGAAAAAGTTTAAATAATGTATTGTCATCAGAAACACAAACCTGTAATTTCAGAAGTATATCACTGGAACATTATTTGATATGAATCATATATAAAAATCTAAGAATAATATACAGAGCTGTTGAATTATTTGAGTGAATTTCCGATAGGGTAAATTTTAGCACTTTATGTAGTGTATATAATATACAGATCTGTAGATCCTGTACAAGGATGGACAAATGAATTTTACTATCTTTTTCACTGTGGACGGTAATTTCTGAATGTGATTTGTTTTTTTAGTTGTTTACTTAGAGCGCATTCAGCAGACCTAACCAAAGTAACCAGTTTCTAACCGGTCGACAGACCTACTGGACGAACTGGTATTATTTACTAGCAGCGCCATCTATATTACATCATCGTAATTATAGTTGCAACTTCATTTGAGATAAATTTTCATGTTACCGATCACATCAGTTTAAAGCATGTAAGGTTTTGTGGTGATGAAAATTTTTTGTTGGGTTTAGGTCAAGCACAATTCTACTCTGTAGTAACCAAAATCTATCATCTGATCAAATATACAGCCCCCTACCTCACCAAAAACAAAATTTAATATCTCCCCGTCCAGCTCACAAAGCCTAAAATTTCCAAATATCTTTACATTTTATTAAATATTTTCTTCTCTATTCATTACTTTTTTGTACTAATAAATAAATCTCCAAATTTATTCTCTCCTGGCAAGAATACCCCTCGTAAAACTCATTTAAAATAAACAATATTAAATTAAAATATTTCTAATATAAATGAAATTTAAAATGATGCTATGGAACACAGGGTCATCCACTAATTATATTACACTTTAAGAGAAGGGGGATTAACAGAGTGTGACAGGGAGAAGTGGGTTAACAATTTGTGATGCCACATCTAAAATATGAAACGTAATTGTGAATTTGTTGCAAGCAGCATAATAAAGTTTATTAAAAAATATGCATTTTTATTCAAGTAGTATTTGGTATGATTTTCTTCTTTTTAAATTGCAACAGCTTCAATTGAAAGCACCCGAGATCTTAACAGTTTTATAGTATTTATGTCAGTAGGTAATAGATTACACGTTTATATGTTTACATTATGTTTTTCATAAAATTAACTATAGATTAATACTTGGAAAAATTGTGATATCACAACCGGGGAGATAACTTTGTAGCATGACATTTTGTGACTCATACATAGAAAAGGGATGATAAAACCTACAAAATTTGTGTGACATAATTAACAGATGATCCAAAAAGAGAAAAATATTTTTGTTACATAACATGCTGAAAATGAGCCATTTCATGTGAAGGTAAGAGAATTTAAAGAAATTGACTTATGTTATATTGCTGTTTTAACCCTCTGAGCGTCTGAGGGTTTTCCTGCATTTTCATAAGAATATTTGTAAAAGTTGAAATAATTTAAATTTTCTTTCCCTATTTGTTTGTTAAACACATTTCGTATCTCTTTATGTTATATTTATCTTAAACTGCAATCTTGTTAAAAAAATTGTCCAGAGGTGATTTAAGTTGTTTTGGGAAAACGTTAAAAATACAGGCAAAATGCTTAGAGGGTTAAGAGATTCTCAAATGATATGAATATTTGATTGAATTTCGCAGTAGCAGCTATATTCCCATTATTGTGGGAAATGAGTATCCATATACTTAAAGCTAACCCGCTTTTTCGTTTTCCATGCAAAAATCGCTTTTATACGCGCGCGCGAGCTTTCAGCCAATCAGCTAGAGGCTTTTACTGTCCAGAGACAATTTGGATTCCGGTATGTTTCAGCCAATGAGGTGAAGGCTTTTTCCTCTCTTTAAAAGCGTATTTGGATTACAATTCCATGTGGGTGTTGAAACTTTATGGATTTCTTTTATTAAGGTATTTTTTCATTTTACCGTATTTATTTTCTTTTTATGTCGTATGTATTTTACTACTTTGAATTTTTTATAGCTAACCCTTTTTTTTGAGAGAGAGAGAGATTTAGTGGCACGAAATTCCGCAAATCATTTCCGATTTAAACAAACTATTAAGATGCAAGTGTAAAATTTCAGTTTTTTAAACTTTTCATGTCCTTCTGTACACATTTTAATATGTAATTCTGTGTGATATGATTAAATTCAGGTTTTCTCAGCGATGATCACAGTATTTTTACCAAATAACTTTTGTATTAAACAAGATTTTTTGGTTATTAAGCATAGCTAAACACGAAAGAAAACTTTGTTATTTTAGGATTTTTATGTGAATTATTTGCATACATTTATAAGGCGAGTTTCACTGAATAATTCAAGAAAAAAAAATCTCATCATTATACATATTTAGTTATGCATTATTCATTATTTACTTGGCCTTTACTTTTAATATTTCAAACTTACAGCTGAATGTAACTATTAAAACATTTGAAATACTGTATTCGTAAAATGAAATTTCAGCTTAAACACTCGACAGTTACTTTTAGTTATGCATTATTAATTATTTACTTGGCCTTTACTTTTAATATTTCAAACTTACAGCTGAATGTAACTATTAAAACATTTGAAATACTGTATTCGTAAAATGAAATTTCAGCTTAAACACTCGACAATTACTTTTAAGTTAAATTCAGGTTTTCTCAGTGACGATCACAGTATTTTTACCAAATAATTAAAAGTACTACATGCATGCATCTATCTATCTATCTATCTATCTATCTCTCTCTCTATATATATATACCCTTAAATCTGCATAACTTAAAACCGGAGTTTATGTAGATTTTAGAATTTTGCAGGTTTCTGGTCACTGTTTTGTTTACATATTTTAAACAAAAATTTCAATTTAATAATGCACTGAAAATTATAATGAATACTTACAATTAAACACAAATAAATTGTCTTACAAAAGCTCTGTAACCACATTGTTAACAAAACAAAACATTTCACGAAAAACACATTATTTCCCCGATATTTTCCCACAATTAATCAATAAATTTCATGATATTTTATTGTGATTTTAAACCATGAACTTTAGTACTTTTCTGTTATACGGACACTATGCCAAAATGTATGTATGTATGTATGTATGTATGTTTGGCGACAATAGTGTCTGAATTATTATTTTTTTACGAAAAACACATTATTTCCCCGATATTTTCCCACAACTAATCAATAAATTTCATGATATTTTACTGTGAAATTAAACCATGAACTTTAGTACTTTTCTGTTATACGGACACTATGCCAAAATGTATGTATGTATGTTTGGCGACAATGGTGTCCGTATAACGGAAAAGTGCCTGAATTATTATTTTTATATATATATATAAAATATAAACATAATTGGCGACACAGCAAGTTTTCTGGATTTCTCCCTGGCTCTCTAACCACATTGTTAACAAAACAAAAAATTCACGAAAAACACATTATTTCCCCGATATTTTCCCACAACTAATCAATAAATTTCATGATATTTTATTGTGATTTTAAACCATGAACTTTAGTACTTTTCTGTTATACGGACACTATGCCAAAATGTATGTATGTTTGGCGACAATGGTGTCCGTATAACGGAAAAGTGCCTGAATTATTATTTATATATATATATATATATAAAATATAAACATAATTGTGAACACAGCAAGTTTTCTGGATTTCTACCTGTATGTGAAAGTCGAAGATGAATTTCATTCATTCAATGACCTTTTTAAAAGTTTCAAGTTTGGATTGAGTGCACATGAACATAGAAACCGATACCTATTTCTATGTTCATGATTGAGTTATTTGGATATCTTTTCGTATAGCACAGAAAATCATTTCTCCCGCTTTCGTAATAGAGATAAATTCTGGTGTATTTTTTCTTCTTCTTTTTATATCATAAATACTTTTCTACTTTAAATTTTTTTAACCTAATAGTAATTGTCGCGTTTCTAAGCTGAAATTTCATTTTTCGAATGCAGTATTTCAAAGGTTTTAATAAATACATTCAGCTGTAAGTTTGAAATATTTAAAATATTAAAAGTAAAGGTCAAGTAAATAATTAATAATGCATAACTAAATATGTATAATGATCAGAATGACATTAAAATGTGTACAGAATGACATGAAAATTTTAAAAAACTGAAATTTTGCACTTGCAACTTAATTGTAAATTTCATTGTTTACATTGGAAACGATTTGTGGATTTTAAGAATTTGCGGAACTTCGTGTCACCAAATTACTAAATCTCTCTCTCGCACTCTCCAAAAAAAAGGGTTAGTTTAAAAAAATTCAAAGTAGCAAAATACATACAACACAAAAAGAAAATAAATACGGTAAAATGAAAAAAATACTTAATACTTTCTATAATAATAGAAATCCATAAACTTTCAACAACGACATCGAACGAACGTATCCCATCTTTTGTTTCTGACGTTTGTGATAAGGAACGCTCCATTGGCCCCCTCCGCTCATTGGCTAAATTGTAAAGGGCAAAATTGGGGGACAAAATGACTACAGCATTTCTGAGTAAAGAAAAAATCTGAAATTCACAGAAATTTTTCTGAAAGGTTTCAGCACAGGGAGAGAGGGTAAATGCCCTCTCGGCAATAATTATTTTTGTTGCAAGTTGGGTTAACTGTCTTTACGGTTCGAGTCGATTTCAGACTGAGTGTAGATTTCTGCAAGTCGGATTTGGATTAACCCGATTTTTCAAAAGTTAATTCAGTGTATTATTTCAGATTAAAACTATACCTATAATAATATGTTTGTGTGTATTGAGGTTTGTATAGATGTTTGTGTGAGTGCTGTTTTTAATAAAGACAGTTTCATTTTTCACACGAACCTTTCAAAAAATTCACATTCTTTGCGCAATCCTTTAACAAAAATCGCATTTTTTTCGTGAACCTTTAACAAAATTCGCATTTTTTCTGTATCTTTTTTTGTCGAGATTCACATTTTTTTTTCAGTGATAAGTTGACGAAATTTGTGTTTTTTCTGCAACTTTTTTCGCGAAATTTGCGTTATTTTCTGCGATTCTTTTACGAAACTTGCGTTTTTCTGTGATCCTTAGACGAAATTTTCATTTTTCGCAATCCTTTGATAATAATCGCATTTTCTCTGCTGCCTTTTGATGAGATTCATGATTTTTCAGCAATCTTTCGATGAAATTCGTCTTTTTTCAGTGATCTTTGAAAAAATTCGCATTTTTCTCGCGATACTTTAACGAAATTTGCGTTTTCCAGCGATTTTTTGATAAAATACATTTTATTCCGCAATTTTTAGACGAAATTTGGCAAAAAAGCGCTTTTTTTTGGTGAAATTTCCTGTTTTGCGATTCTTTGACAAAATTTGCTCATCTTTTGTGAGCCTTTTGCATAAATCATGTTTTTCTGTGGCCTTTTAACAAAATTTACGTTTTACATAATCCTTTGATGAAATTAGTGTTTTTCCCGTGATCATTTGACGAAATCTAGGATTTTTTTCCCGCAAAGATTGATTATATGTTTTTAGTCTGCAGGTGCCCTAAAAAGTTTGTGACGCCCGTCGCTGCATTGCACACATTCTGCCATGGTGTATCAAACAAACAAAATTCATCCTAAAGAATTATTGTTTCGTTTCTGGAAATGAACAACTGTCAACTCATTGGCTGAATTATAAAGGGTGAAATGTGTAGGCATTGAGTATCATCTATACTATTAATATTGGTAAACGTCTGTCTGTGTGTGTGTTGGTGTGTCTGACGTCTGTAAGCGCAAAACTCTGCATGCAGACGACGGACCTAAGCGCTTTTGTATACAAAAATTCGGAAGGGGAGTTTTTAAAATTCACAACATTTTGCGGGGTGAGAGGAGGGGTGTGAACGAATTTTAAAAATGAGTCCGCATCAAAAATTGTGGCGGCGGGGGGAAGTATGTTTTGCCCACACGGGGCGGAGACTTTTCTAAATTTTGCTGACACCACTCATATGATATATCATTCGAAAGTCCTGCGTTAGTCAAGTTCAACTCATTGGCTGAATTGTAAAGTGCTTAATGTGTCAAACATTAGCGGAAAGAAAGTGCGCAATTTGTTCGTTCATTGAAAAAATCGTGAAATTCGTTAATCGATAGTCGATAAATTGCGAAATTCGTCAATCGATAGCGGAAAAATCACAAAATTCATTAATCGACAGTTGAAAAATCACAAAATTCAACAACTGGTTTCGGGAGAAAAGTTTTCGAATATCGTCGAATGGCTTCGAGAAAAAAAATCACATCTGTCAATTTCAGGGAAAAAATCGTGAAATTCGCCAAATGGTTTCGAAATTTGTCGAGCGACATCAGAGAAAAGAAAACCTTTTTCCATTCAATTATCGCAATTGGTGAGTGTGACTATTATGTTTGACCAGTGGTGGCCATAAAGTCCATTGCCAAATTTTCAGTATTACTCGCTGTTTGGCAAGTGCTAATTTTGTCCTACACTTCAAAACTCTTTTGATCATCACATCAGTTTTCAGGACAATTTTTTTACGGAAGACCATTTGATGACTTTCGTGATTTTTCCGTTAACGATTGACCAATTTTACTGCTATCGATTGTTGAATTTTATAATTTATCAACTATTGATTAGCGAATTTCATGATTTTTTCCATGAACGTTTGACGAATTGCGCAAAAAAATGAAGAATATCGTTAAATTGTCTTGGGTAAAAAAAAAATTAATATTGTCAAATGCCTTCGAGAAAAAAGTTGCAAGTTGAAATGCCTGTGACCTCTTTTTCATGTTATGCATCTCTGGGGTCCATCCCCCCACTCCCCCCCAAGTGGGACACTTTTCTAAATTTTACACACACCCCCTTATGTGATATATCGCTGGAAAAGTCCTTGACCGCTTATTCATGTTATGCATCTCCGGGGTTCATCCCGCCACTTCCCCTCCCCCTAAGGGAGGCACTTTTCTAAATTTTGTTGACACCCCTCATGTCATATATTGTTGGAAAGGTCTGTGACTGCTTAATCATATTATGCATCTCAGATGTCCATCTCCCCACTTTGCCCCCCCCCCCTCCCCCAAGGGGTACATTCTAAATTTTGAACACAACCCTCATGTTATATATCATTGGAAAGGTCTGTGACCACTTAATCATGTTATGCATCTCCGGTGACCATCTCCCCACTTTGCCCCCCAGAGGTACTTTTGTTAATTTTGCACACACCCCTCATGTGGTATATCGATGGAAAGGTCTGTGACTGCTTAATCATATTATGTTACCCACTATGAAATTTGTCAAGTTAAAGCAACTATAAATTTTATTTTTATGGTACTATCAAGTTGTTTGCTGTCAAATTTTGATGGGTCCCATCTAGTAGTTTTTAATGCATTGTCAGAATACACTTTGCTTTTCATAAATTGTAAAATATGATAGATTAACATCTTTATTTATTCCAGATGCATATATCTATAAAAGTTGTTAAAGAGAAAACATCGCTTAGATATCCATTATATCACTTAAAGCAGACAAAAATATTTAAAGTATGGAACAAAACATTGCTTTTCAAGAACGTTTTACAGAAGCACCTTCTGACTCGCATCAAGGAAAATCTTTTATTTGTGAAATATGCAACAAGAAATTATTTCAAAAGAGTGATTTAAACAAACATATGATAGTTCATACTGGTGAGAAACCTTTTGAGTGTGAGATATGCAACAAGAAATTTTCAGACCAAGCTAATTTGAAAAGACATCTGCTAATTCATACTAGTGAGAAACCATTTGCATGTGAGATATGCAACAAGAAATTCTCTCAGAAGAGTACTTTAATCTCACATTTGTTAGTTCATACTGCTGAGAAATCTTTTGCATGTGAGATATGTAACAAGAAATTTTCTCACAAGAGTAATTTGAAAACTCATCTGTTAGTTCATACTGGTAAAAAACCTTTTGCATGTGAGATATGTAACAAGAAATTCTTAAAAAAGAGTAATTTAAGTGAACATTTGTTGGTTCATACTGGTGAGAAACCATTTGTATGTGACATATGCAGCAAGAAATTCTTTCTGCAAAGTCATTTAAGTAAACATTTGTTAGTTCATACTGGTGAAAAACCATTTGCGTGTGAGATATGTAACAAGAAATTCTCTAAAAAGAATGATTTAAGCAGACATTTGTTAATTCATACTGGTGAGAAACCTTATGCATGTGAAATATGCAACAAGAAATTTTCAGACAAGGGTAATTTGAAAAGACATCTGTTAATTCATACTGGTGAGAAGCCATTTGCATGTGAGATATGCAACAAGAAATGCTGTCGAAAAACCGAGTTAAACAGACACTTGTTAATTCATAGTGGTGAGAAACCTTTTGCATGTGAGATATCTAACAAGAAATTCTCTCAAAAGAGTCGTTTAAGCAGACATTTGTTAGTTCATACTGATGTGAAACCTTTTGTTTGTGAGACATGCAATAAGAAATTTCCACTAAAGGGTCATCTAAGTGCTCATTTATGCTCTCATAATTTGTGATTTCCTATCAACTAGTTTCGGTATTTTTTTTAAATGAAATAAAATTCTTAAATTTTTTTATTTAGTGGTTTTTTGTAATGATGTGTGTGTGTGTGTGTGTGTCATATATTGTTTATGTATCTATATATTAAATAAATTGTTTCAATGTATGTGTTAAATAGTTTAAATATTAAACAAGTTGCTTTGATAGATTGGTTGTTATTACATACAGCAATAACAGTCTGCAGAGTTTCTTAAATATAAATGACGTTTGCTGAAAATTGTGTAATTTTTTTTTCTTTTCTCATCAGGCTTTTATAAGAAAAATGCACCTTAATTTTATTATGATGTCACTAGTAATAGATGTCGTTATATTTTAAATTCTTTATTTTTAAATTTTAGCAACATTTATCTTCCAGAATTTATGCTAATGTTTACATTGCCTTAAAATTTTATGAAATGAAATAGATAATCTGCAAATTTTTATTGAATTAGTGAAATTATATAGGTATCTTTCTGAACCTTCTTTTAATTAGTCTGGAAAGGAAGCTTAAAGGAAAGATAAATATTGAACATGTTCAATTTTTTTAATTTAGTATTTTATTATATATAATAGGTAAATGTAAAATTTCTTTAAAAAAAGCCTATGTATGTCATACACTTGATGCCCTTTTATAAGCTTTGTATTATAATTAACGTTTAATAAAGAAACATTTTTTGTTCTAATAGATGCGACATTTCTATAACTGCCTTGAAATCTTTAAATTGTTATGTCACCTCTCTTTGTAACTTTTGTTCTCAGTTATTAAAAGTATAAGTCATCTCTTTGAATACATTTGTTTTTCCATATTTAAAGATATTAAAATTCCATTGTTCTACTTATAAAAATTTTTATTATTTTTATTGTTGTCCCTATACATTTATTTTCCATATTTTATTTTATATTTTTGAAATATTAATTAATAATATGTGCAATTGGCAATCTCTCTGCTAGGGTCTGGGTTGTTGTGGCTTCAGCTGTGCGCTAAATGCTAGTCAACCTCTGGTACTTAATACAAAAAATGACAGATATTTCAAACTTTTGAGGCAATTTTTTTTAATCCTTGTATTAAAAAAATAATTTCAAATTTTCCTTTGCATTCATATTGATAGATATTTATCTTATATTATTTACTTTTGATGGAAATATAAACTTTCTTTTAAGGCATCCATTCTATATTTTTAGAAGTAAATGCAATTAAATGCACAATCTTATTCTAAAATGATCCATGAGATGTGTTGAAAAGAAATTTTGGCAGTTCTTTAAAATATACATCTATGGAAGCAAGACCTTCTGTCTTGAAGAATTTCTTGAGTCTGAAAAAATAGATTGAAATAAATTTTGTCTTAGGATATTAAATTGAAAATTGGGAAGTTCTAATTTTAATAATTTTTTTAAGAGTAACTTATATCTATTCTATATGTTTTCTATTCTTCTGTAATGTGCATAATATTATAATGAAAAGCCAATTTAACCAATTAGTGGATACCACCTGTATTTTGAATAAAATTTTAAATAAAGTATCTACTATCTAAATACTATCTCTACTATCTAAAGTATCTTCTATCTATATTTCATTCAACTTATAAATATCATTGTACTATAACTATATGTATATGTGTTTAATATGTATATTTATGGCAAGTTAATAGTAAATTCAACCTCATAATAGCAATTTTATAAACAGAAACTTAAATAGACATTTATTTTACAAGATAAGTTTTAATCATACTACAAGACGTGTAGAAAGCTTCTAACTCACTGGATGACACTCATTACCACATAAATATTCCATTCTTTGCTTGGATGTGCTACTTATATCCAGTGGTAGAATTGAAATAATTTAAAACCTCTGTTCCTGTGATTTTTTCAAGTATAAACAACAAAGGAAAATAGGGCATAACATGTATATTATGAAACACTTTTTAAAATTAGAACTGTGTTATGAAATATCTAACTCTCTGACTGTCAAGAATTTCTATTTATGCTTTTGCTTTGCCAATAAATATTTATAAGTTCTTCAATGTAAATTTGGAAGGATCTACATAATTCTCGTCTTCTGAATTGTAGAAGATTGATTACTGGATTTTTAAAATTTCTATAGCAAAGTTTTTAAAGTAAAGTTTGTAATTTTTACATTCAGCCTGTCATTATAGCCAAGACAGAATTTGAAAATTGTGGTTGTAAATATACAGTAGACCATTCAAACGTTATAGAAACAATTTTCACAGCATTTTTACATAAATGTGATATGATTTGGGACAATTCACTTATAATCTTAGGTATAAGCTCAAAATGTCCATCATCATACAAGTGTTCTTAGCACAGTCATGTCAATTTTCTGCAACACTTCATGAGAAACTTTCCAAAGTCTACTCAGTGTCTGTGGATGTCATCTATCTAAGGCGCGCTTTAGAAAACATGGAGCTGGTGATAAATGGAAATTTGATGTAACACTGGATGAAACATTATTCTGTTTCAGTGCTTGAAGCAATAAAAAGATCAATTTTTCTTTGAACAAATGTAAAAAAAAGCAAAGAATGGAATGTGTTTGTGAATGTGAAGAAAACTTTTCAAAATGATTTGTGATTACCGTTAGACTCTGTTATGTAGGTAAATTAAAGCTAAAATAAGTATCAAGTAAAGCTATAGTAAATTTGCTTCACTAGGAGTGAATATTTAAGAACTCTTTTTTAAATAAGAAAGTCCAGCTTAAGACATCAATAAAGTCGTACTTGATGTTAGCAAAACCTTCAATTACTCTTCCAACTCAGCTACCATATATTTAGAAAAGAAAGAAGCACATATATGGAAATAGACTGTCCCAATTTGAAGAAATACATGTAAAATCTCCTGGTGCCCCTTCCTTTATTGTCATTTTTACATTTGTGTTCTGAAAGCAAGGATTAAAAAGACAATATTCACAAAGATTGAAATGACTTTGGAAGGTTTCCTGAGGAGTGTGGGAGAAAATTGACATGACTGTAACTATGATAAATTGTATTATTTTGAAAATTTCGAGCCAGAGTGTAGAGAAAACTTTCTCTATAAAATTCTAAAAACAACATTCAACACATCTCTGTACAACCAGTGCACAGTGGGGCATTTGGCAGATTTAGCCGGCCAAAAGTCAATTTTTCAAAACACAGTTGAGGAGAAAATTATGTAACTAATTGTAAAGGTAAATAGTTGGGAATTTCTGTACGGTTATAATTTTTTTTTCATGTGTAAGCAAATTAGTGTCAGGCAAGTTCAAACTTGCTTGTAGCAGTAGGTTGGTTATCTGTAATCTTAACTACAATTTTAGGTCTGCTCATTTCAGTCTGATTTTTTTTGTGCAAAACTTTCACTTATATGAAATAGTTAGGGATTATGAAAGACCACGTAGGTATGTTTATATTTCACAAGAATATGTTTAGATTTGCTTAATTGAAATATATGATAAAGTGACATGAAATGTACTGTATAATTTGGGAAAAATTATTGTTAATTGAAATACTCCATAAGGAGTTAGTTGACCTTAAGGGTGAGATCCGATGATATTTTTTACATGAATTGAGAGTTCAAGATATGTAGTTAATAACTTTGAAAACAATAGCCGCTAATAACCACTAATTTAGAAGAATTTCTTTCAAACTCAAATCTGTATGTTTCTTTAACCTTCTTTGCATGATTTTTTCTTTATTGGTGAAATAAATCAAGGTGATATAATTCATGTTCAAAATTAAAGGAAAAATGGTTAAAAAAATCTTAGTATATATTTATAGTATAAATTTAGCAAAAAACAATATGATGGAAATTTCCGTCATCATGCAAAGTTAGATCATTAGCTTAGTACTAAATAGAAATAAAAGAGGATATCATTGGATATTTTTTATTCTTTATGATAATTAAACCTCTCTTCCACTCATTTTCACTTTTTAGCAATAGAAACTCAAATATAATAAAACAAAATTAAAAACGAAATCATACGTTTATTGCAACTACAACAAACAGCGTAATGAGAACTTCAAGCTCGTTTTACTGATAGTAACACTTGCTTCTTTTTGACAGCTATGGTTTTTTTTATGCAATGGACATTAAAAAGGTATCCAGACACGATCAACTTAAAGTGAACTTGTTCTTTTATATAATTTTTGGGCATTCAATGTTATAATGGAAATTTCCACCATGACGCAAAGAAGGGTTAAATGATTTTTTTTTTCATTTTCCCTTTTTTACTTTCTTCTATCTTTACAAGAAGAAAGTATTGGATTCATGAAAATTTTCGATCTCCGGTTTTTGACGGATTTATACGTTTTAGAAGGTCCTGAACACGATTTGACTATTTTTAGAAAATATCTGTCTGTGACTCTGTCTGTCTGTATGAGACAAAAATTTTGTGGGCGCTCTATCTCAAGAACTAATGCTCGGAATTTAATAAAACTTTATATTCAGTTAGTCTCTGATACAAACTGATGCTAATTAGTTTTTGGTAAAAATCGCCAAGCAGGTGGTGCTGCTTTGCAGCATTTTTCGCGATTCCCGCAATAGCTCTATCTCAAGAACTAATGCGCGGAATTTAATAAAACTAACTTTATATACAATTAGTCTCTGATATAAATTGGTGCTAATTAGTTTTTGGTAAAAATTGCCCAGCAGATGGCGCTGCTATGCAGCATTTTGCAGGATTTACACGATTTCAGCGATAGTTATATCTCAAGAAATAATGCACGGAATTTAATAAAACTTGAGTTTCAATTAGACCTTGATATAAATTGGTGCTGATTATTTTTAGTGTATGCGAAACCTTTCTGAGATAGAAGAAAGTTTTGGGATTGACACATCCTACTAGTTTTAAATGTATTCTACGATAGCTAAATCACAAATGTTGCCACAATGTGTCGTCTGCGGGCATAAGATATTTCCAATTTACGTATCTGACGAATAAAATTATTTGCTGATAGCGTCTGTTGGTGTCTATAAAGTTCTTGTGTTACTTTTGTATGTTCTAAATTAAAAATGATACATGTCTTATTCTTAGAAAATGTTGCATCATTTTATAGCATCTTATAAACATTGTTTCGTAAATACATCTATTGTTGAATTATGGATTCTGAAAGACTATGTAAATACACTTATATTTCTTATGAATATGTTCATATTTCAGTTGTAATTTTCCAACTGGACGAAAAATGTCCGGGCCAGAATTCGAACATGGGATATCTTGGCTGAAGCTGCCATGCTCTACCAACTGAACCATCCCGGTCGAATCTGGAGGACCTAATTCATCCAGTTAACCTTAAAGATCATACCCAGCAAACACATACCTTTCGGCACACGATCGGACAGCAGCTGGCAGTGTCGGTTAGGCGTCGGCATCGGGAAAGTGGTATCGGTCAAGTGCCTGATGCTAAAGAAACGTGCTTTTTCAAATGCCAGTTACTGTAATCGGTCCCCTTATGGTTCGATATCGGCAAGCGACTCAAATCGGCAAATGACGCTGGACCGATATCTGGTATCCGTTAATAGTCCGATTACATTTGGCAGCATCGGTCCGAATTTGGAATGTTTAGTCTTAGCCGTCAACTTTTTTCAATTGTGATTAACTGGCATTTTTAAGTTAGATTTCTTAAGAAATACTACCTGTTACATTCTCCCCTTAGTTGGAATTTTTGGCATTTTTTTGCAGAACTACGCCGATTATGACTCCCAGAACCCAAAACCACCCCCAATTCAAAAGTTTATTAATCTATTTATCTATCTATCTATGTCACGTTTTTATGGACACGATAAAAGCAATAATTCTGCACAAATATCTTCCAAACTGATACATAAAATCAAGGGGCATAAAATCACAGTCAAGTTCGTTAATGGGCAAAATCGAACCAAGGGGGGGATGGAATGAGGGGCTTTTTGTGAAAACAGAAAAAAACATAATTTCTTAATTATGATACGTATCGAATCTGTTTAAAGTTATTACTACTTCTAGGTAAAGGGCCGAAAATTTATGTATGACAGATTTTTGATATCATTAAAAATGGCCCCAAAAGTGGGGCAAAGAGGGGGCGGGGGTTAGAAGAAAAAAATTCATAACTTTGCCAATTCACAAGATATCAAATCCGCTTGAATTTATTATAAGTCCTCTTAATATTATCTAAAACTTTTATACTGACAAGTTTTTTATAGGACCAACCCTTATAGCAAAAAAAAATCCTTGCCGGCTCCGCTTGCAAAGAAGTTAGATTTTGAAGTGGATGGTTCCAAATGCCGCATCATTGCAAAAAGGTCATTTCTTCCGCAATTCCCAACAAACAGGTGCCCCACGGTCTGCGTCTTCGAAATCTACCTGTGCCTGTAGGCCGAGCCGTCAGGGTTTCTTTCGATTGTGATTAAGTCTGAGTTTTGTTAGTAAGTGCATGGTTTTAAATAATGTATATTATATATTTTTACTCTTCTTTTGAAGAATTAGTGTAACAATATCGAAAAAAAAACTATCATTATATTTCTCTTTTTTTTAATAATAAAAATTGTGGATATATTTTTGAAAATGAAATGTAAAATGTATTCAATATTTTACACAAATTTTAAATAAACATATTAGACGTGATAACAAACATATATATGGAAAGATATTATTTGCTTTGTTACCCCCCCCCCCGAACCCCCGACGAACGCACACTGGATGGGGGCGATATTTAGATGATTGATCACATATTAATTATTACAACAATCTAAAAATAATGTATTGTAAAAACTGTGAAAACGTAATCTGTCTCAATAATAACCTGTCTTAAACGAAAAAATTCATGGCCCCAATGATGGAAGTTTTACCATACAATTATACCTGCTAAGACGGAAAATTGCCTAAAAAGGAATTTTTATGTTTTCAGCGATTTCTTTTTCACAGGCTTTACTGTATAATAGACAAAATAATAAGCACTAAAATAATTAAAAAAATTTAATTGCTGTATCATTAAACCTGTTTTATTGGTCATTTTAAAAGAATAGAATTATGTAAGTATCCATAAAATAATTTTAATAAACATGAAAGAATAATGCATTTCTTGTAAGCATTTATCAAGAAAGTTTCGGACTTTGGTGTAATTTGATGATGATTTTCAATCATATGAGACGCTTTCACATCCAAAAATTGATTATGACAAAGCGCCAAGTGCAATTTACGAAGCTAACACGCCAGATCTAGAATGCTATTCGCTACTCTATTGTCTACCTTGGGAGCGTACTAAAGGGAAACAAAGCGATCATTTAGCAAAACTGCGCGCGCATGCTTTCCAAACTGGATTTTGAAGGGCAAATTGCAATCATAGATTTCCGCGTTTTCATGTAGTTGCCTGATTTGAGATGCGTGAAGCATTACGCAGGCTGAAAAAATCATAATATTGGTAAGTCTGCTTAATTTTCTTTTCTTAAATCCAAATTAATCTGAATTCAGTTCATTATTTTTGCATACATTTAATTTTTTAAATATTTATTCTCTTTTAACGATTAACTTTGCGTACGAATTTTTGTTGTAGAAAATGATAATAGGGTGAAATTAGAAAAATATGTTTATGCAGTTTTCATATTTTTATTATTTAAGTTTTTGTGACATGTAGCATATTTTTAATTATTAATAATTAACAAATTCTTTGAACGTTCCTTTATTATAATAAATACAGAATGACATTTGGTTTTCTTGTATACATTTTTATCCATTTGATGTTCTACAATTTTACAATACTCGTATAGATCATGTATTTAAAAAAAAATAGTCAAAATTTTCGATTGCTTAGTAATGGTAATTTGCATTTTTTGTATTTGAACTTTAATTTATTCAAAGTTACTAATTCATTCATTTTTTAAATTACTTAAAGCGATTTCTTTTTCACGTATCCTAAAATTTTTACGCAGCGGTATAAAAATTCCTAATACTATTCAAATTTATTAAATTTTAGTCATGCAAGATGTTTGAAGTTTAAATTATTACTATTAAATTGGTATGATACATTTCATTTCTATCAAATTTAAAATAAATGAATTTTAATCAATGTATATAAATATTTGACATTTCCAATATACATAATATAACTGAGCGATTTTGAAAGTGTATATTTATATTTGAAAAGGAAATATTTAGAAACAAATTAAGAGAAAAAGGAAAAACAATATTATAAATAATGTTACTTTATTTTAAAAAAATAATTATGGAGCATCAAATTAGATGTAATACAAGATATAAATGATTTTGAAAAACAATTGTCCTTCTGTATAAATGAAAAAATATATAATGAATTTAGTAAAAACTAAAAATAAGTAAATATGAAACATGTCTATCATATAATTTTTTTAAAAATAAAGTTACAAAAATATATATTCTAATCTTGCCCAGAAATTACATAAACTCTAAATTTTGTTTTCTATCTTTTTTAAAAGAGAGAATAATGTTTACTAAATTAAATTGTGCCAAAAATATTTAACTTAGTTGAGATGTTGATGGATTTAATAAGGCTAAAACAATTTAGCATAATTTATAGCAGACTTATCATTTTAAGAGACATAATCACAAGAAAATCACAAACATTCATTTAAAGCGTTCATAAAATAAAATAATAACAAACGGTACAGAATTTTTTTAGCTAAGTTATTTAAACTGATTTTTATTTTCTGTGTAAAATTAAAGTTCAATTTTTTTAATTTATTAATAAATAGTAAATTAACGGAACGGAATTTAGTATATTTGACTTTAAAATAATGATAATAATAAAAATTAGATGTATTGTTTTATACTTTTGTAGAAAATATTTTTTTTTTTTCAAGTTTTACAGCGACACTTAGAAAGAAAAATATATGGAAAATGTATTTTTTTTAATGGCAGGGGCTATTAATGGTAAAACGGTGCTTACATCTGAAAAATAAATTTCACCATTTTTACAAAAATAATCAAAGTAAAAAAAAAATGAAGTACAATTAAGTGGAGTGCCCCCTCCCCCATTCAGCTGCTAGTTCCCAATAAAAGGGGTGCTTTCGGCCGTTTATTGCTTGCCGATATCGGACCACATTCGACAATACTACGGATTTGTTATCAGTATACGGTCGGCACAGCATCTCGCCGTTGTTAGCGTTGCCGGTACCGGACCAGATTCGGTAGGTGTGCGGATAACTGTTGGTATACAATCGGCACAGCAGAGTGCCGTCGATTTTACCGGCGTTGCCGATACCGGACCGACTATGCGCCTATATGTCGGGCGTCAGTCATGCGGCGTGTCGAAAAAGTTACGGAACTGGTACGGTAGGTGGTATCGTGCCGATAACGGCAAAGCGGCAATCGGCCGATTGATTACCGATAGATCTGTGTTTGCTGGGGCATCTCGTCTGATATTTGAATCAGCTCAACAGAATAAATCTCAGGTAATTTGGAACTCCAGTAAACGCTGGATGATTTCTTTACCAATTTGAATAGTTGTGTTGAAATTAATGTTGTAAAGGTTTATATTTGTTTATTTAAAAGATATGATAAAGCGACATAAAATTTGTCGCACATGCTTGAATTTTTGTTGCTAATTTTAGTATTCTATAACGAATTCGTTATATTTTCCGATGAGTTCAGATCATTTTTTACTTTAAATGAAAGTTCAAGACATGTAATTAGAAATTTTGAAAAGAATAGCTGCTAATAGCTGCTAATTTAGAATAATTTCTGTTAAACGCAAATCTATGTGTTTCTGGAAATGCTAAAATCGTGTCTGCAAAATGCAGAATAGCAGCTCCACCTGGCGGGAAATTTAGACCAAAACCTAATCAACAACAACTTATGTCAACTTCTAACTGAATCTGAAGTTTGATGAAATTCCGTGCATTAGTTCTTGAGATACAGCTATCGTGAAAATTAAGAAAAAAATTAGTATAGTATCGCCACCTATTGGGATATCTACACCAAAACTTAATCAGCTTCTATTTATATCAAGGTATAACTGAATCTGAAATTTGATGGAAATAAGTGATTTGTTCTTGAGATAGAGCTATTGCGGAAAACGCGAAAAATGCAGCATAGCAGCATTACCTGTAGGGCGATTTTCACCAAAAACTAATCAGCACCAATTTATATTAGTGACTAACTGAATATAAAGTTTCATTAAATTTCGTGAATTAGTTCTTGAGATAGAGCCTCCACAAAATATTTGTCACATAGAAAGAGTCAAAGACTCACAGACAGACATTTTTTTTAAATAGTCAAATCGTGTACGTAGGGTGGAGTGAAAAAACGAAAGTTGGAATTTTGATTTCGGATAGCAGCCAAAAGTTGCCTTTTAGTACCTATAATATACGTGCAAAATTTTATGAATTTTGAAAAACTCCTTCAGGGCTCTACCACGACCTTTATATTTTCATTGTTTCACGCAATAGGTTTTTTTCCATAAATTGTATATTTACAGTGTTCGTTGGTAATCTCGTTTGACATTTTTATATTTAAAATGTTTAGTGTAACTTCCTTTATCATTTCTAAACCTTAAATCTTTATTTTAAAATTTTTTAAACGTTTTTACGCTTTACAAATTATTTTTTTCATTTTTAGCGCAAAAATGAGTGCGAGTGGAGGCAAACCGAAATTTACCATTACTAAACGTGCAGTGGAATCTCTCTTATTTGGTGTGCCTTCAAAACTAAATGAAGTTGTTTTGCGAACAATAGCAGACGTTATAAAATGTTACTTATACATAAGACAAGAATTAAAACAAAGTTGGAATGGTAAAAATCCACCAAAGTCATAGGTAATTCAAATCCTAAGAGAGAAGATCGAAGAAATTTGGAAGAAAGCATCAATTCTTATAGTTTCCCAGAGGCGTATTGATCAAATGATAGACAGCGATTTTTCTAAATACCAGAGTCTTATTCGATTCGCCAAATCCAAAAGAAATGATAATTACATGAAGAAGGTTCAGTTTTTCAAATCTGAAGCTGTAAATAAACTTCTAGACATTTCGGAGCGCAAATACAAGCCAATTCCTAAAGTTACTTGTGAAAAATCAAGGAAGCTGCCTCCAAAAATACAGGAATTTCTTCTTGATCAAAGGTCAGCAAGAAAGAGGGTTATTGGTATGCTCGATAAAGCCTAGACAAGTAAATTGAGACAAAGAGAAGACAGGAAAACAAGGAAGTCGATGTGGGCTGAAAAGCCAAGTTTAAATTCTGCAGTTAATCAGGGCAGTACAGTTGTTATGTATTTTGACAGTGGTGATGAAGAAAGAATTAGTAGCTCTTCATCAGGGTGTGAAGTTTTAATATCCGTATCACAAGCATCTACTACTAAAGAAGAGTCACAAAGACAAATGAGAACACATCTCCTACGGTTTCAAGGATCTCAGATCAGTATGGGGTTTCTGATAGATGCGTGGCAGCAATAGCTTCTGCAACTCTACAAGATATTGGCATTATAATAGAAAACTATTCATCACATATAATTCACAAAGCAAAGTACGCAGAGAACGAAAGAAAACTAGAGAATGTGCAAAAAAAAATGATCTGAAAGCTTTATAAACGGGAATCGAAAGTATATATTTTGATAGAAGAAAATATAAAACACTACATCAAGAGAAAATTGGAGATAAATTACATCGAATAACTATAAGTGAAGAACATGTATGTCTGGTTGAAGAGCATAATTCACTGTATAAGGGACACATTACACCGTCTTCTGGATCTGGAAAGCATATTGCAGAAAGCACTTTAAAATACTGCACTGAAAACAACTTAAACTTTGACAAACTATGGCTGTAGGTTGTGACGGAACAGCTGTAAACACAGTAAGAAATAATAGTGCTATTAGATATTTTGAAACAAAGATTGGCAAAAGATTGAAAGTTTGATTTTGAAAGATTCGTGAAATTAGTTACACATGCAACATTTGAAGTTGTAGGAGTAGAAGCAAGGGACGGATATATACGAGCAAAAATCAAATCGCGAAACATAATGCCTAGTTTTGATACCAAAGGCCAATATAAATTAGAGTGAATACTCAGATAGTTTTAGAGTCCATCGTATATATCCATTTTATTGTATTCCTATATATTTAGAAAATTGTCTTTCCTATACATTCAGAGAACTATCTTTCATGTATATTCAAAACATAAAGGTGAACTGTATAAATAATTATTTTACTTTTTCTTTATCTTTATCTTTTTCTTTAAAATTTACATTTTAGTGTGACCTTTACCTTCAAGGTCTCAAAACATGACGACACTTAGATTGATCACATGTAATACTTTAATCAGTCATA
This sequence comes from Maratus michaelseni, assembly GCA_963931845.1. Lineage (NCBI taxonomy): Eukaryota > Metazoa > Arthropoda > Arachnida > Araneae > Salticidae > Maratus > Maratus michaelseni. The sequence goes on along the minus strand of OZ007598.1, from coordinate 279,281,173 downwards.
TTTTATGGGTTATTTTACTAAAATCAAAAAAATTCTGCAAAAAAAAATAATTTGAATACTTTACACTACATAGTGCATATCTTGGATTTTCACATATAAAGGGCATAATTTTTAAGAGTTGGTAGAGCCCTAAAGATGAATTCCAAATTAAATGAAAATTTAACCTAATATTCAGTGTGCCAATGGACAAATTTTGAGACCTATCCATCCGAAGAAAAAATTCCAAAAAGAAAATTTCATGATTATTTACACTTTTTTGGTTTTTCACGTATAAAAAGCATAATCTTTGAGAGCTGGTAGAGCCCTAAAGATGAATTCCAAATTAAATGAAAATTTAACCTAATATTCAGTGTGCAAATGGACAAAATTTGAGACCTATCCGAAGAAAAAATTCCAAAAAGAAAATTTCATTATTATTTACACTTTTTTGGTTTTTCACGTATAAAAGGCATAATCTTTAAGAGCTGGTAGAGCCCTAAAGATGAATTCCAAATGAAATGAAAATTTAACCTAATAATCAGTGTGCCAAAAGGCAAATTTTGAGACCTATCCAAAGAAAAAATTCCAAAAAAAAATTTTAAGGTCATTTTCACTCCACCCAAGTGTACAGGACCTTCTAGAACGTATAAATCCGTCAAAAAACGGAAGTTAAAAATTTTCATGAATCCAATACTTTTTTGTTTTAAAGATAGAAAAAAGTAATAATATGATATAGATTGCAAAACATCCGAAGACTTTTGATAAAAAAAAAATGTTAAAAACCTTATATATTTCTTAATTTTTAAAATAAATTACAATATCATGGTACAAACTTTAATAATTTAGTTATTAAATATGATAAGATACTTTTTTTCTTTAACAGATAGAATTCCATCGCAATCACATTATTCACTAATATTTTATCATAATTACAGTTAGTCTTACGTGTTAAAGTGTTTTTCCGTATACCCTGTATCTATATAAAAAACATATTTTTCTAAGAAAGATAAGTAAAAAATTATAATAATATGATAAACTAATCAACTGTAAACTTACACCAATTTTTCAGTAAGAAATATTTTTGGCCGGCTAAATCCACCAAATGCCCCACTGTGCGTTGGTGCCACTAATCCCAGGGTGGTGCAGGAGCGAAAAACGTTCTAAAATTGCATTTTTTTTTATACTGAAAGAGCTAGAAATTTGAAATTTGGCATTGAAGTTACTTATAAGTTGTAAATGCTCACTAAGAACAAAATAAAAAAATCGAAATTTAAAAGGGTGAAATGAGCAAAAAGCGTCCTAAAAACATTCTAAATTACAATTTCTATGGAATCTCTGGAACTACAGAACCGATTTGAAAAGTGATGGTGGCAAACTGATGGTGACACTCCCTGCTCCAACATAGGCTATGTTTTATGTCGGTGATACTAATTCCAGGGGGGGTGCAGGAGTAAAAATTTTTCGAAAATTGTGACTTTTTTATACTGAAGGAGCTAGAAACTTGAAATTTGGCATGGTAGTTACTTATAAGATGTAAATGCTCTCTAAGAACAAATTCTAAAAAAATTCGAAATTTAAAAGAGTGAAATGAGCGAAACACGTTCTAAAAACATTCTAAATTACAATTTCTATGGAATTTATGGAACTACAGAACTGTTTTCAAAAGTGATGGTGGCAAATTGATGGTGACAGTTCCTGCTGTAACAAAGGCTATATTTCATGTCGGTGCCACTAATCCCAGGGTAGTGCAGGAGCGAAAAACGTTCTAAAATTGCATTTTTTTCTATACTGAAGGAGCTAGAAATTTGAAATTTGGCATTGTAGTTACTTATAAGATGTAAATTCTCTCTAAGAACAAATTCTGAAAAATTCTAAATTTAAAACTGTGAGATGAGCGAAAAGTGTTCTAATAACATTCTAAATTACAATTTCTATGGGATCTCTGGAACTACCGAACCCTTTTCAAAAGTGATGATGGCAAATTTTTGATGACAATCCCTGCTCCAACATAGGCTATATTTTAGTTCGGTGCCGCTAATCCCAGGGTAGTGCAGGAGCGAAAATGTTCTAAAATTGCATTTTTTTTCTATACTGAAGGAGCTAGAAATTTGAAATTTGGCATTGTAGTTACTTATAAGATGTAAATGCTCTCTAAGAACAAAATTTAAAAAAAATCGAAATTTAAAAGGTTGAAATGAGCGAAAATTGTTCTAAAAACATTCTAAATTACAATTTCTATGGAATCTCTGGAACTACAGAACCGATTTCAAAAGTGGTGGTGGCACATTTCTGTTGATACTCCCTGCTTCAACATAGGCTATATTTTATGTCGGTGCCACTAACCCCAATGGGGTACAGGAGTGAAAAATGTTCTAAAATTGCGACTTTTTTTATACTGCAGGAGCTAGAAATTTGAAATTTGGCATTGTAATTACTTATAAGATGTAAATACTCTCTAAGAATAAATTTAAAATAATCGAAATTTAAAAGGGTGAAATGAGCGAAAAGCGTTCTAAAATAATTCTAAATTACAATTTCTATGGAATCTCTGAACTACAGAACCGATTTCAAAAGTGATGGGGACAATCCCTGCTCCAACATCCTCTTTAATATAAAGCTATGCGTTGCTGACGACTGAGTTTTTCGCTAATTTTTGCCACAGATTAATCTCGGAAAATGAAACATTTGAAGTTACTGAAAAAAATAATAGCTCGAAATGTATTTGTCAGAAAATTGTTAAACAAACTGCGTTTGAAAGGGAAAAAATTGTATATTTCTTGATATAAAATTCAAATCTAATGATTGTGCCATTTTTAAAATATTGAATTTCAAAAATTACCAAATTTCACAATGGAGTACCATAGTGAAACCTTCACGCGTAAAAATATAATGATAAGGGCGACGTGTCCTATATTGGCAATAAAACGAGTCCCAAATTATAGTAGCCTTATTATTCTGTTAAAATATAAAAGTGAATTGTCAATTTGGCTGTTTTATGATTTCCTTTCTATAAATATCTGGATTCTAACTATTTGCTATATAAATTATTTTCCTTACGTGTTAAAACATTTTTACGATTAATAATAATTTAAACATCCTTCCCCAAATACAGGTGATGTTCATAGCTACACGTTTTACATAATGTTATCATTTTCCACGTAGAAAAAAAACCCTTGCTTTGGAAAAGTTTGCATTTTTTTACATGTATACACATAGATATAAACACGATTAGTAGCTTTAAAACCGATAAAAACAAATCATTTCTGCCCATGCAATTAATAAATAAATTTCAAACGCATAAATTAAATAAGAGTATAAGAATAACCTTACTTTTATCTGAATGTCAAATAGAGAAAGCATTTCTCCGGACACTGTTTGAAAACAGAACAAACGAAAACAAAATGAAAGATTTCGGAAAAGTACGCGAAGGAATAATTTATTTTTTATAATAATCTATAATGTACTTATCAATTTAAAGTACATCATTTTTTAGTGACAAATACAGATGTATTTAAGTACAGATAATAAATACTACATAGCATTGCTAAACATGGAAAAAAATACACATTTGGAGTCGCTTTGTTCGCCATTTATTTGTTAGATGAATGTTATGTTAATGTCAATAGTAAAATACACTTAAAAATGTAATCTACATAAGAAATTAACAAACCTTCTGAAGAAAATTGCTTAATTAATACGAGATCAGAGCTCGTTGTAATAGAAGTAAAGATATATATTAGTAACCACAGTAAACTTTTTTTTTCTGGCGATAAAAGTTCAATTCAACATCTACTCATGAAGCGTTAATTCCATTTATCAGAAAATTCTAATCGAAATTACAGTAACATAAGAGAAAGCAAAATATTGTCAAAACAGTAATACCAGAGAGCAAACATTTCGGAGCTGGTAAACTGACAAATCATGAAAGAGGAGGGGGGAGGGGTTTTGAACCATATTTTCATTTCATAAGCAGCATTTTTTATTTTATTTCACGTACCAATATCGGACTTTCACGTACCAGTAAACAGAGCTTCGCGTACCAATACTGGTACATGTACCATAGTTAAGAACCCCTGCAATAGAGGATTTTTTAGGAGACCTCGTTTAAAAGAGCACTTGCGTTAACATACTCAAGAGAAGCCATTCAGTTGTGATATATGCAATACAAGGTTTTCTCAAATGTCTCATTCATCTATCCACTGATGCATTCATACTGGGAAATCTTTCATTTGTGAAGTTGCAATAAAGGATTTTCACAAAAGAATAATTTAATTAGGCATCTTGTTGTTTGTACTGGGAAGAAACCCTTTATATGCGAGATATGCAATAAAACATTCATTCAAAAATCTCACTTAAACAAGTATCACTTTATTCATATATGAGAGAAAACTTTCATGTGTGAGGTATGCAATAAAGGATTCTCTCATAAATCTAGCTTAAATAAGCATATGCATACAATTCATAACAATTCAATTTATATGTTTGTGAATGTTGTATTTTGTAAGTTTTTACAAACCTATATTAACTGTATTATTCATACTAGTTTAAAAAATCTTTCTTTGAAACATGCAAGGAAAGCAGGGATGTGGTGGAGTGTATACTGTAGTATACGCCGCATACTTTCTGGAAAACTCCGTGTACCCTGCATAGATATAGCATACTGGATATAGCTCTGGTGTATACACTCTGCCTATAGTTTGTACCATCTAGAATTTTATGACTACATTACTGAAAAAAATATTTTCTATGACATCTCAGCTTAATATGCATTATTTTATGCATATAAAAGCAAACGTTTATGTTGTAGGTACATTTTTTCAAATTAAAACTCATTCCATTACAAACTCTTTCAATTGTGAAGTATGCAATGAAAGCTAAATCCTAAAGACACACTTCGATATAGTATGCCATCTCAATTATACTGGACGAATTTATGTGTTTATTATGTGTGCAGTCAAGTATTTACTCAGAAGAATAGCTTAAATAAGTGTTTTTATGTTTACAGTAAACCTTTTTCTTTTTGAAGACCATGGCTGCTTAACAAAGCTGAATTTCTTTTCTTTTCTGAGGAAAAGTCCTTCAAAGTTAAGTAATTTTGGTGTGATTTACAGAAAAGAAAACTTTTTTATATTACTGATGTGTAGAAAGTCTTAAAAACTTTAATTTCAACTCATCTTCATGTGTGTGTTTTTTACTTCAGTGCTCAATATCAGTTTAAAAGATTATGCATCAACATATTATATCAACATAAGATACTACTTCATAATTATTTTCTTTAGTCATTAGAGCTAATTTCATATTATTTTTCATGTTGTGTAAAGATTTTCTTTAAGCATTTACTTTTGGATAACCAAATATGGAGCATAATTATCATGATTTCACTTCTACTTTTGCCAAGTTTACATGAAATTTGTTTTAGTTTCTGTGTGTTAAACTCTAAGTCAATATTTTCTCGACAATATGTAAACTTCATGCTGTAACTACAATAACTGTTTCCTACAAAGAAAGTTTTTGAGTATAGTTTTCTGATTTCCTTAAATAAAATCCAGAAAATACTTTACATTATTGTACTCAGTTCATAGTTAAAATATTAATTATTGAATCGCAATAGGAAAGATGTAAAAATAATTATAACTCGTATGAGTTAAATGCCAACTATAATACAGTTTATCCCCATATTATAATTCATTAATGATAAAATATTTACTCCATTTTTCAAAACTGTTCGACATGCGTCAGCGGCCCATGGATGCAAAAAGCTAAAAACATATTTCAAGAGCCATTAGAACAAAAGGACTCCACAATAATTCTTAACTTAACAGTTCAGAGTTAAACGGTATCAAGTTTGTACATATAAGAATTACAGGTACTGAGATACTGTCTGAAGAGGAAAATAGCAGTTAACTCAAGAAAAAGGCCACCTACGCTAAAAATGAAAATGAAGATGAGAAGAGAGGAAGGAGAGCTAACTAGGAGACCTAAAAATGTGATCAGGGGAGGAGGGGTGAAGCCAAAATACTGCAAAGGGTCAGATTGAGACTCACGGGGAGTTCTCCCCCCTATGCTAACGCAGAAATGCCTACCAGATGGTGACTATATAACATACAGTATATTACTTAAATGAAAAGCCGGTATACAGTGGACAGCAGACATTCCAGCAATGCTAGAGTTAGACTCCTCCTTCAAGTCTCAAAACGCGACCCGGCATCCGCAGACCTTCTTCAGGCACAAGAAGCATCTCCATGGAGAGTAAAGGCACTATTATATTAAGATAAAATTGTAAGCTGGAAATTGCAACAGTTCCATGACTGTTGAGACCTTTCTGGCCTTTGATGTTTTTTAGACTCTCTTCCTCCTCCCCCAGTCCCATTTCCAGGTACTTAGCTCTTCTTCTCCCCTTCCCATTCCCAATTACGGTTTTAACCTAGGTGTCTTCTTTCTTGAGTTATTGCTATTTTCCGCCGTAGACAGTATCTCAGCATCTATAACACTTATCTGCACAAACTGGATATCGATTCCATGTTATCATCTAACTGTGACTTATTCGGTTAAGCCTTATTATGTGGTCCTTTTCGGAACTAGGCACATTAGTTGCCGTGGTATGACATTTCAACGTCAGCTTTTTTCCGTTTTTATCAGATTTTTTTTCTTTTCTACCTTTTCCACTAATTCCTAAAATATTTTTTAGCTTTTTGCTCCCATGGGCCAGATACGCGTGTCCACTATTAAGTTCAAATATCTCAGATATTTATTTAATGTAGAAACAGGTATTTTTTCACATTTTCTTCACTCCCATTTCTTTTATTATTGCTAGTCTACTTTTAATTTTATTTGCTGTCATGCTACTGTCTATCGATCTCAATCAATAGTACATCTTTATTTTCTTGAAATCGATCTATGTCAATGTATCGCATACATCGTTCCCTCTAAATATATCTGGGACAGGTCGATATTTCTGCTATCGAACTAACAAAAGCAATGACTATTAGAAGAAAAGAACTATGTATGCGATACATTCATATAAATAGATTTGAAGAAAATAAAGATGTACTACAGATTGAGATTGATATACAATAGAAAGAGAGCAAAGAAAGTTAAAGGAAATATAGCAATGATAAAAGAAATTGTAAGAGGCCAAGGGAGGGGGAGAAAATAGAAAAAATATATCTATTTCTACTTTAAATGAATATCTGAGATATTCAAGCTTAATAGTGGACATGTGTCTCTAGACCATGAGCATGGATATTTTTTTCACATTTTCTCTTCCTCATGCCCCCTCCTCCTCCTCCTTTCTTTTATCATTGCTAGGCTTTCCTTAACCTCCTTTGCTCTCTTGCTAATGTTTATCAATCTCACTTAATAGTACATCTATATATTCTTCAAATCTATCTTTGTCAATCTACTGGATACATCGTTTTGTATGTGGGGTAGGTCGATATTTCTGCTATCGAACTATCGATAGCAATGATTATTTGAAGAAAAGCAAGAGATGAAAGAAAGATAAAGAAACCTAGCAATGATAAAAGAATCTGGGAAAGGCCAAGGAGGATCATGCCCTGGGGAGAAAATATTTAAAAATAAAAAATGGGACTGAGGTAGGAGGCAGAGAAACCAAAATACACGAAAGTGCCAGAAAAGCATCAACAGTACTGTGCCTGTTGCTATTTCCAACTTACAATTCCATCTTATTTTTAATATAATAGAATCTAATTGCATAGTTATACACTGGAATTTTTTATTCTGCAGCCTATTCTTTTCATAGTATGAAATGAAATCATTATAAACAGTTTAATAAGAAACGTAGGGCTTACAATATGAATATGCCCTAATTTATCTTTCTATATAATACTTTGATTATATATATATATGTGCGTGTGTATGTTTGTTTGTGTGTGCATGTATCAGAGAGGGTAAAAAATAGGAGCCACCCCTACATTTTCTTATGCCATCTCTATTATTCACTTCTAGTTACAGCTCTGCATATCAGCCATCTTAACATCGGAGACATGAGAGCATGATCGGTCAGTCTATCCAGATCAAATTCTAGTCGCACTCTTCTGCGAATTCAGAGCTTCTAACACATTTTAGTCCCCAAAAGTGGGAAATGAGACCAATTTTATTTAAAAAGGGGACTTCGGGGGAAGATTTGTATTTAAAATGGGACCGAATATCTAAACATACTGCACCAAATTTTCTTAAATATGCAATTTTTTTAAAGTTAGATCAGAAAATACGTTAATTGATTATCTTTACAAAAAAAATTCATTAAACAATGCAAACAGATTTATTTAACATTTAAATATCCTACTGTAAGATGGGTAATATTTAGAACAGCAAAAAAAAAATGATTTGGAATAAATTATAAACAGTACAAATTAATGTAACTAAGAAAATATCAAATCAATCAATTGTTAGTGGTTTGGAGTTACACATTAACAATTACAAAAGTATAGTGCATTTCTTGGAATTTAACAAGCAGTAACAGTAACCTATACTAGTAAAAAAAGTTTCACTCTGTGTGTATCTGTATGATGGCTAGCAAAATCTGCCGCAAGTAGAATCCAGAAAATTTGGTTGCGGATAATCCAAAGCAGGTGCACCTGAGACTCAGTTTTTTAATTTTTTAAGATCCGGGCCACATGAAGTTTTTGTGCCCTCAATTGTTTTAACTTGCTCCTTTTTATTCCATCTTCTTCATGTTTAGGGCCCTTTCTCCATTTAGCTTTTTCCCCCATTTCTATATTTCCAAGGGCCCTACTCAAACTATCAGTTCGCCCCTTTTAGCCCCCTACTATAGCTCCCTTAAAAATCGTCCGATTTACTAGCTTTTTATCTAACAACTTTTAAGGACTTCTAGCTATTACTTGATCGACAAAAAAATTTCTTAAATCTCAGTTACCATCAATTTTGAATATTTATTTCCATATTGGGGTCCTTTCTGCAGCTTCTTTTTTAAAAACACCATACAAACTTGAGTTTCGTTTAAGTTATCACGGCCCGAGCAACGCCGGGTGGGTCAGCAAGTCAGTGAAAAAAAACACACACCATAACAGCGCCTTCTGTTGAGTAATAAAATTTAAAATTAGATTAACATGTATATTGTTAAGTATTATTAAGTTTGATGAAATTCTGTCGCAAACATGTCGAGATCTAGCTATCACGGAAATCGTTAAAAATGTAACTTAATAACGCCACCTGTTGAGTGAAATACACCAAAATCAAAACAGCATATTCATGTTAAGGGTTAACTGAATGTGAAGTTTGATGAAATTTAGACCCAGAGTGCTGAGATTGGGCTATTAAAATACCTCATGTAAAATGTAAAAAATGCCTCATAGCAGTACCAAGTGGTGGGCCATATACGCCAAAACATAATCAGCACCTCTATGAGCTCAAGTCTAATTAAATATGGCATTTCATGAAATTCCATGCTTCAGTTTTTGCAATAGAATGGCTTCAAAATTTAAATCACATACAGGAGAGATGTTTAAAAATATATCAAATCTTATTCAGGTCAATTTAAAACGTGTAAATCCACCAAAAAATGGAAATTATTTTCATGATTCCAATACTTTCTTCTGATAAATATACATTAATGAATATATTTAAGAAAAGAAATAGAAGAAAATATTTCCTTTAATAGCTGGGGTATACTTCTGCATTCAACCCTAAAGCAAAACTACTTCTATAGTACAATAGAAATTTATCTGTGTTCTGAAGAAACTGTTGCGCATAGAGTTACAAGATTTGGCAGAAAAGTATCTGTATGTCTAAAGTTAGTTTTGGAATTTTATGATTAGATTTTTTTAATTTAATTTTTATGCAATTTTCACCACCTTTTTTACATGTTTCGTGGTGATTTATTCACATTAATAAAAGGAATTCAGTTTCAATTTTTGAGCACAGCAGTAATTTTTTTCCTTTTTTTAATAAAGCTTATTCGGAACTTCTATTGGGATTTTTGAAATTCTGAAGAAATAACTGTTAAACCGTTAGGGATGTTCTGGAACAGTTCCAGTGATACATATATGTATAAAGTCAATATTAGTGCAAATAGTAATTTCACCAAAAGAGATATGCTTTCACAAATTGCACGCATTTATGACCCTTTTGGTCTCATAGGTACAGTGATTGTGAAAGCAAAAATTTTCATGCAACAATTGTGGTTGCTTAGGTTGGAATGGAATGAGAAATTACCTTTGCATGTTTCCAAACATTGGTAAACCTTCATTGCGACATTGCCAGAAGTAGAATCTATTAAAGTACCGAGATGCTTTCTAACTCTCCACGTCAAATCAATGGTACTGAACGGCTGCGCTAACGCTTCATCTAAAGCTTACAGTGCAGCGATATATATCGAAACTATCTCCAGCACCGATGAAACAACAAATCAACTTCTTTGTTGTAAGTCACGTGTTGCTCCAACAAAAGAAATCACAATTCCCAGACGAATTATCCACATGCCTTCTTCAGGCAAAATTAATGCACAAGGTCTTAGATGCCTTAAAACAACCTCTCGACTCCATCTAATTGTTCTCGGATTCAATCATAGCGTTAACTTGGATTTAAAATCCTCCAAACCTCCTGAAATCATTTGAAAGAAACCGAGTAGCTTAAATTAAAGAACTATCGAAGACTTTCTGTGGCTTTATATGCCATCTGAGTATAATCCAGCAGAAATGGTCTCTAGAGGACTTGATGTGAGAAACCTGGCCTTTACCGAACTTTGGTGGAATGGCCCTCCCCTTTCAATGCTTAGAGTGTCATCCACAGAGACTACTCAGAACTTGAATAATGAACAATATCTAAATGAACAAAAGGCTCCATCTAAAAGAACTTTAACATCCTTTATAAACTCTAATTTTTTTTATAATCTAATTAGTCATACAAATAATTTTCAAAAATTAATTAGGATTTTAGCATATATTTTTAGATTTATCCGACTCTGTAGATATCAAAGCCCAACAGACCCTTTAGCACCTCGGGAATTAAAAAGGGCTGAAATATGCCTGATCAAGCACTTCCAGGTTAAGTATTTTAATACAGAAATATGTGCATTGTAAAAAGAATCTTCAGTTCTTTGCTTCTTTTTTAGATAGGGATAATTTGATTAAAGTAGGTGGTAGACTCGATAAATCTAATTTGAATTACGACCAGAAGTATCTCATAGTTTTACCAACAAGTAGTCAGTTGACCAATTTTTAATTATTATCATCTATGAGATTTTCATGTCAGATCCCAGGCTTTTTTTAACATTGTGCGTCTAAAATATTAGCCACTAAAATATTGGTAGAAATACTGCACTTAAGGTTGTACATGAATGGGTACAATGCTTTACATTTAAGCTTATACTGGCTAACCAAATGATGAGGGATCTCCCTCCTGAAAGAATAATGCCCAGTTCCTCATTTTCAAATGCATGATTAGATCTATGTGGGCCCTTCAAAATAAAATATAAGGGTCCGAGAAAGGGTACTTTCCAGAAAATCTAGGTTGCTATATTCATTTGAAATGGCCACTAATGCTGTACACTTGGATTTTGCCTCCGATTTAACATCTGAAGCTATAATAGCAACTTTAAAGAGATTCTTTGCTCGTAGGAAAATAGATCTGTAATTTTTAGCGATAACGCTACGAATTTTGTCAGCTTAAACAGAAATGTAACGTTTACGCAAACTTGTAAACAGTGATGAGGTTTCAAACCTATTGGCCTCAGAAGGCATCAGCTGAAAATTGCCTCCTCCTAGAGCACCCAACTTCGGTGGCCTTTCGGAGGCGGGAGTTAAAGAGTTCAAATATCATTTAAAAAGAGCTGTGCGCTCAGCTCACATCCTTTTTGAAGAATTTCTAGCTGTAGTTACACAGTTCGAAGATATATTAAATTCGTGATCACTTTGCCCTTTGTCAACAGATGCTGACGATCTTCAGGTGTTGACTCCTGGTCTTTTTCTCATAGGAAAGCCTCTTAACCCCTTGGGGACATGCGACACGTATACGTGACGCATAAGATGCTCAGAAACCTCGATTATTCCCACCAGTTATTTTTTATTGTAAACTTTGCCTCATTAAATCTTAGCATTTTTGTGATTCAATTAGGCGAAAATTTCTGCTTCAAAAAACCGGTGGCAAAAGATTAAAAATTATGCAATGGACGCTCGTCGCGAAGGGGTTAATGCAATTCCTGAAGCTAATTTGATTGATGTGAAAGAGAACTTGCATAACCCATTCGGGACCATGGGTGCATATATGCACACTCAAAAAGAGCATACAGAATTTGCTTTAGGCATCAGTAAAAAATAAAAGTAATAGATGCTTTCTCTTAAAGCATTTTTGTGATAGTTTAAGTAAAGATGGCTTTTTTTTTAAAGTGATGCCAACCGAATAAAATTTGTGTAAAAGCCACTGATCCCGAAAGGGTTAACAAGCGCCAAAAAGTCAAAAATTGGTCCAATTAATTTGGAAACATTGGCAAAATAATTATCTCACTCATTTACAACAAAAAAATAAATGGATGTTTAAAAAACCAAATATTCTGCCAGGCATGTTAGTCTTATTAAAGGACTCACGATTCCCACTTTGCACTTGGTCTTTAGGCCGCATTACTAAAGTAATCCCAGGTGCTGACGGACATGGCAGAATTGTAGAATTGCGCACCGCAAAGGGTATTTTCAGACGACCAATTTCAAAATTAAGTATATAGCCTATAAAGTATAACCTAAGAACGTCTGAAAATTAATTATGTAATACCTTATATGCTATTATTCTTAATTGTGTACCAATTGTGATTATTTTTCTTGCATATAATTTGTATTATATTGTGTTTTGTTTGTTATTTGTATTGTATTTAATATATATTGAAATATATTCAATATTTCAACTCCAGGCGGGATGTTCTGTATTTGTAACTACCTTTGTAACTTCACCTTTGGCAACGGCACACTACCCCAGCATCAACGCCTACTGGCAACCCTTTCATTATGTAACCCTGTTGCCGAGACTAATACGTCAGATGAGTAACAAACTCAGTGGAAACAACCTCTCGCTAATTACAAACTTTAATAAATTACTTGTAATACAGTTCACTATGTTTTATCTATCGTACCTCCGCACCGATGTATAATTTTCAAATCCATAAATACAATATTTCAAAACAATTTGATGGGCCGTAATTCTTCTAGTATCTAGTATAAAAAATGTGGTTTCTCTCCTCTTTTCTGTGTGAATACCAATGAATGGGATTCTCATTGTAAACCCTGCAGTCAAACAAAGCATCTGAACGAAGGCTCATCGATCACGATCAAGGCGCTCCGGGAAGAGGTAGAAAAAGTAGACGTCGTAAAAGGATCACTAGGGTTGGAAGCAACAAGCAAATAGGCAAGTTATTCTTTCCCAAACACTTTTGATTCTTCCGAATTCTTTTACCTCCTTTATTCAAGATTTAAAAAGATGAAGCAGGAACAGAAAGATTCGATTTTGCACTGAAATTTCTGGATTGTTGCTTTAATGTATAAGGATTAATTTGCCATAAATATTATCATGAAACACACATGTATGTATTTATAATACAATTATATTTGAAAGTAGAATAAAACATAGATAGTACCTAATTTATATTTAACATATTATTCAAAATACAGATGAAATAGATAAAGTCATACCAATAAATGTTTAAATTGGCTTTTTGTTATAGTATGCATATCACAGAATAGAAAACACTTCATGTAGTGTAGATATCATTTACTATTATAAAACTTTAGTATAATAAGAGCTTCCCAATTTTGAATTTAATTTTCCGAGACAAAATTTAGCTCTATCAACATTTTCTGCATTGAGAAATTATCTAAGACTGAAATCAGTTCTAAGAATGAAATTAAAAAATTGTCCAAGACTAAAACTCTTTCACCCGAGAATTTATATTTTAAGGAACACTCGAAATTTCTTTTCAACTGTCCAATTCAATTGTCCATCTCATGGACAATATGCTTTATTTTCAAATAAAAGAGCATATCAGCACTTAGTTGCACTTTCTCCCAAAAACATACAATGCATGCCTTGAAAAAAGGCTTCTATCAATAGTAAGTAAATTAACATAAATATCTCTAAATATGAATTCAAAGGAAATATTGAAATTATTTTTAATACAAGTATAAGAAAAGAAAAACATCTCATAAGTTTGAAACATTGTTCATCCTTTGGTATTAAGTACCAAAGGATGACTAGCATTTATTGTGCAGTTAAAGCCATGAACAGACTGAACACAGGAAACAGATATTCTACTGACATCTAGAACTAAAACCAATTACACATATTATTAATTACACTATAAAACATATGAAATACAATACAAAAAAATATATATATGTACAAAATTAAAAAAGATAAAAGTAAAACATAAGTTTTAATATATTAAAAATACTGATAAGCATTGGTATTCAAAAATATGATTCATAATTTTAATAAATAAGAATGCAAGTTACCAAAATAGCCAAACATAAGAATTAAAAGAATTCAAGGCAGTTGTCATTAACAATTTGCACACTAATAGAAATATCACATCTATGAGAACAAAAAATGTTTCCTAATTAATTATTATTTATAATACAAAGCTTACAAAATTACATCCAAAGTGGGGAAAACATTGTCTTTTTCTAAAGAATGCTACCACTTTCTCATTCATATTTGGTACAAGCTTACTAACTTTAAACAAAATTGTGCATGATATTTCATATGTAACTTACATTCTTAATTTTACAAACATAATTAATTGATAGAAGGTTAAGAAAGATACATGTTTCATTTCAACAATTCCATAAAATTCTGCGGAATAGCTATTATATCATTGCATATAAACTTTAGGCTATTTAAACATTAGAAAAATTGCTTGAATAAAAATGTTGCTACAATTTTAAAACAAGGTACTCAAATTGAATCCATACGTGTTACTAGTGAAATCATAATAAAATTTGGGTAAAGAAAAAAAATTGAAACACTTTCTACAAACCTTTATTTACATTTTAATACATCATTGTTCTGTTTACTTTATGAAATAACAATAAACGTATCAAATACACAAGAAACTTGTTAATTTTTATGCCATTTAACACATACATTAAGATTATTTAATATATAGATAAACAAAACAAACTAATGTATAATAAAAATATATGACATTTTACAAAAATAAGCAATACAGAATTAGAAATATTTTCAATGAACACTGTTTCAATCTGTTGTTGACATTTGGCAAGAAATTGAATTCTCTCATGCCATAGCCCTTATAAAAAAAAAAGAAGCTAAATTAGTTGATAGCACACTACAAATTATGAGGGAGAAAATGAATACTTAGATTACATTTTTGTGAATATTTCTTGCTGCATATCTCACACGCAAAAGGTTTCTCCCCAGTATGAACTAACAAATGTTGATTTAAATCACTCTTGTGTGAGAATATCTTCTTGCTATATCACACAGAATTGGTTACTCGCAGTATGAATTAACAGATGTGTTTTAAAACTACCTTTGACAAAAAATTTCTTGTTGCATATCTCACATGCAAAATGTTTCTCACTAGTATGAACCAACAAATGTTTGCTTAAATCACTGTTTCGAGAAAATTTTTTGTTGCAAGTTTCACACTCAAAAGGTTTCTCACCAGTATGAAGTAACAGATGTGTTTTCAAATTACTCTTTAGAGAGAATTTCTTGTTACATACCTCACATGGAAAATGTTTCTCACCTGTATGAACTAACAAATGTTTGTTTACATCACTCTTTTGAGAGAAATTCTTGTTACATGTCTCACAAACAAATGGTTTCTCACCAGTATGAATTAACAAGTGTTTACTCAAATCACTCTTTTGAAAAAATTTCTTGTTGCATATCTTGCATACAAATGTTTTTTCACCAGTATGAAACAACAGATGTGTTTTCAAATTACTCTTTTGACAGAATTTCCTATTACATATTTCACATACAAATGGTTTCTCACCAGTATGAAATAACAGATGTGTTTTCAAATTACACTTTAGAGAGAATTTCTTATTACATACATCACATACAAATGGTTTATCACCAGTATGAATTAACAAATGTCGCTTTAAAACACTGTTTTGAGAAAATTTCTTGTTACATGTCTCACACTCAAAATGATTCTTTCCAGTATGAATTAACAGATGTGTTTTCAAATTATTCGTGTCAGAAAATGTCATATTGCATGCCTCACATGTAAAATCTTTTTCACCAGCATGCACTAAAATATGTTTTTTTAAACTACCCTTTCGAGAGAATTTCTTGTTACATGTTTCACACTGAAAAGGTTTCTCACCTGTATGAACTAATAAGTGTTTGCTTAAATCAGTCTTTTTAGAGCATTTCTTGTTGCATATCTCACATTCAAATGGTTTTTCACCAGTATGAAATAAGAGATGCTTTTTCAAATTACTCTTTTGAGAGAATTTCTTATGACATATCTCACATACAAATGGTTTTTCACCTGTATGAACTAACAGATGTGTTTTCAGATTACTCTTGTTAGAAAATTTTTTGTTGCATATCTCACATTCAAAAGGTTTCTTACCAGTATGAATTAACAAATGTCTCTTTAAATGACTGTTTCGAAAAAATTTCTTATTACACGTCTCACACTCAAAAGGATTATCGCCAGTATGAATTAACTGGTGTGTTTTCAAACTATTCTTGAGTGAAAATTGTTTGTTGCATATCTCACATACAAATGGTTTCTCACCAGTTTGAACTAATAAATGTTTTTTTAAATCACTCTTTTGAAAGGATTTCTTGTTGAATGTCTCACAAACAAAAGGTTTTCCTTGATGCATGTCAGAAGATGCTTCTCTAAAATGCTCTTGTAAGGTAATGTTTTGTTCCATATTTCACATATGAAATACTTTTGTCTGTTGTGAGTGATATAATGGATATCTAAGTGATCTTTTCTCTTTAACTACTTTTATAGACATATGGATCTGCAATAAATAAAATTGTTACTCTGTCACATTTTACAATTCTTCCAAGAAATATATCAAACCAAAAGAGCTTCTTATGAGAAATGAAAATGAATGAACAAATTTTAATTTAAATTATTTTCTAACATAGCATTAAAAACTATATTAATTTTCCAAAACTACAGAAACAGAGTTGCTACTGCCAAATGCAATCAAAAATAATTTCTGCAGCAGCCTTCAATTTAACAAATTGTAGTATCTGCACTAAATAGAAGGCAAAGTAGCTGCAAGCTTACTTTACAAAATAAAAGGGGCTATCCATTTGCCATAAAATAACCAAAATTGTTTAAGATAAATTTATTTTTTCTACAATTTGACTGTTTTGTGCTTTTATTATAAAATCGCACATTAGCTTGAAAAAATTAAAATTCCTTTTAATCTACTGTTTGTATTATATTTATTGTCATAGATCATTGGAATGCAGCTTGGTTCATCCAAACTAAATGAAATATAGGTTTGCACTTCAGCATTACAATGAGGTTTTTTTGCTATGAACAAGAAATCTTTTATTGCATTTAATTTAGACCAAATTTAATTCCATTTTGTAAAAATAAACTAAAGTTTATTATCTGTCAGAAGAAAGAGTTTTATTTTAGAAGATGAATTTGGATATAAGTGGTATCTGCAACCTTTGTGCATAACTGATCTGTTCTCATAAGAAATTTATGTAGAGAGTCTTATTTTATAACTACCAGTGGGTAAAATATAACAACTAAAAAAATAAGATAGAAATGCATTATTCTAAGATACTATTATCACAATTTTAAATTTGATATTAGCTTGAAAAAATGAGATTAAAAACATTGTATCCCTTTCTAATCAAGGCTTGATTAAACAAGGTCACAATTTTCGCGGGGTGTCTGATTTTTAAGAGCCCAGATTTACTCTGATATTTTTAAATGATGCAACTTTTAATCAGTTTTTGGTCCTGTAATGATTATACACAATATTTTAGACTTTTAAAGTAGAATAAGGTTACAGATAAAAGATATAGATATCTATATAAGTATGAACATTATATATTCTTATATGTATATCAAACTTTATTAAATAGAAAAAAATTATCTGAAAACAAGCACTTAAGAAAACAAATTGAACGAGCATAATAAAATAAGTCTTTTTCTTTTAATAATTTCCATTTTATGATAGTTTTTTACTTAAAGTACATATAAGCTACCTAAATTATGCTATTGTTAGTTTATTTTTAAAGTTGTGATAATTTTTAATACTGATGCATTTTTGATTTAGGTGATATATTCTATATCAATTACAGTCTAAGATTACATTTTCATCTGATCGACATTAGCTGTCAGACCTCACAATAAGTTTTTTGTTTGAGTTATTCTGAGACTTTAGTCACAGAATGTTTGTTGATGGAAATACGGCAAGCAGAAATTTTGTGACAAGTATTTGTATTAATATCTGACATGTAACAAGTTTACTCTTATATTTCTTTCAAATGTTAAAAGTTGTAAATTAAAAACATAATATACAGTAAAACAACTTTTTGTGTTTTTAGGTTACACCTTTTAGCATTTAAAAATAATATTTTATTACAAGGTGTTATAATTTATTGTAAGTTTACTCTTGTTAACATTATTGTTTACAAGTAGTTTAGAACATACAGGGTGTCCCACAAGATACGCAGCGTCTAATATGTGCAGATTCGGATAGAGCACGTCAATATGAGTATTTTGAATGGTAACATGTGGGGTCCCCGAATATATCCAAAATTTCTCAATAAACATTGATTTTCACTTGGT
The DNA here is from genome assembly GCA_963931845.1 of Maratus michaelseni. Taxonomy (NCBI): domain Eukaryota; kingdom Metazoa; phylum Arthropoda; class Arachnida; order Araneae; family Salticidae; genus Maratus; species Maratus michaelseni. The sequence goes on along the minus strand of OZ007598.1, from coordinate 279,262,413 downwards.
TTTTTTCCTCATTTCTTGTGTTTTTCATATGACAAGCTTCACATCTTACTTACACTATCACGCTATATTCGGGGACTCCGCATGTTACCATTCAAAATACTCATATTGACGTGCTCTAACTGAATCTGTACATATTAGACGCTGCGTATCTTGTGAGACACCCTGTATATGCAACATGTTATAAACACCATGTAGGGATAAACTTTCCTCTTGCTGCTTTCTGGGTATAAAAGTACAGTATACAGTGACCTCCCCCTTATACACAATACACGGTAATTATTTAGTACACCAGTTTCAAGTAATTTTCTCCTTCTTTAATTGCAGAATTTATAAATCGAATTTAGTGTTTTAAAATATAGTACAAAAAAGTAATTACTAAACATCACGTATAAGTGAGAGGTCACTGTATTTTTCTATATTTTAGTAGAGGAACTCCTTATGAATAGATAAAAACAAAAAAAAAGAATTTATTTTGCTGAGGTGGGGGAAAGTGATGGTATAGTTAGACTTAGCTCAGTGTTGAATGATAATTCTATTTTCAACAGTATAGGTCTGCTTAATTTTAAGAATGGGCTGAAAGTTTTATTTTATTTATAAACCTATAACCTTAATATAATAATACAATTAGATGGAAAGTTATTTCTAGCATATTTATTAATGAGCATTTATATAAGTATTTTTTTAAATATCATATTTGAATATATTCAATTCCATTTTTCTAATTTATCTCCAATTTGAAAAAAATGTTAATGCATTATTCACTGACATAAGTTGTAAAAAAGTCTGATATGAAAACCAAACATGTCACCAGTGCTTTTGTCTCTCTAGATCCCAGAAAAATCAATCAAGGATCATGGGTTGAAGTAAAATATCATTCTAAATAGAATATGTGTTCATTTATCGGCAAGTTCTTGAAATAAACTGATGGCCTGTACCATGTAAAAATCTTACAAAATCAAACATAGAAAATTATTACATTTTACCAGAATTAGACAATGACTATGTAGAAATTACCAACATTATCCACATTTTGGAAGAACCGAAATCTAGCAGTCATGGATATTTTTCTTAAGAATTAATTATAATGAAAATTATGCAAAAAAATGTAATGTAATATAGATACTGAGTATATACATTTGAATGAACATTTCAGGACGTTTTCTTCATTTCACTGGTAAATTTTACAGGAATAATAATAAATATATGTATAGGTACTAAACTATACTTAAGTTAAAAGTGCAGGAAATTATCTTGACACCATTGTAAAAAAACACATTATTCTTAAACTATGTAAGTCTAATGTATATAATATCCACTATAATCCTCATTTATACTGTTAAAAACCCTATTTTACAAGGCCTTCTAAAAAAATCCCTTGATTTTACTGCCACTTTTCCCCAACTGAGTCTACTTTCAAACTCAACCAAGTAACTTGACCTCGGAGTTAGTTGCAAGCAAACTACCCACCACCAATATATTATTGTCAGTCACCATCCCTTTTCTGCTGCCAATGGGGTGTTACCATTATGGCCAAGAGTCATGTGTGACTGGGTAGAGTGAAAGACTGGTATGCAGTTCAGAGTGTGAAGAAATGATAAAAGAAAACCAGCTCGGACAGTAATAAAGTCATTACATAGTGCTATAAAAGTAACAACTAAATGAACATCCATATGTTTTCATTACTTTCAAACTCGCTACCCGTTACAAAGTATTTGTTACTTGTTACTTTCATTACTATATAGAAAATGAATATTAACAATCATTGTATGTAGTACAAACTGCAGAAAATCTAATTGTAAAACATACATGAGGTCTTTGGAAGAATTCGTTATTGTTACTAACAGAAAAACGAGGCTTATTCTTCAGATATTGCTATCATGCTGCAATCTGTAAATATTATATGTAATTAAGTTCTAAATTATAATGAAAAATGGCAAATAAAATAAAAATATGGTACAGGATTGAATAAAATATATCTAAATTGTAGCATTTATTACATATGAAATAAAGGAAAATCAGGGAATATGAATGAATTGTATTGAATGTGGCAATATTATAATGAAATATTATGAATATTATTATAATTAATATAACATTATATTACAATGAACATTATTATTAAAAATAATATGAATATTATTTATTACTTATGAAGTAAAGAAGAATCGGGGAACATGAATGAATGATATTGAATATGGCAATATTACAATAAAAAAAGGCAAACAAAATAAAAATATGATGTAAAAATGAATGAAGCACATCTAAATTATAGAATTTGTTACTTATGAAATAAAGAAGAATCGGGGAAAACAATCTTTAAGAGTAAAAATTTACGAAATTTATAAAATAAAACTATGGAATATAATTATACAAACAAAAATATTTTTACAAGCAAATGTAGTAGTTACAAGCAAATCTAGAATACATTGTCACCATGTGAAGATTAAAGATAGTTACTAGATGCAGTCTATTAAATACAATTCAAACAGCAGTTCCACGTCATTTCACAGCACGTGCATGCATGTCTCGATATGTGCGGTATATGTTTTTTAAATCTTTGTCTCCAAACATATGCAAATACCAATGTTCATCTTTTCAATAAAGTTATTTTTTTTGTGCCAGAAATGACATTTGTAGTTTACATTTTTTTAAACTAAGGCTTGTAGAGGTATAGTTCTTTGGACATTTTTTATGTACTCCAAGTGAGGAATCTAGCTGTACAGAATTTAGGTGCTCTTGATGGGACACCCCACCCCGTATATGGTATGACAGAAAAATCTATAAGTGTCTGCCACCAATTGACATATTTTAGCAAATGCAACTTGGTACTTATAGTCTGGGAAAAAGTGTCATATTAACCAATTTTAGTATTGAGGATTTTGATTTATATGATAGTACATATAACAAAACTTTGAGTCAGTTGGTGCTACTATATACAGTGAGGGTGTTACTATAGCTACATCACACAATACGTGGCCAATACTTGCATGTAACACAAATATCGATGTTTAAACAGCTTCACTGTTCAAATATGATTCAACAATGAAAAAAGAAAAAAAGGAGTTTAGAAAATGTGACTATATAAATATGAAAATAACTAAACAAATAAATAAAAAAAAATTACCTAATACATTTTATTATATGCATTCTGCTGCCCGACCAATTTTGCATGCAACACAATTATCGAAGATTAAAGAGCTCTAATGTTCAAATATAACTCAATAACGGAAATAGATAAAACAGGAGTGAAGAAAATGTGACTAGATAAAAACGAAAATGAACTAAACAAATAAATAAAACAATACCTATACATTTTATTATATGCATTCTATTGCCCCAATGTAAAATGCAAATGAAATGGTGTTCAGCTGCCTGGACTGCTGTTCTCAAATGACTTTTGAGATGGTCAACACAAGACCTCCCTGCATTCTATAATTGTAAAAAATAATTCAGTCATTGAAATCAAAAAAAGTAAAACAGGCTCTTACGACTTTGTAAATAACCATGTTGCTGGAAGAACATAAATATAGGTAAATGGTCCAATTCTGCAATAGTTGGCCATAATTTGATAAAATGCTTTATAAATAATTTATTCTTGGTTCCAAACGAAATACTATCATTTCACAATGCTTGGCATCATTTTACAAATCATCAGCTGATAGCAAAGAATTGTGGGTCGAAGAAAATTATATATTTTTTGGCAGTAGTAATCAGTCATTTCCTTTTTGGTATAAATACATTTTTTTTATAAAAGTGACGGGCTATTGGCAGCTACCTTACTGCAATTTCAAAAACAGAAAAGCATTTATTGATAAAAAGAATAGTTGAAAAATCAAGTCTGCAAAAATAAATTTATAACAACGGAATGTTTCTATTGGTTTTTTCACACTACTGCCTTTTTAGAATAGTTGAAAAATCAAGTCTGCAAAAATAAATTTATAACAACAGAATGTTTCTATTGGTGTTTTCACACTATTGCCTCTTAAGAACTAGAAAAGCATTTGTAAAAGGAATAGTTGAAAAACTAAAATTTAGGTCTGAAAAATAAATTTATAAGAATAGTATGTTTTATAGTACTTTTTATATATACTGTTTATAGCATATATACACTGTATACATATTATATGTCATTATATATACTGTTTATAGTATATGTTTTATAGTACAATAAGTCGTTAATTGTTTAGTACAAACCTTTAGGGATGATAATACAAAAGACAAACAATGTTTTTATAGGAAACCAATGTCACAATCCACTTTAATCAGACAATGAAAATATGAAGTCTTGCTGTAAGCCAGTGTGATCGGAAAAGCTACCTTTCTCTGTAATGAAGTACAACTACTTAATTGAAAATGTAGTTCACTGCAATTACTTACTGAAAATAGTTACTTGTTGTAAAAAGTAGCAATTATATAAACTACTTTTCAAAGTTAGTCACTATTTCGGTATTTTAAGATTTTATCAAAGGATTTACAAAACAGGATTTTAACAAAGGATCTTTACAAAGCATTTTAACAAAGGCTATCTTCAATTTAGTCAAACTATTTTAAAAAGGGATAATACACTTGAAAATGGGAATAATGATTAATGGACACAGTGGCCTCTTGTTATATCATGTCTGCTGGCATAAAATCAAATAAATGCAATAAAACTGAGGATATTAAAAAAAAAATAGGAAATATAATATAAAAGAAAATGTTTTGTGTTTGTCTCCAAAACGTTAGTTTATACACATACATATCACAATTTTATTACCAAATTATAATACATACCCGGAACACAATAATCGAATAATTTTGAAACTGATAACTGATTGTTAGATGGCAAAGTTTACAAATTAAAAGGTAATTAATATTGGCTTGTTCAATAACTTTAAAATACTCATTATATTCTGACTAGGGTAACTTAATACATTTTTCATGTCATAATATCGAAAAATAAATCGATAAATAAAGCAATCCAAAAAAGAGAACCCTGACATTAAAACGTGAGAGATCTAATTGATGTGTAAATAAACAAGTGTCAATGGAAAAATTTATAATATCTTATGACACATTGCTAAACAATGAAGGTGATATTTGTCATGGACATTCACAAATGGTTGTTCAGAACACATTTTGAATGAAAGAAGAAAATTATTATCCCATCAAAAAACTTTCTGTAAAAAAAAAGCGCCAAGTTCTCCTTAATGTTTCGGCCGTAAAAAAGTACTGATATCTGATGTTCGTCCAAGTTAAAAGTCAAACATCCGAAATCTTTCATTCAAAATGGCTTCCTGCGACTTGGCCGTTGATGCATTCTAGGTTAAAAACATTAGAAGAATGTAATACTGAGAAAAATAAATTAGAATACATAATACACCCTGATTGATGTTAAACATGCCATATCTTTCATTTGAAATAAATAATTACGTCGATAAATCATTTCAAAATTAATGATTGGAAATTATGCATTTAAAAGTAATATCGGAATGCAAATAGACAAATTCGTATGATGACATTGTAATTAAAAGCTTTGTGATACATAGCATTGAGTTTCAAGAAACATTAGTTTTGATTAACCATCATTTAGTTTTACCATGGTTTAATGACCATTTTGTACAGTCTATTGTCATTAACACGAATTCCAATGAATATTTTTTTCATCAAATTTCACATTGTGTTACATTATATGAGACATTGAGAACCAGAGTGAACCATTCTCGACAGCTGTGATCTCGAAATTATGTTTTTAAAAATGTGTATTATATTTTAGTACTTTGTACAACAAAATGCGTAAAATGTTCAAAAAAATGTAGTAGACACGTAGATCATTATACATTCTTTAGAATTTGAAAAACCTTCTAAAATGCATTAACGAACAAGTCGCAGGAAGCCATTTTGAATGAAAGATTTCGGATGTTTGACTTTTAACTTGGGCGAACATCAGATATCAGTAATTTTTACGGCCGAAACATTAAGGAGAACTTGGCGCTTTTTTTTTACAGAAAGTTTTTTGATGGGATATCACTGCTTTTTGGAGGTTTTATCAAATGTATAAAGGATACAAAATATAATAAATGTATAAATGTCAAAGAATTTTAAAATTATTTTATTATGCTTTACAAATCTATATTTTTATTTGTAGTTTACATCAAAATACTAGCCGTCTCTGGCAAACAATATATTCTTTCTAATATGTATGCTAAGCACTTCATCATATTACTTTTATTCATAACTAGCCGAAGTACTTGGTGCTGTTCGAGATTTTAAGAAAGTTTGTGTAGAAAAATCAATTTCAAAATTAAACATGTTGTATAGATAACTTCAAAATGTTAAAATATGCCAATATTTCTATAATCATGTTTTTATCATGATTCAATACGTTCCTCAAACTCGTATGACGTTGTACTCACCTGCTGACATCTTACCTACTTGCTTTCACGATTACTCATATTGATACTCTCTTTGTATAATTCCCAAACATTTGAAAAGTCCGTTAAACTTCCAATGTGACGTTATATTAATTTTCTTTTTTAATTATCGAATGACGTCATATTAACCTGCTTTCTGTATTTACACATACTCATACTCCTTGTATTATTGAGAAATATTTGAAAATTTCAGTTATATTACCAATATGACGTCATATTAATCGTTTTTTCCATTGCTGAAACTTTTTATTTTTATTTTCATTTTCCACGTGGAAATCTTTCAATAGAAAATTAATTATTGTAGAAAGAATTTCATTGTGGATTTTTAATTGTTGGCAACTGCTATAACGAAAAATGTTCAAATTTAATAGGAAAAGGCGGGAAGAGTTCAATATCCTGTGCTAGTAGGTTTGGCGAGTTGTTTTTGGCGATAAATGTTTGATTTGATTGTTGCGATATTCAGTCTTTGGAGTTTTAACTTAACAACTGGAATTGACCTTATCTACGTGACATCACACCTCTTTTGGCAGCAGTTTGGATTTTTTTTTCCAATTGCGCGAACCAGCACAGGATATGGAAGCTGATAGATTTTTGGTTTTTTATTATTTAAAAATTAACTCTACATTATATTTCGATTCCGGATTACTTTAGTTGCCTCGGCCGTGTTTTAATACACCTACACGTAGCATTTCACAATTCTGGCTTTCAAACTGTTGATTTGTATAGAAGTGCAGACAGACAAACAGATTTTCATTTTCATGTATTAGATTTACTTGCTCAATCCTTCGCCAAATCGGAAGTTTCTGTTAGAGAAATTCTCTTTGTGATCATTGGCAGCATATCTTATATTTTGTGTTGTCAACCATTTCATCTTTATTGACAATTACCGCTTAATTTATGTCCGTTTGCATCGTTACACTCTCTAATACGGAGATTTTTAATCCTGTTAAGTAATCTTCTGTAATTTACACTGAAGTGAAGTGGTTCTTGTTAAACGCCTGTTAAGCTATCCATATTTACAGTAAACCATATTCATGCTAATTTTTTTTCCCTTTCATTCTAACATTGGAACGATTAAGGAAGATTAGAAAATCTACGGACGCACTGCCGTTCTTCCATTAGAAAATCTACCATTATTCTCATCTAATCGTCTTAGATAATATGTCAATATGTCTTGGTTTTAAGATTTTGGTTAAATTTACTCGAAAACCTGAAGCTAAAATGCGAGGAACCCCATTATAGAAGATTCATTCTAACGTACATATTGATAAACTGGATATATGTTATAAAATTATAATAATCTAGAACTGGCAGTTTCGATGCTTTAATTCTGAAAATTCTCTTTCTATAATAAACTTTTAAGAGAGCAAAGACTAACAATATAGTAAGAGTAAGTATAATAACAGTACAATATAATAGCAAGAGCAGAGGTCTTGTATAGTGACGAAAGATTGAAACTTTATTAACATTCGTGCGTTATGCCATTTAATTAACCGCATAGTATTAATAGATGATTACTCGCTCTAAAAATTCGCAATGAAAAATAGCCTCTAGCGTCAAATTCTCAACCAGCTTGGCGACACTTAACGAAATATTGCCAAATTTGGCGACAAAAATACCCTGTTTATGTGGACGTCATAATGATGCATATGTATTATTGTATTATATATGTGATGCATACATATATATATATATATATATACTAGCAAGCTACGCCCGCTACGCTGGTCAATTTCTCTTAATGAATTTTCAATCAAACAAAATATTGACATTTCACAGTTCACTTTTATATTTTAACAGAATAATAAGGCTACTATAATTAGTGACTCGTGCTATAGCCAATATAAACATCAGGACACGTCGCCCTTATCATTATCTTTTCGCTATGGTACTCCATTGTGAAATTTGGTAATTTTTTTAATTCAATATTTGAAAAATGGCATAATCATTAGATTTGAAATTTATATTAAGGAATATACATTTTTTTTACTTTTCAAACGCAGTTTGTTTAACAATTTTCTAACATATACTTTTCGAGTTATTATTTTTTTCAGTAACTTCAAATGTTTCATTTTCCGAGTATAATCTGTGGCAAAGATTAACAAAAAACCCAGTCCTCAGCAACGCAAAGCTTTATATTAAAGAGGATGTTGGAGAAGGGATTGTCACCATCACTTTTGAAATCGGTTCTGTAGTTCCAGAGATTCCAGATTAGAAATTGTAATTTAGAATGATTTTAGAACGCTTTTCGCTCATTTCACCCTTTTAAATTTCGATTTTTTTTAAAAATTTATTCTTAGAGAGTAACTACCATGCCAAATTTCAAGTTTCTAGCTCCTTCAATATAAAAAAAGTCGCAATTTTTGAAACTTTTTCACTTCTGCACCCCCCTGGGATTAGTGGCATCGACATAAATTATAGCCTATGTTGGAGCAGGAAGTGTCACCATCAATTTGCCACCATCACTTTTGAAAACGGTTCGGTAGTTCCAGAGATTCCATAGAAATTGTAATTTAGAATGTTTTAAGAACGCTTTTCGCTCATCTCACAGTTTTAAATTTCGAATTTTTTTTAGAATTTGTTCTTAGAGAGCATTTACATCTTATAAGTAACTACCATGCCAAATTTCATGTTTCTAACACCTTCAGTACAAAAAAAATCGAAATTTTAGAACGTTTTTCGCTCATGCACTCCCTTGGGGACAGTGGCACTGGCATGAAATATAGGCTATGTTACAGCAGGAACCGTGACGATCAATTTGCCACAATCACTTTTGAAAACAGTTCTGTAGTTCCAGATATTCCATTGAAATTGTAATTTAGAATGTTTTTAGAACGCTTTTCGCTTTATCTCACACCTTTTAAATTTCGAATTTTTTTAGATTGTGTTCTTAAAGAGCATTTACATCTTATAAGTAACTACCATGACAAATTTCATGTTTCTAGCTCCTTCAGTATAAAAAAATGAAATTTTAGAACGTTTTTCGCTCTTGCACCACCCTGGGGGTATTGGCACTGACATAAAATATAGCCTATGTTGGAGCAGGGACTGTCACCATCAATTTGCAACCGTCAGTTTTGAAAACGGTTCTGTAGTTCCAGATATTCCATAGAAATTGTAATTTAGAATGTTTTTAGAACGCTTTTCGCTCATCTCACCCTTTTAAACTTCGAATTTTATTAGAATTTGTTCTTAGAGAGCATTTACATCTTATAAGTAACTACCATGCCAAATTCCATGCTTCTAACTCCTTTTCAGTATAAAAAAAATCGAAATTTTAGAACGTTTTTTGCTCCTGCACCCCCCTGGGGGTAGTAACACCGACATAAAATATAGCGTATGTTGGAGCAGGGACTGTCACCATCAATTTGCCACAATCACTTTTGGAAACTGTTCTGTAGTTCCATATATTCCATATAGACATTGTAATTTAGAATGTTTTTAGAACGCTTTTCGCTCATCTCACCCTTTTAAGTTTCGAACTTTATTAGAATTTGTTCTTAGAGAGCATTTACATCTTATAAGTAACTACCATGGCAAATTTCATGTTCCTAGCTCCTCCAGTATAAAAAAAAGTTTTGGCATTTTTCCACATTCCACAGCATTTTTTTTTTAATATTTGATTAATAATATAATAAATTTATAAATTTGATTTGAAACTTTTAGCCTAATATAGTAAATTTTGTCCTTAGCGATTTTTAATGCAACATGCAACATTTTTCATTCCCAAGGCGATTTTTTGTCATTTGCGCAAAATTCTGGTTAAAATCATTTAGCTCACTATAGTAAATTTTGTCCTCTGCAAATTCGAGGCTTTTTTTTTCATTTATGAGGATTTTTTACATATTAGTAAAAGGAATTAAGTTTTAATCTATTACCCCAATATAAGATATGCAGTCATCTTTTCAGTAAAATTTATTCTGAATTCATACAGTGATTTTTGAATTTCTCACAAATTTTTTTTGCGCTATTTTTAGAGTTTTTCTTGTTTTGCAATAATTTTTTAACATTTGTAAAAGGAATTGGGTTTCAAACTTTTAGCCTAGTAGTACATTTTGTCCTCTGCAATTTTTGAATTTTTAGAAATTTTTAATGTGGTTTACTATGTGATTATTAGCATTCTTGCACATTCCATAGCAGTTTTTCGTGAGAGAATTTTTAATTACAATGTTTTAGCTCACTATAATACTTTTTGTGCCCAGCAAATTTTTAATTTTTATTGTCTTTTTTATTTTTATTTTTATTTTATTTCATTTTGCAGCGATTTTTCCACATAATTAAAATGAATCCGGTTGTAATCTATTTGGCCCAATATAGTAATAGGAATTTTATCAGAATTCATAGAGCGATTTTTTAATTTTTTGCAATGATTAGTTTCTTGTATTTTGAAGCTTTTTTTTTTACATTCATGAATGGAATTCAGGTTTAAAATTTTACCCTAATGTAGTAAATTTTGTCCTCAGCAATTTTTGAAATGTTACTCTTTTTTATTCTTTTTTTTTTTTTTTGCTGAGATTTAAAAAAAAGGGAAAAAAAAAGTCGATTAGCATAAAGTCTAAATTTTGGGCATCTGGATTCCGGATTTTGTACTGTACCAAGTTAAGAGAAAGTAATTACGGTACTTCTCTATTATTCCGTCGACCACTTTTCATAATAAAAAACTATCACCAAACTGTAAGATTAAACGCCAAAAATACAGTCCCATTTACTTGATGTCAGAAACATACATGTTTGTTATGTCATCAAGTGGTTTTTAATTTGAAATTTGCGTGTATTTTTCATTAGGTTTTACTGATTTATTAGTTATTTCATTAATTAAAATAACAATTGTGTCCTTAGATTCTTATATTTTATTTATTTATTTATTTTGATATTCCAATGGCAACGTTCTCCCATTTATTTGGCGTTACAGTTTGACAATATTTTTTTGTTATGAAACGGGATAATAGAGATGTACCGTAATTACAATTATTAATGGATGGACATCAAATTAAACATTTTGAACTTAAATAAATAACTTATGTTTTGATTATTTGCACAATTAATGCTACCATCATCATTATTTATTTTAACAAATGGAAAAAAAAACAACAATTCTGCACTAAACAACTAAATTTATACATCTGAAAATGAAAATCTATGAAAATCTTCGTATTTGGTGTCAATGTGAAATAACTCTAAAATGTCACGTGACAAATTTTACTCAGTAACCATGAAATCATCTGCATCATTATTAAAAAAGTAATCCGGATTGTATGTTAAGCTCAACTGTGCAACATCATCATCATATATCACCTAGTGTCATTTTTGCTTTCATAAATGGTTTTTGCATCATTTTCTTAAGAATTTTATCATAAGAATCAACAATCTATTGACAAACTTGTGCATACGTGGCTTTTAAAAAATGAAAACACATGAAATTCATTAATGGCTTGAACACTATATTGCATGTATGAGTGCTTTGCACACATGAAACCTAATAAAGAAAAAAATCATTGGATGCAGTGACCTCACTGTTTTCTAATCCAATAAAAACACAAGAAATTCTTTAATGTGTAATCATCATGCTGTATATAGGAGAGCTTTGAGCACACAAAGTAAATAAATAAATACATCTCTAGATGAAGAAACCTCACTGTATTGGGAATCCCAAAAAAATACAAGAAATTTGGAAAATTCTTGATCACCTGGCAGTAACTTTTAACAGTAAAAATTAAATATATTAATAAAAAGAGAAAAAAGAACCATGAATATTTATTTATTCATATTATAATTTTTATTTATACCTCTGAGCTTATGAAATTTACAATTTTTTTTCTGTTAATATCATGCTGTCACCATTTAATGATGTAGTTGTTATTTTAATTAAGCAAAATTAAAGAATAATAAATAAGAAAAACATAATAAAAAATACAGATAAATATTAAAATTAAGAATCACTTGATGATGTAACAAACATATGTAATGAATCTGAAGTCAAGCGAATGACATTTTTGGTCAAAATTTTTTTGTTATGGAAAGTGGTCGACAGGATAATGGAGAACCTGGAATATTCTTGAGTGTTCCTGTAATGAAATATAAAAGCTACATCCTTCCTTTTGAAAAGTGAACCGACCACAGCAAATGTCATTAATGTATATCAAATAACATGGAAATCAGAGTACATTTGAGAGAGTTAGAATGCAGACAGACCAACTGCATTTCTAAACACTTTTTAACTATGTTCGAATATCTTAAAAACAGGGCAGGGTGCTGCTGATAAGAAAAGGGTATGGCAAAATTCTAGAATAAGCTAAATGCCTAATTTGGCGATTTTGTGACTATTTGCAAAGTTTTAGCAAGTTTTTATTCATGACTTTTATAAACTTTTAGCAACATTTCCTCCGAATACTTTGATTTTTACAAACATTTAGCAATTTTTTTCCTCCACATTTTTCTATTTTTACAAAATTTTAGCTATTTTTTCCTCCTTGCTTAAACTTTTTTAATTGTCACAAAACAGAATAAAATCAATGTTTACTTTGTGAAAGAAATTCTCATAGAAGCTGTGTAAGTAGTCAGTTCTCTGCCACAAAGCACACAGTTTATGATTGGAAAGCATCTCGAGATTCTGATTGTTCAAATGCATGAAAATCGTACAAGCAGTGGTTAGTAACTTGCATGTATGTACGCTTTGCGTACCTTAACCAAAAAAAAAAAAAACCCTGGGTCCATGAAACTCACAGTGTAGCAATCTCTAGAATGCACGAAACTTATACAAGCAGCGGTTAGTAACTTATATATATATATATATATGTACGCTTCACGTACATTAACCAGAACCCCCCCCCCCTGGATGCAAGAAACTCACGGTACAGTAATTTCTAGAATGCATGAAATACATCTTATCAAATAAAATCAACAAAAATTAACCTACCTTTTGTTATTATTGTGTGTATTCCTCTTTTAATCACATTATAATTTAATCAGCATTAATAAACATATATAAGCAAACATAGAGCTATTGAATATTGAAATAATGTCTTGTTGCCAAAACGTCTATAGAAAAATAGTGTTGTCACTGTAATAATATATATATTACACCTCTGTTTCTCATTTTTTATTTTCTTTTAAATATTTCACCAGAATTATCCTTCTATGACAAACGACAAAACACCAAAACATTAAACTTCACAGAACAAATTCCACAAATGCAATTCAACAAATTTGACATACAATACACTAATCAAGACCTTGTTCTATCTTTGCTCTAACCTTAAAACCCAATCCAATTTCCAGAACAAAGAACAATAAGCCAACCAATAAAACACAGTAGGCATGGAAGAAACACAAGTGAGACAAACTGGTAATAAGGAAAACTCTTTATCGCTTTGTCAAATCGATGCTGCAAAGTGTCTCGCTTGTTCTAGGATTCAATCAAGGGCATGTCTTAGATTCTGAAAGAGGCACTATTTAGTTCCTTGAAGGCACTTTTTTGATTTCAAAAGGCACTTATAATATTTAAAAGTTAGGGTAACCTTTTCAAAACACAAGAATAAATCAGTACATGTCATGTACAGAAATTTTTTAGTACAAAAGGCAGTGAGGGTGCCATATTTTGAGTGAGGGACGAGATTGATGACAAAAAGGGTACTATTTTTAAAATCAAAAGCAAGCAGGGTGTAACACCTTTCTGAAACTGCCGGGGAGGAAACTGTGTTTATATACATCATACTACGTATAACTTTGTGATACATCTTGGTTGTGTGACAAATAACACTCACAAGCCGCTATAATAAGGAAGTGCCTCAAACACATTAAATAAGTTCAGCTAATTTGAAAAACTTTCTACACATATTAAATTTACAGCAGAAATAAAATTCCCAATACAGTTTTTAGAGAAGAAAATACAGAAAGAAGGTTATTAAAAACCCCTTAAATAATTTATGAAAGGACATATTCTTTTAAGAAAATAAAAGTTTTGGGGTAAAGTCATCTGTAAAAAATCACCAATATATAATAAAATTTACTGATTTTTTTACTTGAAATGTTAAATAAAGCTTTTAAAATGTGTATAATCTCTAACTTCTTGCATGCTGAAGAATTGCATGGAAGATTGTGATCAATACAACTTGGGCGGGCAATAGTGGAGGGTATGTGGTGGTATACACCATATATATATATATATATATATATATTTTTAAAGAAACTCTGTATACCATATAAATCTCAAGTAAAGCTTTAACTCTTGGCATATAACCTCTTATGTAGCGTGTACCCTCAGTTTTCTTTACGAATACAGCACTGTATATGATGATCAAATTAATGAAAATTCACCAGATCTTTTAAAATTTAACAGTTATTTTCCAAATAAGAAATTTTCAAGATCAAGATAGAACTAAGTTGTTCTTTGTATTGATATGCCTTGTTTAAGATATTTTAAAATACATAAATTTATACTACTTTATGATTAATTTATCTGCAATTATAACTGCATTTTTCATTTCAATTTATTATTTCTGTAAAATCTTTTTAAAATGCACCAAGCTAAACTCTACTCTACATACTTAAAAAAAAAAAAAAAAAAAAAAAAAAATTAGCTATGTTTAAATTAGTTAATTTGTTTAATGCAATCTTTTTTATCTAAAAAATGCTGGAAGATTTTAAGGCCAGATTTGCTTGTCTAAACAATCAAGTTCTGAACAAAAAAACTTTTTAACGCAAAGTTAAATATTTAAAGCTTTTTTCAGCCCTGATGCAAATTCTTCACAGGAAATACAAAACTTTTCCCAGCTTATTTCTTAGCTTTTCCAAATATTTAAAGCTGATTATATTAGCTTTAAATATTTCCAGATTTGCTGCTGAAAATTTTTCACAGGAAATACAAAACTTTATACTCTAGTTCAATTCATAATTATAAAATTTCTTCTAAATCAAATATATTTTTTTTTCTAAAAGGAAATTATTTTTAAAACAATAATTCTTTTTCATTATAGTGCAAAGTATATAAAGAATGATAATTTTTTGGTGTCATAACAGTAAGGAAAAAATTGACACTTACCTAGTAACTATGGCGACAGCTATAAATCCGGATCATAAGATGTCTGATTGTATATCTGGTATATAAGTCTACCCTTAAACTTTCTTTGCGTTTTGGCGGTTTCAAAGATGGACTCCTACACCGGAAAATACAGTAAAGAAAAATATGAAAAATGTAGATTTTATAAATCTAATATAGAAATAGGATTCTCTATTGAATACAGGGAAAAATGTCAACCAGCTTTATTATACTACATTTAAAAACAAAATCTAAAATTTAGAAAACACAAAGGATACCATAAAGTTACTATGATTACCTATATTTCTCTGTAAAATGTTTTTAAAAAACCCAGCTAAACTCTATGCTGTAACAAAATTTAGAAAAACGCTTTCCCTAACTTGGTTGAATCTTGGATACATTCTTTTTGTGTTGTTATGAATCTTAAATATAAGATGTACCAAAAAAATAATCAACTTTAGAACATCACGACATTTATTAACAAACTTACAGAGCGCTCGAGATCTAACACAAACACAATTACAGTTAACCTAGGTTATATATCCAATCCAGTGTTCATAGTTAATGGCTGATGCCACATCTCCCTTTCAAAGATCCATTCTGTTTGGAGCTTTCACAGTTCTACCACTCCGAGTGATATAGGGTTGATTACCTTTAGCTACGACAGCTTGTTCTGTTTTGGAAACCTCGCTCTTTGTACCCTCTTCTAAAACAACTCCTCCCATATTTTCTTCTGCTGCTTGTTTTAGTTTAGTACCGGGAATTAGAAATTTTCTATTTCGCCTTAGAGTTTGTTGTCCCTCTTTAACGAGATACGATCTTGGTGTATCTGCCTCCCTTTCTATAGTGCCAACAGCCTTTCTATCCGTTATCCAAACTTTTTCACCTGGATCTATTGGTTTCAGCTCATGGACTTTATGTCTTCGATTATAATCTCTTTCTTGTGCTTTTATTCTATTTTCTTCTATTTCTTCCAATCTCTCCTTCTGTACCAGTTTTGGTTGAAGTTCTGAGAGTGCTATGGGTAGAGTTGTTTGTAAACGCCGTCCCATCAACAGTTCTGCAGGGCTATACCCATTTTTCAAAGGCGAAGCTCTGTAGTTCAACAAAGCCAAATAAGGATCTTTGGACTTTTTGAATCTGAGTTTGATTACCTTGACTGCTGCCTCCACAAAACCATTGCTTTGAGGGTATCTGGGACTAGACGTAACGTGCTTGAAACCATACACTGTGGAAAATTGTTGGAACTCAGCTGTTCGAGTTACTTCAAATTGTCGTCCATTGTCAGACCTAACTATATCAGGTATTCCATGTCTGGCGAATATTGACTTACAGTGCAGAATTACTTCTTTGGATGTGAGCCTGTCTAATTTTGCGACTTCTGGATAGCGTGAATAGAAATCAGTTACCAGCAAATACCAGTCTGAATGAAGCTTGAATAGATCCATGGCTACGATTTCCCAAGGTCTTTGAGGAAAACTAGTTGGTTTCAGTGGTTCAGAACAGTTTCTAGCTTCCTGTATACATGATGGACATTCTCGAACGAGTTCCTCTATTTGCTTGCTCATTCCAGGCCAATAAACAGCTGAATTTGCCAAAGCTCTACATTTAGTTATTCCCATGTGACCTTCGTGAATTTTCTCCAAGATTTCTCGTTGAAGCTTGTTTGGTACAATTATTCGATTTCCTCTCATAATTAGGCCATTATGAACTGAAATTTCGTATCTTAAAGGCCAAAAGACCCGGCAAGATGATTCTACATTCTTTTTCTCTGGCCATCCTTCTAAAGCATAGGTAGTTAACATCCTACATGTTGAATCTTTTTCTTGTTCAAATTTCAACTGGGAAAGTCTTTTTGGAGCTATCGGAACAGTTTCTGTAATTTGATTGACAAAGAGCTCGACATCTTCTTCCAAATCAAAAGTTGGGACCTGCTTTTGGTGAGGTGCTCTGGATAATGCATCTGCTGCCAGTAAATGTTTTCCTGGAGTATGAAAAACATCAAAAGAGTATCTCATCAATCTCATTTTTAATCTTTGAAGACGAGGAGTGAGATCATCTAAGGATTTTCTTGTTAATATAGGGACCAGAGGTTTGTGATCAGTTTCCAAAAGAAATTTTGTACCTATCAAATAATTACAAAACTTTTCGCATGCCCATGTGAGTGCCAATGCCTCTTTTTCAATCTGGGCGTAACGTTTTTCTGTTGGGGTTAATGTTCTGGAAGCATACGCAATTACCTTCATCGTGGAGTCATCTTGTTTCTGGCATAATGTAGCTCCTAATCCATAGGATGAAGCATCAGCAGTTACTGTCGACTCTTTGTTAGGGTCAAATACAGTAAGTACTGGTTCGGACGAGAGCATTTCCTTTAGCTTTTTCAATGCATTTTCCTGGGGCGTATCCCAAATAAATTGACTTTTTATTGATAGCAGAGAAGTCAAAGGTGCCATGATATCTGAGAATTTTGGAATAAATCTTGCTAGATAATTAGCCATTCCAAGCAGCTGTTTAAGTTCCGTTTTGTTGGTTGGAGTTTCGAATTTTTGTATGGCTTGTATTTTCTCTGGATCTGGGCGTATTCCGGACTCATCGATTACATGACCAAGGAATTGTATAGACCTAACCGAGAAACAGCATTTTTGTTTATTTAGAGTGATTCCCGTTTCTTCCAGACGTTTCAAGGTTGATTTCAAACGCTCGTCATGTTCGTTTTGATTGCATCCCCATATCAGGATATCATCCATATTGCATATTATGCCTGATAGACCTTCCAAAGCTTGAGACATTCGACGCTGAAAATGTTCAGGTGCTGAAGAAATCCCGAAAGGTAAACGTAAAAAACGGAATCTACCGAAGGGTGTGATGAAAGTTGTAAGATAAGATGACTCTTCATCTAAAGGTACCTGCCAGAAACCAGAATTTGCATCTAATTTTGAAAATATTTTAGCTCCTGCCAACAGCGATAAATTGTATTCTGTAGTTGGTAACGGGTGCCATTCTCTTCGAATACTTCTATTAAGTACCGTTAAATCTACACAGATTCTTACATTTCCATCTTTTTTTCGTACCACCACTGCTGGTGAACACCAATCTGTGGGTGTTTCTACTGGTTCAATTACATTTAATTCTTGCATTCTATTAATCTCCGCCTTTGTTTTCTCCAACAACGGTATTGGTATTCTACGTGGAGAGGTGAGAGCATAAGGCTTAGCATCACCAATGAGTTCTATATGATAATTTCCTTTCAGCAATCCTAGTCCTTGAAACAACAGAGGAAATTCCCGAATAGGATCAAAGCTGCTAATACTTTGCACACAATGTGGTTGTATATTAGGACCTAGTCCGAAAGCTTTAATGGCTGGTTTTCCCAACAAACATGTTTGAAGGCCTTTTATGACAAAAATTTCTTCTAAACATCTTTTTCCATTATATTCTATGCTTTCAACTAATTTCCCTGTTAATTTCAATGGTGTTCTATCGGGACCGAAAATTATTTTATCCGTACTCTTAAGATGAGCATTTTTTAGAACTGTTTGCACTATATTACTAGGAATGACTGAGTGATCAGCGCCACTGTCGATTTTAAATCGAATAGATTTTCCCAATATTTTGATCGGAACTATCCAATCATCACTATGTTGATTCTCTCCTATTAGACCTATGAACCCAGCTTCACCTTGAATTTCATTTACTCTGTACATAGAACACAAACAAACTTTTTCCCAGTGCCCTTTTTTCTTGCACTTCCGGCAAAAAGAGTCCTTAGCGGGACAAAATTTTCTATCATGAGGTGTTTTCCCACACCATTTACAATTTTTCACATTAGAATGCATTTTATGATCACGGAAGTTGATATTATTTTTATTTAAATTATGAGGTGTCTGTCGAAGTTTCTTTTTATGTGTTACTGCATTAATCGAGGTATTACTCACTAACACAGACTGTTGCCGTTTGATAGATTCCGACAAACGGACTTTATCAATGGCGGTTTGTAAAGTAAGCTGAGGATCAAGTTGTAGCTTTTCACTCAAAGATTGGTCAGTAATACCGACAACAATGCGATCCCGGAGTAATTCATCATGAAGATTACCATAAGCACATTTATCAGCTAATGCATATAGATCAGTAATAAAATCGTTAACTGACTCACCTTCTTTTTGTATCCGTCGGTTAAATTGTGCCCTTTCAAATATTGTATTTCGTTTCACTACGAAATGATTATCAAATTTTTCTAGCACTGCTTGAAAATTCTTTTTATCAGCTTCTGTGATGTCGAATGACAGAAAAATATCTTCGGCTTTGTCACCCATAATATATATAAGAGCATCCACTTGTTCTTCACCTGACTTCGTATTTAATCCTGAAGCAGTTCTGAAGCGTAAAAATCTTTGTTTCCATTTCGGCCATTCGGTTGGCGTTGAAAAAGGAAAAGATTCTGGTGGTGAAATATGATAAGCTGATGTCGCCATTTCGTACACAGAGTGTGCGTAAAAATGAAATTAGATATTCAATTTGAAACCGCTTGCCACCATGTGTTGTTATGAATCTTAAATATAAGATGTACCAAAAAAATAATCAACTTTAGAACATCACGACATTTATTAACAAACTTACAGAGCGCTCGAGATCTAACACAAACACAATTACAGTTAACCTAGGTTATATATCCAATCCAGTGTTCATAGTTAATGGCTGATGCCACACTTTTTAATCTAAAGATGTTGCAAGACTGCACGGCCAGATTTACTTCTATATACCATAAGAAACTTTAAAACACGATTTTCAGCACAAAGATAATTATTTAAAATTCGTTTAATTTCTATTGCCAAAATCTTCAGAAAATTTCTGACCTTCCAATTAGCTGTGCCTATCTATCACAAATGTTCTTGATAGATTTATGATCCATTCAAACTGAATCGTTCGTTTAGTGTAACTTGTTTCTTTATACTTAAAAAAAAATTATATCTTTTAAATATATAAATATTTCTTCTAATAAGTTCTGAATAAATAACCGGAAAAAGCAGTCAAAACATAAATGAGTTTAAGGCTTGTGGTAGTAATTTATGAACTCTGCTATTTTGTATCGATGTAAAAAGTATCGATTAAATATAATTGAATAGTTTTCTCTTTGTAATATGGCATCACGGAGTGTTGGCGTCTGGTTGCTTGCAAAATGCTTTAGGTAAAATTCACCTGAATTTCCTTCAAATTTTCTGTTAAACCTAAGTTTATTTAATATTATTTTCTTCCGAAAACGAAATAGTTTATTTAATATTATTTTCTTCCGAAAACGAAATAGTTTATTTAATATTATTTTCTTCCGAAAACGAAATAGTAACTTTTTAGGACTACTTGGTAAGATTTAATTGGATTGTATGCTGCATCATATTTCAGGTATTGTAATATATCGCCAGATAATTAGAGGATTTTATAAACCACCCTCTTTTTCAGATTAGCAGTGATGAAAGGCTCGACATTTGCCCCCCCCCCCCTGTAAAATTGGAGAATTTTTATTTTCTTCTTTTTTATAATGAGGATAATTGTAAGGTTGTGGCATGCATTATTTGGTAGCTTTCTAGGTTAGATCCTATTTGATTCACCATTTGGCGAAATCTTGCCAAATCGTCGATAGTTAGCCAGATATATCTTTTCTATTATTTGAAAGGCTGAGCTTCATATTTTTTTAGTTGTGGCGTCTGCTAAGTATGTTATGTTTGTTATATTATCAGGTGATTCGTAATTCTTCATTTATTAGTATTTTTAATGATTTATTATCCATTTTTTTAATAAAAATATCAATTGATCATTAAACGGTGATGTCATGATATTAAAAGACAAAAAAACATTGAAAGAACGATATCACAAGCAGTTTATTTAAAATGTGTTATTTTTTTTCTATTTTTGCAGATGTTTTTGAATCACCATTCACATTAAGAAAAATATTGTAAGTAAATATCCCAGTTGGATCCCGGACCCCTTGGTATAGCGCACCAAGTGCTTTACCAATTAAACTATCCAGTCGTCTAGATAGCTTAATTGGTAAAGCACTTGGTGTGCTACATCAAGGGATCTGGAATCGAACCCCAGTCTGGACATTTTTTCACTCTAATGGTTGTACTCTAATTAGTAAAGTGATTATTCATTCTTTGTATTTCATTAAAAAATTTACAGCGTAATTTCAGCTCTGCTGAAAAATTAATTGGCGTTTGGATTTAATCATTTGTTATAAAATGCATTTTTAACAAAATATACAAAATTTCACAGAAATATAAAAAAATAACTTTTACTTTTCAGAAAGGGGGCACTAAAGGAAAAAAATGCTGCATCAACCCCTGCTATTATAAAAATAATACTCTATAGATTGGCATAAATAATTCAAGTGAAAAATGTTTATCAAAATAAATTCTACTGTGTGTGTATTCTACATTTAAGTTCAGTTATCACTTTACAAATGAATCTAATTTATTATATAAACAGCATGAAATGTAATATATTTATATACCTAATAATGTTTTTACATCTAACAGCTGAATGGGGCTAATGTGGACATGTCCACAGTAGCCCCACCACCATGTATCCACACTAGCCCCATGGTGCCATTTCTTTTTTTAGGCCTAACACTGGTAAATTTAAACCATGCACAGCAAAAGTGAATATCCAAAAATATATTGATTAGATTCATTTATAATATACTATCCCCTTTCATTTGAAATAATGAATAAAAAAGTCTAAATTAGTAATTAAAAAACAAGCCATGAATTTACTTTTTCATTATAAAAACCTTGTTTTATAAATTGCTAATGAACTATGAAATGTATTCTCATGTAATGTGCACTAGAGTTGAGTTCGTGCTCTCTGTTTAGGGCCCGCCCGAGCCCGACGATTTTAAATCCGAGCCCGCCCAAACCCGAAACATTTTGTGTCATCAGAGCATGAGCCCGCCCGAGCCCAATATATATAAAAAAATGTTTTAAAAGTAATATATCATATTTAAAAACTTCTTACATGAAAATAACTTAATCTCCAGCACATAATTAAATTTTACGGGAATTAAAATTCAATCTTTTCAAAAGAGAAGTTTGGTATGAAATAAAAATATACTTACTTAAAAGATTCTCATAATTTTCTCACCCAACAAGCAAACCTGATGGACATGTTAATGAAGTGCGTTTTATGAATAAATGCATGAAATTTGCAGAAATTACTATTCCTATGCTGCTTTTCTATTTCCTATAATAGGCGTATTTCATAAATTATAATTGATTCCTTAATTAAAACAATATTTCGTGTTCCTGAAAATCAGCTTAAATTAAAAGTTTGGCAAAATTATTCGAAAGATCCTATGCTTTTATAGGCAAAGGGGAAACACTTTTCGATTGCTTTCTTATCAGAATTACAATACATGACAATTATTTTGACTTACGAGTGGGAGTGACTTTGTAAATATTCAGAAAAGAGCTTTAACATGAGCAGAGTTCATGATGAAAAATAGAATCACTAACGTTATTTTCATATGAAGTATGAAGAGCCATTTATATGAGCGTACACAATAGAAGACTAAAAATTTCCAAATCTTAAGCTAATGCGGATTAACTGCAAATGAAAGAAAGTATTCACTTCGCTTTAGATATCTAAAAATAAATAAATAAGTGTTCCAATTGAAAAATATCCTACTTTTACAAATGAGAATCGAAAGTATTGGACCTTTTTCCACTGGCGCCATATCATCCAGTCGTCGCGTCAATACTGCATATAAATCTGCAAATACCGTAAATTTTCTTTTTAAAGTGGCATTCTAACACTAGAAAAGTGAAAAAAAAAATCTGTTTCCTCTTCTATTTATTATGATCAAAATAACATTAAAATGACTTGAAATGGAATATGTAATTATTTTGAGGGGAAAAAGGGTTATTTTTATTTGTATTTTATGAGAATAAATAAAATTGTCAGTTTCAGAAAGAATGAGCCCGGGCCCGAAGACTGATCTAAAAATCGAGCCCGAGCCCGTGTCTGGCTTTCAGGCTCGGACTGAGCCCGTCTCATCTCTAATGTGTGCATGGAAGTGTACATCAGTGTTGCCAAACTGCAAATATGTACAGAGAAACTATAACTAGAAAATAACAGAATTATTCAAGTTGTCCACAATTACCCCCTTCTCTAATTATTTATTTATTTTATATTTATCATTTTTAACAATGTTATGAATTTAATAATGTTAAAGTAATGTTTCGAACATGGTTGGCAAAGATAAACAAGATTGGAAATTAGCAACTATTTTAAGCAATCTATCTTATTGCCTGGATAATCCATAAGTACCTAAAATACTATTAATTTTGTTACATTTCAGGTTGACAAAAATTCTATTTTTGGTTTTTATCCCATAAATTTTTTTTTTCATGTTTCGAGTTGACTTCAAATGAAATTTTCATGTTTAGGCCCAGTATAACCCAACCCATTCAGAGCTCTAATGCCAATCAATTGAAAATTCTACTAATTAATGCTATGCATAAAATATATTTTTGGGGCCACCTACATGTTAAAAATAACACCAATTTTCTTTTTTCCAATGGTAACACCAACTTTTGACAATTTGAGTTCCTTTGATCAATCACATTGAAACATCTTGTCAATTTTCTAGTGGTTTGTACACATTTCAAAAAATTTAATTTAGAGAATGGCGCTATAGAAAAAAAAATCAATTTCTAGTAAACAAGTTGCTACTTACAGTGCTATTCTTCAAATCACATTATCATAACTCTCCTTTTTAGTGCAAAAGGTGTTCTGCACAATAATTTGTGAATGTCAATGCAAAATATATGCAGTATTTTACATTGCATTCATTATATGACGTTATAGATTTTTCCATTGACACTTGCTGGTAAAATCCAGCATGGACCCACCAAAGAAAATACTTTTCTTATTAGCAGTATTTGTCTATGTATTCGTTGTTAAATTTCCAATTAAATTTCCGGTTGGACTCAAAGTGTGTTTAAATTTAATAACATTGACAAAGGATGTGAATTAATTTCCACTTTGCTAAACAACGCATAACTAACAGAATTAAAAATGTGTCCAGACCGAGGATTTAACCCAGATATCCTGGTATAGTATACCAAATATTTTACCATTAAGCTATCTAGACAATATCCAGTCTGGCATTCATCACTTATATGTTGGCAAGGGTGCAGCTTTGCAGTGCAAGATGGAATGTCATACATGAGCACACAACCCAGTGGCATATATAAGACGAATAAATTCTTAGCATTGGATAATATCTAAATTCCCAATAGATTTCCAGCAGGACTGAAACTGCGTGTAAATTTAATAACACTGACAAAGGATGAGAGTTAATTTATTAGATCTTCATGTTTTAATATCAAGTTTGTTTTTTGATTGCTTCTTTTATAGATTTATTATTTTTCAATTTAAATAACTCATGAGCCACCTCTGTCTCAGTTATATTGTACCTGATGATTTTCTGGCAACCACAACCACATCATAAAAAAGAGCCACTGTGTCACTTAATCTGTATCCTAACTTTCAATTGTAGATTAAATCCTTTGATAAAATCTGAAATTAGCAAAGTAGTGACTCCATTTGTAAAGTAGTCTGTAGTTCCTATTTTCAAAAACAAGCTATTGTAGTTCAAATAGATTTGGAAAATATAAAGTAGTTGTAGTTCACTAAAAAAAAATTATTTTTTCTGGCCACTTGTTTGGAGCGAGACATCCTGTATTTTTGTCTTCTTAAAGTGGATTGTGACCTTAGTGTCCTATATAAACATTGTTTGTCCTTGACAATTTTTACCATCCCTAAATATTTGTACTAATAAGTTTGATACTTACTGTATAAAATAAAACATTCTATTCTTATAAATTTATTTTGTCTGATTTGATATTTTAATTTTACAACTATTCTTTTTAGAAATGCTTTTCTAGTTTTAAAAATACAATCGGTAAAAACACCAGTAATCGGTCACTTAAGTTTTAGTAGTCGACTAATTTTACTAGAAAAAATGGCTGATTACTAGTGCAAAAAAAATCAATTTACTTCTACCCACTCTTAGCTGATGATTAGTAAAAGGATCCTGAGTATTGGGAAATGATATTATTTCATTTGGAACTAAAAATAAAGTATTTATGAAGTATTGTATCCCATTGTTGCCTACTGTTGGTGCAGTTACCCTATATTTATGTCCTTCCAGCAACATGGTTACTTACAAAGTCCTAAAAGACTTTTTTGCTTTTTTTTTTAAACTTCAGTGACTGAATATTTTTTACAGATACAGAACTCAATGAACACTATGATAATTGGGTTTCATCCAGTTTTTATGGCATTGATGGTGTAATTGTATTCCTTTTCCAACTTCTTTGTCACTTCAAAAATTTTATTTTTATAAAAATTGTTAGAATATCATGGTCAAGAGCTTCCATCTGCAAAATTAATTTGGGTGATTTTGAAATTTAATTTTGAATGCCACCTTCTCACCCTGAATTTCAGTCCCTGCTGTTGAGACTAAACAATAACTATTTTAGTATATAAGTGAGTTAGTGTCTTTTCTACAGAATATCATGTATCAGAATTCTCCAATTGTTTTAATTTTTATTGTACTTTATCAGTAGTACAAAGTATTGTTTTTTTATATGTTTGATCATATAATATGAATACTAATTTTAATAAAAATAGTTTTTTTGTTAGTAGATGAACAGAAAAATGATTGGTGATATGTTGATTACTAGTCTTTCTCTGCTGAAGTTACATTTGATGGCATTCAGTTTTTGAAGAAACTAGATTTTTCAATGGGTGGACATCTGATCAGCAAGAATTTTACTTCTGTCTATGAAATGTCACATTAACACTAAAATTATTCTATTCATCATATACCTTAAATTTTTTAAAAGGTCATTTGATCTCTGTGTAAATAGAACTATATATTATTTAAGTAATATTGTATGCTTATATGAATAAAATCATTATAAATTAAATCATAATTTATTTTACAGGACATAGTAATTATTGTCTTAAATGTGCTTATATATACCAAATAACTAGCTAATTGTGATGGAAAATCTTATTTCAGTTTAGTTATAATTTAGAAGTAGGAAGAATAAAAATTAGGAAGGATTGTGTAAATTTCGGTTATAAAATAATATTTTAAAGAAAATTAGTCAAATATTTTAGCATTTCAATAAATTATTTTCTTCTTTTACAAACAATAATGTAAGAAATATAATCTTTGTCTATGAAATGTCATATTAACATTAGAATTATGCCATTCTTCATATATGTAGAATTTCTTAAAAGGTCATTTTGATCCCTTTGTAAATAAAACTACAATTTTCACTAACTAAGATTGGAAGCTTGTAAAAGTAAAATCAGTATAATTTAAATTATAATTTATTTTAATCCTCTGACTGCTAAGCTAAAGGAAAAATTGTAATGTTGTTTTTTCTGTAATTTTTTAACGTTAAAAAATAGTGATTTTTCCAACATAATGTAAAAAACTTAATTATTTATATAAATATAGTCCTTGAGAGTACTAATCATTCTTATGACTCTGATGACTTAAATCATACAAAAGAAGCTGTATATGCATTTAACTATGCAATACTGCAAGACATGAAAAAACATCAGCAGTAAATTGTGCTCATTTCTGGTCTGATGGTTGTGGTGCACAATTGAAAAACAGATACAATATGCAGAATTTAATGTTACATAAAAACCATCATAATATTGATGTTGACTGGAGTGTTTTTGGAACAGCTCATGGGAAAGGGGTTGTTGTTAGCCTTGGGGCAGTGGTGAAGATAAGTGTTTGGCTTGCAACATTGCACAGACAATACACTATAAATTTTGCAGAAGAATTTGCTAAAGCTTCTGAAAAAGAAACCTTTAATGTTAACATCAAATACATAAGTTCAAAAGAAATAGTAAAACTTGTAAATACAATGGAATTAGCAGATCAGTGGAAAAAAGCAATTCCAGTTCCAGGGATCCATAGCATCCACTTTGCAAAGTCACTGGATAATGGAAATCTGGGCCTTTGGAGTCATTCGTGTTTTAATAAAAATGAATTGCCCAATGAAGAAGTAAAACTTTGGCTTCCAACTAAAGAAGAGAAATCCGATGAGTTCCTGACACGGGCAATCCAGACATCAGATTGAGTATCTGTATTGTACGATGACCAGTGGTGGTCTGGTATTGTAGAATCAATCAATGATGATTATGTATGCATATCATTCATGAAACAAATAGGTGTAAATAAGTTTACTTGGCAAAGCATTGCTGAAAAGGATAAAATTTTAAGGAAAAAAAATTGATGAGAATTAATCCCCCTAATCCAATTAATAATAGAGGATATTTTTCCTTGTTGTCTGATGACATGAAAAGAGTAGAAGATATCATTGATATGTTGGAGCTTCGTTGAAGGTCCATTAAAATATAATGAAGTGTATTGAATCATATTACATGAATAATTTGTATTGTTTCATTGTTGAAAATTTTCATTTAAATTTGTACATTGTTGTATGAAATTCCTTTACTTACTTGTTTTTATGTATCTTTTCCATCTTTTAATAAGTGAATTCACAAAATGTTTCCAATAAATGATCTTTTTTACTGATACTAGGTAGATTAATGAACATCTGACTAGCATACATTTTTACATACAACAAAGCATACATTTTAGGTTACTTGTGAAATACAATTTATTCAATAGATCTATTGTGTGTTCTTTTTTTTAACCATTTCAATTAGAACTTTGCTTTTTAATCATAAATATTGAGTATACTCGTGCAGAGATGTCTCTCTTTACATTTCTTGTACTACTTATTTTTTTTATAATCATTTTTGAGTATGGTATATCGCAGTATTTTATTTTTGTGGTAACACTGATTTGAGAAAAACATTTCATTTATGAAAACAATGCTGATTTAATTTTTAATTAACTGCAATTTTTAATCAAATAATGTGTTTTACAAAATATGAATATACTATGTCAGAAGCCTTCGCAAAATTCCTGGTGTCTCATTTATCGTTCTGTGTTTTGTATTTGAATAGAAAAAGGGATGTTGACAACAGAAATAATATATAATATTATGTTAATTTAAATAATGTTTCTATTGCAGTGAAACCTACAGATTAGTAAACAGATATAGCAGTTCACAGCAGTGAGAAGGTTAAATAACATAGTAATTATTGTCTGAAATTTGCTTATATATATAGAAATAATTAGCTAATTGAGTTGGAAAATCTTGTTTCAATTTAGTTAAACTTTAGAAGTAAGAACGATTAAATTTATGAGTGTTTATGTAAATTTCTGTTATAAAATGATATTGTAAAGCCAATTAATCAAATATTTTAGTATTTTAATCAATTATATTTTGTTTTTATAAGGAATAATCTAAGAATCATAGTATATATAAAAAGATAATTTTGAACATAGCAATTTTCATGCTAAAAACATTGTTTATTATCCTGTATAATATGAAAACCCGTGTCTACACATGCTCTTGTGAAAAACAAATTGGGCCCCACATTTTAGACTATAAATTAGGATCATGCAGCTAATGTATCCCTAACATATACCAAACATTGCAATGCTGTGATTTTTTTAATAAGATATTTTATGAGTTTTTTAAGTTTAAATTTTATCTCAACATAACTGCAGTCTATTATTATGTATGATTTTTTTTCATTTATCTCCAGCATAAATAGTTTCCCTGTACATAATGAAAACTGTCTGAAAATTGGACATTCGTGAATCACTCACAAACATATTTTACTTTTAGAGAATGCACTCATGTGTTTTCACTGTCACTTTGAATTTCTCACTAATCATCTTTTAACTGACTGTCCGGGCTGAAGACACATGTGTAGTATTTACTTTAATTCATCAGCACCTACTTTGATAAATCTCATTTTAAAAAAAATCAATCTTTGCTTTTTTTAATGCAGGCAGGTTTTTTTTATTTAAATCATAGTTGCTTGAGGTCTTAATAACACAATTTTAAGATTTATTGTTTTTACAATTGGCAGTTTTAATTCTCTACGCTTGTATGGGATATCTGGATGGGAAACACCATTCAGATAAAATTCCTTTTTAAGTTTTGTTTTTATTTTTTAATTACATTTATTTTTTAGCATAACTTTCTGAGGACGATCTGATGTTTACTTTTAATTTTTACTTTAATGTGACATGCCCCTAAAAAGAATTTGTGCTGTTAAACCTTTAAACCAACCGGTTCTAAAAACCAACACTGACAAATCAACCAGAGTATTTTTAATTGGCAAGACCTATATACTATATGAATATAAATGAGTATGTATTGTAATGAGTATATGTTCTTTTCTATACAAAAAAAGGATAAAATAACATTGAAGATATAGTTGTCAGATATTTTACCTCAGTGTCATTAAAATATAAATTGATTTTCTTTCCTTTTGGCTCTAACCCACGGAAGACGAACAAGTCATTCACCTTTCCATGCACTCGATGATCGGACGCCGTGGGAAAGAAGAAGCTGTCAGAAGCCTGGCACATGAATGAGAGACCAACTCTCCTTATGGGTTTTTGGCGACAAAGTCGCTGGGTGTTCTCGGCGGTTCACGGAGTGTCTGTGTGGAGATCTCTTCTGAGTTACGGGTTTCCCCACAGACTGCAATAACCTATGTCATTGCAGACTCGAGTAGAGGGCTTAGGGGTCCACAGGTTGCGTTACTGGCCGGTCGCACGCCGCACAGTGAGAGATTTGACGAATCTGGGCGGCCAAAATTATTTTATTGTTGAACTAATTAAAATGTATTAGTTAGTAAATAAAGTAACTTTTTGTAATAAAAATTGCTTTATAACTTAAAAATCAATGATGTTTTGGAACTTCATACTAGTTTTTATTCTACAAAATTAGTATTATAAAACAAATGATAATTATGATAAAAAATCGAATAAAACAAAAATATAATTGAATAAATTATAAACATTAGTTATTAATAATATGGACAATTAGTTAATAACTCACCAATAAGGTGGAGTTTCTTAATCAGATGATCATTCAGAGTCGTCATCTGTTTCTTCATAATCAGAATCCTCTTCATCAGGAGCTTCAGAAGATTCCATGGGCAGTAACATTTATAAGGTTTCTTTAAGAAATGATTTTGATTTTTTTCTTATCGTGGGTCTCATTCCAGTTAACACTGGATCTGAACTCAAAAGCAATCTGTTGATAATATCCTGGTTACAAGAAATTCTTGAAATTTTTTGTGCTATGTTTTGACGAAATGAGCGAAAATGTTTGTTCCATGCTTCGGCTGCTTCTTCAGACAATTGACCTATTGGTAGTATAGCTTTCTCTATTACAGTGGGGCCATGTTTTAATATTTTGTGCATTGTGGGTGACGTTGGGTACCATTTATATAATTGGATGTAGAGTTCTGCTGTCTTCTCTGTATATTCTTTAAACTTGTCTAGGTGAATTTTGTGGCCACTGGATATGGTTTCAAGAATAACTTTAAAACGGTATATTAAATTTTTGTCAATGCCTGTAATTTCAGATGCTACAGAGGGGTCAGTAAAAAATCTCCTGCTTGTATTTCCATCGTTAGTGTTACCATATCCAGCCTTAGGTACATCTACAAGTAAACCCAATTTTGTTTTGAAATTTTCTTGAATGGTCAATTTTCCTTCTTTAGCGATAGCATTTTCATCGTCTGTATTCAATCTCCACTTTTTTATTGGCAGTTTGTACGCTAAATGCAACAAATTTTGAAACAATCGAATTCTAACATGTAAAATTGATAGTCCAAATTCTAACGTTTCGAGTTTGATGTTTTTCTTTTTAGAAAGATCATTAAAATCTTCCGAAGACAGTCCACAAATGTAGCAACGCATTGTTGATTTTGTACTTGTCGCTGCGTTGCATATTTTTCCATCGACCATAGTAAGCATCATTTTATGTTTTACAATAAATGTACCTTTCTCTAATGTAATTTTTGAGGGCGGTACAGAGTTTAACGCATTTGTTATGTAATTAATCTCGTCACTAATCATTTCAGTTTTTTTTTCAAATCTTATCGGCATGGGTCTGCAATAACGTGGTGATGAAGGCAATGAATTTTGCCAAATAATATTGTTGTTTACGCTGCAAATTAACTGAATTGGAACAAAGGAGCTCTGGAATATATGCGCATCAGAAGAGGAATCATTTTCAAACTTTTGCTTGTATTGTGCTTATTGCGACCCATCGCAGCCTCATATACATATAAGAATTAAAGCGCATCTTTCTTCTTCATTTAAAATTGCCAAAAACTTCATCCAAATAAATAAATAATCGTGTCCCTGTTTAATGAAGTAAATCTTGAATATTGATTTCGGCGCAAGTTTCTGTAATTTTAAAAGACTCTGTCTGGATAGCAGTCAATTTCAGCTCGCAGTAGAAGAGCGTAGCAAGGATATAATTTTTTTTATATCTTCTTATAATTTCATATTGGTTTCTAGAAAGGTTAGCTTCAACAAATAATGACAATGCTTCCAAAGGGGACATTTCAGTTTTCTTTTCACCCTGCTGAGTTCTCAAGTATGCTTTTTTATATTTTGTTGCTCTCATTGGTGAATGGGTTAATTTTTTAAATACATGGGCAGCATCTCTCTTTCCAGAGGTTTCTAACTTTACCTGAGCGGCATGTAAAAGTACTTCCACATCTGTCGAGCTCCTTAAGCTTTCAGACTTTCTTCGCTTTGACCTATCACTTGATTCGTTGAAAGCTTTTGCTGGCCTCCCTGGGCGATTTATTTTCCTTGGAATTTCTACTGTACCTTCAAGCCATTCCTTATTATTTTTCACAAATACATCTGGTTTATAATGAACTGCAATCCATTTGCTTTTCAACTCACATTTAAATCGGGACATATTGTGTTTGAGTGTTTTAATTTCATCGTTATCAAAAGTATCACTGTTAAGAAGATAATTTTCCAGAAAGTTTAATCTATCATGTATATTTCGTAAATTCGGTTGTTGCATAATGTTAAACAATTCTCTTCGAATCCTTATTTTTACGTTTGAAGCTCCTAGAGAAAAAAAAAATACAAAATATAAACAAAAATAATGCATAACAGATCTATGTAATTTAGATAGATAAAATCATTCAATCCCTTTTTTTTAAAGAAATCACGCAAGTTTTTGCTAACTTTTAATAAAGTCATGAGCAAAATTGTCTTGACTTATTTTTAGACAAATAAATGTTAATAACGAGCCATAATTTACTTCAGTTTTTTGAAAAGTGCTTAAAAGATGATAAACTGGAACGAATAACATTTTTAATAATGTTTTAAAACATTTTTTTTTAAATTTATATAACTTTTATTCTAATAAAAATGGCTGAACAATAATAACATGGGATTGCTTTGCAATTATCCATAACAATTGTTTTCATTTTAGAATTCATATTAAAAATATGAATTAAAAATCAATACATACTATTTTCGAATGCTTACTTCGAAATTTGAACGAGCAATATTTATAGTGCCTTCATTTTAAAAACCGGACGATTCCGGAGCTACTTTAAACAAAAACACAAAGTCAAAGGCCTATATTTATTGTTACAAAAAGAAACTCGGCCGGGAAATGCCAGGAAATATAACTAAACCCTTCGTGAAGTGGAAAACATGAAAACAAAATAATGGAAAAATATGCATTGCTTTGTAGTACTCTTGCAACTACTAAAACTATTTTTTCTCAATTCAAATATTAAAAAGATATGAATGCATACCTGCCTCGTCACTAGATTTTAAATATTTCCAGAAATATAGTTATTGACATTCGAAAAGGGACAGTCAAACTGAACAACGATCAGAAGCCGATGCACTCAACGCAACGCCTCACTTTCAACTGATAACAGGAGGTCATTGTTCGCTTAAGCGAGATAAAAAGGTTGTCATGTGATTCTCCAATGATTCAGCTGCAACATGCATCAATCCATTCGCACCTGCGTTGTACTTTTTGAAATCGACTTTTGTCCAGCCAGATTTGACAAATCGCCCACAGTGCGCCATAGGGAGCAGGACCTACTGGTGCAATATATGTCCTTAAGGACATGGGCGCGACGGTCGTGACATGTCTGGTGGCGCAGCTTCGTTCACCCTTTGGCTCTAGCTTTCAATATTTCAAGTGCACATTGAAGTGTGACAGGTTTTAAGATGATAAAAATTTTGTTTGATTTATTTGTGTCTGTACAACCTAACTTGTACAGCACTCTATTCTGTAGTATTAATAAATAATCATCCAATCAAACTTCCCCTTAACCCCCCCCCCCCCCACAAAAAAATCCTTTGCCCCTCTTTGATCTCACGAAGCTCTAAAATCTTGAAAACTGTAAATTTTATTAAATAGTTTCTTCTGTATTTATTATTATTTTTTATAATAATAAGTAATCCTCTAAATTCTTACCCCAGTAAGAGAGACTTAATGGCTTCGGTTAGGGGAACGTGCTGACATAGAGGCGTTCATGAGAGGCAAGGAAGTGACAATTTGTGAGATAGGAGAAAGGACGGAGAAAAAACCTATAAAATTTACATGACATAATTAACAGATGATCCTAAAAGAGAAAATTATTTTTGTTACAACACATGCTGAAAATGAGACTTTTCATGTGAAATGTGAGATAATATGAGCAAACTGACTGATGTTTTATTCCTGTTTTAAGAGAATTTTTAAATGATACAAATATTTAAGGAGTAAGCTACCTTGAAATGTATCACTTTGCAAAAAAAGCAATTGAAATATTTTCCTAAAATTAATTGCTAATCTCCATATGAAAATTTTATGTATCTCCTTATTTTTATTTATATCTATTTTTTCATATATATTTAAACCTAACAACAAGAAAAAAAAGAGTAAATGGATAAAAATTCAAGTTTTTTTTCTTATGTTGTTTAATTTTTTTCATGCATTATTTGAATATTTTAAGGCAAAACTGTCTTTACAGCCGCTATGTTGTTTACCTATTCAAATAACACTTTCATGATTCTGAATCACACGTAACATATGATTGTGAAATAGGGGAATTTTCTTTTTATAGTTAAGACATTTTCAAATATTTTTTTTGTTATAGGTTTGTTTAATATCTCTAATAAGGATTACTCTGTTGCAAAGTGTAATTGTGGTTCAATAACATATAAAAAAAATTCTGGTTTGCAGTTAATAAACTCACATTAATTGCTGCAGTGCAAATATATATTCAATTTAGTTAGGGTAAAACAAAATTATTATGATTTGTGTCAGACGGTAAATTAAAAAGATTCTTTTTTTATCAAAATAAAGTGCTATTTTATAAAAAAAGTTTTAAAAAAGTGTCAAATGTTAATGCTAGTATAAATTCTGGAAAATGATTTTTCTGAAAACAATATTAGTTATTTTATAGTAAATGAATCCTCTCCACATCCTTCTTTAATTTGGCATGAAACTATTTTTCTGCTACATTTTGTTTCATTGGAGGCTACTAAATTAACTATTTTTAATTGCACTTGGCAGTATTACAGTACAGAACCGTTTATCCGGAAACCAGTTAACCGGAATAGTATTTTCGATCGACCAACTGCGGAATCTTTCCAGAAAAAAAAAATCATAAAATCTTCAAAACTGTGTATATATATATTTTTAATTTGTGGTGTAGTATTCTTTATTTAGGATTTACTGTTTCTTTGGAAAACAGTGTTTTTATTGCCCATATATATAATAGACTAACATGCTTTATGCTACGGCATACGGCAATACTTTTGCTTCGTATCGTAACGCTGAATCTGGAGCGCGAACAAATAAACAAAGCAGAACTGTTGCCAATCTGAAGAAACCGAGGAAGAAACAACGTCGAAAATACGCTGTTTATTCATCTACATGGAGATATAAAAAAAAGAGCGGTAACCGTTTGCCAAAAGTTACGGTTTGACATCATGGCAGGTATTGTATTTCTTATTTCTCTCAGTAGATGGCGCCAAACCAAATGCAAAGTAATGGCAGTAAAAGGAAGAAAAAAAAACTAATTTCGTAATAAATTTTCTCCGATTATAAATTATCCGAATAAACTTTTGAATATTTTATTAAGGTATTACGAATTACTTATCTTTTCATATCTCCATGAATTTTAATAAACAGTGAAAGAATGTTTTGCTATAGTGCTCATTCAGATTGGCAACAGTTCTGTTTAGTTTACTTTCAACATCGCGTGCTTACTACGATTATTATTTATTTTCAAAATCGTGAAGCATTCAGCAAATTAATTTTTTTACATTGCTTTTTGTAAAAAAATTGGAATGGCAAAGAGACAGGCAGATGAATTGGGCAATGTAAAAAGAAAAAGAGTAGTTCTAAGCATAGAAACTAAAGTGGAAATTTTAAAAAAACTTGATCAAGGTGCTTCCGTAAAAAATTTATGTGACACTTATCACGTTGGATCATCGACAATTTATGACTTAAAAAAGCATAAAAAAGACATTCTAAAATTTTATGGAGACGCCGATAATCCAAACCTTTTATCCGAGAGAAAAACGATGCATCAAGCAAAAAATGATGATGTAGACAAAGTGCTTATGGAGTGGATCCGGCAAAGAAGAGTGGAAAGTTTTCCACTTAACAGGAGCATTATTATGACACAAGCAAAGAAATTCCATGAGGAATTGCATATAGAAAAAAACTGTGATTATTCCCATGGATGGTTTAATAGATTTAAACAGAGGCATGGGCTGAAACTTTTGAAAATTTCAGGTGAAAGAGCTGCTGCAGATAGAGAAAGTGCAGAAGATTATGTTGATTATGTGATGGAGTTAGTGAGAAAAGAAAATGTCAGTTTAGACCAAATATTTAATGCAGATGAAACTGCATTATATTATAAATATGTTCCAAAACATACCTATGTATCTGCAAATGAGGAATCACCAAGCAGTGGACTGAAAGAATCGAAGCAAAGAGTGACGTTGCTAGCTTGCGCAAATGCAGCTGGCACTTGTAAAATAAAATTAACAGTGATCGGAAAAAGCAAAAAACCCCATTGCTTCAAAAACATTAAAATATTTCCTGTCAATTATAAAGCAAATAAAACAGCTTGGGTAACCCAAGTATTATTCATTGAATGGTTTAATACACAGTTTGTGCCAAAAGAAAGGGCACACTGTTTATCAGTTGGACTCCCATCAGATTGCAAGATCATTTTATTCTTGGATAATTGTGCAGCCCACCCACCACCAAGTCTGTTATAGAAGCATAATGTTCTTGTTGAATATTTGCCTCCTAATTGCACCTCTTTGATTCAACCTTTGGATCAAGGGGTTTTACGTAGCTTAAAATGTAAATATAAGACACATTTTTTAAAAGAACTTTTGGAGGCATGCAACGAGAATAGGTCTGTGCATGAATTTCTGAAGGAATTCAATATCAAGAAAGGAATTTGGCTGGCTGCTCGGGCTTGGGAAGATGTATCAAAAGATACATTAACCCATGCATGGCATAACTTGATGCCTACCTCTATATTCTTTGATGAAGATAGTGACAATAATTTTGGAGGATTCACTATTTCAAAAGAAAAATTGCTTCAGCAAGAACTGAAAGAATATGCAGAAAGTACATTAAGACATGACATCTTAACTGAAGCTGACATTGATGACTGCTTTCATATTGACAATGATGTCCCTATAACCAGTACCCTGACCGATTCTGAAATTGCACAAAAAGTTCTACATCCTGAACAAAATGATGACACTGAGGATGAGGAGAGTGCAGATGAAATGTCTGAAGATAAAATTTCTAACGCAAGATGCATCGAATTAACACAAGAACTAATAAAAGGGATGGAACAAAAGAGTTTTGTAGATGAAACGCACATCATGGCAGTTTATAAAATACAGGAATTATTTCTTAAACAAAAAACTAATTTTAAACAAATGAAAATTGTTGACATATTTAAAAAATAAGCATTCCATTATTTTATAAAAATGCATTTGTAAAGTCCTACTTTTTATTTATTAATTTATTTTAAATAAAATCTCAATCATTAAAAATTCATGAATGTCTTAGCATTTTTGTAAAAGATGGAGTTCAAAGATTAGAGAGCATAGTCAAATTAAAACATCAGGATTTTCAACTAGCTTGAAAAATATAAAAATAACTAAATTTTTGTAAAGGGGGGGGGGGAGCCTACACACTATTCTAACCTGCAAGTAAGTCTTATTTTTTTATTTTCTATTCCTTCATTGTAATGTGTAAGTATAGTAATATTTCATGTTTAAAAACCATTGATTAATCAAGATTTAAAGCATTTAACAGATTTCAATTTTTATATGTAATTATTTAATTTATTGAAAAGAATTCTTTTACAATTACACTTCTTACATATTCTGATTAATCTTTGATTCACAAATAAATCCAGAGCCAAATATATTACACACAAGTCTGAATAATGGGTGTTGTGTCGATGAGCAACCAGTTATCCGGAAAAACCAGTTATGCATTTGGACACAGCCATTCCGGATAACTGGTTCCATACTGTATTTGTGTTTTCATGGCTGTTATAAATGAATATAGGTTTTAATCTAGGTTACAAAATTTTAATTTAATATCAGAAGCTCTTTTACTATGAAATATGCTTTTGATGAATTGTAAAATATGATAGATTAACAATTTTATTTATTGCAGATGCATGTGTCTACAAAAGTAGTTAAAGAGAAAATATTCCTTGGATATCCATTATATCACACAAAGCTGAAAAAAGTATTTTAAGTGTAAAATATGGAACAAAACTTTTCTTTACAAGAACATTTTGGAGAAGCACCTTCTGACTTACAACAAGGGAAATCATTTGTTTGTAAGATATGCAACAAGAAATTCTCTCAAATTGGTAATTTAAGCAAACATTTGTCAGTACATACTGGTGAGAAACTATTTGTATGTGAGATATGCAACAAGAAATTCTCTCAAAAGATTTCATTAATGAAACATTTATTAGTTCATACTGGTGAGAAACCTTTTGCATGTGACATATGCAGCAAGAAATTCTCTCAAAAGTCTGATTTAATCAAACATTTGTTAGTTCATACTGGTGAGAAACCATTTGTATGTGAGATGTGCAACAAGAAATTCTCTCAAAAAATTTCATTAACCAAACATTTCTTAGTTCATACTGGTGAGAAACCTTTTGCATGTGAGGTATGCAACAAGAAATTCTCTCAAAAAATTTCATTAACCAAACACTTTTTAGTTCATACTGGTGAGAAATCTTTTGCATGTGAGGTATGCAACAAGATATTCTCTCAAAAAATTTCATTAACCAAACATTTGTTAGTTCATACTGGTGAGAAACCCTTTGCATGCGAGACATGCAACAAGAAATTCTCTCAAAAGAGTAACTTAAGCAGACATTTGTTAGTTCATACTGGTGAGAAACCATTTGTATGTGAGATGTGCAACAAGAAATTCTCTCAAAAAATTTCATTAACCAAACATTTTTTAGTTCATATAGGTTAAAAACCATTTGTATATGAGACATGCAACAAGAAATTCTCCCAAAAGAGTGTTTTAAGCAAACATTTATTAGTTCATACTGGTGAGAAATGCAATAAGAAATTCTCACAAAAGATTGAATTAAAAAGACATCTGTTAAATCATACTGTTAATAAACCATTTGTTTGTGTGATATGCAAAAATAATTCCGTTTAAAAGAGTAATTTTAAATGACATCTCCTAATTCATATAGAAACCTTTTGTTTTTGAGGCATGCAATAAAAAATTTTTACAAAGGGATAATAAACTAAGTCCTCATTTATGCTGTTATAATATGACGTTAGCTAACAACTAACTTTAGTACTCCTTTTTTATTGTAAAGGTCTTGATGTAAATTAATCTTAGGAGAGTATGATTTCTTGTAAAACATTACAAACAACAGAATTAAACAGTGGTCGATGGAAAACTTTTTAATTTATGTTGCTTAACTTTTTAATAATGTGTCATATATTTCATTTTGCAGTTTTGATGTTTTATTTATGTGTATATTAAATACTTTCAATGTATATGTTGTAGGTTAATTGAGAAATCAGACTCTTTGCAAAGAGCTGGGCTAGTTGAAGAATCATCTCCCTTTTTTAATCAGCATCATATTTCTCAAACTTATTGCTAATATCTTAAAGAGTGTTACGCTAATTGGTATAGATCCATTTATTTCTTAATCAGCCCGAACTTTTTGTAGCCTTATTACAAAGAGCCTAGATTGTGTTAGACTATTCATTTAAACTAGCAATTAAAAACTTGTTTCACAATCAGCCAGATTGTTTCAGCCTCATTGTAATGAGTGTATGCAGTTTTAGGCCAATTAGTAAATGACCAGCTGTTAGTCCAAATATTGTGTTGTATCTGACCTGAACATTAAAATTCCATTTGAAGTCCAATCCAAACCAGACAAATAAATGTTCCATTGAACCGTAGCTGATCTAATCATGACAAAATGATTACTGATGATATGCAGCTAACACAAACATGAAAATTCCATTTTAACAGAAACCAAGCCTAACAAAAAAGTTCCATGGAACTGCAAGCTGATCGAAACATGACAAGATAATTTCCATCAACATGGAACCTGACCTGAAACTGGAAATTCTGTCTCAAGTTAACCTGACCAAAAATTCCATCAAAATGCAAACCAATCTGAAAGTGACAGAATTATTTCCGTCAGCATGTAACAAGAATTGAATCTGATACTTGCATTTGATGGCACCAAAAAAATAAGAATATTTAATCAAACTGCAAACTAATTTCAACATGATGAGATAATTTCTGTTGACATGCAACCAGATCTGAACCAGAAAATTCCATTTGACATGAAACCCTGAACCTGATAAGAAAAATTCTATTACCTGTAACTCAATCTGGATGCAACAAAATAATTTTTGTCGATATGCAACAAAATCTGAACCAACACATTTCAACGTCAACACAAAATGCTCCAACCGAACCCTAAATGAAAGGAAGTTAATTCATCTTTTAATACTATTTTGAAAAGTTGTCTACAATTACATGACAAACACCAGATTTATATTTTATGTTGAAAATGGACAGATCTATATTCTTTAATATTCATATATAGTAAAATCTTTGAGTAGCGGACACCTCTGTATCGGTTCAGGTATTCCTAATTTACTTTTATCTAGTCAGGGTGACTGTAATTTTTTTTTCTCCTCATTAGGTTTACTCTAGAATGTTTCTTGCAGTTACTCTTTAAGTTTTTGTGATTCAAGTTGGGATTTTCTCAAACAATTGAATAAAAATAGGCATAACTATGTTCCAGATAAATTGAGTTTAATGTCTTGAGATTTTAAAACTTTTGCTATAATTTATGTTTTAACCTTTTTCACATATATTAATAGATACTTTTTTAATTATTGAAAAGTATGTTTTTTTTAATTTTAAACAAATATTAAGTGAATTGCCTGAAGGATTAATGTATTGCTACTAATTTTGTAAAAATTAAAAGAAAAGGTTTTCTTTACGTAATATTTAAATGAACTATTAGTTTTATTTCATTTCAGGTTCAGGTTGAAGTGTATAAAATTTGTCTCGGGTTACATGTTCAAGTGCTTAGGTTTGATGCCGTTTGACTTAATAGGAATTTTTTGATTTTGATTTAAATACAATTCCACCTGCACATTATTTTAGAGATGAAGTATGTATTATATTACACAAATCACATAAAAATTATTTAGGACTTTCTTTTGAAAAATTTGATCAAACTCAATCCGACCTTCAAATGCTTATAAAAAATAGAAGAAAACTGTTTTGATCATTAAAATCTGCAAAGATTATAGTTTTTTTTAATCTTTTCCCAACATTACATAGAAAAAATGGGTTGCTACAGGAAATAATTATAAAAAATACATAAGAATTTTTTTTATATTAATGAAATCTTCATATGAGAAGAATTTTAATGTTTTCCCAGCCTTATATAGAGAAGATGGGTTGTTGAATAAAAATAATTAAACAGCATGTATAACTCATATGCAAATTTCATCGGTATAACAATTTTTTGTACATGTTTTTTAATTGTTTTCATTAGCAATCCATCTTCTCTGTTTATGGGAATTTGTATTTTACAACATTAGTATTTATAATTATCTTATGATG
Organism: Maratus michaelseni; assembly: GCA_963931845.1. Lineage (NCBI taxonomy): Eukaryota > Metazoa > Arthropoda > Arachnida > Araneae > Salticidae > Maratus > Maratus michaelseni. Next base: position 279,220,810 of record OZ007598.1, on the reverse strand, counting down.
CTGGGAAAACATTAAAATACTGCCACCTCTGCAGATTTCATTATTGCTGAAATTAAATATATGTTTTGTAATAATTTTCATTTAGCAACCCATCTTCTGTATGTAATGCTGGGAAAACATTCAAAATGTATTCATCTGCAGATATCATTAAAATAACACTTTTCTTATATAGTTATATAATTATTTTCACTCAGCATTTCTTTTTTTCCATTTAATACTGGGAAATCAGTAAAAAGCTACGTTATCTGCAGATTTTATTGATTCTTCTGCACAGGGAGTTTCTCAAAAATATATACCCTTAAAATAAAAATGAAGTATTCAATAACCTTAGACTCTCAATCACGTAAATGAAATATGCCAATAAGACAGTTTCCTTATACCTTTTCAATGAGCATTTTAAATTCATGTTTCTATTTATTTATATTAAAATTATACATAATCATTTACTATCTTGGACATATTGCAGTAAGTCAGGATTAGAGTCTTGTATCATGTTGGATATTTGTTTTGGGTTGGAGTGACTACTACTTTTTTGCACTATTTTATAGTATTGACTTTCATAATTTAGCATTCACATTAGGTTTTGACTCTTGCAGAACGTGGTCAAGTTAACCTGAATTTTCAAATGAAAGCCAAAGTATTCTTTGAAGTGAAAAATGTGTATAATAAAACATCATATTGAACAATCCACAATAGTGAACATATCTTTTTAGCTAATACTTTTCAATTCCTAACTCTTACATATTTGTAAGCCTTTACCTCTGAATAATAAAAACCTTTGAATAGTGAACTGATTCAAGAGTAGAATCCTCTGTGGGTGGTGTTGTATCTGACCTGAAATCAAAATATTTATTTTTAAGTCAACACGAAACCTAATGTGAATGTCATAAAATAATTTTGGTTGACCTGCAACCATCCCCAAACATAACACAGTTACATCTGAACAGAAATAAAATTAAACTAATAGTTTGTTTAAATAGTATTAAAGAAAACCTTTTTTTTAATATTTACTAAATTAATAGCATTAGATGAATACTACAGGTGATCCACTTAATCATTTTATTAAAACTGGAAAATATATTTCTTAATAATTAAAATGTATTGAACATAATATATAAGAATAATATTAAAATGTTAGTTGTAGCAAACTTTTAAAAAATTTAATATATAAATTTAATTCATCTGAAACATTGTTCTGCTTATTTTCTTTAATTTGTTAGTGAAACTCCCAATATCCATACTTGAAAAACTTAAATCGGACATGCAAGAAACATTTAAAGTGAATCAGACTGACAAAAAAAAAATTAGTTTCACCCCAACCAGAAAAAAGACAATTAGGGACAACCCAAACCAGTACAGAGATATCCGTTATTCAGAGTCTTTATTATGTTTGAATATTAAAGAACATAGATTTGTCTAATTTTGAATATAACAGATAAAATTGGTATTAGCAATATTATTGTAGACTACTTTTCATCACTGCATTAAAAGATGAATTAATATCTTTTTATTTAGTGTTCAGGTTGAGGTTGAAATTTGTCAGGCTCAGGTTGGTTGTTTGTTAATGGAATTTTTTTCTCTTGTTTAGATGGAATTATTATTCGATAGAATTTTTTTGTGGTTTAGGTTGTGTTGCGTTTTGACAAAACTTAATTTGCAGTATTCAGATCGGTTACGGTTTGATGGAATTTGTTTGTTAGGATTGGGTCTCGTTGACATCAGATGGAATTCTTCGGTTAGGGTCTGGTAGAAATTCTGTGGAAATTATTTTGTCATTTAGGATCAAGTTACAGATTTATGGAATGTTTCTTTGTGAGGTTACTTCAAATGCAGTTTTCGTGTTCAGGTCTGGTACAACATGATATTTGGACAAACATTTTGTCAATTTTCAGCTAGCCTAACACTATCTAGGCTTTTTGCAGTAATCCTGATTGAGAAATATATGATAATATTCCAATTAGCCTAGCACTCTCTAGGCTATTTGTAATAAGCCTTAAAACATCAGGCTGAGAGGAGAAAAAAAAGGTGATGATTCTCTAATTAGCCTTACTGTTTGCAAATAGCCTGATTTTTCAATAGCCTACGATATATATATATATTAAATTTTTAAATATTGCAGAAATTGCTTATGTATTTGACACATTGATTGTTATTTCATACAGTAATAAGCTGGATGAGGTTTTAAAATGTAAGTAAAAGTTGCATTTAAAAATATTTTTAAAGTTTTCTTTTCTCATTGAAGTTAATTTTATTATGATATGAAACACTACTAAGATGTGAGTTTAAATTTAAAGTTCCTTATTTTCATGTTCTTGTGACATTTATATTCAAACAACTATGCTAATGTTTAAATATAAAAACAAATTATATGCAATTCAATAACAGCTAATGGGCAGATTGGTATTCAGTTAGTGAAATGATATATGTACTTTTCTTAACCTTCCATCCATTGGCAATGGATGGGAGTTTAAGAAGGAAAGATAAACATTGAACAACATGCTCAATTTTTGTTTTTTAAGTTAGTAATCTTGTATTTGTACCCAATATAAATTAGAAAAAAGTAGAATTCTTTGGAAAAAGACCCTGTATTTAATACTTTTGATGTAAATTTATAAGCTTTGTATTATAATTAATATTTAATAAAGAAACTTTTTGTCCTCATAGCTATGACAATTTTCTATATGTATTCATTGTTAATCACAACTGCCATGAAATATTTAAGTTTTTATGTCAGCACTTTACGTAATTTATATTCTCAGTTATTAAAATTATAAATCATTTGTTTGAATACCTTTGTTTTCTGTGTTTAAAGGTTTTAAAACTCTAATGTTCTACTTATAGAATATTATTTTTTGGCCCTATACATTTATTTTCTATATTTCATTTTATTAATTTGACACTTTTATCAATAATATGTGTAATTGGCTATCTCTCTGCTGGGGTCAAGGCTTGTCCTGGCATTAACTATGCAATAAATGTTAGTCCCTCTTTGGTACTTAATACCATATGATGAACGGTATTTCAGACTTTGAGGCATATTTTTCTTTGCATTAATAAAGGTATAAATAGTTTCAAGTTTTCTTTTGCAATTCATATTGATAGATATTTATCGTACTTCATTTACTATTTATGGAAGTCTGAACCTTTTTTTAAGGTTGTGTACAAAATATATTTTTAGAAGGAAGTGTAATTAAGTGCTGATCTGAAATGAAGTACATTGTTCCTGAAATGTGTTTAAAAGAAATTTCAGTAGTTCTTTAAAATTACACATCCTTGTGTGCAAAATCTTGAGTCTTATAGAATTTTTTTTATTATTTAGTAACCTTGGACCTACTCAATATAACTTATAAAGCAGTAGAATTCCTTTGAAAAAGATCGTATATTTCGTACATTTGATGCAACTATATAAGCCTTGTATAGCTACCATCCGTTTCAGAATTTTTTTAAGTCTTGGAGAATTTCTTGAGTGTGAAAAATCAAATAGAATTAAATTTTGTATCCGAAAATTAAATTCAAAAGTGGGAAATTTTTACTAAAATATTTAATAGTAATTTAATTCTACTCTGCATGAAGTCTTTTTTGTTTTCTGTTCTTCTGCAATGTGCATCATTCATTGACATTTATCAGAATTAAAAATTTATCTATACAACCTGTAATTTGAATAAAATTTTAAATATAAATTACCTACTATCTATTTTTTATTCAACTTATAATTATAATTGTACTATAAGAATGTGTATGTGTGTTTAATGTGCATATTCATGGTAAGTTAATAGTAAATTAAATCTAAATAAAAGTAGCAGAAACTTTAATAATTGGCATTTGTTTTTAAAGATGTTTAATCATACCAACAGACAAGTAGAAAGCTACCAACTTCCAGGATGACTCTCATTATCCCAGAAATATTTCAATGTTCATGTAGACGGTCTACTTGTACCCTTGCAATAAGCTGTAATACTTATGTACTATCTGGGCCAGGGGTAAAACTGTTTTAAAATTAAACATTTTAGACATCTTAAAACTCTTAAATATAGGAATATTCAGCCAAAATCACTATTTATTGTTTCCCTGTACTTCAGATGAAATACTATAATTAATATAAACATTTCCTGTTCAAATATACTTGCTCGGAAAGACAGCATTCCATAAGAAAATCATAAAAAAGGGCACATTCTTTCTTCAAATAGAAAACACCCAAAACAGAATTGTCTTAAGGGACTGTACTTGAAAAAGAAGAAGATGAGATGCTCAAAAATAGCACCAATATCTTCCTCTTTTTGACAGCCCGGTATGGCCTAGACACATTTTTATTGATCTTTAGGAGGAAGAAGGAGATATTCAGCGAGCAGATCTGAACTACACGGATTTAATATGCAATTTTCGTAACATTGATATTTTAAATCTCTTTCGACATTTTGCTGATTATAATCAATATTTTGAACTTTTAGGGTAAGATATGATAAAAACAAAACAATACATTTGTCTAAAGACAGTAAAACCTTCCATTAGCAGAACTTTATTACCATTTTGGGATGTCTTTTTTTCAGAGATAACAGTATACAAATATTATGTATTGTGGGTTGAAAAAAGTGTTCGCTATTTGGGAGTGTTCATTATGGATTTATAGAAAAACCTCTATAGCAGACATTACCAAATACAGGACAACTCTTTTTAGTGAACATCCATTTTTGTATACTTTTACTCCTGTAAAGCCACAATTCAGATGTCTCAAGCGTCAGAAACAAATAAGACATGTTAAAATTTCTGAAAGCTTTTTTTCCGTATGGACTCTGGGAAACATATTTAGATTATCTTTAAAGAAAATCTTTTGTATCATGGACAGAAAGTCTTTATCCCCTTGTATCATCAAGAAGAGAAAAAAATTTGAACATTCTTCTGACCATACTACCATTTATTTATGATTAGGCACATTAAAAAAATAATAATAACCTCTGTATGAATTATACAATTCACACTGGGTTTGTTCATTGCACCAGGCGAATCACATTTCTTTTACACAGGGAAAAATTTTCCATAAATATTGCTATGTATTTTCTTCACATTATGTACATTTCTATTCATCTATTCATGGATTGAATCATTCAGTTGCTGTTTGCAATTTGTTAACTTCATAAGTTAAAAAGCAAACTTTTAAATTAAATTTCGCACATAACTTAAAATTATATTTTTCTTAAAGTTTTAAATAGTTCATTTTTTGGAAGTTAATTAATTATTGTATGAATTATTAAATTTGCTTATTTCTAGTACAATGCGAAACATTCTGTCACATTTTCCATTCCACATTCATTTTTAAACATAAAAGCATGATACTTGTAGGCTTGATTATTGAAGTGAATTGTAATTAAACAGTATTTTTATTTTCTGATAAGTGAATTACAACTTAAGTTATAAACAATTGATTTCTATGGACATCAGTTTTTCACCTGTCGTATGCTGTCGCGTCTAGAAATTCAGTTCAAAATGCCAACTTTGACAGCATTTTCTGAAAAATCTTCTGTCTTTACAGGGAAAAACAGGAATAAACAGTTCAATTATATAGATTCTTAATAAGTGCACCTGCCAATTTCATATATTTGTGAATTAAAATGAATTAAAAAATGCAACAGAAAGTAACTAGTTAAGATATTAGAACTGTCTTCAGATTAAAAACAACCATAAAATATTCCATTTTATTAACTTTAAATGGTCTTTCAGTTTTCTAAATTTGATTTTTCTCTTTAGCAGAAATTTTCTTCTCAGTTTGAACATAACAAATTGTTTGTCACACAGCCAACTAGACTTCGATAAAAATCCAAATATCCTAAAATACTAAATTATATTTAAAAAAAGCTTCTGATTAAACTGAGAATGGTACATATATTCAAATGAAAAGAACGATGAATTATTTCTCTGATGCCATGTTTGGAAACCCTGATCCCTAGCACACGTGACACATGTCTGCCTCACTTTTCAAAGTTCCACTGAATCGGAAAGAGCAGTCTATGTTATCTCAAGTCTTCGTGTCAAAATTTTTGCTTTTTACTTACTTCTGTCTTCACAAGAAGAAAGTCACAGTATTCCTGTGACGTCACAGTAGGTAAAATGGCGGCGGTTGAGCCTCCAACTCCTTCATCGGCGGCGGCGGCGGCGTGCTTTGTTTACTAGTTATTCCTCATAGTAAGCTTACGTGCATTTCAAAATTTTTTAAGTCATGCCTTCTTATTGTGCTGCATTTGGCTGCGGTAATAGTTCAGCAGGAAATAAAAATGTTTCCTTTCGTTCATTTCCTTTGAAAAATGTTAATTTAATAAAAGTATGGTTTGTGAAAATAAAAAGAGAAAATTTTCAACCGAGCCAATATTCAAAAATTTGTTCGGATCATTTTGAACCCGAATGTTTTCGTACAAAGATGTTTTCTGGTAGGAAATACTTGAAAGATGATGCAATACCAACAAAGTTTTCTTTTGCTAAAGAAAATACTAGAAATAGGAAGAGAAAGTATGTATTAAATAATACTTTTTGATATTTTTTCATCAGCTATAATGCAATAACTATTACAGAGTTCTGAGCATTAGACATTGCTGAAACATGTCGCTTTAATTTTTGTACTGTGAATAATTTGATTGTAGAATTAATTTGTTTACTCAGCCTTATTCTATACTTATAAAGTTGAATGCATAAGCACATATTTTGACAGTTTCAGATTATTTAGTTTCCTACTTCTTTTCTTTAAAAAATTAAAAACAGTTTAAAGTTTTCATAATTTTGGTAAATGAGACAGTAATTTATTACCACATGCTGTTTTATTTCCTTCAACTACGTTTTAATTTGGTAGTAATAGTTCTTGCACTTTATTATGATAGATTGCTTCATCAGACTCTGTACAGCATATCATTTTTTCTTTTGCTTATTTATATTTCAAAAAATTTTTAGCTTCTTCATGGAACTTAAATAAGAATATTGATGTTGCTAATTTATTGCATTTTACTTCAGAAAAATGTGAAACACAAAAATTTGGCAATTTAAAAAACAATCTGGTTGGGCAATATTTTTATATTAAAGTTTTTTTTTGTTGTGCCTGCACATCATTATTTATAGCCTATTTTATCCTGATTGTTTGTTTTGAGCTTTTAAAAGTAAAATTTTTCATCATCATATTTTATTTTTTTAGTAATTAAAGGTTATAGATAAAACAGCTTTTTTGAAAAGCTAAGATACTTG